>CM053788.1:593180952-594380952 GCA_028749045.1 Cupressus sempervirens | reverse complement strand
AAAATGTAAAGCATGAAACATAACAGATTCATCAACACACTTGACACAATGATTTAAGTGGAAACCCAATTTGGGAAAATCCACCAGTAACATGCTACTCTTTTTCACTCTTCTAAAATGATGCCTTGTGAAAGGCCAACCCTATTAAAGGTTGCAATAGACACTATTAAATGTGACTTGGTTAAAGGATTTCAATCACCCTGTTAGAAGCGGGCCTTATTAGATGACTTTAGGCCATTCACTTGGAATGCCACCCGATTAAAGGATTTACAAATGACTAGTAGGTCAACCTTAATCTAAAGGATTTACCCTAGACTGATACAATTGTTAAAGAGTAATAGTAGAGCATTGATCTAATACAACTTACAACTTTTTTTATAGATTACAGATCTTTGTTCAGTCCTCAATTTTTCTTGGCCTTCATACTTTGCAGCTCTAATAGCTTGTTCACCCTTTAAGAATTCATCTCGTTAAGCCTTCTTGCTTAACATGCCATTAAAGATTCTTCTCTTAGGTTACTTGATGAAGTAAAACCGTTGACTCTTTGTCTCCCTTTGGTTCTGAAACATGACACCTTTGCTTCATGACTAGACATTCCTATAAATAGGAAATTGAGATTTTTTTTGCTCATTTTCTATCATCCAAATTTAGGGTTCGAATCGCTTAGGTACAATACAATGTATCTACCCCATATCTCATATCTCTTCTAGAAAATTCTCCTAGAATCCACTTTGAATTTTCCTTAAAATATTTTACCTCAAATTTTGTGCCACTAGCTCATCACCTTGTCTTCCACTTGGTTCACAAAATCCAAGAAAACAACCTTGTTGGCTCTGATTCATTGAATATTTGATCTTTTAAATAATGCAATAGCTCGGGATTATCAACCTTCTGATGCTCAGCACATACTGTGATGCTTGGCATCCACTGTAAAATTATGAGACACCTACTAAAGTTTACTAGTGCTCAACATCAACTAAACTTTATTTGGCATCAACTATTTTGCTCGACATACACTAGAATGAACTTTTACTCGGCTCCAACTAATTTTATGCTCAACTTGCACTGACTTTGCTCAGCACCTATTAACCACTCAATCAAGCTTGGTAGACAAACTTTGTGTAACTTGTTCTTCTAAACTTTCTAAGTGTAACCAACCTTTGTAACCTTAAGTAGATTATCAATACATCATGTTATCACTATCTTAACTGATCCTTGTACTTAATTACATAATCATAACTCAACCTTTCCCCTAAGTGGTTTTGGTACATATTTTGATCAAAACTTCGTCTTCAATCAAATAAGTGATAGTACTTGAATCTTATAAGTAGTTATTTTACTAAAAAATAGTAGGTTTGACATTAGTGACAAAAAAATAATTGAAACACGTAGTCTTCTTCAACAATCTCCCTTTTCTAATAATCTCTCTCAACAATGATCTCTTCAATCAGATCTCAACAAACTATGCTCTGATAATTTTGCACACGTTTACTTTCTTCTTCTCAACTGCCATTACATAAGTTGCATGTAAAAATCTTGGTGGCACTGAGTTCACTCTAGGTGATTCAATTTACATCCTAAAATCTTACTCAATACTCTGACTCCATTGTCCTAGATCAAGTCAACTCTCATGTTCCTTCCATCAAACTTAGTCTTCAAGTTTGTCTCAACAGTCTTTCTTACATTCCTATCATTTACTAGATTACATCCTTCATTACTTAAACTTCTGACCTTATGAATTAGGTCATTGTCAATAATAATAGGCACATCTCCTACCCAAAACAATTCCTCATGGACTATGCTCAAAATAATTCTGCTCCAGTCATTATTATCAAATTTCATGTAAAACATATACTTAATCATATTCAGTTCATTCAAGTAAGTGTACTTAGATTTTAGGGTTAGTTCTCCATTACACATAACTCCTAAATCCTTGTGAATATCTTCGTCACCAATACACTTAAAATTTACAATGAATGTAGCTTCTAACATCTTCTACATAAAGTACATTTGAGAATATTTGAGAAAATGCTCCTAACGGATCATCAATCATAGAATCAAACAAGTGCTTCTTGAATTTGTACCTAAGTCTCTCGATTATACAACAAATTGACGAACTTGCTTGTCATACTTGTAAGAATTTGGCTTAGGCTATAATTCACCCAAGAACTAAAGAACTCAACACAAGCACATAGTAAACCAATAGAGAGAGTATGATCAAAATGATGATATTTATTCAATATGCCAACTTAAGAGTACACTAGGAGTGCTTATATATAAAAGCCTCAAGAGAGCTTCTAGAATGCATAGAAATCAGCATCATGATAAGTCATACAACTAGGCACATGTCCACCAAATATGGGTTATCCTTCATTAAGCATAGAATTAAGTGTGATGATGTGAGGATAAGCCTACAATGGTGTAGCATGCAAATTAGTGGTGTAGACAACATGTACCAAATTACGAGTGTGAATAACTATGTTGTCAACATGACAATTCAGTGAATGATGCAAACTCCTGTGTTGTAGACACCACGTGCATATTAGAGTTGTGTACATCTATGAGAGTACACAAACTCATAAGTGTCTCACTTCAATAAATAATTAAATAATGCATTGACCTAAGTAAACTTAAGTAAGTGTAAATAGTGAATACTTATTTACACCAACACCCCCCCTTAAGTGCAACTTAGGGGAATGCCCTTAAGCTTATGAAATCTAGAATGAAGTGCATGATGGGTCCCGACTACTAGGCCATATTAGGTACCCATGTACATAACGATATGCAATCTCTCATAAAGTAGAGAAAAAGGGAAAACCTCATGGGAAAAACCCTCCCCCAAAAAGAGAGATGAATAGGGATGCATGGATGGATGGAGTAATCAAGACCACCCCCCCTCCCCCATTATAACATACATCCAGTATATACATAAGAGAATGATGAGAAGAGGAAGAGAGACAGGATAGGCTCCCCCCTCCCCCCCCAAAGAAGAATGTTGAATAGTGACTGCTCTGATGAAGAAGCTAATCCAAGACTACAGAATGGTGTTCCTCCCCTTAGGAAGAAACAATGCCAAAGGTACAAATGAGACACTTCCATTGTGTGTGAAAAGAATCCAATGGATAAGTGATGTCTCTAAAACCTACTCAACTGTCTGAAGAACCTATCTCAAAGAACTGTCTATCTCTGCAACTGATGAAGAACCCTACTACAACTAGTGATCATAAGTATCCACAATCACTTCAACCTATGAGGATCAATCATGTAGAGAATGAACAAGAGGATCGGATGGAACCCTCCTGACAACTAAAGAAGGTAATTCTGCATCAAGAAGAAGAGGCAAATCATCAATACTGTCCCCCAAATCTGACACTGAACCTAAACTTGGAAGACTGGATGTACCTTGCTATGTTGGACCTATCACTGTGGTGATGTATGCATGTGGACTGAACTGATGTGGTGACCTCCCACTACAACTGTCGATAGAACCCCATGTGTCTGAATCTATTGAACCACTATTGCTAGTGTCACTATCAGTTTCCACACTATATGATGTGTGGAGAGGATTGAAGGACAAGCTATGTGAACTTTCCTCAAAGTATACATCCTTCTCCACAAAAATTTGATGTGTCTCAGGATCCAATAGTCTATATGCCTTCACACTATCTTCATAACCAATGAAAATACAAGGCCGAAGTGACTGTGCCTTGCATCCCCTGCAAGATCTCTTTGCCCATGCAGGACAACCAAAAACTCTGAAGTGTGTCACAATAGATTTTCTGTTGCACCATGCCTCAAAAGGAGTTTTTCTATCTAAGGTTGGATGAGGAGAATGATTAAGAATGTGAGTGGCACTGGAGATTGCTTCAATTTCTAATGATGGATCTAGCGACTTGACATGTATCATGCAACTTGCCATAGACTTAAGAGTTTGGATCCTCAATGCTGCAACATCTATCTTATGCGGACTAAATGCTAGCGGAGTTTGAAGATCAATGCTCTCAAGTCTGCAAAAGTCTTTAAGTCTTCTGTTCACATACATGCTTCCATTATCCATTCAGAGTACTTTGATGGCTTTCCTGGATTTCTATTTAACATGAGTCTTGAAGGTTAGAAACTTGTCCAACACTTCATTCTTATTATGAAGAAAGTAGACCCAGTGTATCTTGAAAAGTCATCAACAAAGGTAAGTATGTAGCAACCCTAGTTGAATGCAAAAGGACCTGCTAATACCATGTGAACCATCTATAGAACACCTGGTGCTCTTGAAGACTTCCCTCTATGTAACTTCCCCTCTGGATGCATATCCATTGAATCCGTTGAACATTCACCCTTAGAAAAGTTGATTTGAGGTAGACCTTTGACCATTTGGTTTGTGCAAAGTTGTTGAAGATAATGGAAGTCAAGATGACCATACCGCTCGTGCCATAATTGTATGTTTAAATTTGATTGTGTTAACAAGGCCTTAGAAGGAGACTTCGGCACAAAATGGGAGAAAGATTACAACTATTTGTTATGATTCACTTTCCCCACTGCAACCAAGGAATCGTCTTTAAGACTGTGCACTTTTACTAAGTCTGGAAGGAACTCAACTCTACATCCATCTCCAAGGTGATTGATTTGGTAGATTGATAAGAGATTTGAACTTAGGTTTGGAACATAGAGAGCATCTTGAAACTCTCCATTAGCCATTTCCACGCTTCCTTTCCCTTCAACTTCCATTTTTCTATCATCTCCCATGAAGATGTGTGGTACCTTTGATTGCTTCATTGAAAAAAAATCCTCCTTTGAAGAACCCATGTGATATGAGGCACCTGAGTCAAATATCCATTCCTTTGAAGAATTTGCATTTGCCATGAATGCTTTCCCTTTGCCCTTGGAATCAGAAGAAGACCCTTTATCCTTATAAGCATTAGGCAATGGAAAATGATGTCTCTTCATGATGTTGGTGAACTCATCAATCTTCTTAAGATAACACTTATGCTCTTCATGACCTGATTTCTTGCAATAGGCACACTTTTCCTTCTCCTTATTGTTGTCCCCTTTCTTGTTGAAATTTGAAGACTTGCTTTCTTGATTGGATTGTGGTGTTGTCTTTTCTGCATCGTTTGATTTTTCTTTCTTCCACTTCTTCTTACCCTTTCCTTTATTTGAAGATTGTCCAACTGAATTTTGAGAACCCTCATTTTTAGCCACCAATGCTTTAGACTAAGGTGATTTGAGAATCACCATTGACTTCAACTTATTTTCTTCAGTATCCAACAAATCAGCATATTCATCAAAAGTGACTTTCTTTTAGGTAGACCCTAAGGTAGTCTTTGAGGTGTTAAAAGAAGATACAAATGTGGAATACTCTGATAGTAGCTTGTTATGTAGGAGATAGATCAGTCTATCATCTTTGATAGAACTCCTACAATCAGTAAGCTTTGTCCTTAGTTCATTCACCTTGATGATGAAATCCTATATTGAATCATATGACTTAGAATCTAAGGAGACAAGCTCATCTTCAATTTTGAAAACATCCTCTTCAGACACTTTACCGTATAGGCTTTCGAGGGTATCCCAAGCTTCCTTGGATGTAAAACACTTCTTGATTTGATACATGATCTTATCATCAACCCCCAAACATATATCACCTAGGGGTTTCCTATCCATTGCTATCCAAACTGAAATATCACTTGTTGATACATTATCACCTGCTGGTTTAGGAAGAGTATCATCTACATATTGTGAAACTCCATTATGCATTAAGTGATACCACATTTTTATGGACCATGAAGCATAGTTATGAGGAGTTAATTTAAAAAACTTAAAGTTGTCCATAATGTAGAAAATGAAAGAAAAGTGCAAAAAAAAGAGAACACAACACGAAGAACACCCCCCCTTTTCACTAAATCAAGAAACCCCACTCCAAAAGAGATGCTTTAGGCACTTTATCGATAGTGCGATTACAATGGGCCACTTGCCAATTTTGGCCTTTATGGACTTCTGATTTTGCCTGTTACAACCTCTTAATGGATTACAAATCTGAAACTTTACAATGTGCTACAATTGTGAAGCATTACAAAGCAAAGAAAGGACCTATTGTTGAAAGCGGCTCTTTTGCCCACACAACCCTACAATCTGACTAAGGATCTGAAAAGTAAACAAAAAATAACACACTTTTTTTAAAAATGGAACCTATTTTCGACTTCAGATGTGCCCTTACGGAGCATTTGAAGTTTCATAATGCAAGATTATGCAAGTACAATCTCAAAAAAAAACACATTTTTTAATCAATCCGTGCACCAAAACCAAAAAAGAGCTGCACCATTGAAAAGTTTAGAAAATTTTACCCAATTTCAAAAAAAATCACACCTGATTTCGAGTCTAGATGTCTGAGTTATGGCCTCTCAAAGGCGAACTGCAAAATCAAAAATCAATCTGGAGAGGGGTTCCATCAATGAATGACAGGGTTAAATTTGACGGTCATACAGCCATCATAGTAATTCAAAATCGACCTGTTATGATGGTTAGACGACCGTCAATTTTAAGCTAATGAAAAGGATGACGTCAACAAAATTAGACCCCTACTGACGTGGCTGTACGACTTGTCGATGTGGCACTTGTACAGTTCGTCTGGAATTGTACGGATTTTCTCTAGCAAATACTAGAATACCACTTGTCGAGGCTACTGGACCCTACGCTTTACACAATGGCGGATGACTGTTTGCAGCAACAAATGAAAAAATGCAACGTGTTCGGGTACAAACTAGCCAAATTTCTCACAACAAACACTGGATTTGGAACAAGGTTTCCAAAATATACCTCGCAGTGGTCGGATAAATGTGCGGGTTGCCAGGCTATGTGTAACTGCTAGAGATTTAATGCAAGTTCCGAAATATGCTGCCGCCAGTGGAGAATATCCCTATAGTACCAAAGTTATTATTACCAGTTGAAAAACATCTTTGCGTTGCTGGATTCCTACTTAACAGCAGCCGGATGTTGGAATGTTAATCCCACATGCAGCGGGATTTTGGTTTGTGTTGTATTTAAAAGTGATGCTGCGGACCACAAGGCTAAACAAGCCACCTAGAGGTGTGGGGCTCTCGGTCAGTTGAGATAATGTACCGTCGGATGTCGCTTGCCTTCGGCCAAAATTTAGCCTAAGGAAATTATGTGGATGTCGCCTGCAATAAATAGTAGACCCTGTGAATTAATACACAAAATTCCACCAAAATAATAGAGACGTGCCAAGGTGTCACTGCCCAATTTGGCTGAAAAAACTTCTCTACTTCACCTACTAATTTCGAAAATAAAATTCGAAAAATACCCAGATAGGAAAATAAATTGCAGAGAGGAAATAATATTCTGATCTAAAAAACCAATTAATTAGATTTGAAATTGACCATACCCGAACTGCAAATCAGGGCCTCTGAGTCCGATTTGCAAAAAAAAATTTGTCTCATGATCAACTTTCACCCAACATAGGCAAATTTATAGTCGATCTTCACCAAATCAACGCTTTGGACGTAATGGTGAGGTCAGATCTAGCTCTAGACACTCTCAATTTCTGTGGATCCTCCGAATTCGAGTCGAGGTGCTAAAGTACGAACGGTTTAGAACGGCTATGTGTAGAGAATCTCCCTTAGCTCTGATACCATGTAAGAATTTGGCTTAGGCCAGAATTCACCTAAGAACTACAGAACTCAACACAAGCACACAATAGACCAATAGAGAAAGTATGATTAAAATGATGATATTCATTCAATATGCCAGCTTAAGAGTACACTAGGAGTGCCTATATATAAAGGCCTCAAGAAAGCTTCTAGAATGCATAGAAGTCAGCATCATGATAAGTCATACAACCAGGCACATGTCCACCAGATATGGGTTATTCTTCATTAAGCATGGAATTAAGTGCGATGATGTGAGGATAAGCCTATAATGGTGTAGCACAGAAATCAATGGTGTAGACAACATGTGCTAAATTAGGAGTGTGAATAACTGTGTTGTCAACATGACAACTCAGTGAATGATGCAAACTCCTGTGTTGTAGACACCATGTGCATAATTAGAGTTGTGTATATCTGTGAGAGTACACAAGCTCCTAAGTGTCTCACCTAAATAAATAATAAAATAATGCAAAATAGTTAAATAATGCATTAACCTAAGTAAACTTAAGTAAGTGTAAATAATGAATACTTATTTACACCAACAATACTACTAATTGTTTATACTAAAATTTCCAACAAAAGCTTCACAAAATACCTTTGATATAGTGTAGTAGGGCTCCTACAACTTTGCACTTCAAATGCTTCACTTTGCACATGAAATCGATATCAAATCACTCACAATTACTCCAAACTCTTCACACGATCAAATGGTACTGAATATCTTACTCGCAATCCTTAAATCATTTCAAATTTAACTCTACATTAAATGTGCATCTACTTCATCTTCAAAAGTTGCCAATGCTTATCAATAAACTTGTATTCTTTCATACGACTTACTGCGACCATAAAAATGCTTGCGCATTTGACCATAGCTTCCTCTCTATGTCATCTACCTTCTATTGACTACACAACTTCTAATTCACAATCTATCATCAGTTCTCATTAACTAATGCTCTACCTCTACTAGAAATGCTTAAATCAAATAGGATGAGTCAAACATTTCTAACTTCAATTTTCCATCAGGCACATCAAAATAGTGTTCTTCCAAAACCATATCAAAACTTTTTGGATTGTTTGCTTTCACAAACAGTTCTTTGAATTTATCAACATGCTCTTTGATTGCTTCCTACAGACTATTGTCACTGCCATTACCACTTCTATTGTCTTTTATATTATTGTTCCTTATAGGGTTCCTATTGAAGTTCCTTATGTCCATTCTACAAAATCTTGCTATGTGTCCAAAGTTATTACATAACTGACATACAAGTGCATTTTGTTTTTGATTGGTTTCATTATGACTTTCAGGTGCTCTGCAATTCCTTGCAATATGTCCAAGATTGTTACACTTGTAACATACGATCTGTGTCTTTTCACCATTAGGTCTTTCTCCATCATTAGAATCTTCCTCTTTCATTACTTGCAAGGTTGGTATTCCTAAATATTTTACCATTTCAATTATTACTATCAAACTTAGGTTTCTTACAATCTATTGTTTTATGTCCATAACCATGACAATTATAACAACAGAAATATGTGATAGGTTTAAAAGGCTTACCTATGCAATCTCTCTTCATATGACCAACTTCATTGCATATGAAACATCTACCTCTAAATTTATGTCTAACTTCCTTTGATGTTTCAACTTGCTTAGGTTCATCAACCTACTATGTTATCTTTGGTTCATCAAATTTCTCAGACAAATCAACTAGTTCAAATCCTTTAGATATGTTTGATTTGATCTTACGTTGATCATTTTCTTTAGGCTGAGGGGTTTCAACAACTAGATCTGGTTGTTTTCTAACTTCATTTTTCTTGGTTGATTTCTCAATAAGATATCCAAGACCTGTATTATCGTAAGACAGTCTCTAGTAAAATATATGCTCATCAATTTTCTCACTATTGGAATAAAGCTTCTCTAACTATTGTTTAGCTTATGTCAACTCTTATTTCACAATAGTATTGTAGTTTTCTAACTCAACATGTTTTATCTTAATGGACTCTAATTCAGATGTCAATTGAGTCAACTGAGATCTAAGGTCTATATTTTCAATTTTTAGATCTGATTCATTCTTAGTGTCATCTTTCTTAAGACTTCAGTTCAACAATTTTCAACGCATGTTTCAAGATCTCATTTTCTTTCTTGAGGATTCCTACTTCATCATTGTCATTAATTTGCTCATTTGATTCATCTCTAGATTTCAAATCATCAACCTTGTCTTTTAGTTTCCCAATGTAGACTTTTGCATCTTCGTACCTATCTTTCAAGTTATCTCTTTCTTCTGTAAGAAGATCAATTGGTTCAAGAGCCTCTTCAAAATTTCTCTTTAACTGTTCCATATACATAAGGATCTTACTCAAGTTGTTAAGCTTCTTCTAAGTGACTAGGCTCAGATACCAATTGTTAGAAATAGATAATACTAGGGGGGGTGAATCAATATTCTACAAACTTTTGCCAACAACTGAATATTGTTAATTACTTTATAACTTGCATATGAAAGTAAACCAACAATGTTAAATAGTAAATATAATCATACATAGAGAGAACTCGTAATACCATTATTTGTTAACTAGTGAAACCCTGGCCAAGGGAGAAACCCGACAGGGATGATACCGACAAGATGATCCACTAAAAAAAAAAATCATGTTAAGGATATTGACCCTGTTAGGAGTTTGTCACGTACATATAGTGTCTTGAGTCCTTGTTAAAGGATTGGACCCCTATTAAAAGCCTCAACCCTGTTAGTAGTTAGTAGATCAAATACAATGTATGCAAGAAGAGCCCACTACCCTAACATACAATATATAATTAAGTTTCTTCACAAGAATAGATATACATACAATATTGTCTTACTATTGTTCTCGCACTTATTCTAATCATACATCAGATTTTGCATCACATAAGGCTCGCATATTATTCAAGCTTTCTTCACAATAGTTCACATCATTTACATTTCACAACTTAGTTGTGCAAGATATGTTATTTACTTATATCTTGCAAATTATCAAAACTTTGCTTAGTCGACCTTGATGCTTTCACATGCTTGACTTATTATAAAATAACTTGGGTTAAACATCTAAGATGTCGACCCATCATGGTTAAGTAATTATTTTGTTACCAAAATAATTCCTTAAGCCGTACACTTCAATTTACTATCGTGTTCTGTTCTATTATGTCAACTAACTGCAGTGGTAATCTTTTTTAAACTTCAGCCATACTATCCGTACAGATATGGGCACTGACATACCTCATCATGACATTGTCAACTATCAATCATCCACTGTGCATGAGCTAACTCGAAGTTTGTCATCTGTAGATACCGTATATGTCTTTGTACTACTGCAAACTGTCTAACAATTAGACAGTTGTCTAACTTTGATTACATCATGAAATACAAAATTGGATAAGTTGCCATAAATGACAACACTCATACATCTACCTAGCCATATTGTCAACCACGGAAACCCAATGTGGGAAAACTACTAATGCAGCTAATTACAACTTTTCACTATTCTAAAGTGAGCCCTATTTGGAGCCAACCCTTTTAAAGGTTCCAAAAAACAACGGTTAAGTGTGACCCTATTAGAGGATTTGAACCACCCTATTAGGAGTGGCCTTGTTAGAGGTCTTCAAACACTTCAATCAAGAAATGCCACCTTGTTAAATGATTTACACAAGGAATGTTCAACCAACTCTGTTAAGAGATTTCTTCATTACTACAATTATTAGAGAGTAACAATGATTAGCCTAATTGTTGAAACAACTAACTTTGTAGATTCAAATCATTGTTCTCGTTTAACCTCTTGATAATATTATTTGCAGCTCGGTCTTCTAACTCAGATGCTCTATCCTGAATCAAATATCCTTCTCATTTCACTTATCTTACATTGTTCCCCAATTGTTTGATTTAATCCACAACTTGAACTTTCATATATATGATATTCAATGTCAAGTTGGCTTGAATACCCTTTCATACAAACATTTAACATCCATTTGGTCGGCTTGTATTAACCAATTAATTAACAAAAGTAAATTGTTGACAGTCAGCTAACACTAGATTGATCACTTAATACAGAACTTCCTTCGATGACCGAACAAACTATCTTCTCTTCATTCACCAACCAAGCTCGGTTAACACTATCTTCTGCTCGATTGATACTAGAATCTCCTTTAGTGCCTAACTGAGCTTGACTAAAGCTAACTATGCTCGATTGAAGTGTTTTCAACATCAAGGAGTTTGGTCTCTTGCTGAGCTGATCCTTAGTGGAGAGGATTTATGTTTCTTGAAAGTTAGTTCCTTTGAGGTTGTAATTCTTTGTACAAACAATATTATATCACTATTTTCTTTAACAAGCATTTACATGTTAAATTTTGTGTAAATCTTCTATTCCTTTTGTTAGATCTTAATTGTGTGACTGCGTTCATTACTTTACAATGCTAAAAATTCTAAATTAAAAAATTGTTCCATATTTGAATTGGATGATAGATGATTCCAAGCCCATGTTTATGTAGATGACATCATTGAATGATTGTGGTATTGCATAAAGGTAATATTATTTGTGAATAATAATAATTAGCAACCTATTCTAGGAGCACCCACAGAGCCACTAGAAAGCTTTATAGTTACAAAAGAAAAAATATATAATATTATAATTTATAATTTATAGTTGTGATATGAGACTGATGTGTACTAAAAACTCATTCTGTGATCTTTAACTAAATACAATTCTCTGCTTGCTTCTTAAAATTATAATTTTACAGCTTCACAGCTTCATGGGTTTTTTAGTGTTTGGAAATTTGGCAAAAAAATCCCAGAACTCCAGGTCAAATTGTAGGCCTGCCAAATGTTTTCTGAATTGAGCTTTTGAACTATGTATTTACCTAAGTATAGAAAATTATACATTTTGACCCCGAGTATCAGAAGTCAGGTAAGAGACCGTTCTCGGAATTTGGTTTATGAAAATAACAATTTGACCATAAGACCTAGGCAACTGAATATCCATGTTAGATGCAAACCACTCTGCAGCTTCACCAGGGTGTTCTGATTAATTTCTGATTATTTATCAAATGTAGTCTATTTGCTTTTCAGGTAGTCTTCATCATATCTGCCCACTCACAGCGTTGGGAAATCCACAATATGTAAAATATTGAGGTTTTCAACTAATATAATTATCTTCTAGAATAAATCAAATGATTTCATGCTATAAATCAGCATGATAATTAACAAAAATAATATTGATAATAATAATACAAAATTCCACAAAACAAAATGAAAATCTTAAAGTGGTTAACATAATATGTTTTGACACCAACAATCAGAAGTCAGGAAAGAGATGCTTCAAATATCTATATTAACACGGGATCAAGAGTCAAGTAAGGGGCGCTTCTTGGGATTCGGTTTATGTTCAGCTGCCTTAGGACTTGATTCTTCATTCAATAAAACAGTGGTTTCTTGGGGGCTTGAATCCCTGGGAACAACCTCTTCTAGGTCTGCACTAGTCGGATTAGGAGAATTACCGCCTTCTGAGTGCAATCCTTCTGCACCACCTTCCATGTCAGAGCTCTGTTTTTGACTTTCTTCCGGGGTAGGATCACCACTTTGAGTTACTGTAGGTATAGCATCTGTATCCATTGGTGTTGGTGCATCTTCTATCTCTTGGGCAGTTCCACCATCATCCAGCTCTGCAACCTTCCCGTTTGCCTAGTTGACAGTTCATCACAATATAGAAAACATATCTCAGGCTTGTGCAGCATCCAGAGCCAAAAATAAACATGAATAAAAGAATATCAATGGCATCAGCACGCAAAAGCTAGAAACTAGAATGTAAAAGATGTCAGATTATGAGTCACCTGATTTTCTTCATTTTGAGTAGAAGCTCCTTTTGTTTCATCTTCTTTTTTAGCACCACGTTTAGATTTCTCTGTGGTCTTTCCATGGTATTTAACTCGGACTTCAGGTGGCAGGAGCTCAGGTGGAACAACACCTTCAATTCCATGCTCTGTGTACTGCAACAAGATGAATATCAGTCAATTTCTGCAACAGAGCATCTGCAATTTACATATTTAGCTTGCATAATATTATAAAAACAAAACTACCACTATACTACCCTTGAAAAGCCCTCAAGATCTTGACGTGCTGAAAAACGCAGGCCTTTCCAACAATAAACCTGCATTCCACTAACAACATTAAATCAGTTTAAGAATATTAGTAATTACGATAGCAATTTCCTTTGCCTCTGAAAGACGAGGATAATACAAGTCATCAGGGAGATGATTGTTATGTTTAAACCAATGTTCAAACTTCAAGTAATAAAAGTTCATCATATTAATTAGCTTCAAATGACAATGTCATAAGATAAAATGTTTTGAAGTCAAGAGATATCTAAATAAATTATAATCTTATGAAACAACTTACACGGTTGTTTTTGTGATGATACTCGGCCTCGATTCCTGCACTGGGATCAATCTGTTGATAACCAGCAGATTGAAAAGCACAGATTAATCAAAATCCTTAGTAAAGAAATATCAACTCTCCTGTGCAACTAGAAGTCAGTGATAAGATAAACATACATCTTCAGCAAGAGGTCTCCAGTAATCTGTCACAGATGGCATACGGACTCGGTTTGGATCTGTTAGTGCATTCTGAAATTACAGATTAAAAATGTGTAAGAATATGAAATCTTTGAAAACATCAAAGATTCATTTGTACAGAATATATGTAGCAAAAAACTAAGCTGTGCTGTAAAGCACAATTAAAAATTAAGATATCAATATAGTTGAATCTAACATCAAGTAATTAAACTCAATATGTAGTGTGTGGATGTTCTTAGATTGTTAGTATCTCTTCTATTCAAGTACAAATATGGTTTGATAAGAATGTACATTGTACAGTTCATAGAAAAAGGTCACTACTAGCAAATGGAGAAGCAAGCCAAGCAACCTTGATCTTGGGGAGAACTCCATAGTCAAATACATTTGAGTTGTAGTAGTAGAATGTGCAACCTCCTAGAAAGACATGATGATTCACCCTTGTGACCATCAACAAGATACAATGACTGCTAACTGAACCATTCATGCTCATGAGAGATTGGTTCTTATGAAATGTCACCCATGAGATATTAGTCGATAAAGAATGACTCAACAGTCAAAACAATGTAGTCGAATCATGATTAGATATCGTGAAATGGAAACAAATATCAAGTGGTAGCATTTTGACCTGAGATAACTTAGGCATTTTCATGTTCTGATACCTTGCTTTATTAATTATGATCCCTTGCCATTAGAAAATTGAGCATCTTTCTACAATGATGCTAAATGATTAAAATGCATATAAATTCATTATCTATGTCCTTCCAAGGATGCAATGGCAACAATAAGAAATTCCGGGAATCCCCAATTTTTAAAGGGCTCTCTTTTCATATATTGCAGAATGTATCTAAACTAGTGCACGACGGATGCCACATGATGAAATTATATGCCAAGTAGTGGCGAATTTCCTTCATGCAAGAGATTCCTTATCTACAGCTAAAGACAATTTTCAACAAAAAAGCAGGGACAATAGATAAGGTATCTTAATTCATTCCCTATATCCTTTAAAGGATGCAATGCTAACGATAACAGATTATGATTTGAAATAAAACACATACTCTTGTTTTTTGGCTCTTCTCTTATTTTCTGTTGAATCCATTTAAGATCGTGCACAATGGATACCACAATGAGATTATATGCCAAGAAGCAGATAATTTTCTTAATGTGAGATTTCTTATCTATATCTAAAGACAATTTTCAAGGTGAAAGTATGATAATGGTCCATTCAATTGGATTAGTGTTGGGCAATGTGTTCCATCTACCAATCACAAATACCACATCAACACCAACCTAGGCTCAATTTATGTACAAGTTTCTTTACAGGCAAGGGAATTCATTGCAATTGCGAGTCTAGCATCAATGACATTGATCAAACCTTCTGAGCATTTAGGTCGCAACACTGCTCTTCACATGGTTGCTCCCGATGAAGTTTATCAATTGGTAATGCTCTATGGTCCACATTACACACAGTTACTGCATCACCATGGGTTCCTTTTGTCATCTTGGCTCATGTTTTTAACTATGGACTGAGTAAACATCATGTAAACTGAAGCATTTTCTTTTTGAATTTCAATGTAGGAGTCGTGCCACTTAATGTTGTTGACTGGGCATTCGCAGTGACGGAGGACACTGAATAGAGAGGGCAAAGATGGTGAAAGACTCAAAGATACAGATATACAGATAGAGATATACTAGAGTAGTTTTCATGTTTGGATGATAGGATATTAGAAATGTTGATTAAAGTTGAAATGATGATTGCATACAACTGTTGACAGTGGAATTTATAAATGTGGTCTGCCTAAGAGATTTTTGATAATATTCTCTGGAGTTTTAGTTCTAGGCTCTCCATCCATGGAAATGCCTCCTCGTCTAAATTTTTCAAGTGAATCTATCAGTATGGCCCTGTTCTGACCTTGTTACACCATCACCCCATTGCAAATGGGGGCCCCCATTCTTTCACTTTGGTAGATAGTGGTTTGTTGGTTTTAGGTGTAGTATGGCAACATTTTCCATGTCTCAAAGGATTGGTTAGGTGAAATTTTCTGTGGGTTTCAAATTGCAAGATAAGTCTAGTTACAAGTTGTGGTCTTAATTGTCGGTAAGGCTATTAGTGGTGAGTCACAGTTCGCACTGGTGGAATTTTGATCACAAACCAAGGTAAAAATCTTGGGCAAACATTTCATACCATTGCCCCATTTCAAACATGGACCCCCTCTTTTCACTCATGGTTGTTATGTTTGTTAGGTTTACGCATTAGAGTTGGCAGTGCAAAGCTTGATAAAACTGAGGGGTGGTAAAGAAATCAAGTGGCCAAGTTGCGACTTAAAGTGGGTACATTAAAATTGCAGTCCTTTCAAGTCAACTTATAGTGGCTTGATAGTAAACTCCTAAGTGTATTTAAATTTTGGCTGGTCAATTAGTCCAAAATTCCATACTAAGGAATATTTCATGCATACAGGCCTTAAAATCATTATAGAAATTGATTTTCCATACTTCAAATTACCATAATCCTAAGGAAAATCAATTTTTCTTTTTAAAAATACACAAAATTCGAAGTTACTATGACTTTCCCCACATTCTATTAAAATTGGGACTTATACTGAATGTCACCACTTATTATGATCAATTTGTCAACTTATAGAGAATTTCCCCACCTATTTTGATCAAAATCCAAACATAGCATGAAATTCCCCACTTTCAATGGCAGTTTCTTGAAACTTTTTAAAGTGCAGGAGTTTATCTAGACATGTCTCATCTTTCCCTGCATGGAATCCAGAGATAGAAGATGAGAGTCTTGTCAAATTTTGAGACCCAAAGTAAGAATTGATGTCATTGGATTTGTGGATTTGTCTAAACATAGGTCATTTCCCCCTTGGGTCATTTTTCTCTTTGAGGACCATGTTTGTTAAGTAAAAATGTCGAGTTTTGGGATTATATTAGTCCCTATGAGGGTTGATTATCCCTTCTATGGACAAGGAAGATTATTTAAATGGGGACAAGGCAAATTAGAAGGAATATGGAGTCCCTAAGCTGGTTGATTTTCCCTTTGGTTGGTTTAAATTACAAAAATTATTAAATAGATGGAAAATAATATAAACAAGTTCTACAAGCTTCTAGAAGAAAAAATGTTTTATCCCAAATTGCTTGTGTAGGTGAAAATCAAACCCAAAACCACATTAAAAGGGGAAGCTACAACTATAAAGAAGAATAAGAAAATGAGTAAGTGTTTACCGTATAGGGTAAACGGATACTTATCGCATTAATAGATTAGAATGTAACACAGGACAGAGACTATTCATATAAGCAAATATGCAATTCCAATTACAATGATGATCCTTCATAAGTCATTCAGATGATGTACATATACTTCCCGAAGGGGTGACTCAACCGTCACACAACCTTTCAGATACAACTCTACCCGTTAGCTATACTTTTACCGACAACATCATCCCCCACAAAAAGTAAAATCATCTCTGGATGACAAAATAGAGACAACTTATACATAAAAATTTCAACATATGACTCAACGACTAATTACATCAAAAACAACTAAGTAGAAGGTTGCCTCCTTGGTCCAACTGTAGTACAACCCTGGTCCAACTTGGTAGATGCCTTCTGTGCTCTAAGCTCGTTTAGTTGTGCTCGTAGCTCATGCACTTTCTTGGTTCGTATATCCAAATCTGCCTCTGCTTGCATCTAAATCTCCAAGGTTGTTTGCATCATCTTTGCAATCCCTCCAAGCTCTACCTCCTTTTCTGTGGAGTCCTATTGTAGCTGACTCTTCTCTTGCCTGGCCTCATCCAGGCGAGCCATAAATGCTATCCTCTTGGACTCCCATGCTGCTCTTTCTAACTCGCAAGCTGCCTTCTCTGCAGCTAGATCCGCCTTCACTACTATTAACCTGGTAGCCAACTCCTCCCGAGCCCTCTCTGCAGCTACCTAGTCTACCTAGCTCCTCTGAAGAGCATAATAAGCATCACGATATATCTAGACTACCTCACGAGTCAAAATCTCTATGCAGCTCTCCACAATCAACTCTCTGGTAGTGACCTAATCATAGCGCATCTCTGAAGTCTCTACTCTAGGCCACCCGCGCTCCTCAAAACAGAAAGAAAAGGCAACTGAGCACCCTACTCTCATGAAGGATATGACGTGCTCCAACTCCTACACCACTGAATCCAAAGCATGTGCCTGCACAGAGATTACCACTCTACGAGCCCAAGTAATTACATTGGCGAGAAATGTCTCCACATCCTCTCCCACCAATGTCTTTGGCCCCATTGTAGGCTACTAGGTACCCATAGTCGTCTTCGCTGCTTCTACCATCCACTAAGAAGTGTTATCCATTGAGGACTGTGGTATCTCATTGATCTGCGTTGGGTGACTCTCCTCTATCTGTGTCTGCGTGCCTACAAGATTTCCTTCCGAGGCTATTTCGTGCTCAAGTGAAAGAATGCCCGACACCTGTGGTGCTTGTGTGCAGTTAAATCTTGTACTCAAGTATGTGCTCAACTTCTGATATTTGCTTGCTCTGCTCAGCTACTCTACTAGTATTGCTAACAACGTTGCATCTATTGTAACCACTGCGTCGAAGCCCACTACATCCAAGTGAACACTAGGTGTCTTCAAACCCTCACTTGTTTCTGCATGTATCGGTATCTCCATCAATCCCTCCCGTGTGTCTACCTCATCATCGAATATAAGTATCTTAGCCCCTACCTCTAGTACGACTTTAGCTGGCAAAGCCTCTCGGACAACTCCTTTTGGTAACTCCATCGCTTCCTTCAATACGACTGTCATCAGTGACGGATGTGACTTTGTTCCAACTATGGCTATGACCTCTGGAATGTTTGGGGTCTCTGTAGCTGGTTGAACCACTATGGTAACCAAGGTCATCATCACTGGCTACCTAAACTGACCAAACATTGGGATATGTGCAGTGTGCATACCCAGCAGAACCAAATGTGTTGTCGCCAACAATGTAGGTCGCAAAAATAGTAGTAGTGTCACCGTAATAACTTCCACCTCATCTTTTTCCTCCTCTCCATTGGTCCCACAGTCTTCGAAAGAAGTCTCCTAGTGACCACTATCAGTATCTCCTACATCTTGTCTTGGTTGCTTCTTCCCGACTGTGGTCTTGCTACCAAGTGTGTCCAGGTGCCTCTAGTGCATGATAGGGGGCACATCTAGTGAGAGTGGCCCAGGCTTGGCTTCCAACCTATCGTGAGGAATCATCCATGTTGTTGCCTCCAAGAATACCCAACTTTCATAGTTAGGCATGTAGAATGTCTTATGCTACAGTGTCATGAATTCATATATTCTTTCTGCCAACAGTGTAGCACAATCATGCACTCCCATTCAAGATCCCATTCATTATCGTGACCTACAAAAATGAGATGTAGGATGCGCTGCTTGTAGCCGGCTATGTTGTGTTGTGAGTTAATCAGTTGCAGTTGGTTGTCCTACTTGCTTGCCCTTCTTTTTACTTGATCCTGTGCTTGTGCCCCCTGTAACACGCACTCTTGACGACAAGGTCTTGACATTTTTGTTCATGATTGTGCTAGTTGTTGAATCTTCCTCTAACTTCTATTTCCAAGCCCTCTTTCCAGTTGACTGCGTAACTATCACTTCCTTTGTCTTTTTGTGTGACGAAAACATAAATGGTTAGGTCAATTGCTCGAACTCCTCCATACAACTTATCTCGAGGCCTCTTCTATTTCTGTACGGCACCTACAAAATAGCCCTTTGAAGTTTATTGCTTTCATGCTAGGTACGGCTGTATGGCCTCTCTAGGCTAACTACAAGTTGTTTTCCTTGCTGCTGTACGGATATCTTGTATCTTGATGCTGCATGTGCTTTGTTTTCAGGTATGGTGTGGGGGTCCCTTTGTTCCTCAAATCTGCATGGCGTGCCTTTGATGGTAATTAATAATTGTTGTTTTTGTGCCTAATTATAATACCTTTCCCTCTCGTGAAACCTGTGACTTCTTGTAACATAAATGTTTTCTCATACAAGTTGTACGGTAGACCTTGCAATGGATTCACACATGCTTTCCCCTTGTTTGCTCATGACTGTACGATAGCTAATGTCTATTTGCTAGTCTCTTATTTTCCCGTCTTTGGTTGGCCATACGGTATGTTTCCTTTTTATTTCCTTTACTACTCTGTACAGTGTTATCTTTTTTGTTTGACATGAAATCCGTACGGTGGGCAACACAACTTCTACATTCGTATAGTACTTTGTCTTCTCTTCATGACCATACGGTATTCTCTCTATTTGCTTCCAAGGTTGTACGGTAGCTTGTCTTGCAAATCCTACAATAGTCGGTATGGTTGTACGGTTTGAAAACTCTCATCTATCCTTACCATACGGTATCCAAACCTTGCTTCACTACTGAGCTTGTATTGTTGGCGTGCGGCCATACAGCCTCCCCAATGAGTTTGTGATCTTTTCCCCAAACTGTACAGTATATACATGTGCTCTTTCTCTCTGATGCTAGTCAGTCGTACAATAAGTAGGACTTTTTTTCCTCTGCTTTTACTTGGTCATACAATTACAAATCTCATTTCGTCTACAACGTTCGTACAATATCTCTGTGTAGTCTTTTGTTCAAATCGTCCGGTGATGCCTTTTGTCCTTCAATGCACACATGTTTTCCTCCGTCTATATGGTAATCTTCCTGTTACTCCACTACAATAATCTTTATTTATATTCTACTACTACTCTATCTATTTTGCACATATTTATTATAATTATCTATATATATATATGCACACATGTTTTCTTCCGTCTATACGGTAACCTTCCTATTACTCCACTACAATAATCTTCATTTATATTCTACTACTACTCTATCTATTTTGCACATATTTATTATAATCATCTATCTATCTATCTATCTATCTATCTATCTATCTATCTATCTATCTATCTATCTATATATATATTACTATTATCTATTATTTATTATTATATTTTTATATTGCTTCTGAGTTGTTCGCCCAGTTCCCATTCTCTCCTGGGACCTTATTCCTTTCATGATATATTTTTAATTTTGACCCATTTACTGCATCCATCACCTCCTTTCCGTGCAGTGTTCATAGCTTTATTGCTCCATTATCACCCACTTTATGAATTTTATATGACCCTACCCATTTCACCTTAAATTTGCCTAGTTTGATATCGTTGCACCAATTGTACTTCAATACTAGTTGGCCCGATTGAAACTTGTTGAGCTAGTGCTTGTTGTGCCATGCCTTATGTCTACACTGTGAAACTTCAGTAGCCCATTGCGCTCGTAATCGTCATTCATCAAGTTTATTTGGATTGTGCAATCTTTCCCCAAGACTTTCCATGTCTCCCAACTTATTTTCGATCGCTATTCGCAAACTTGGTACCATGAATTCTGTTGGTACCACAGCTTCCTGCCTATACAGCAGCTTGAATGAAGTGTGTCCTATTGTGACTTTGTACGAGGTACAGTACGCCCATAATGACAATGACAACTTTTCCTCCCAGTCCTCACCTTCAACTACGTAGGACTTGTAGATTACAACCAAGATTTTGTTTGTGGCCTCCGCTTATCCATTTGCTCTAGGATAGTATAGGCTCGATAGAGAATGGTATATTTTGAATTCAGTGGTCAGTAGCTGGATGATGTGATTGACGAAATGTCCCCCACAGTCACTTGTCAACTATAGCAAGATTCCATACCTTGTGATGATCTGCTCATAGATGAATCTCGCCGTGCTTACTGCAGAGTTGTCTGGTAGGGCCCACGCTTCTACCCACTTGGTAATGTACTCTGTTGCTACCACAATTTACCTGCATCTTTGAGTTTTACTCACCTTGAGGGGTCTGACAAAGTCCAACCCTAATGTTCAAATCAGTGTTCTGGGATTGCGAGTCTGAGCAAGACTCTGTGAATCCGAGGCAAAGGCGGCCTTTTTGAGGCAAATGGCCTCTGGACTCGAACTCGGCGGAGTCCTAGCAAAGCCCACATGGATTCACCGAGTCCCAAGCCTAGGACTCCCGAAATTTTTTTTCTTTACTAATTTTTTTTTTTTTTTTAAAGATTTCTGGAAGGTGTTTTTTTCTATGTATATTAATTCTAAAAATGATGTTGTGGTATGTCAAGGATTTATGAAGGATTGAATCTTAAATCTTAAATCTTCAAATTTATGTCTGAAAATATTAAATATTATAGGAAATTTAATGTTTAGATCTTCAAATGTCGTTAGCCAGGTTATAGCAAATTACATAGTTGAATAGCCCTGCATCACAAAATGAAGGATACCCAAATTGAAGGCTCAATGCCAATATTGGTTACTATTTGAGTTTCACTGTGAAGAAGTCGCTTTAAGCATTGTAGAGTTTAGTAATGTTGTACAGATATTTCCAGATTTACATATATTTGTGTTAGAATTCTATAATGATGTATATGAGTTTTTCTTTTTTTTATAGACTTACATGTTCGTGAATGTTAGAACTCTAGTGTTGTACATAAAGTTATAGACTTTTAGACTTACATGTATATGTGTTGATGGCTATGTCTTAGATCAAATTTCTTGGCAATAATTTGTAAGCCAACTATAATTGTTATTAAAAGGTTTTTTACCATTAAAGGTTGTATTTCTCCAAGCAAATTGATAGACATACTTCAAAGACCTATTGTTGTCTACAATGCACACATAAGCGGTAACAAACTATTTCTCAATATCTGAGTCTTCCATGACTTACCTTAGGCATATTCATAAGAGGGCACGGGTTACTATGAACCTTAGTCTTCTACACTCTAGCTGATATTTTGATATATGTTTTCAACTTTTGATTCCATGGATTTCATTTATTGTGGACATTTAACAATGACACCATGTTTAACTTTATATTATGTTATTCAATGTTTTTACTTCAGAAATTTGTTGTTATACTTATGTGATCTATGCAAAATTGTGTTTAAGTGTTAAGTAGCTTCTGTTCATCTCAATTATTGTATATTTGATGTTAATTGACTAAATGATGCATGAAAAATTCTTTGAATTTCATGGGTTATTTGAATTTTTGAATCCTGGCCAAGTCTAATCGCCAAGTTCGAGTCCAGTCGCCCTGTCAGAGTCAGAGTCAGATTTTGACTTTCAACAATTTCTCCGCCCTCTAACATGTGTCGCATGCAACGACCCACTCTCAAGCGCCGTTGTGCACAGTTGGCCACCATATCCCTTCCAGAAGTATCTTCCACACAGTTGTATCCAGCCCCATATGTGCTCCTACAGGTCCTTCATGTGCTTCCTCTAACACCGTTGGTATTTCTTCTATAACACACCATCGTAAAACCTGGTCGGGTCCCATCTTATACAGCAACCCATTGATCAATTGAACGTTCAACTTCTCAACACCAATTTTCTCCTCTCATTTAGCAGCAATTCCCTAGGAAATTGCCCCGTTGAAAGATATTCCCCAATACTTGTGTACCAGGATGGTAGTACAACAATGTAGAATAGTTGTGCGTCAAGAAAATTGTCGCCGACTCCCTCCGTTGGTTCTCCCGATTTGATCCTTGATAAATGATCTGCACTTACATGGCTTTTCCTAGGCCGTACCACAATTTTAAATGTAAACTCTTGCAACAATAGTAGCCATCTACTTATCCATCCTTAGATGATCGGTTTGTTCACAAGATATAGCAGGGTTTGATGATCAATGTAAAATACGAATGGAGCCACCACTAAATAGTGTCTAAACTTTTGTACGACATACACCATTTCGAGAGCTTCTCAATTTGTTGTACTATAATTCTTTTTTGTTTTAGATAGTTGTCAACTCGCAAAGTACACCGAATGATCCAATCCATGATCACCTGCCTGTGCCAACGTTGCTCCAATTGCGTAGTTCAATGCGTCAACATTGACATGGAACTCCTTATCCTAGTTCGGATAAGCCAGGATAGGTATTGTTGCTAATCTTCTTTTCAGTCCTTTGAAGGCTTCATTCTGCTCTGCTTCCTATTTGTAGGGTTTGCCCTTACAGGTTAGTTTGTCGAGTGGATAGATATTTTCGCAAAATTCTTAATGAACCTTCGGTAGTATCCTGTGTCTAAGAAATGATTTTACCTCCATCACATCTATCGAAGGTGGCATTTCCAAGATTACCCAAATTTTGATAGGATCTGTCTTTAATCTTGCTTTGCATACGATGTTTCCAATAGCTTCCCCTACAGTACCATGAATCTGCACTTCTTCAAGTTTAGTGCCAGTCTTGCTCATCTGCATCTTTCCATGCATTCTTTGAGTGCGGTCAGATGCTTGTCCTCCACACTGAAAATTGACCAATCATCCAAAAATGCCTCGAAGTTTCTTACTAACATCTTATCGAAGATGTACAAGATAATTTTTTGAAATGTTATCGGAGCATTGCACAAACCAAGCGGCATTCTGTTGTAGGCATATACTCCATCTTCTACTATGAAGGTCGTTTTGAGCCTATCTTCTTCCGTGATGGATATTTGGTTGTATCTAGAAAATCCATCCATGAATGAATAGATTTCGTGCCTCGCAACTTCTTCAAAAATACTGTCGGTGAATGGTATTAGGAATGCATCCTTAATCATTACTGCATTCAAGCATCGAAAGTCCACACATCCTTATCCGAGCAATGTCTTTCTTCAAAGATATCACAATCAGTGACGTTACATTCCAAATTTTCGCTCAATTTTAAATGCTCCTTCACAATGTTCGTTACAATTTCAAGTTCATCAAGGACGATGAACCACAAGGGGAATGGTATCTTTTTGACCTAATTTGAAATATAGTCGTTGAGGTTCACATGAAGTCAGTTGATAGTTAAATTGGTTATAATCCTGTGAAATGATAAGATGGTTAGTTGTTACATCCCAAATTTTGCCCTAATTTTAAAATTTGATCGTAACCATTGGTTTAAAGCATTATTTCCTTTCCTGGTCATGTGAAACTAGTTAATTATATATGTTGTATCAATTGTTAACAGAATATTTCTTTTCCTAGTCATGTGCAATGAGTTAGTTAATTATATACGTTGTACCAACTAATAAAAATTATTTCTTTCATAATCATGTGAAATGAGTTAGTTATTATAGACGTTGATGAAAATAAGCAAGCAACCTATAACTATCATCGAATGATTGATAATTATTTAATTGGAATTAACGATGAATATATATATAAATATATTTTTGAATTAATGTGTTGGCAAGAATGTTTTGCTTGGGTGATTGCAAGAAGAAGACTAAAGAGAGGGGAAGCATTGCTAAACAGGATCATCGAAAGGGGATGGTCGATTGGTTCAGTCATCAAGATCAGCAGGTATGACCTAAGACTACCTTGGAAAGAATACAAAGACTTGACTAGAGGTTACATTATGAGACTGCATGAGCTATTAGGAAAACAATATAATAAAAACATAAAATAATCTAAACTAAATATAATTCATACCTTTGAAGATTTATAATTGAATTTTCTTATTTTATCATTATAATAAACCCTTAAATACAAACATATATATATATATATATATATATATATATATATAAAGTGACACCAATAAATTACAATTATATAATCTAATGATGTCACCTCATCCTTATTCGCACATGAACGTATATAAAAGCATATTATATTAATAAAATAAGTTCATAACCTTTCAACTTCTTATTTCTTTCCCTCCTCATTTCTCCACCTTTCAATTCAAAAAGACTTTTGAATTCGAGGGAGTTTCTTGAAAATCGAAAGTAGCCAAAGAGTCACGACTAGCCCTCTAAGGCAAGTCGTGAACCAACCAAGACACCTCTTCTTCCTCTCCATGACTGATATGATTCTTCAAGCCGTATGAATTTGTTCTTGCCAAAACTTCCATTCCATTTTGCATAGCTAAGTACTCTAATCATTCCATTACTCCTCCATTATTCTGTTGTTCGCAAATCTAGTTTTCAAACCGCGGGTGTGGTGATTGCTAACAGGAGTTCCAGCTGAGGACGGGTGAAGTCCATTTCTCAATATTTATTCGGCCATGAACACAGGTCATCTTTTATTTCGTATTCCATTTTATTGACGTCTTCATCTCTGAATTCTGGACCGACTGCAATCGGCTTATGATATGCCATGTGTGTAAAGAAATTGAATATTGTCTTCTTATTTAGATGAGAAGCCATTCATACATCAGCAGTAAAGTAAAAAGGGAACCATTGTGTAATCTGATATCACTAATTATCATCATAAGCCAAATCCTCAAGCACTCACATTACTCTACCAATAGTCTATTGCAATTCTTGGGTGATTGAGATCATTAGTTCTACCACTGTATACTGGTAACAACTTTTGGGATAAAATTATAACTATAAAAAGTGCTAACAGTATTGCATAAACATGATGTTTTAATATTCATGAGATTATAAACACTGAGGAATTCACCAGCGGAAAGCCACGAAATGGTGACGAGGTGTATCAAAATATCAGAAAGCTCAAACACCGAGGAATTCACCGGCAAGAAGCCATGAAAGTGAAGAGGTGTAATTCTAAATAGAATGGTTATAAACTTTAAGCAGCTAGGATTCACTGGCAAGGAAGCCATGAATGGTGAAGAGGTGGAGATAGCCTGCAAAAATCAAGAATGAAATTAGATATAATAACTATGCAATGAAAAACAAGATAATAGCTCATGCAAGTCCTGATAATGATATATGTTGTCAAGTCGAGTGGTGGAGATCGGGTTTACGAACCCAAATTGAAATCCTTGGCCAAGGTAGTTATAGGCATATGTGTCAATCATGAGATCTTTTTGTTTGTCCATAAGCTTCAATTATTTAGAAATAACTAATGGGACACTCAAACCACTGGGTAGCTTGGATAGCTGGACTTAAGAACATCCCAAGCCCAATCCCGAGGTAGGGAGGGTCATTCTATTAAGTTAGGATGTGTGGGGATAAGTATGGTTCGAGGTTGGGAGGTTAAGCCTATGTCAATGCTTCTCTTCTCACCAATGTCGAGGCTTGAACAACATGACAAAGGGATTTCTTCATTATTTTTGTATGTCTCTTGTGCACTTTTACCTCTAGATCCATGGAAGAATAAATAGATCATTTAGATTTCTAAAAGGCATAAATTGAATGAAAATATTAGTTGATTTAGAAGATAGTTGTTACTTTACTTTGAGCTGAACATGTTATCAGTTAGTTATGGTTTAAATGTTGCAATGTATTTATTTATTTATTTCGTTAAAACAGTTGAATATAAATTGCAAATAGAAAAGAAAATTGTTACTTCTTTCTAGTTAGATTCAATTAATCTAAGTCATTGTCATGTGAAATGGAATCAGTTATTTGTTAATTAGGTGTCTTAAATTGGTTAGAAAAATTCATTTGTTACATAGTCGTTATGATTTCATGTGAAGATAACATGATAATTGATTATTTATCACGAATTCATGGAATTGATAAGGCAGCTAGCCGTTATGATTATTTATAACTTGTTATGATAATATGATTTAATTGCAGAGAATTTCCTTCCAACAAACATGTCTAAGGGGTGGAAGCATTTTCAGAAAAGAATTAGGCACAAGAGCATCACCATCACTGGGCAAATGGGTTGAGGACCTAGTGACTTGAAACAGGATACATCGGTGGGATTTGCGTGAGCTATGTAAATAAATAATTTGAGAAACATAAATAATTGAGTTAAAATATAAAACATACCTCAAAGGATTTTAATTGATCTTTCATCATATTATTATAATAAATATTTATATAGATGCATATAAATATAAAAATTAAATGGCACCATTATATTATAACACTTTAATATAATGATGTCACCTCATTGATATACTTACATGAACGTATGCAAGTATATATTATAATAATAATATTCAAGATATAATAACATTTGAACTATAATAATATTCAAACTATAATCTTCCAACTTTATTTCTAACCGATTAACATTTGGCATGATAAATTGGCAATAATCAAATTATAATCTTTCCAACTCTTTCTTCCAACCTTTTTAATTTCCTTATGATAAATTGGCAATAATCAAATTATAATCTTTCCAACTCTTTCTTCCAACCTTTTTAATTTCCTTATGATAAATTGGCAATAATCAAATTATAATCTTTCCAACTCTTTCTTCCAACCTTTTTAATTTCCTTTCTTTGGCAATCAATTTAATACTTAGTATTCGAATTGACATATGTTATATAACCGGCGGAAGCCAAGAAGGCACGGCCTTCCTTTAACTTAAGCCATGTATGAAGTTCAGCATTTTATTTTTTTATGCTCGTTGGCCTTAACGTTGAGTCTCTTATCTAGAATGTATTTCCGCACATCTCAACCATCTTCATACTACTACGCTCCTCTATTATCATTTTACCATCAGCCTTCCAATACCTACTGTGTTCCTTGTCCCTCTAATATCTTTAAAATTCGAGCCACATAATCCCGTGAGTCGAAGTTCACTATATCGACTTCCAGTTTATGCTCCCAACTATCACAGAAATTCTGCCATGAGGACTCAGACCTTGGAGAAGTCTGCATTGAAATGTCTGCAGCAAAAGAGGAATAGCTTCCAATTCAGATTTGCAGGGGATTCAAGCATATTCCGAGTTTATATCAGGTCTTGTGATGACATTAACATTTTATTTTATTTTCCAAGCAGCTAGTTAGGCATCTTGGATAATTATCATATTAGATTTATTATCAAGAATCAATATGAGATGAATTGAGATCATAGAGCATGGCGAGCAAGCGGGAATGGCGACCGCCTAGATGGTTTACAGGTTTTGGCAAAGATGGCTTTATGGCACCCTGGTTATGCAGAGACGGGAGAAGATCAGGAAATTTTTACTTCCAGTCTGTGGTGCAAGAGGCAGCCAGTAGTATTGGGGGAAGATTTGGAAGAACGGAGAACGGGGTTAGGAGACAGCCTTTTAACATTCCCAGGTCGACACAGGTTAAGGATCCAGAGTTTTCACAATGGAAGGGATTCCATACGGGGGAAAAGATTATTTAAATTTTCAAAGGCTTGGGCAAAAAGGGAATGAGGCCTTTCGGTGGTCAAATGGCAATCTCTCGACACCTCAACCCTTTGATTTCAAAAGGATTGAGCATAAGTTTTGGCAACCGAAACAAGCGAATCAGAAGAACATGGCGGAAATGGGTGTGTTCTAATATCCAAACCCATAATGTGTGTAGGGTTTCTACTCTCCTGGTACAAAATCCTTCATGGAGTGAATCTGTGAAACGTTTACGATGTAGGGCTTTATTTTTAAAATGGTTAGGACCTTGGCCATTTGTAAGGAAAATTCAGGAGTGGCTAAATGCTAATTGGGGAGAGAATATTATGCTTAAACCTTTAGCTAATGAATTTTTCTTGGCCACTTGCCCTACACCGGAGGAGATAAGGAGTATTTTAAATTCTGGTCCGCATATGCTAGATGGGAAAGGATTTTATGTGTGTGATTGGAGGCCAAATTTCAATCCGGAAACTGAAAAGGTTAAAGATGTTCTGATTTGGGTAAATTTAAAAAATCTGCCTTGGGAATATAAGGATGAGGAAACTCTAAAAATGATAGGGGATGGTCTAGGAGTTTATATCAAAACTGAAGAATCTTTAGATAAGAACCGTTTGTATAAGTATTCCCGAATCCTGGTAAGAATGCAAGACTGCTACTCAATTCCGGATTACATTGCCATTTGTACTCCGGAAGGGGAATTCTCTATTAGTGTGGATGCTGATCATGCTAATCATGTTTCACTTCAGGAAGATATCAGTAAAGGTAAAGGTCAGGTGGAGAACTTTTGCATAGATTTGGTGAAGCTTATTGAGAAACAGAGAGAGATAATTCCCCCATGGTCTATTTCCTTTGAGGAAGAAATGATTTGTAGAGAGCAAATTGAGGTTGAGCCGATATCTGATTTAGAGAATAACCCAAGGGATGGTAGTTGCAACTTGCAAGCAGGTGAGTATTGCGGGTATGTGGCCCAGTCAACACAAATGGTAGCTGAAACCTCCTTCTCTCAGATGTGTAATAACCAAGGTTTTGTGCAGGGCCCTCCTCAGGATCAAAATATCTTTGCTCCGAATACTTGTGATAAATATTTGGGCGAAGGTAAATATCTAGAGGTGGTCGAGAGAGAATTGAAGCCTCAGGAGGAGAAGGGCTTTAATCAAGAGGTGGGGGAGACTATTTTTCAAGGAAGCAAGGATTGGATGGAGGAGGAGACCTTTAAGGATATCCAAATTTCTCCGATTAGAACTCTAGACTCTTTTTTGGATAGCAAGAAAGCACATAGTAGAGATACATTGGCTTCTGAATTGGAGTTTTCTGGAGATGAGGATTATGGTGTTGACGAATGTGGGATTTTGCATTCTTTAGTGATGTTGGGGAGTGCTCTATAAGTATGACTCCATCAATCATCAGCAAACCAAAGGTTTCCAAGCAGAAAAAAAGGGGCCCTAAATCGATGAAAGTTAAACTTGCCATGGCTAGTAATGCAGCAAACCAGGCCAAATTGTTGAGATCGAGAAGAGGATATACCTCTTCCCAGAAGCAATGAAGCTCCTTTCGTGGAATGTCAAGGGCTGCAATGCCCTTAACAAATTGCGCTTGATCAAACGAGTGGTTGATCAAGCAAATGCAGATGTGGTTTTTCTACAAGAAACTAAGTTAAGTGGTGATAGTAAGGTTTTTCTTTCCAAGAAACTCATTTCATGGCAATGCCTGATGGTAGATGCTGATGGCACGTTTGGAGGTTTAAGGGTTTTTTGGAAAGAGTCTTCAATTAGTGTTTCCTTGATCGAATCTAGCTCATGTTGGCAATTAGTGCTGATATCTTCTTTTCAGCTTCATTTGAATTTTTTGGCTTTTAATGTATATGGGCCATGTCAACAACCTTTGAAATTACAATTATGGTCTATCTTATCAGAGAAATTGTTGTAGTGGAAAGATAGGTTGGTGGTTCTTGGAGGAGATTTTAATGCAATTTTATCTCCGAATGAGAAACTTGGGGGATCGGTTAAACTTCATTGAAGCTATCAGGAATTTGCTGATTTTGTGTTAAGGAATAATTTACAGGATATACCTTTCATGAATGGAGATTTTACATGGACAAATCGGAGGAAAGGTTTTACTAATATTGCAGAGAAGATTGATCATTTTTTATTGAGTGGTGATTGGAGCAGCACGGATTGGTTATGTCAAGCTGATATCTTGCCCCTCACAGGTTCCGATGACTTTCCTATTTGTTTAAATGTCAAAAATGAGTCAACTCCGAAGCGTGCTCCTTGTAGATTTGAAAAGATGTGGATGAGGACAGAAGGTTTTTTTGATTTGGTTAAAGGCTGGTGGATAATGGCTCCTAAACGCAAGGGTTCTTGTGCTTTCAAGTTATTCAAGAAACTGCAATATGTGAAGGAACAACTAAAGGTGTGGAATAGGGCAGTCTTCAAAAACGTATTTTCTAAAAAGTTAAAGTTGGAGGATCAGTTATTGGAAGTGAATGAGGCGGTGATGACAGGGGGTATGGATGAGGCTTTATTTTTGAAGGAGCAACAGTTGAAGAAAGAGTATGAGGAAGTTTTATACGAAGAGGAAATTTTTTGGAGACAGAAGTCTCACGAAGTATGGCTTAAAAAAGGTGACCGCAACACCAAATACTTTCACAATTCAGTCAAGGAAAGATGATCATCCAATAAAATTTTCTCTATTAAGAATGAAGATGGGGTGACTCTCACAAATCAAGCTCAGATTAATGAGGAAGTGGTCAGGTTTTTTAAGAATCTTATAGGATCTTCACACCATATGGCCTCGGAGGAGATTTGCTTAGGATTGCTGAATGGGGTTCCTAAGCTGATTTCAAATGACCAGAATAACATACTATTTCAGCCGGTCTCTGTGGAGGAAGTCAAATCTGCTGTTTCTCGTTTGGGGAAGGATAAATCACCTGGCCTGGATGGGTCTCCAGCATTATTTTTTCAAGAAATATGGGACTTCGTTGGGCAGGAGCTTTGGGAGGTTGTGGAAGAGTCTAGAAGGAAGAAATTTGTGTTTAAAGACATGAATAATACCTTCCTAGCACTCATTCCTAAAAAGGGTGAAAGGGAGACATTTAGTGATTTTAGGCCTATTACATTGTGTAATACTATTTATAAAGTGATATCAAAGGTTATTGCAAATAGACTGAAGCTGGTGTTACCCACAATTATATCTTCGGAACAGAGTGGTTTTGCTCCAGGGAAGTCAATCTTTGAAGGTGTCATCATAGCCCATGAAACAATACACTCTTTGAGAATGAATAAGGAAGTTGGTATGATGTTAAAGCTGGATATTCTTAAGGCTTATGACAATGTGAATAGGCTGTTTTTTATGAGAGTTTTAGAACAGTTTGGCTTTAGTAATTGCTGGTGCAAGTGGATTTTTTCTTATATTGACTCCGGTTGTATTTTTGTTTTAGTTAATGGCAGCCCTCAAGGTTTTTTTGATATGGAAAGAGGTATACGCCAAGGTGATCCTCTATCTCCCTTTCTTTTTATCATTCTTGCAGAAGTTCTAGGGAGAGCAATTTCCAAGGCAAGAAGGGATGGAAGGTGGAAGGGACTGCAAGTTGCTAGGGGTGTTGATCCAGTAACAAATTTACAGTTTGTTGATGATAACTTCCTTATGGGTGAAGCATGTATTGTAATGTCCCCGTTTTGGTTGACATCGTTTTGCGTGCCAGATCAGTCTATCACGGACTCTAGTAGACTGGTGGTTGTGATGAGAGAGTCATTATGGCATTTATTTGAGGATTGGATGGCTTATTATGCTCTTGGAGATATTATTTTATCATTACTTTTTATACACGGCCTACATGTTATAATATTAAGTTGAGATTGCACTTTTTATTTTATAAAGTTATTTAATTATAAAAGTGCATTATAATGAGATTTTATAATGGATGCTTCTAGAAGTTCTTAGTAACTTCTTAGAAAAGTGAATAAATAGAGGGCTTGGCCTCTCATTTGGACAGACTGAATTTGATGATTCTACTACCTTTTCTCTATGAGCATTTGTGGTACAATTTAGGTCTACAAATTTTCAATTGGTCTTTGGAAACGATACCTCCCAGTAGATCGCATAATTGAGGAAGTGAAAGATCTTTTGAAGGGTTGCACTTTGGAGATAGTATTCAGCTATCTCAAGCTGAGCATAATTGTGGCTGAGGGCCAACATCTAGAGGATTTGTTTGAAGGAATTTTTATTGCATATCTTCAGGAAGTTTCTACTCAGTTCAGAAGGGTTTGATCGTGCAATATTCAGCCGGGCAAAATTGGAGTTTCTAGTTGCATTTTCACAGTCAGCTATATGCAAGATTTCATCATTCTGTGGAGGAAAAGGAAGCAATAAGAAGGGTTTGATTCAGCGACAAAGAGGAAGGGATTCATGCTCAGTTTTTACATCATATTGGAAGCAATTTTCGAAAAAGGGTTTTAGCAGGAATTCTGAATTTTGTACTTGCAGCAAAATCATTTCTTTGTTCGAAACTCCCTGCTAGGGCCACATTTTTGCTTAGTGTTGGTTTGGTGGCTCTCCTACAACCTAGGTGCTGCTAATTCATGTTTTTTCGTCACCAATTTGGAAGGGAGAAATAATTATTAATTTTTGCAGGTTGCAGACTGTGTGTTTCAGGTGAACCCTAGCGCTATTTTCTTAACCTGTTTGGGCATCAGTTCTGAGCGTTTTTACTTGAAGGATATTTGAGAAGATTTTAGGGGATCAACCCAATCCAAAAAAAAGGTGAATTTCGGCACTGTTTAAAGATAGGAAAATATATATATATATATATTAAAAAAAATCGCAGGATTCTCAGTGAGATTTCGCTGCCAGTCTGAGAGCTATTCTCAGTTAATTGTTGATCGATCTAAGTGAATTTCGTCTACATAAAATACAATAAATATTCCAAGTTGCTGCGCCATTATTTCTGGGCATTTTCCGTCACATATTAAGGGCAAAACAAAAAAAGAAGTTGCAGGGTTTGGAAGTTCATCATATCAGGTTCCAGCCACAGGCCTGTGTGCTCCAGGAAACTACCTTTATGTTCAGATCATCATCAGCAGGCCATACGGATTCATTCCAGGTTCCTTGGCACTGTTAATTAACTTTATTTTGGGATATTGCTGAACAAGCATTTCATTTTCAGTATGTATATGTTACAGTATTTTGGTATTATGAAATGAATCCATGAATTGCGTTTGCATTGTAATTGAGTCTAGTGGTAGCATTGTTGAAACAAGTTAGACTCATACATAGTGGGAGATTGTCTCTGTAAGGGTCATTGACTTCCTAGGATTTGAAAAAAAAGTTTGAAGGCTGGAAATCATTATTGAAGTTGTTGCTATGACCGGGATTTAATTTTGCATTTGCATTAGCTGAAAGTTTAATTTGGCACACAGTTTGAACTGGCTGAAAGCATATCTCTTGTATCGAATCTATGAATTGATGAATGAAATTTAGCTGACATATTTCTCATCCTCCTTATTTGTTCATCATTAGTCATTTCACTTTCAGCACCAAATAGCTATTGATTGCAAACTGTTGATATAACCATTAAGCAAGCAAGGAGTGTGTTTTTTTTTTTTTTTTTTTTGAGGCTTATCTAGGTGGGGTCATTACATGTATTAGGGAGGCTGAATGCATTAAAATTGTGCTTGAAGAATATAGCAAGGTGACTGGGCAATGTATTAATTGGCGAAAATCAGAAATCTTCTTTTTTAATACTGCAAGTAAGATTCAGGCCAAGATATGCCAAATCTTGGGGGTAAGACAAGGGTTACTGCCTAACAAATATATTTAGGTATACCTCTATTTCAAGGTAGGAATAGTGCTAATTTATGGAAAGAACTGATTGATAGCTGAATTAAATGGTTGGATGGCTGGAAAGGGAGGTGGTTGTCCTTTGCGAGAAGAATTTTGCTCCTTCAAACTATTATTTCAGCTATCCCAACTTATTCTATGAGTTGTTTGAAGATCCCTATGGAGGTTCTTAAGTATATTGAGCAGAGAATGAGGAAATTTTTGTGGAATGGGTCTCAAAATGAAGAGAAAATCCCACTGATTGCATGGGAATCTTTGTGCAAGCCGAAGAAACAAGTGGGAGTAGGCCTTAGACGGTGGTGAGTTATTAATAAGGCTTTGGGAGCTAAGCTGATTTGGGAGATGTATGAACAACCAGATCAATTATGGGTTAAAAATTAAAATTCTACAAGCAAAATATTTAGACTCTAGGGATCCATTGTGCATTTTGACAGTTAGGAATCCCCATAAAGGTTCGGTTGTCTGGAATTTTATGCTAGAGTGTAGGTCTATTATTACTAAACATTTATCTTCGCACATTGGAAATGGGGAAAAAGCCTCATTTTGGCATGACTCTTGGAACGGGTTAGGTAAACTGGATGAGTTGGAAGGATGGAGAATTTGATCCCAGTGATGGAGGCTACTTGGGGGACAACTGTGGATTATTATGTGGAAGAAAAACATTCGGAGCTGGGCCCATGTTGGGTATGGAGGGACCCCTCAAACTTGCAAATGTCTGATGAGTTGAAATTCAGGTTGGAAGGCATTTTTAAGGATAGGCAGATTTTTGAGCAACAAGCAGGATAGAGTGGTATGGTGTGCTTCTAAGACTAGTCGTTACTCTGCAAAATTGGGCTATTAGCTAAGTGGAGATGTGGTAAATCCTGAGGGGTGGCCACATAAGATGTGTTGGAATAAATTATGTATGCCTAAGGCAAGAGCTTTTGTTTGGTTGGCTTTGCAAGGCAAGATTTTAAATGATGATAGAAGGTATAAGTATGGTTTTGTATGAAGGCAACGGAAGCAGCAAATCACCTTTTAGCTCAATGTGATTTCGCTCAACAATGTTGGATGCGGCTAAAGATGCATTTGTGTTGGTCTGGTCCTCTTCCGGATTTGATTAAAGGTATTTTTCAATGCTGGCCAAAAAATTGTAAAAAATCCTTTTACTCAAATATTTGGTTAGTAAGTCTAGCATTAGTTATTTGGGAAATTTGGAAGGAGCAGAATCGGTGTATCTTTCAGGATAAAATGGAAAGTGTGGATAGTGTTTGGAATAGAATTCACCATTCTATTGAGGAATGTATGAATGCCAATGGTGTTCTTCAACATCCAAGGAAATGTTTCAATTACTGGGATAGTAGAGTGCAAAAATTTTGGACAGGGATCAGAATTAAATGGACAAATGATGGTGATTTGGACAAGATAAAGAAAATTGATAGAAAAGAAATTAGATGGCGCCTACCTAAAAAGAATTGGATAAAAATCAAGTTTGATGGAGCGTCAAAAGGGAACAAAGGTAATTCTGGAGCAGGGGCGGTGGCTAGAAATGACAAAGGAGAGATTATTGGATTTGCAACAAAAAGGTTGGCGGATGAAACCAATAATGCGGCTGAGATTGAGGTGGCACTGCTGGCAATTTCTTTGGGAAAAAACCTAGACGTTACGCATCTTCATTTGGAAGGAGATTCGAAATTGGTAGTTGAAGCCATTAGTAGAGGCTTGATGCAAACATGGCTCTATCAGAATGCGATTCAAAAAATCAAAGAGATGTTGGGCACCTTTTTGGACTTCAAGGTTAGCCACGTGTACAGGGAGGGCAATGAAGAAGCGGACAAGTTGGCAAATTGGGCCACTACTTTCTCCCATATAAATGCAGTCGAAGTAGATGATTTACAAATGATGTGATGGGATATTTTTGAGATGGCGGTGATGTTTTAGTAATAAGGAATGTCAATCATTATAGTTGGTGATTGGACTTTTGGGAAGTTGATAGATGGCACATGTAATATGTGGTGAAGAGATTTTTTTGGAATATAAAAATTCATATCTTAGCTCTTGTCAGTGTTCGTATAGTTAAAATGGCAGTAGTCATTTAGTAGGAAATTTGTTTTGAAAATCTCGCATGTGCGATGGATGCCTTTATAGGTGATTTCTAAGGTGGATTTAAGCATAATGTGGTTTATTTGAAACAGAGCTCTTGGCCTTTAACAGAACAGGAAGATGCTATATGAAATGGAAGCCTCCTTTGCGCTGGACTCAAACAAGGAGATGAAGGCTTTTAAAGGGCCGGTCAACAACGAAAGAATGAAGGGCCTTCTGAAGATTAAGACGAATGCTATGGTTGAAGTAGTGTTGGGGGTGGTTGGAATGCAATTTCAGGAAAGAGAGATCAAGCAGCACTCCAATTTAGATGTCCTTGCAATGGTGGTAGCATGGGGACTGGAGTTGAATAATCCCATAGAGGAGGTGAGGTATGTGGCAAGAACACTATTTGCAGAAGATATGCTGGGAGCATTGGACTCCATTCTCGATTGGTCACTACCCAGTATCGGCTCAGATTTTGCTGAATGCTTCAAGGATGAAGATGAAGGCGGAAGATATGGTTATATTCCTTTCTTGAGGTGGAAAGCGAAGGCAGATAAACCCTCCCTGCACAAGGCAGCGAAAGATGCATGGGGGAAGATGTGGGAGGAGCTTAATAAGATGGAAGGCAGGATGTTTCAACCGGCAAATGAGTGGGCTATCTTTCCTCGCCATAAGCGCAGCCCTCAAGGTCAGCAAGCATCATTGGAAACGCAAGGGTAGCGACTTCTCAATGGATGAGGACTCTGGTCATGGAGCAACGAAAGTGGATGGAGGTGGAAGCAGGCAGAAGTAACTATGTTTTTTGAAGCTAGTAGATGTGTAGGTAGAAGGATATTCAAGCTCAATATAGGTCGGGTGGTTTTTTGTATGAACGACTGTGGATAGTATGTATTAGGGATGGTAGAAGGTTGGGTATCTATTTGTATGGGGTGTATATTTGTATGGTGTTTCGGAATCACTTTATGATGTTATTCAAATATATGTATGTAACCTTTTACTTATTTAATATAAAATACTATTACCGATCCAAAAAAAAAAATCAATATGAGATGCTACTTATTCAATGTCATTATTATAAGTCCTTTGTCCTTAAACTTTCGTAATAATTAGATACAACCCTTATGGAAGCGTATTTCTAAATGCATTAAAGTCTGGAATGAAATATACTATCCAATGATATTTTCCAATAGTCTCAAGAACATAATCTTCTGGTCACAGTTGTGATAAGCATACTATGCAGCGAATCTATGCATAGAGCGGATTGCAGCAAGTTTCAATATTTATCATGATGATATCTTGTTTGATATCTTGTTGAATATACAGATTGAACTTCTTTAAATTAGCCTTTTTCATGGCAAGTGATAACCAAGTAACCATAGTATGGATCCTTGTGCCAATGGATATTAAAATTAAACAATCAATTCTGAAATCTTTAAAGAATATAATCTCTCAAATCACAAATTGTGATAAGCTGGAATATATGTTAATTATAAAACAATTAAGAATCAACAAAAAGAACCGGTCCCGCTGTGTAGCCAAGGAAATGGGTGATGAGGTGAGAGAAAGGAATCTGCAATATCATGAACAATATTAGTTATGACATAACAATGTTTATCATTTTTAGAAGGAATCATTTAAAAGCTCATGCATGAACATATTTACCCTCCTGCTATCAAGTCGAATGGTGTGTTTAGATACCAGGATGCTCAGTGAATGATAAGATGATCCATGTCTATTCCGAGTAGGGAGGGTTTTTCTCATTAGAGATTGTGTAGGGAAAAATTAAGGTCTGAGGTTGGGTGGTTAAGCCTTTGACAATGTTTCACCACTCCTCAAGTTGTTGGACGTACAACAAACAAGATAAGCTATACATTCAATTGTTTGTCTGAAACATTTATTTTTATTTTTATGATGTATATGCAAGACTAAAGTAAGATTAATTGAGTTTTATCATCATTACAATTATTTTACATTTAGTTGTGAGGGAAAAATTTATCTGATGGATTGTTATATCAATTTTTCATTTATATGAATAAAATGAGCATATCTTCTAATCTTATGTTATTGCCACAGTTAAGCAATCGGAAGGAAAGGAATGATACAGTGGTATCTGGAGCTCTAAATGATACAGTGGTATCTGAAGCCCTAACTGATTCAGTGGTATATGATGCCCTAAATGATATTGTGGTAATTGAAGCCCTAAGTGATACAGTGATATCTGATGTCCTAAATGATCCAATGGTAATTGATGCCCTAATTGATACAATGGTATGTGATGCCCAAATTGTATATAGTAGTATTTAATGATAATCGTCATTTGATTTTTGATATAGTGGTATTGGATGGAAGTTGTTATATTAAAAACTTATTTAACAAATAAAAAATAAAGAAAACATTTATAATTAATTAAATCCACTTACCTTTTTATTACATACCTTCCATCTTTTACTCCTAAAATATTGGCTATTATTTCTCCTCCCTCCTTATTTGGTGGACCTCATTTTATTTATGCATTTCTTTATTAAATTTATTTCTTATACTTCTGCAATTCTTTCCTTCCCTATTTATAGGGGGCTTCTTGTATTTTTGTTTCATTCTTTTCATTCAATGCTTTTTTGCATGTCATAATGTTATTTAAATACCATCCCTATGTTGTTTTCAAGGTACGTGACTTTTGAGTGGTGTTTCCCATTAATCCAAATATTAGTTTGTTATAAGTATCATTTTCTTGTTTATTATTTATTATTTTAGTGTTTGTGTTTTATATATGTTTGTTAGTTATTATGTTTGTTGTTATTTAATAATATAGAATTTAAGCAATTAATAAATGTAAATTGAATATTGTTTATCTAATCAATTAATAATTATTAATGTTAATTGATAATATTTAATTATTAGTTTAGTTTAATACTAATATTATTTATTTTCTATTATATAGATTTATCAATCAATTAGCTATTTTTATTAAATGATTATTATTAGAAAGGATATTACAGTCCTACCCTCCCAAAATTGCTTGTCCTCAAGCAATTACAATTTCCATTTGATATGTTTGATCATAATGGATCCTTAGATCTCATTATTACAACTCATTCAATTTCAAAGATTGAATTTGACAATATAACCAAGTGTTACATGATAAATTGATAAGTGCATTCAATGAGTGAGTTGACATTGTATGATAGATTCATGCTTGATGACAAATGATATCGGATGATTGATCTTTGTAGTATTGATATATTTTCCTTGATGATTCATTTAATGAAATATATAGGTTAGCATATTGAGATCAAGTCCTTTTGTGTTTCATACATTACCTCCTTAAGAGGATGAAAATCTCAATATCGCAAGGCGCTAGATACCTATCTACGAGTAGGCTCCCTCAAGGCATTGGGAGTGCATGTTCGTACCCATTGGGAGTGCATGTTCGTACCCATCTTGGATTCTTTCCTCAAGAATTTTGGAATCATGTTCTTACCTATCTTGGACTCTTTCCTCAAGGCATTCAAAACCATTTCCTCAGCCATCTTGGACTCTTTCCTCAAAGCATTGGAACCTGATGGAGCTTGAAAATTTTATGTCTTCATTTGTGAGATTATGATGGAGTGGGTCATTTTTATATCTTGTTGAAGCAATAAGGCAGTGAAGATCAGATTTTGTTTAAAATGATGAACATATGTACAACACTGCTCTTAGATCAATGGAGGACACATATTTCTGAATTGTTAATAAACTCATGGTTGCTGAGGAAAGGATGTTCTTATAACTTTTATTTTACTATTCCTATAGCAATAGAAGCTGATACTGTGAGCAACAGTCCATTCAGGCGCAGATACGAGTTAGCACATTCAATAACACTGATTTCTGAAATAGAGCAGCAGAACAGTACCACTGTGATCCCATGTGTGTTAGCTCCAGTGTTATGCCCAGCACTATACAGCAGCATTAAAAATGATATATGATAGCCTGTATATGCAGATAATTTATGGCAGATTGGAGATATTAATAGCCTAAGTAAAGCAATGACTTAAATTGTGATCCTATGAAGCGATCATATACAGAGAAAATGGCGACGAATACACAAATCTCTGTTGGTTCTAATTGCAACTTCAGACAAAGATGGACACAAGAATTCTCATTTAGACAAGTATCAAAAAGAAAAGGGCATTCAATAAATTGCAGATAAAAAGAAAGCGAAGGTAACATATAGTGAAGCATGTCTCTACAGAGGTAAATAATCTAAATAAAACATAGAACGATGGAGAAGAAAACATCTCCAGCATACAGAGGACAAAACGTAAGGACGAAATGTATGAAGTCCGCAGATATTGGAGGCCATGACATATGAGGTGAATTTCCCAGTCAGAAATTGCAGAAGCAAATAAGGAGCAATTCATTTATGGAGCAATAACCAAGCAGTAATAAAATATATATGGACGACAGGTATTTTAAGAAGTGGTTCCAGAATTCCAAACAAATGAAGACAGGAAATGTTCAAAACCATAAGCTTCATCATTTTTGGGTCTGCAGATTGTACTCACACCATATTGAGCATAGCACAAATCGAAGGAGATTATGAATGATAGAAGTTTGTATTTTGGAGAGGCAACTGTAATAGCACTGAAGAATAGAAATCTACAGCACACGCTATTCATTCCTGCAATCACATTGGAAGGACAGTTCGAATTTATCTCCATTCAGTGCATAAGGAGGAGCAAAATGCCTGCAAGAGGGAAGTTTTATAGAATCAAAACCGATAATGATGATCAGGCCAGTGGAGGATAAATTTTTGAACATATAGACTCTATTAATCATTCCTGTATGCTGTAGCGTAGTCCACCCAATGGCATTATGTGATGGAGAGATATGCGTTGAGTCTGGGTCGGGAAAAGCAAAAGAAATCGGGCACATGCTGGAGATGCTTTCTATATTGTAGGGTCTAGAAGTCTGCACAAAGAGGCGCCTGCATGGATTCATAGCAAACAGAATATTTATGATATATATGTTATGTTTGTTCGATTTTTGCTGCAGGTAAGCGTATCCATATGATTATATTTTTGGTATTATTTACTTACAATGTTTTGAAATGTTTGCAACAGGTGCGTCTGGATAAAAGCACCATCATGGAATCGATGAGAACACATTTTGCATTCGATGGGGAGATAAATGCATACCAGCGATTAGAAGCAGCGTGCAATTCTATGGAAATTGAGGAGAAGTGTGAATGATGATTATATCTTCACCGAGGCATATGGCAGATAATAAAGTTGTGTCCAAACAATCCAGTCATGCACAGAAGCAGGCAAAGATACCATTTAATAATAGCATATGTTGAAAGAAAAAGATGGTGCGAAATGGGAGATATGAGGATAGTTGTTGGCTTTATTTAATTTTTTTTAAAATTCCTCAACTATTGGTTATTGCTTAACAGCAAGTAAAGACAAGTCAATTAGTTTTTTGTGAAGAGGTGCGTTGTTTAGTAAAACAAACTGACACCTCTTGCATGTTTATATATATATATGTGTGTGTGTGTGTGTAAAGCAAAGCTGAGAGGAGATATTCTTTTTTTTTGCTTTTTAAAAAGGACTGTAGCTCTCTATATATCTGGCATACATTTTGAAACTTTCTTAAGAGGCAGAGGTGATAGTTTGAACAAAGCTAGTGGATATCGAATTGCTGGCCATATATTTTTTAAACATTGTATGAGAATAAGTTGTATTGATTGAAGCATCAGCCTGTGAGTGTCATCAATACAATTTTATCTTAACAACAAAATCAGTAAGTCTTTTATTTGTTTTAAAGTTGAATTATACATAGCTCGTCCTTTATTGTTTAGTTATTCCTTTGTTTTTAATTTATTGATTCGATAAGTACATTAAATTGTCTATTGCCATTCAGATTTGATCAATACAAATAGTGCAGGATATCATCTCTTTCCCATTATTTGTATCTATTGTGTCCATGTGATGGTTAAAGCATAATAGACTAATTTGAATACGCTAAAGTGTGACAATTTGTGACATCGAATTAATTGAATTATTAACAAAAATTATACCATCAATACTGTAAAGTTGTATGTAAGAAATGTATGATTGACTCTATTACCCAATTAAAGTTCGGCGCTGATCATTTGTTTGCCCATAATTCTTGATCCATAGGCTGGCAATACTTTACAATGTTTACATTCTCTCCTTTAAGAATTTGATCTTATCAGTTTTAATAATTCATTTTAACTTTCTTCTTTCAGCAGCACACAAATCTTAATAAAATAATCAAAGTTTGAAGATAAATAGTTATTGATCACAATCCAGATAATTTCCTTGACACTTGCCAGTTGAGGAGTTTGTTTTGTTGTTATAATCTGCTATAAATCATCTTGGATCTAAGTTTTATCATCCAAGATTTAGGTAAACAGGCCTTGATCCAATGGAACCAAAAGCGCAGAGGATTTGATTCAATCTTGTCATGTTGGCCAAAATCAATTAAATACCCAGCATCGAGCAGGCAAGGCTCATAGGTTTCTAACCAGCGATTTTGATAACCAATAGAACCCATGTCCTTTCCTATCTCGGAATCTACCTATCCCAAGTGGATTTATTCTGCCTCTCCCGTCTTGACAATAAATCACTTGTATGAACTTAGATTCATCATTTGTTTAAATATTTTTCCAAGATTCTTTAACAATTGTATTCAATAGTTTTATCCTTTTTATTGATCCAAATGTTTATAATCTTCACCCTACAGGATGGCAAGATCATGCTTTGATACCTCTGTAATGTCCCCACTCCTTGGGACAATTTTACCTGTAGAAATCATTAGCAACATAGACTATTAAGTCCATTTCTAGCGATTAATATCTCATAATCCCAACTAGTAATGTCACTAATTGTACACATTCTTAAGGATTCCTTTAATCAAGCTTCCTAACCCTCTAAGAGGATCCCCTATGTCCCAAGGAACGATCCTCGATTAGTCAGCCTTCCTCTTTGAAACTACCTTTCAAGTCAAGCTCCATAATCCTCTGGGAGGACCCTCTCTGTTCCGTAGGATGACCCTCAATTAGTTAGCCATCTTTAAGGGTTACCCTTAAGGTCTACGAGATTTGTCTATCTAATCTTCTACATTTATATCATAATCAACCATTAATCCTTGATATTAATATTCCAATATAAATATATTTATTTCTATGACCTTAGTTTATTAATACAACATGATCATTATTAATTATTAGGAATCCTAATTAATACCTTTAATATATTGTAATATTTATTATGATAATTATTTATCTCATAAGAAATTATATTGATATTTTATAACCAATTAATTATTCTTATAGTATCAAATATTTAATTATTACTCCTTGAATTAAAAACCATTTTCCAAATATTATTAAGATAAAATAAATTTATTTTGTAAACTTTCATATATGAGTTCATATATATGTATATATAATATCAAGAAAAAGGTATATTAATAACTCATTTAACAAATTAAAAATAAAGAAAACATTTCTACTTAATTAAACACTTACCTTTTTATTGCATACCTTCCATCTTTTACTCCTAAAATATTGGCTATTATTTCTCTTCCCTCTTTATTTGGTGGACCTCCTTTTATTTATGCATTTCTTTATTAAATTTATTTCTCATACTTCTGCAATTCTTTTTGTTCCTATTTAAACAGGGCTTCTTGAATTTTTGTTTCATTCTTTTCATTCAATGCTTTTTTGCATGCCATAATGTTATTTAAATACCATCCCTATGTTGGTTTCAAGGTACGTGACTTTTGAGTGGTGTTTCCCATTAATCCAAATATTAGTTTGTTATAAGTATCATTTTCTAGTTTATTATTTATTATTTTATGTTTGTGTTTTATATATGTTTGTTAGTTATTATGTTTGTTTTTATTTAATAGTATAGAATTTAAGCAATTAATAAATGTAGATTTAATATTGCTTATCTAATCAATTAATAATTATTAATGTTAATTAATAATATTTAATTATTAGTTTAGTTTAATACTAATATTATTTATTTTCTATTATATAGATTTATCAATCAATTAGTTATTTTTATTAAATGATTATTATTACAAGGGATATTACACATGGACAGAGTATTTCGTTTCCAATCATGTTTTACTTTCACCTGTACTAGCCAACCCCGTCTAAGGATGGCGTTATACCCTTTTCTTTTTAATGGTATAACCATGAAATCCAGTAAGAATGGTTGTGTCTCGATGGTTACAGGTTGCACCATCAAAGTCCCTAAAGGCTTTGATCCCGTGTTCATCGGCAGTGAGCAATTGAAATGTAGGTGACACAAACATAGGTTGCCCCAACTTCCATATATCTTTCAATAGTATATTCATTCCTAATCCTCTATCTACGATTGTGTCTGTGAGGATGCTTCCGAGGATACCCATTTCTACTACTGCAAGGTGTCTTCCTATAGTGAGTGCAAGTATCATTGGGTCTGTCGCAATCGTTTCGCTTCCACCTTGTGTGTCTTTTCCTGGCTCTTCCATTGCCTTCGAGAGTGGTGTCATGTTCAGGATTGCAGTCCGCACCTAAGGCATTGTAAGGCCATTCAGCTTCTTGGGAACTTCAATTTGCATTACCTATCGTATTATATTTTGTTCTGCCAGGTTCCTCCTTGAGGTGCCACCAGTATCCTTTGTTTGCAATTTTTCAGCTTCCATTTCCTTTTCCAATTCTGCTCGTGCTTGTTGCAACCTTTTCTTTTCTTCTTCCAAATTTGGATACGTTTTCGCTTGCGCACGAGTAATGGCTAATGTTTCCTCATCACATGTTTCTATACTTAATAGGTTCACCCCTTAGGGCATTTCGAATCCTCATGAACTCCCAGACCACAACAGTTGTGGTGTTCCCTTCATGGTACAGTCTCTAGCAAAGTGTCCCCAATGGTTGCGTGCACGGCATTGTATCATTGGCTGTCTACTCAAATCATATTGTATCCGGCTTTGGCCCCCATTATTGTTGTTGATACTGTTGTTGTCGCCCCGTTAGCACTGGTTGTTGTTGCGGTGCCCTCCTGAGGTTGTCATTGTTCGTATTCATTCATGCTCTTGAGGTGGACACTTCCTGTCGTCGGTAAATATTGCGTAGTCAACAAGTTGATGTCATCAATAATTGTTATGTAGCCGGCGGACCCCTTCGGGAAGGTTCTTCAGAAAGTATATATACACCCTCTGAGATCATTGTAATCATCATCAGAAGCATTATGTAATGTCTTTGGCATATGCAAATAATAAAAGGAGTACTACTGTTACATATTCTAGTCTATTGTCTGCATGCATTAAATCTATTTACCCATATGGTAAACATTTGGCACCGTTACCCCATGAACCTAAAATGAAGGAGGAATGAAGACTAATGCCAAATTAGCTTAATAAGGATAGAAATAAGATAAAGGGAAAAGATGGAATACGCACCGCACAAGAAAATTTAATTTTGGCACAACAAGCTGAGCGCAGACAGAGGTTTCAGCAGATTGTCGACAGATATCAAAGCATCGAAGAATTGTTGGAGGAGACTCGACAGCGGGTGGAATTGGTGGAAGAAGCAAGGGAGGAATTTTTGAACCTATATTCACCGAGGGAACAGAATCCAAACGGAAGGGAATTAACTCACACGGCTAGGAGTGCCCAGGGAGCACGAGCGTGGAGTGAATTCTTCATTTGCAATCATAGTCTGTATGGTGGCCACGTTGACAGGTTAGAGCAGTACAGCGCACAGAAAAAGGACACAAGAAAATCAAAGGCACAAGGTGTACAGTGAAAGAATCCGTATAGCAATTGAAAAGACGCAAGGTGTATGATGAAAGAGTCCGTACGGCAATCAAGAAAGGAGTGACGACTAACAGCCGTACGATGTATGGTGAAGGAGGAAAGAGGCACAGTAAGGGCAATTACAACATCGTTCAAACCGTACGACAATTGCAATAGACACTTATCCAACTACGACAAGCAAAGGGAAGGCTAGGTTCATTCAGACCGTACAGTATACAGCTTCTAAGACAAGGAATTCGGACCATATGGCCATTAGAAGGAAAAGCGTACACAAGCAGGAAGTCGTACAGTAGAAGCCAAGAGAGGGTCATACGCATCCATACGAACTTCAAGGAAGGAGAAAGGATTTTTGTGTGTCGAGGGATAATCAACCTAACTAAGCAAAAGAACAAATGGAGTCTGAAGTGGAAGAAAAACCTAGAGGAAGAATCTACAACTTCAAAGAAAAAAAAAGGACAAATAAAAAATGTTCAGAATGAATAACACATGATGCCAGGGGAAGGGAAAGACATAAATAGGTAGAAAACGCAAGTAGTTGACAGAAAGAGTGGAATTGGAAGAAAATCACAAAAATGGTGTGTTTCATGAAGTTGTGTGGCTTTGAGAGTGCAAATTTGGTCTTGGCGACAGGGGCGCTACCCCAGGACCCCGCAGGGGCACTGCCCCTCGACCCCACTAGGGGTGATGCCCCCTAGACCCCCAGTCAGTGCAATTATCAGTCATGGGGAAGTGTGACCAGTTGATGAGACCTGGAGCTGCTGCAAGCATAGAGTGTCTGTGTACCAAAGGTAGAGAGAGCACTAGAGCAAGCCTTTCGAGAGGGGTGATATGCTTTGAGGCACTTGGAGTAGGTGTTGGGCGTGAAGCTGTCTTGGTGGATGCATAGAGAGCTCAAGAGGAGCTGATCATCCAGTTGAAGGCACTACTGTGACACTTGGCTTAGTGTAACTAGGAGTTGGAAGCAGAGAAAGCAGCACGGGTGGCTATCAAGGTCAGCTAAGGAAATAGTATTGTGTTAGCAAAGGCTACAGATGCAACATGGTTTGGAGACCAATTTGGTGCAAGCATGGGATGAATGTGAAAGTGGTGTGATAGAAACAAATCTATCTTGTTGTAGATAGTCAGTTAATGTATTCCATTTTGTTAATCTGTCTCGGATATTTTGTAATTGTCGTTCAGAGACGACTTTTTCTTTTGGGGGGATGATGTCGTCGGTAAATATTGTGTAGCCGACAGGTTGATGTCATCAGTAATTGTTATGTAGCCGACAAGCCCCTTCGGAAAGGTAATTGTTATGTTGCCGACGGGTCCCTTCGGGAAGGTTCTTGTTATGTAGCCAACGGACCCCTTTGGGAAGGTTCTTCGGAAAGTATATATACACCCTCCGAGATCATTGTAATCATCATCAGAAGCATTATGTAATGTCTTTGGCATATGCGAATAATTAAAGGAGTACTGCTATTACATATTCTGGTCTATTGTTTGCATGCATTAAATCTATTTACCCATACAGTAAACATTTCCTATATTAGCAATACTTGTTGGTGTCCCTTAGTTTTCATATTGAACTGGCATTCCTTGGTGGAATGTCTCGCAATTTGGCAAATATCACAAAATTGTTTCTTAGGGCAGGAGCCCTGTTATGTGGTTGTCCTCCTTACAATCCGTACACCACAGTTCCCCCTCTCTCGTTGGGCCAGGATTCTTTTTCATGTTTTCATACTCCATACGTACAATGTCCTTCTGTAATGCTCCAACCTTTTTACTTGATTCCTCGTCGCTACTGCTTCCGGAGGATGAATCTTCTAATTCTGATTATCTATCCTTCTTTTTGCTTTTTTTTGTTCACTCTCCAAGCCCATTGCCCAATTATATGCATCCACGTATGACGCTGGAGATACAATTTTCGTTTTCTTCAATATTGGTCGCAACCCTTCGACAAACCACCTTTTTCTTCAACCCATCAACTAGTTGGCTTTCCATTTTTCCTACCAGCTCTTTCAACCTCCTTGCATATACGCAGATTGTTTCATTCTTACCCTATTTAGTACTATATATTTCTGCTACTATCTCATTATCATCCCTTAGTAGTTGGAACACTGCTATGAATTCTTTCTTGACATCTAACCATGAAGTTAATTTTTGCGGATCGACATCCAAAAACCAATCAATTGCTACACCCCGTAGGGCCGCCAAAAACTGTTGGACCCAATCATCCTAATCCGTTACACCATTCGCCGTCCAGATTGTTTCACATGTTTTACAATGTCTGATTGGATCGGTTGTCCTATCGCCATTAAACTTCGGCAATTTTTCCTTAGGTCCTGCCATTGTTAATTTATTCTAAATTTGTGGTACCTGTTGTGCACTCGCATTGTTCTAAGTACATGCATTGCTCTGCACAATTGCGCTACTTCGGACGACTGCCTTACTTTGGACAATAGCATTACTCGATGTAAAGAGATCTTCAAGCAAAGTTGTTCAATTTTCTACCTGTATTCATTCATCAGGTGTATCGAGAACAAAGAGTTCACCCCACACTCGTGCTCCTTCGACCCTACGCTTGTGCTCCTTCGAAACCTTGCGTGCGGGTTCCTTCTCTTCCATTCAAATTCTCTACCCTTGGTGTATAAAACTTTAGGAACTCCTCCCTTGTCTCTTCTACCAAATTTAATCTCTATATTGTTTCCTCAAGCAAGTCCTCGGCACTCCTCGGTCTGCTAGGTGAATGCACTCCCTCGGTCCGTGCTCCACCCGCTCGGTGCCCGTCGGTAAGCTGTTGAAACTTTTTCTTTAGTTCCGCAAGTTGTGTTAAGATTAGTGCTTCTTGTGCTATGCATATATCATCATTCTCTTTTATCTTATTCCTATCTTTATTGAGCAAATTCAGCACTAATCTTCATAACACCTCTTGTATACCAGGTACAACTGGCAACGGCACCAAATGTTTACCATGCAGGGTAAACGAATACTTATTGCATTAATAGATTAGAATGTAACACAAAGCAAAGACTTTATTTATATAAGCAAATATGCAATTCTAATTACAATGATGATCCTTCATAAGTCATTCGGACGATGTACATATACTTCCCAAAGGGGTGACTCAACTGTCACACAACCTTTCGAATACATCTCTACTCATCGGCTGTAGTTTTACCAACAACAGCAAGTGGTTGAAGGAGATAGTGAGAAAAGTCAAGAAGCAAGCTGACATAGAAATCACCTAAGTCTTGGTGTTAGATTAGGTGAAAAACTAATCTCCCAAGAACACCTGCATGCAAAACTCTGTCAAAATGCTGATCTGTAGAACCTCCATGGAAATAGAAGGCACAAACCATCAACCAAAGGAACCTCCATGGAAATAGAAGGCATGAACCATCAACCAAAGAAGCATAGAACAGCAATATAACCTCCCCTTAAGGCAGGTGAGGTGACAGGCAGCTGAAAAGATGGGCCAAAAATCTCCTACAACACAGGAGCCAAACACATTGAGAGTGAGGTACAAACACAAATAAAGGCACGTGTCATCGACACTGCATGAGGAATTAGAGAAAGAGGGCCTATAAGCGGCAAACAACTATCCCCCCCATGGCACTTTATATAATAGTGCGAGTACAACGAATCACAATGATGAAAAGGATCCCAAAACGCAAGAGTGGCACTTTATCTCAGTGCGTTGCATAAAAATGCTTACAATGAATATCAACAATTATCAGAAAAGGCATAAGGCTGAAACAACAGAAGGTAGAGCCCAAAACGAAGCAACTGAAGCAACAAAATCGATCTCCGGACCTGAAACAATCAAGATATCCACCAGAATGCTAAAATGCAAAAGACTGAATAGGATGTGCCTGGAAAAGAATCTGGAACAACAACCAGCATCACTGGAAAGAGCATAGAAAGAGCTTTCCAACGATATAAAGAAGTCCAAAATCGGAGATCGGAAGCTCAAGATACGCCTCCCAGAGTGCAAAATAGAACATCCGGCTTTGACTGCCAAAATAGGAAACCAAACTATATCAAAAGTCCAAAAAGCCAGATCCATCTTATGGACATGCAAAGAGCAATATCTCATATAATCCAATAAGTGAATGTATAAAATACAAAGAGGTGAATCCTTATAAAAGAATCACGAAACCCGAAAAAGGAAACTAAAGCCTAAGAAAGCTAGGGTTGCACAATATAATTAATAAAATATTAATTATATGCACCTACAAGATAGCTTAAGAAAACTAGAGTAATAGGCAACTTAATTAATTAAATCAAATTGATTTAATTAATAAGTTAGAACAAATAATTACTCTAACACCCCCCCTTAAGCGAAGCTTGGGAGGAAGCTAACCTAGCACAGCTATGAAAGAGAATTGGGTCCCGGCAATAAGGCCAGATCAGGTACCCAATCACAACAAAATCTCTATAAAGAGGATAAATAGAGAAAACCACATGGGAAAAACCCTACTCCAAAAAGAGATAGCAAAGAATGTTCCAGAAGAACGAACAAAGAGATCAGAAGAGAATCATTGAAGCATGAAGAACCACAAAACTCTGTCAAAATGCTGATCTGTAGAACCTCCATGGAAATAGAAGGCACGAACCATCAACCAAAGGAACCTCCATGGAAATAGAAGGCACGAACCATCAACCAAAGAAGCATAGAACAGCAATATAACCTCCCCTTAAGGCAGGTGAGGTGACAGGCAGCTGAAAAGATGGGCCAAAAATCTCCTACAACACAGGAGCCAAACACATCGAGAGTGAGGTACAAAACACCAATAAAGGCACGTGCCATCGACACTGCATGAGGAATTAGAGAAAGAGGACCTATAAGTGGCAAACAACTATCCCCCCCATGGCACTTTATAAAATAGTGCGAGTACAACGAATCACAATGATGAAAAGGATCCCGAAATGCAAGAGTGGCACTTTATCTCATTGCGTTGCATAAAGATGCTTACAATGAATATCAAAAATGATCAGAAAAAACATAAGGCTGAAATAACAGAAGATAAAGCCCAAAATGAAGCAACTGAAGCAACAAAATCGATCTCCGAACCTGAAACAATCAGGATATCCACCAGAATGCTAAAACGCAAAAGACTAAATAGGATGTGCCTGGAACAGAATCTGGAACAATAACCAGCATCGGAGAATGTGCGATATAAAGAAGTCCAAAATCGGAGATCGGATGCTCAAGATACGCCTCCCAGAGTGCAAAACAGAACATCCGGCTTTGACTGCCAAAACAGGCAACCAAACTTGCTGATGTCACTTCTCTGTCATACTTTGCTGATGCAGCGTCCTTTTTTGGAAGATTTTGAAAATGTTTTTTTAAACAAAAAACAAAAAACTTTGAAGAATTTTTGCAAAAAAAGCAAACGCTTTTTTTAATAAAAACTCATGAGCCTTTTTTTTAATAAAGCCTTTTGATTTTATGATTTATTTTTTTAATAAAAAAATAAAACTTTTCTTCGGAAAGCGTGCCCAAATCTGGTAACAAATTTTTGCATCAAATTTCAACTGTGTCCAAATTGGACAAATTTTATATGGAAACAGGGGTTTTTGGGTGCTACGAATCCAACGGTGAGGTCCATTTGGGCTCAAAATGCACCAAAAAAATGACCCCTCCAAATCCAATACAAAATAACTCTAAAAATTGAAACCCTTTGAAAAATGCAACTTCTAAAATGCTTCAACAAACCACGAACAACGAGCAGCAAGTTTGCTCTAATACCATGTTAGATTAGGTGAAAAACTAATCTCCCAAGAACACCTGCATGCATAAACCTGTCACATGGATGAAGCAAAGAACAGAGGCAAGGAAAAATCAAGGAGGCCAAAAATGGATGACGAAACCCGAAAAAGGAAACTAAAGCCTAAGAAAGCTAGGGTTGCACAATATAATTAATAAAATATTAATTATATGCACCTACAAGATAGCTTAAGAAAACTAGAGTAATAGGCAACTTAATTAATTAAATCAAATTGATTTAATTAATAAGTTAGAACAAATAATTACTCTAACAAATCATAAAATCAAAAGGCTTTATTAAAAAAAAGGCTCATGAGTTTTTATTAAAAAAAGCGTTTGCTTTTTTTGTAAAAATTCTTCAAAGTTTTTTGTTTTTTGTTTAAAAAACATTTTCAAAATCTTCCAAAAAAGGACGTTGCATCAGCAAAGTATGACAAAGAAGTGACATCAACAAGGTACTGAAGCAGGTCTGACAGCCGCAGGTGCTGACGTCATCCATCTTTGGGCTGAAATTTGACAGCTTTCAAATCATCATTTCTATAATTTGTTTTGTTTTAAAAGCTATTTGTGGTTTTTTGGCCATATCTTTGTCATACGGAGGTATTTTTTGATTTTTCATGCTTCAATGATTCTCTTTTGATCTCTTTGTTCCTTCTTCTGGAACATTCTTTGCTATCTCTTTTTGGAGTAGGGTTTTTCCCATGTGGTTTTCTCTATTTCTCCTCTTTATAGAGATTTTGTTGTGATTGGGTACCTGATCTGGCCTTGTTGCCGGGACCCAATTCTCTTTCATAGTTGTGCTAGGTTAGCTTCCTCCCAAGCTTCGCTTAAGGGGGGGTGTTAGAGTAATTATTTGTTCTAACTTATTAATTAAATCACTTTGATTTAATTAATTAAGTTGCCTATTACTCTAGTTTTCTTAAGCTATCTTGTAGGTGCATATAATTAATATTTTATTAATTATATTGTGCAACCCTAGCTTTTTTAGGCTTTAGTTTCCCTTTTCGGGTTTCGTGATTCCTTTATAAGGATTCACCTCTTTGTATTTTACACATTCACTTATTGGATTATATGAGATATTGCCCTTTGCATGTCCATAAGATGGATCTGGCTTTTTGGCCTCCTTGATTTTTCCTTGCCTCTGTTCTTTGCTTCATCCATGTGACAGGTTTATGCATGCAGGTGTTCTTGGGAGATTAGTTTTTCACCTAATCTAACACTTGGAAGCTGGGAATCCAACCATAGGAGGGCATTAATCAATGATTAGCAATTTGATTGTTGGGTAAAATCAGAACTCCAAGGCAAGATGGGGTGAGTTGGCTGCAAATGGTGGTTCTTCAGATTTAAGTCTAAATATCTCCATATAAAAACAATTTTGGTAAAATTAATTGGATATGGTCTCATGCCAAAATTGTTACAGATCATTGTAAGGAAAATTTCTAAGTTTTGTGGGATGAATTTGAAGCAAAAGAGAAGCTGAAAGTCAGGTATCTTCAGACTAATGTCTGGAATTTCTACATGGTGCAACTTTTCTAGGAAATTTATGGAAAAATATTTGCAAGCCAATGTGGAGGTGTTGGAGTGCTGATAGGCAGGTGTCTTTAGACAAATGTCTGAAATTTCCTCTAGCTGGGCAGTTCTCTTAGAAAATTCATATAAATTGCATAGGATCCCAACCATTCCAGTTCTGATTGTGAATTGATTGCAGGGATAAATTACAGGTTTTGGCTGATTTCAAGCATTGAAATCAAGGGTCTGAAAATGTGAGTTTTCAGACAGTCTGAAAACTCCATTATAAAATTGATTCTTCTTGACAAAACAACAGAGCTTTCTTAAATGATCTTCAATGCTATTTTATCTGATTGCAGACCTTTGGCGACCATTGTTAATCAATTTCAAAGTCAAAAGAAGTCTGATACAGCATATGTCCTCAGACTAAAATCTGAAGTTGTCTGAGACGGGGCATTTTGAGGAAACTTTTCATCACTAACTTCCCAATCTTCAAGATGGTTGTTGCTGAGCCTTTGGGAAGTATTTTGTGCAATAAGTTTAAAGACTAAATTCATCTAGAGGGTAATTTTCAGAAGACTCCTAAAAAATTTAAGTTTGTCATTATGGAGAATGATGGATTTTGGCCATGGTTGGTTGGCATTTTGATTCTACAACACAGGTATTCTATTTTGTCCCTGATTTTGCTTTAGTTTGTGCCATTCTATGGTTGGTTGGAAAAGTAATTCTACAACACAGGTATTCTATTTTGTCACATTGAATGGCACAAACTAAAGCACTAACACAATCTGTGTGCCTAGAGGGTGAATTTGAAATAAACATTCATTTCAAATGAGTGATTAGAGTCTTACCACGGAGAGTCCACCACAATCTCCATATTGAAATAGAAAAGGAATTTCAAAGAAACATTGCAGTTTTGTTATCAATTTTAATTATTGTTTTCTTAATTAACCTTGATGAAATCTAGAGCCCTATCTTTTGGCAAAAATCAGGGCGTCCATTTAAGCATTATTTCTAGTTTTTTAAATAAAGAATGATGATTCAAGTATACAGCCTTGTGACAATATACATTGTAGATCAGATTTAGGATCAAAGTGGCATTATTTTTTGAGATAGAACAACATAACAATCATATTTCAAGCATTAACACTCAGCCATCCAGCTACAGGAAAACATCTATATCCTAATTGACACATGGACTTAGCAGCATCAATCAGAGCTAAAATCAGTATTTAATTCTATTTTCAATAATTGTACTACAGACAGAATGGACAAGAGAGGAGGATGAGAAGCTCCTTCATCTTGCAAAGCTTATGCCAACACAGTGGAGGACAATTACACCAACTGTTAGTCGAGTTCCATCTCAATGCCTGGAACATTATGAGAAACTTTGGGATGCAGCATGCGTGAAGGATGAAAATCATGAACCTGCTGATGTTCCCCAGAAGTTAGGACCTGGTTAAATAAATCCTAATCCAGAATCCAAACCTGCACCGCATGATCCAGTTGATATGGATGAAGATGAAAAAGTGACACTATCGGGTATCTCAACATACAGAAATAATATGTTCTATATGAAACTCAATGATAGAGAAAGACATGAACAGTTCCATGCCACCTATGAAGTGCATAAATTAATCACACAGATAATGATACGAGTGCCATGCCAATATGAGAACCCCAGAATTACTACAGCAAAAACCAAAGCAATCAAAGTGCTGTGATGCAAAAAGACAAATATCAATACACTTATAAATATTACACACTCCGAATGACAGCATACACTTGACTAGAACATAATAGTAAAATACTGAATATAGATTAAATATGCGTGCACACACGTGGACCATGGGATGAACCATGGGACCAACAGTCATGTTCAATGAACAACATAAATAAAGCATCCATATAAGTGTTTGAGTATCTACCGATACAGCATCCATGTCATCATTCGAAGCATTTACACTCAACAAATTGGAAAAGCAGCAAATCTAAGAGGATATGCTATCATTTGGAACAATGCCCAGCCTGGCCTCCCAATGCAACAGTGATCTACAGGTGTACCGTGTCTGCCACAGGTTAAAAAAGAAATCCATTGAACAATTGATTAGCAAATACGAAGTTATATTCCTCTATGCAGAACGATGAACAAAGACATAAATTTATCGATGAAGAGAAATATGACATCATGTCTTAAAAGAGAATCACAGGGAGTCGAATGGAACAGGGACGAAGATAGAAAGAATCAAACCACGGGAGAAACCTTGTTTAGCATATCAATAAACTTACAATATAGAAGGAGCCAAGCACAGCAACGTATATATCAGTAGCAGAGATGATATGCAAAAGTGTAGCGATGAAGAGTACGTGCGTATGATGGCTCGTCTCCAAAATCACAAAATAAATTAAAGCAGTCATTTTCAACGTTTTCCTCTGCCTTTAGTTGATGCTTCGAGTCTGCTAGTGCCCAACATCCTTCCTTTCTGTGGAGCCCGATGACATTTCCATTGATTGGAAACTCTTCAGTGCAGAAAAATCAACGAACTAAAGGAAGAATGTGTATGAACAAATATTGAGTGTGAAGTTGTATATGATGGACATCTCTCCAACAATGATAATTCCTACATAAAAGACTTTGAAGTAACTTGAAAATAGCAAACAGAAAGAAAGCGAATGTGAACATATTCTTCTATAAAATAAATCACAGGTAAGACAAAGGCAATGAGTCCATATATGTACAAACCTCAAATCCATTGTGAAAACCTTATGAAAAACATTCAATTCAAACTATCTCATAACTCCATATTAATCGAGCTCAACGACCTTGCCAAACAGAGAACTCCAAAGCTTAAATTCGCTATAGAAAAGCCTTGAACCAAACAGTCAACGTTTGAGGTGAAGGTCAACCCACCTAGGTGTAGCGGAGCCTAAAGTGCAAGGGTATCAAGGTGCTTCTCGTTCGTTGGCCAGAACTGATTGTGGAATCCTATCGGAGAAGTGGCAAGCTCTTGGATTTCCAATCTACGGTTTTGGGAACCAAAAGATTGGCGACTCTACTAGGGAGAGTTGCTCACAATTTATATTGCGAAGTTGCCCAAAATTTCAGATTTCGTAGACCAGAATCGAAAAATAGTTGTATCAGTTTTGTTTGGAAGCGTACTCTACTAGAAGTGAGAGCCTATAAGATCAACAAATCAATACATTCGTCGAAAGAGGTGGCGACTATATTCTATAAGATTTTTAGTTGGTAGCTTTTCTGAGAGAAAAGACTCGGAAATGATTTGATCATGTACTATGCAGAATGTATTATAAACACGAAGGGGATCTATGTTACACCATGGGGGGAAAGATATGAAGGTGAATCTGTAGAACATTTGTTTATAAGGATGATAAATATTTTTCGGGAAGTACCTTCAAACGTCATACCTCCACGCATGGAAATTATAAGAAAATTTTATATGTTGGGAATCTCACCAGATAACCCAGATTTGAAGCTTCTCTTTCAAATATTAGAAGAAGAGGATGAAAATTCAAGTTAAATCTCCTTTGGATGCATTTTTTAACTTACAAAAACAACAAGAAGAATCCGTAGTACAATTCTTCAAGAGGATGTTTAATGCCTATCAAGAAATACCTTCAGAATGCAAACCTCCATCCTCTAATCTTCTCAACAAAATGCGAGAACTAAGTCTCTTATATGATCATCAGTTTCTTATCTTTCTCAAACTTTTGGATAATGAACTGGTTGTAGAGGAGAATGAATACAAGACTAATGTAACAAATGAGTCAAATGATGTTTCAGATTTGAATGGAGAAGAAAATTTAGGCCATTATGAACAAGAATTTGCCCATGGTGATATTTGCATGACTACAGATGATAACATAAGATAAGATAATGATATTAATGTCCAACAAAAGACCAAAAAGAGGTCTATGGGACTGAAAGATTACAACAAAGCAGGGCTGATAGCAAATGTAGAAATGCAAAGGAACCTGCTATGAGCATTGAGTATAAGCGTGTGGATACTAAAAATATCCATATCAATATCGAGCCCAATAACTGGAAAGCAATAGGGAAAAATATGTGTCTCTATCCATAACACAAAGCCTATATTGTCAATCTTTATAGAGGAGAATTGAAGGCCTAATGAAACATGATGGTCCATAGTGCCAGGAGTTTAGTCCACCTCTACCTGATATAGGAACAAAGACATCTTAGTTGAAAAGCATGACAAATCATCTGAATGTTCACGTCATCTTGGTGGACCTAGCGAATAGTATCAATGATTCTCTCACAGAGGTGTTTGGAACAATATATGTAAGAATTAAAATGGAGCCTGATAAATCATGTGGTTGGAATGTTTGACAAACATATAATATCAAATATCACCATGAATGATATTATTAAGGGGCATGATCATATTAACATTAGCGTATATTGAATATAAATAACAAAACCTATCACGATCATTGTTTGAGTTGAAGTTATCGCCAAAAAAACAAATATCAAAATTATAATAATAATTTTATCTTAAGCGAAAACGTGTGATTTGTAAAGGAAAGGATGGACTAAAGAAAAGGACATCATTTGAAATAAGGGGATATGCCTTTTCGTATTAAGGCATGATATAAAAGTAATATCAAACTTTGAGCAAAAGAAAGCAAGACATATTCGACAAAAGAAGTATTTTTAAGAAGAAAAGTATTTTACATTTATTTGTCGGGGAGGGATAAGGTGCTTATGATATGGCTTTGTAATGTAAATTCAAATATTTTATTTCAATAATAAAATAAAAAGCCTTTTGTTATTTTTATTAAAGGCATCGAGATTTAAACTGTAGTCGATTCGTCCTTTATAATCATTTTTTAATTATGAAAACAATTTATGTCAGAGAAGTAGACAAGGTCATCTATGGCATTTTAAACTCGATCATCGCAAGTTTGTGAAATATTTAATTGTTTCCGAATCTATGTCTAATTTGTCTCCCCAACCTAAGGAGTTAAAGCGCAATCTGGACTAGCTTGGAATTGTGTATATATATTTGATCTGTCATGTCTTAATTATTAAATTGTTTATAGTTTATGCACATAGAACATTATAAAGTTGTACGTAATATTCTTCATTGTAGTTCACTATGTTGCCCGAGTAAGCTAAAGCACTGGTCTGTTTATCATTGAAGTATTGGACTTATATTTGAAGTCAGAAAATCTATAACTTCCTTCTTACAAACCTCAAATTCCATTGTTAAAACCTTATACAATTTATACAATCCAAACACTCATAATTCAGTTCCATATTAATCGAGTTCAAGGACTTTGCCAACTGATGAACTCCCCAAAGCTTAAATTCACTACAGAAAAACTCTGAAACAAGTGATCGGGTTCGAGGAGAAGGTCAACCCACCTAGGTGTAGCAGAGCTTGACGTGCAGGGGAATCAAGGTGATTCTCATTCATTGGCCAGAATTGATTGCAGAATCCTATTGGAAAAGTGGTGGGCTCTTGGATTTCCAATCTCTGGTTTTGGGAACCAACAAAACCTATCAAAATTCAAAAAAAAATTACGGTTTACATACACATTGTTAAGGTGACCTGATTAGAGTATTTGTAGGATTCTCTTTTTGACAAGGAAGAAATGATTGTATTGAGAGAGGCCAAGCTCTAGATGAAAAGTAATTGAATTGAATGAGGAGGGGCATAGCTATTAGAGCTTTATCACCATGACTTGCAGCTTCCTAATGGATAATACTTCATAGAAGCTAACCTCATTGACTCTGTCCACTTTGTCTTACATTGTAATTTGTAGTTCGGCATTTGTACTTTATAATTTGTAATTTGTAGTTGACTCTGAAGTTTGAACTTCAACCTCAAAGAATGTAGTAATACAATATGCAATGTGTAATATAATTAAAAAAACCCTCTAAATTACTTAGAAATTTTCTGTTCTGACGGATTCCCAATTTTTCCCTAGTTCAGTAGCAAAAGATTGAGAAAACCTTTACCTTCTGGTCTGCCTAGTAATTCTTCACAAAAACAATTGCTGCTATGGTAGTCAACATTACTTGGATTATGGCCTACCTACTTGGGCAATTCATGCCTGATCAATGATGATGCAAAACACAAATCCATCAATAGTTGGACTAGTGATTCCACTTCTTCTCCTACTTGGAGGAGCTTGCAGGACTAGGGATCAGGAAAACATGCAAATACTTGTATCTTGATAACTGCCTTAGACCCAAGAGATTGCTATGGACTAGACTTCATACAAAGAAGATCTGTAGCCAGCCTCCATGACAGTAAATGGTACTAACCCCCTAATAAGAGAAATCTTTGAAAATATGGAACACACAACCAAAACTATGTTTTCTATATTGCCAACTTGCAATCATGTCATATGGACTTTACTCTTTGGTATTCAACATCTCTACAATACTGCATTTTTGTATACATTCCAATCCGATACAAGTGATCAGAAATATGAAATTTGTCAGATTGTATATGTTTATTTGTAAAATGATCATATCGGTACCCGTACTAGTGTCCAAGTACCCCCATCTTGACACCAATTTGAGAAAAAGTAAACGGAAAATAAATTGGGGGTTGCAGTGCTGATGAAATTTATAGTTTCTCTATTTGAAAACAATCAACTTTATCCTGCAGGGTGCCAGCATATATTTTAAACCTTTACCTTGATTAAGGAAAACATTCAATCTTTTTGGGCACTAACATTCAGAGGGGTATAACTGTCATAAAATCCCCCTTGTTTATCTGTTTATTATTAAAACATGAAAATTCATTTCTAACACAAGTAGCAATGAAAAATAAAAATATCCAGTGCCCATGGAGAAACATAATTAACAAGCTAAAATGCTATTGCCAAACATTCGGAAATAGAAAACAAACATTTAAATTTTGAAATAAACTTGAGTAAACCATAACAAACCGGATTCTGCTCTGCCCATTTCCAAAGCTGTGAAAGTTCCTTATTTCCTAGTCTCCAATGTGGCCTACTGTTAAAAAGAAAACATTTAAGCCTTATCCAATTAACCAAGCGATTTGTAGAAGATGATGTGCTTTGATGAATTCAAACCAAGTTATAAAAAATTGAATACTTAATAATTGATGATAAAATCAAAGACATTAATGTGTGATGATAAAATCAAACAACCCAATAGAAGCTAAGGGAAATACCTAACCACTTTACAAAACAGTGAAGCACATAAATTACAAATTACAAGAACTATTACTGATCAATAGGACCAGAAAGTTTATTAGAACACTTTGTGAAACATCAAAGTTTCAAACCAACAGTCTCATATAAATATCATATCGTAGATAGTGTGTGTTGGTATTTTGATTTCTATTGATGTCAAGTTATGTGTAGATTATTTCAGTAGTGTGTATCCCGTTCATTGCATATGTTTTAAACTTTGACATGTGCATCTATTTTTGGTGATTGTGTTTCAAGTCATGCTTGATATAGTTCTACCTGTTCATCATCAAGAAGAGGAGATAATTGCTGTTATCTCAATGAATGCTGATTGACATTTTTTTCTTGACTCTTCCTCATTGCCTGTATTCCTTTGTAACAGTAATTGTCTGTTTCCAACTAGTATATGTGTCGTATCAGAATATAATGACTCTGTTTCAAAATGTTGCTACTGACAGGCAGGTGGAATATCCTACGTTCTCTCATTAACTTTTATGTTTGCATCTGTTTGTGGTGATCACTTTTCGAGCCATACTTGATTTGGCTCTTGTTGACGTGAGTTTTATTCCAATAAAACATACAGAATCAAGCACTTAATGTTTTGGGGTGAATCATCAAATTTTGGCATTGCGTTGTGCAGCTGAAAGCTTTAAAACAGAGGGGTAACACAGAGGCCAAATGTCCAAATCATGGTTTTAAAGTGGGAACATTAAAATTGAAGTTTGTCGGCATCATGTTATAATGGGTTGAATGTAAAATCCTAAGTGCATTTAAATTTTGGCCAGTCAATTATTCCAAAATTCAGTATAAAGGCATATTCCATGCATAAGGGTCTTAAAATCCTTATAGAAATTTATTTTGAACAGTTAAAATGGTTAAAATCATAAGGAAAACCAATTTTTCTTTATAAACATAGACAAAATCCGGGCTATACAAATTTCCTTCAAATTTTGGCCAAATTCCAGGCTATACATGAATTTGATGGAATTATTGTCATTGATGTCAAACATATAAGGATCAGTGCCAAAGAATAAAAGTCAAAACTTCAACAAGGTCCTAGAATACAAAGATACAAACCATTCAGAGTACCAAGAAAGTAGAGTCTAGTAGAGTCTAAGCCCATCCATGATTCCTTGCTTTCATAGTAAAGTAAAGGTTAGAAATTTAAGTTAAAGCTTAAGTGAAAAAGTCAAAACATATTTTCGTTGCACATTGTGAAGACAAATCTTTGACTTGATATACATTGAATGAATAGTGTTAGTCCCCTACGTGATTACCAGCAAATCACATTATTTCACTAAGAGAGTTCCCATAACTAAAGGAACCTTCAAGTCATTTCACAATCTTACTTTGCAAGCTTAGCATGAGAAATGAACTTATATTAAAAGAGGATTGAATATTTGGTGTTTCACCCAGGAACAGTGAGTGTTTGATTATGTATGTTGTAGTGGAATAAATATCACATCCATAGAAAATGCCGCTAGATGGAGGGTTGTTCAAGTTCTACTTAGAGTTAACAAAGTGAGGATGGTGTACTATGGGACTTTCTACGCCACAACAACCTAGAACAAATTGGGTGGCATACCAAGTGACGTTATCCTAACATTCTAATCACCTGCTTGCATTCAGAAGAGAAGTAAAGTTGAGTACTTGTAAGTTGCTGATATATTAGAAAAGGAAGAAGAGAAGGCTCAAAGGATCAAGAGGCAAAATCAAGAAAGGTTGGAAGTGAGACACAAAAATTAAAAAATGACGAGATAGTTCTTGCTAGATGAAACCAGCCTAAAGCAACTTGGAGAACACCTCAAGATCATATTGTAGCTACATTGCGCGCAATCACTTGGGAAGATAGAGCAGACAATAGAGAGTACTTGGACATAGTGAGGTGTTGAATCGAGAAGAATCGAAAGCACGAGCACTGGAAAGAAGGATTTAAAGCAGGTTGGAGCATCAAACAGAGATCCAAAGGAAGCTTGAAAGGGAACGAAAAGCACAATGATTGGCACAAACAAGCCTCGAGGAGGATCAAAGTTGGGAATCAAGGCTGGATAAGAAGATTGGATCTTTCTTCTCTGAAAGGTTTGAAAGGCTACAGTTTGAAAGAGAAAGAAGGCTAAGGATATTGAGATCTACACCATACCAAGAGGAAGAATTGATCGAGTTGCAATTTGAAAGGAAAGGAAGAAATCATTGGGTGGTTGATGTTAATCTTTGGTAGCTTCAGTTGGATAAACTCATAAAACTAAACTGAAGTTTATATATATATATATATATATATATATATATATATATATATATATATATATTTGTGTGTGTTTAGTTAAATAATAAACTATTATATTAATTAAATATTAATTAATCCATATCTTTTCCACAATATAACAGAGAGATTGCTAGTCTTGGAAAACATATACCGAAAAGGCAATGTTAATACATTTGCAGCAATCCTGATAAAAGAACATGGTATCAGAGTAGGGCTGCAAATATAAGAGAACAATTACCAGACAAATATCTCAATGAACTTGTATCAAGAAAATGGTTCAGCATAGAAACAACCAATCTCATAAACCACTGCCAGCGTCAGATATGTTTGGACTATGCAGCATTAGACAATTCAACAATGGTAAAGGAATTCTGAATGAAAGAATGCACCAAAAATAGTCCGTCAAGGAACACAAAATGCGCTAGCTTAATCAAGGAATTTTGAGGAAGGGAATTTCCATGAAGATCCCCCAAAATGTGCTCAAATGCATATTCTGCCAAGTCGGGGAATTTTATACGGAAATTCAACTTCCCATTAATCAATTTGAAGAAATAAACAGGAATACATTATGAATTACATATGATCCAGTATATAGGAATGAGCTGGGAGGCCAAAGAGAAAGGAACAAAAAAGACATATATGGAAGCATTAGTAATTGGATGATTTATATACAATTTTTTTAGCAGGCTTCCTTTCTTTGCCATCACCAAGCTTAGAGAATGGGCATTCATCACATAGGAATTTGGAAGATTAAGATGATTAGCCAAAACAATTATATCAATAGTGTCAAGATTAGTCTCTTTTGGATTGAAGTTATCAAATTATTACTATAGTTTTATATATATATATATATATATATGGATTAATTTAATTGTAATAATTCTGATGGAATCGCATCTTTACTAAATGTTTGGTTTAAAGGACTAACCGATAGTTATAGATCAGTGTCTATGAATATACTATGTCAAGCCCACGGGGGCCATGACTCTCAATGGCATATGCCACGGGAGAGTCATGTCCCTCCATGGACATTGACTCTTTATGTATATATATCTACCAATGCTATCAGTGACTGAGATGATCAATATCAATAACAAGGCATAGTGATTATTGCAGTCACCTGATACAAGTCATCACCATTATTTAAATATTTTGTTCTGAACATTGAACATTGCAATTTAACTGTAATATATATAGATATACAAGTATGTAAGTCTGAGATAAATAAGTGCATTGATCTTTCTCTATAAAGATCGGATTTCCTTTTCATGGTATCAGAGCCTTGTTAGAGCAAAATCATTGGAAAGAAATTGATAATAGATTTATCACATCAGTCAAAATAAAATTATGACTAAGATGGTGAACGGGATCAAAGTAGAAGATCGATTGGAAGGGGCTGGAAACTTCTCTTCATGGAAAATACGGATTATAGCCTTACTTGAAGAACTTGAATTAGAATCCTTCATACAAGAAGATCTAAAGATGCTTGAAAAAGAACCTTAAAGGACAACATGGAAAACACAAAACAGAAAAGCCAAGAAAATTATAATCGATACAGTTAGAGATCATATTCTCCCTTCAATAGCAAGATTGAAAACAACTTATGGTATTTAAAACTATAAAAGATACATTTGAAATAAACAATGAAAGCAAAATACTTACATTAAAGCAGCAACTCGTGAATATAAAAATAAACAAAGGAGAGCCAATAATGACCTATTTCTTAAGGATTTCTGAAATAAAGAATCAACTTGCCACCATTGTAAACAATGTAGACAATTCAAAACTTTCATTAATTGCTCTAAGAGGACTACCTATATCATGGGAATCATTCATTCAATGTGTAAGTTGCCCTTCTCTTCCAAAATTTTATCAACTAAAGAACAAATGCACTCAAGAGGAGTCACGGCTAATATCAAGAGGAATCTGCACAAATAAGGAAGGAGAGATCCAAGCACTTCATACAAACTCTAGAAATAAAGAAAAGAAGAGGAAGTTCAAACCAAAAAGAGGAAATAACTCTCAAAATCATAAGGAAAGAGATCTATCCAAAGTACACTGCTATCGATGTGATAAGTTTGGTCACATTTCAAGATTTTGTCTAGAAAGGAAGGAAAATCAAGCTACCCTAGCTGAGTCTCATGACGTGGAAAATCCTCTATTTTATTCAGCCTTCTCCAGTGAATTAAACAAAAGTAATAATACTTGGATAATAGATAGCAGAGCTTCAAGACATAATTGGGTTCATAAATTAGTTTGAAACATTTAGAGAGTATTACACAGAAGAAGTCACAACCGGAGACAATTCTACTTATCCAATAAAAGGAATTGGGACTTGCTCCTTACAAATAAAAATAGGAGAAACTCTTCAATTAAAAGATGTGCTATTTGTACCAAGGATAAAAAGAAACCTAATCTCCATTTCGGGTCTAGTTGATCAAGGATATCATGTCACCTTCAATGAGGATAAAGTGTTACTATGGCCTAAAAACTCTAACATAAAGAACGCCATTAGTACAGGATCAAGAGATGAAAGCCTGTACAAATTAAGTATTAAGGCAAAACAACAAGCACCAAATCATTAAGTCCATAAATCAAATGAACTTTGGCATAGAAGATTAGGGCACCTTGGCTTTAGTGCCCTTCCTACCATAGGGAAAATCACTACAGGCATATCTAATCTCAAATTTGATCACATTAGTATTTGTAAAGGGTGTGCCCTAAGAAAAAATAAAAAAGGATATTTTCATTTAAGTAAAAACAAGTCTAAAATTGTACTAGAACTTGTTCACACCGATTTGTGTTGACCCATGTCAACACCTTCACTAGGGGGATTGTTGTACTATGTGACTTTCAGTGATGATTGCTCTAGAAAAACGTGGATATACTTTCTTAAACTTAAAGAATCTAATGAAGTTTTACAAAAATTCAAAGAATTTAAAGCCCTAGTGGAAAATCACACTAGAAAGAAAATAAAAATATTAAAGATCAGATAATGGAGGTGAGTACACATCTAACATCTTCAAAGGATTCTGCATTTATGTTGGGATTAAGAGGGAGACTACAGTACCTTATAATCCTCAACAAAATGGGGTTGCAAAAAGGAAAAGTAGAACTATTATAGAAGCAACAAAAGCCATGATTCATAAGCAAAATCTCCCTATGTCTTTTTGGGCCGAAGCAACAAGTATAGTAGTATACTTTCAAAATAGAAGTTCTCATGCAACATTAGAAAATGTAACCCCTAAAGAAGCCTTCATAGGGAACAAACCAGATCTTAGTCATCTAAGAATTTTCGGTTGTCCAATCTACATTCACATTCCCAAAGAGAAAAGGTCTAAATTAGAACCTTCCGAAAAGAAAGGCATATTCGATGGCTATAGTGAAACAAGTAAGGCATACAAAGTATATATTCCAGGACAAAGTCTGTTGAAATCAATACGAATGTTAAGTTTGACAAAGATATCGCTTTCAAAACATCCTTAAACAAAGAAGACAAGGAAATTGAGAATCATAAGGAGTTCATCATAGAAGATGATTGTAATACTAAGAATCAGAGGGAGAACACTATAGAAGATAATTCAACTGGAAACTTGAGGGAGATTTTTTCCCGAAGAACAAGACACACCTAAATCTAATGCTGAGAATGATGAACTTTTAAATCACGAGAAAAGGCCACTATGGGCGAGAAAAATGATTGAAGAGAACAACGTAGAACCAGGTGAGATTTCTAGAGCAAATAAGAAAATAAGAAATCAAAAATGATATGTTGCCTTAATAACAAAACTCACAAAAACATAACCAACTAATGTTGAGGAGACTTTTAAATGTCAAGCATGGAAAGATGCAATGGTAGAGGAATATCAATCCATTCTAAAAAATGATGTCTGGGATATTGTCCCTAGACCTAAAGACTAATCAGTTGTATCTTCAAAATGGCTATTTAAAATCATGTATGCACTTGACGGAAGCATTGAAAACAAAAAGCAAGATTTGTTGGAAGGGGTTTTTCTCAAAAGGCCTGAATTGGTTAAGAAGAAACATTTGCTCCAGTTGCACGTTACACCTCAGTAAGAACGATAACCGCCATTGCTACATCCAAAGGATGGAAAATACATCAAATGGATGTAAAGGCAGCCTTCTTGAATGGCATCATTAAAGAGGAAGTATATATAGAACAACCTGAAAAGTTCACCACACATGATAGCAAGCTTTATCTATGCAAACTAAAGAAAGCACTCTATGGCCTTAAGCAAGCTCCCAGGGCTTGGTATGAGAGGATAGATAACTATCTCTCCAAATTAAAATACTCTAAAAAAGAAGTTGATCCTAACATATATTTCAAAATATCCAACGACGACATGTTAATTCTTGTTCTTTATGTTGATGATTTATCGATAACAGGTGTAAACCACCTTATAGCTAAATGCAAACAAGACCTCATAGCTGAATTTGATATGAAGGATCTTGGACTTCTACATTATTTCAAGGTCTAGAAGTGTAGCACAAAGAGAACTATATTTTCCTAAATCAAGAAAAAAATACACTACTGATATATTGACTAGATTTGGGATGATGGACTGTAAGCCTCTTTCAACTCCAATGGAAACTAACCTTCATAAGCTTAAAACTGAAGCAACAGATTCAGAACCTATAGACCCTACTCACTATCATCAAATTGTCGAATCTCTTATGTACCTGGCATTTACAAGACCAGATATCGTTATGCTATGAATGTGTTAAGTCATTTCATGTGTGAACCTAAGAAGATCCACCTAATGGTTGCGAAGCATATTTCAAGATATCTACGAGGAACAATTTGACTTGGACTGAAGTATACGAATACAAAGTTACAACTTCAAGGGTATTTTGATTCAAACTAGGCAGGCAATTCTATTTATCGTAAGAGTACTACAACATGTTGTTTTAGTCTTGGATCAGCCATGATATCCTAATTCAGTAGAAAACAGTCAGCAGTTGCTCAGAGCTGCACTTAAGTTGAATATATGGCTGCCTCTATGGGAGCACGTGAAATAGTATAGCTAAGAAAACTTCTATATGGATTATTTGGAAAAACACTAAAGCCCACCATAATCCACTGTGACAATCAAAGTTGTATTAAATTATCAGTTAATCCAGTTTTCCATAACAAGTCCAAGCACATAGAAATTCCTTACCACTATACAAGGGACATGGTTGACAGAGATGTTATCAAGTTGATTTACATTAGCACCGAAGAACAAAATGCAGACATTTTCACTAAGCCTCTTGCAAAGTTGAAAATTGAATACTTCAGAAACAAACTTAGTATGACTAAGTTGTAACTCGAGATTAGAATATCGTATTATGTAATTTATTCATGAATATTTAAATAAAAACCAATATTGCAATATTGTGGATGTGTTGTGGCATGAAAGATGACAATCTTTTATGCGGATATGGCCGTTGTTGTAAGGTGACGATCTTATCAATAGTTTGACCTATTACCATGTGTCAATTGGTTGAAGCACTTGATGATGGATGTATCAAGATTGACTACATTAAGTTGAAGTCCTGGATTGTGTTGGATATCTTGATATAAGTGTTATCACTAGATCTAGCTCCAAACTAATTTGGAATTGTGATAACGGTTGTATCATAATTGTGATGGATTGAAGAATTCATTATCTTCATCGTCTAAAATTGATACTAGTGCATTCTTGAGTTGAATGATTTCAATCCTCCTTATGTTTACCGTACAAGGTAAAATGATACTTATCGCATGTAGTACAGTAAGATATAACACAGAACAGATATTCTAATCATATACACAATATGCACTCCAATGCTTACAATATGATTATGATGATTACAATGATGATGATGATCCAAAGTCCCTTCCGGACGATGTACATATACTTTCCCAAAGGGGTGACTCAATCGTCATGCGCCCTTTCGGATACAATTCTACCCGTCGGCTACACTATAGATTTTACCAACAACATTATGCCCACCAAAAAGTAAAGTTGTCTCTAGACGACAATTACAAAATATCCAAAACAAATTGACAAAATGAAATACATTAGCTGACTAACTATAACAAGATAGATCTATTTCTGTCACATCACATTCACATTCCTCCCATGCCTACACCAAACTGGTCTCCAAAACACGTTGCATCTGTAGCCTCCGCTAACACAATACTGTCACCTTAGCCAATCTGACCTTGATAGCCATCTGTGCCACCTCTGCTTCCAACTCCTGGGTAAACTAAGCCAAGCGTCGCTCTAGTGCCTCCAACTGGATGGTCAGCTTCTCCCGAACTTTCTATGCATCCACCAAGATAGCCTCATGTCCAACACCTACTCCGAGTGCCTCAAAGCGTAGCATCCCTCTCGAAAGGCTTGCTCCAATGCTCTCTCCACCTCTGGCAGATAGACACTCTCATCAACTGGTCACAGTTCCCACGACTAATAATTGAACTAACCGAGGGTCTAGGGGGCAACGCCCCCAGCAGGGTCGAGGGACAGCACCCCTGCCGCCAAGACCAAATTAGCACCCTCAAACCCACGCATAAGTCCATGGAACACACCATTTTTGTGATTTTCTTCCGATCCCATACTCTTTCTACCAACCGCTTATGTTTTTTTTTTTAGAACCTCCTATCACCCTTCTTCTGTGTCGCCCCTTGTATCAATTTATCTCGTACAGTTGTGCAATGATGTTTTATAACTTCTCTATAGCTGTCGTACGGTGTACAACACTCTCCTGTCTGTGCGTTGGTCTTCTTACGGTGTGTCAAGTACCCTTCTCTGTGTGAATAGTATGACCGTACGGCAATCCTTCCAGTCCATACTGCAATCCTTCCTCCCAATCCATATAGTGTTCTTCCTCCCAATTTGTACAGAAGTCCTTCCTTCTAGTCCGTATGGTATACTTATGTGTCAATCGTACAGTCGTACAATGTCTACCTTCTTCTACCTCCAAGGTTGTACGGTGTCTTTATTTGATGTGCTTCTTTCGTACAATGCTCTCCCCTCCTATTTTGTTGTACGGTTGTTTTTTCCATCTCTTGTAACCTTCTAACTAGTTGTACAGTGCTCTTCCTAGGCCGTATGGTGAAGCTTATGTGATCTCCTGAGAGCCTCATACAAGGTTGTACCGTCTACTATATAGATCTTATGTTTTTCCTGTCCATACGGTCGTATGGTCTACTTTTCATGTGTTCTGGCAAAGTTTCGTACGGTATTGCCTTCACGTCTGTATGGTGAGTGCCTCCCACATCATCTAGTCCTTCGCTCCATTTGAAGGTCGTACGGTGTCTACTTCCTCCCAGTTGGTGTTGTATCTGTACAGTCCTCCTTCATACGCTGTTTCTAATGCTTTCTTTGTATTGTACGGCCGCACAGTTGACTATGCTTCCTATTGCTGTACATTGAGCTCCTCCTTTATACTGAATGGTCGTACGATGAGTTCTTCTCATGCGCTCGTATATATGAATTATTGCAGTCGTATAGCACCTTATATAGCTTTCAGCTTATTTTATTGTTTTTTCGATACATTTTATAATTTTCTTTTATATTTACTAAACTTTATACTCTATTTACATCTATTTATCCTACATATATACATTATTGTTTTTATTCCTCTTTACACTGTCTTTGAAGTGTTCGTCCTCAAAGGCACGTTATTTCTTTCATGATAGACTTTTAGCTTCAATTCATTCACTGCATCGGCCACTTCCTTCCCGTCGAGCGTCCATAATTTGATTGCCCCATTATCACCAACTTCATGGATTTTGTATGGTCCTACCCACTTCACTTTGAACTTTCCTGGTCTAATCTCGTTCCCCCCATCATACTTCAAAACTAACTGGCTTGGGTGAAATTTATTTAATTTTAAATGCTTGTCATGCCATACCTTACGCCTATTTTGTGTAACTTTCGTAGCCCATTATGCCTGTAGTTGTCAGTCATTCAATTTATTTAAATTGTACCTCTCTCTCAAACTTTTCATATCTCCCAGTTTGTTCTCGATCCTGATCCTTAAACTCAATACCATGAATTCCATCAGCTGCACTCCTTGCCATCAATCACTGTATTCTTGATTATAGAACTTTCACTCCGTACTGCTTAAGTTTTTATTAAGCCTTTCCTTTGTTTCCTATGCAAATAGTACAATGTGTTTTCCTTGCCGTCGGTACCTTTCTACTAAATCTGTGGTGCGGTGTAACCTTTTCTTTCCACGCAGCCCATTAACCATGTACCGTATGGTGGAATCTTTCCTTTTTTGGGTTTGTACGGTATGTTCTTCCTCTTGTACTAGCCATATGGTATGTTCTTTTCTTCAGCTTCAGTTGTAACCGTCTTGCCTTATTTTGCTTCTCTATATTCCTTCGAACATTAATTTTCCTCTCCTTTATTACCTTTGTCGACCCTTAACATATTACAGCTCAGAAAGAGCTCGTAGTCCTCCATCTACCAATGGAGTGGGCCATTCACTGAGTCCAAATCATCATCATTAGACCCTCCTTCCAGTTTCAATACTCCCTGTTCATCAGGTTTCATTCTCTTCTTCCCCTCATCATCCCCTCCACCTTCACCTTCAGAATCCGACGACGTTGCCTCCTCACCTACCATCTGTGTGCAGGTTAATTATAAATCTTCTGCCTCAATGTTCCATGGATAGGGTATTCTGTTTTCTAGTCATATTTCACTTTTGCTTGCACCAACCAACCCCGTCCAAGAATAGCGTCATACCCTTTTCCTTTTAGTGGGATCACTACGAAATCTAACAGAAATGGTTGCATTCCAATAGTTACTGGTTGTTCCATCAGGGTTCCCAACGGCTTGATTTTGTGTTAATCCGCCATGAGTAATTAAAATATAGGTGGCCACAACGTAGGTTGACCCAACTTTTTCCATATATCCTCTGGTAAAACATTCACGCCTGACCCTCCGTCCACAATTGTGTCTGTAAGTACGGTTCTCGGAATACCCATTTCTACTATTGTCGGATGTCTTCCCATCATCAGTGCCAGTAGCATTGGGTCTGCTACAGTCTTTCCACTACCGTCCTTTCCTATTTCCTCTGTTGCTTTCAAAAGTGGTGCCATATCCAGAATTGTCGTTTGTAACTGAGGCATTGTAAGGTCTTTTAATTTTATAAAGACTTCTATTTGCATTGCCTTCCTTATCATGTTTTTGTTCAACCAGGTCCCTCTTCGAGGTGTTGGCAATGTCTTTTACTTGCAACTTTCCCATTTCCATCTGTTTTTCCAACTTTGTTTGTGCTTGTTGCAACCTCTTCTTTTCTTCCTTTGCGTCAGGGTACTTTGCCTTCTTAGCTTGCTCACGCGTAATGGCTAGTGCTTCCTCATCACATGTTTCGATGCTTAACAAATTCACCCCTGCTTCGGGCATTTCGTATCTTCATGGTCTCCCGAACCACACCATCTGAATAGTAGTTGCGGCGTCTCCTTCATGGTACAATCTCTGGCAAAGTGCCCCCAAAGGTTGCATGCACGGCATTGTATCATCGGCCATCCACTCGAGTCGTACTGTATCCAACTTCGGCCTCCATTGTTATTATTGTTATTATTATTACCACCCCTTTCATGCTGGTTATTGTTGTGATATCCTCCTGAGGTTGCGTCGTTATTCACGTTTGTTCCAGTGGACACTTCCTGCATTAGTAACACTTAGTAACAAATATTGATGATCTTAGTTAGCCTCTTTAAAACTACATAATTAAAAGGTACACCCGCCTTGGTGGGACAAAAACTAAAGAGGAGAGGATATGACCCTTGAGGTTAATCATGTTTGTTGGCTAAGATTGTATATTTGAGGTTGTAAGTGTTTAAGATTATGTTTTTCCCAAGTTGCAATTTTTATAACCTTAGTTACCAGTTCAAGTTGGATTCGAAATACGGGTTCGAAGAACTGGTTCATTGGTACGACAAAATTTTGAAAAAGGTTTTGGGTTCGTTCGGTTTAGTTTGTACAAAAACATGTAAAAATTATAAACAATTATATATATACATATTTATGAAGCTTACAAGCAAAACTTGTATAAAACTTTATATATATCTGATTTTGTTTCTAATATAGCTCAAAATCCAATCTTTCAACTCCTCCTTGCACAAACTTACTTTTGCTCAATCACATATTTGCTCAAAAAATCACCTATTTCCACACCACAAATGATGTTAGAAGCCAAAATAACCTATTTACATTCACTTTATAGGGCTGCGAAGCTCAAAATAATATCAAAAATATTTTTAAAAATGACTTAAAAGTCGTTTGTCATCGGAAATTCGCCTAGCTTCGATGCAAATTAGATCTAGGCACATCAAATTCACTTGGGTTCGAATCACCCCCTTGTAAATGGAACCCTACTCGAATTTGGGTCAAGCTGGACCAATATTTCACACTAGTTCGAACCCAAACATGATTCTGGGGGCAAACCAGCGAACCCAGGTAACAAAATTTATAACTAACAGATTTGCGACTTTGTTGGCGATGTTTCTAGCTTTAATATTTTCCTTTCTTTAAGGGTGGCGACTATTTTCTGAAATCCCTAGTTTTTATAAAGCAGGTAGTATGTCTTTTCAATTGCATAGAATGCGTAGTTTTAATGAAATTTCGTGTTTCCTAAGCTCTTTGTCGATTGGTATCAAAATTGGTCTACGTGAGTTTAGTGGTAGCATGATCCGGATTTTGAATACCTAATCGATGATTGGGGATGCAAGGTAATCATTATACAATTTGGCTCCACGCTCCATAGGTTCATGGTTTTTGGAATGCTTCAGTGAAAAGGCAAATGATTCTATTCTACTTGAGGAGTTCACAAATATCAAAATACAAAGCAATACAATTCCTTAATTCAACATTAGATTTTTGAAAACTATTCAAGATTTGCAGAGAAATATGAAGCCTAATGATGCATGGGCCCTAATTGTGTATCTCAATGTTTTTGATGAAAATATGAGTTATAAAATAAGAATGGAAGACCCGAGAGACTTGTGTGAAGCATTTAAAATTGCCAGTAATATTGAGAAGGTTAAAAAGTATGGCCGAGTGATGAAATTCAAACCTAATGAAGGAGTATCACTAAAGCATTTCATGGGTTGGACTAATATGAATTATCCATATAATGCGTAGAGGGATCCCTCATATATATATATACACACACACACACACACACACACCCTTTTGTTCTCCCATGACTCAAAATAGAGAAGCAGATGCCCCCCTTTCTATAGCAAAAGTGAAAACAACCATGAGAACAATGGAATCGATGGTTACTGTGATTCAGACTCCCTGCCTAATGATGAAATGGACAAGAAATTGGAAAGAAATGTCAACATGATTAATCCCTTGCTCGCTTAAAATGAGGAGGATACTGATCAAGAATTTTGTACAGGATTACAATGGGGAAATATACAGGTATAAACGAATCCTTTGTACGAGAAATATGAAGATACTGGAACAAAAGATATTAAGCAACTTGATGAAGAACTTGTTATTGAACAAGGAAGTTTATCTGGTTCTCAATATGACACGACTATGTACATGAATCATTATGCTACACAAGAAGATTTTCCCATTAACAAAAATTGTTCATTGAACAATAGGAGATGCATGAACAAGATAATTAGTTAGGAATATACAATTATTCCTCTTCAAATAGATTTGATAGTCCAGACAAACATTAGAACATAATAATCTCTTCATTCCAAATTGTTGATACCTCTCAGTCCGAAGTTTGTTGCAATAAGGAAAGTCTCCCAATGAGTTATTTTGAAGTAATGGTTTTAAAAGAAGTTGGCCTCATCACATTATGGAGATACAGAAACGAGTATTTGACCGAGGGAAACTTATAATTTAAATTTTGCCAAATAAAGTTTGGTCAGCTTCTCCAAAATAGAAGGATTCTTGCAATAACAAGAATGATATGCAACCGCTAGAAAGAGCCACTGATAGGACTTTTTCATTTTTGTACATATTGAATGAAAAGATTGGTAGATGATGGTTTTGAGGGTCTTTCAAAAAGCTATATCCCTATTTCATAGGGTGGTTTACTTGAGGTCTACGAAATAGCGAAATTGTGGGTTTTGCACTGAGGAATGGTTAGGTACAACAACACTATGTGTTGGTCCCCAAAACCACAGATTGGAAATCCAAGAGCTTGCCACTTCTCTAACGAGATTCTACAATCAATTCTGGCCAACGAATGGGAATACTTCTGGATTCCCCTGCACTTCAGGGTCTACTACACCTAGGTAGGTAGACATTCACCTCAAACTTGACCACCCTATTCAAGGCTTTTATAGAGCGAATTTAAACTCTATGAGTTCTCTGGCTGGCAAGGTCTTCAAACTCGATCAAAATGAAATTAAATGTTGAATGTTTGAATTGAATGCATGTTTTGTATAATATTTGTCAATAAAGGATTTGATGCTTGTAAGAAGGAAGATATAGATTTTCTAACTTCAAATATAAATCCAAAAATACTTCAATGATTCAAAGGACTAGTGCCTTTGCTTATTCGAGCAACAGAGTCAACTACAATGAAGATTATCACGTACAACTTTATCAAGTTCTATGCACTTCAACTAGAAACAATTTAGCAATCCAAACACGGCGGATCACGTATATATATGCAATTTTAAACTAGTCCAAATTGCACTTTAACTCCTAAGGTAGAGACAAACTAAACATAGATATGGAAACAATTTAATATTTCAATATATCTAGGATGATCGAATTTAAAATGCCATAAATAACTTAGTCCAAATTGCACGTTAACTCCTAAGGTAGAGACAAACTAAACATAGATATGGAAACAATTTAATATTTCAATATATCTAGGATGATCGAGTTTAAAATGCCATAAATAACCTAGTCCACTTATCTGATATTTAAATTGCTTACAAAATTTAAAGATGATTATAAAGGACGAATCAATTGCAATTTAAATCTCCATGCCTTAAATATAAACAAAAGGCTTTTTATTTATCATTACAATATTATATTTGAATTTTGTATTACAAAGCCGTATTTCTGTTCCTTATTCCTCCTCACAAGTGAATGTAAAAAACTTTTTCTTCAAATGGTTTTATCAAATATGTCTTTTGTTTTTGTTTTTCTCATTATTTATATCTTGATATTGACGGAATGTGACTTTTCAAACTCAATAGTCACTTCCTTGCATAAAAATAAATGATGTGGCTATCCTCCATCCAAATTGTACAGTTGACCAATATTCAAAAAATCGAAAACATCATGGATTTTTCTGAAAATCTCAGCGTTTGATCTTCATGATCTGCATAGTTTCTAGCCAAAAACAACAAAAAAATTGGAAAAAAATCATTAAGTTTTCGTGGATTTGGAAAAAAACAAGTTTGACTTTGTTTCGTCTTTAGTGCATTTTGGATGGAGATTAGCCTGTCCCAAAAATAAATCACACCCCTTCCTTTTTATAATAAATGTAAAGAGAATTTTACTTAATATTTTAACTATTGGTTCTATGAGTTGAATTTGATATAGAATTTATCTGTTTTGTTTTACTTATATGTCATGTAAGTTTTATATGCCTCTTGAAATATACAGCTGTTTTTGCCTTAATTATCGTTCAGGCCACCTGTAAGTCTTTGAACACTAATGTGCTCATTCCATTCTCTTTTAATTGCTGGTGACTAATTGGGCTGCCAGATAGCCTTGCAAACTGTGAGCTTGGACACTCACATGATTGCTTACCATGCTGACGACTCATCTAGACACATGCAATCATTCATTGGTTCGGCTATTAGAGTTATCTACATATCATGGCTCTCAGACTCCCTCAACGGTGTGGTATTGAAACCTTCATTGTTTTCTCTTCACGCGTATTATTCTACTGCACAGGCTACCATATGATGATATTTACACAGTGGATGACTTATACTTTCGAATCTGATATTGATCGCTTATTTGATCTTCTCCTTCGTCAAAAAAACACGTACTCTTCCATAGGCATGATCAGGAAAGGTCAAATGCATTCTGTTGTTAATATTTTATCGGGCCTCCAGTTTATCGTTGTACAAGTATCTTGCCATAAATGACGCTTCTCGGATTCCTGTCTATCGAACACATAATTGGAGACCAAATCCATTAGTTCCTCCATGAAAGCCTTGCTGTATGAAGTGCACAAGTTTCTTTCAGTTATCGATGTACAATGAACATTACGTACAATGAACATCGTTGGACCAATCTTCTCTTAACAGCGACCATACTCCATTTGGAAGAATGCTGCATATGATTCTCAGTGTTCACAGTGTTACTTCGATGTGTGGCTAAGACTCTTGACTGTCGTGAATGATCTTTCTTTTCATCTTGATACCACCATCTAATATTTTTTTCTTGCCTCTCTATTGATTCATATGCTGCCTGTGGAAATGTCTCATTCATTCCCAATCTGAAAGATGAATATATATTTTTTAAGCCAACAATTCCAGACTCTTTACCATAGAAAATCATCCCGGGTTCTTTTAGATTCTAAACTCCCTATTAAAATCATAGAATTGTGATGCTCTTATTGATTTACGTCATTCTTTCCATGTTCTGCTATTTCATTAATCTAGTCTGCTCCAACTAATCTTTGTGGTTTGTCCTTTGTTGGGCTCAGTGTATTTACTTTTCTTGCTATTTAACAAATAGCATGTGTTCTCTAATCCACAATAGTAGGAGTTCGATGATATTTCCATTAGTACTTCATATAGAATCAAATCCACTGCCACCATCTTTTGTTGCCTGTGTATCTCAGATAGAAGAAATGTACTCATCATTTGATCACTGTTCAAGCCATGATGTATAGTTCTATTAATTGTCAATGTATACATACATATATAGTCTTATTGTTTTGTATTATTTCCTTACTGACTGAAAACATTTCTTCATATCTGATTAAATGGATTGCTGTTGGCTTTGAGATTTGCGTGCTGATTAGTAAAACCAAATAAATATGCTTCCTGCTATAGTCCTTTTCTCAAATCAATCTCAATACCTATTGCTAATAATTCAACAAGAACTCGGTTTATTTAAATATAACAGCATTGATCTGCGAATGATGTTGCCATACTATGCTGGTAGGTATGTTTGAATAGACCAACCTTTGAAAAACTTGAGAAACATGAATCCTCCATTGTTCATTATGCATAGTTGTCATACAAGAACTGCATCTTTTCTAGTCCTCCTTTTGTCAATGATGCTAACACTTGTGATCTTGCTCATTAATAGCAATATTTAATCATGAGTCTCCAACATTCTATTGATCAGTATATTATTTGAACATAAGTAGTGGGTAAGATCTGAAAAGTCTCCCTTTGGCATGATATTTGGGACTCTAATATTTGACAAATTTTAGAGTTCCATCACTATGAAAACATCATTTCTTTGACAAATGGAGTGCAATCGATGAAGGATTCTGTGTGCAGATTTAATCAATAGGACGACAAATCACCACTTGGATTTTACGGAGGACTGGAATCAGTAATGAAAAGAGCGTCATTTAATGCATTACGCCATACAGAGGATAGAACAGAATGACAAATGTCTGATACATCAGAAACAGTCGACTGTCATCATTGGAATTTCATTCCCAAGCACAGGGAACCCCGTACGAGACAGCCTTTGCTGTCATGAAGTTGGTTACGGAAATTCTTTAAATTAGCCACTGCACTAATTTTTTCTCAATGGATAAGTTGACGTTTACAATGTGATTGCCTATGGTTGAATTTTCCTTCAAATGAGGACCCATATCCTTTATTGCAACCTGATTTGAATGAAGAAGAAGAGGAATAGACGAGCATTTTCACAGGACTCATGGCAGCTTCCCTAAAACTTTCTACAAGTTATGCCACCATTAAGAATGATATGGACATACTCAGGAGGGAACAAGAGAAAGCTAAACTCTGCACCCTTTTTGAAGATTTTGGAATAGACCTGGCTGATTTCAAAGAACAAATTGAAGATGTTCTAGATAACCTGGACCACGATGACTTGCGGCTGTTTTCAAAGCAGAACATCACCTTGCAGAACCGAAGTTGTGGAATTTTAAAATTTTTGTTGTAAATTATTGATAATAATATGTGAAACGATTGGAAGCTTCTCGCTTCCTCTTGGAGGAAACCACAACTCTTTTTTTTATTGAATATAAATGATATGAGGGCTATGTCAAGATATAATATACATACACAGGGGATAGATATGACAGAGAAAAATATAATGTAAACAATCTGATATATATAATGCAAAACCTTTTTCAAAAATTTAGGTGTCGTGTTTTCGGCTTTCCTCAAGCTTAGTCTTTTGCAAAAATTAAACTACAGATTCAATTGCCATCTTAAAGACCTACGCATGTTCTTCAATTCTCGCATATGTATCTGAATATTAGTAATGAACAATGAAAATATCATCTTATTCTTACTATTCAATTGTTTCCCATGCATGGGATTAAATTCAAGAACTGGCCATGTGTTATGGATATTGACGTAACTGCATTAACAGAATTGGTCAGTTGATGGTCTATCCTAGACTGTCTTGTAAAAAGTACACGAATGCCCGATGAAAGATCACTCTGCAGACTAATAAAAAAGAGAGTGGTCTGTAAATGATTCATTAACTTTTGACGGATTAGGATTTAGGGTTTCTATGTTTTAAAGCAATTTTTAATGGCATAGGATTATTTTGTGTGTTATGATATTAGCCATGTAACACGGGGACTCGCACCCACTTCCAGACCTCGAAGTATCCATCCCCGAAACATCCCCGCACCAGATACTTGAGCACCCAAGTACCCCCACCTCCAGCATTCCCCAACCACGCTGCCATTGAGATGGGTACTTGAATTTCCATTTGAATTTTGATTTTTGAATGTTAGTATTGGGTATGTAATATGTTACTCTGTTGAATGGTCAATGATTCTAGTTCATGTTGTAATTTTGCTATGTTCAAGTATTTTAATTTAGTATGTTCTACTGAAACATCATTTCATAACCAGCATTTCACGTTCTCTATGTATACTATACAACAGCCTCCCTGCCTTCTCCTCCCCTTGCCGTCGTCCCCTGGCTGTCCCCCTGTCGTTCTGAAAATGAGATCCATTTTCTCCCCGTCCCGGAATCTCGTCTCGATGCACCCAAGTACTGGTGTAACACTGGATATTAACCTCTTCAAAATTAGATAACTAAAGGTTCACCTTCTTTGGTAGGACAGAACCTAAAGAACAGAGGATTTGACCCTCGAGGGTTAATCCTGTTCGTTGGCCAAGATTGCATATTTGGGGTTGTAAGTGTTTAAGATTATATTTTTCCCAAGTTGCAATTTTGAGAACCAACAAGGTGGAAAGTGAATTGCCGAAAATATAATTAATAGTTGTCATTCCTGATTAATGGGCAGCACCCAATTTAGAACTGAAGGTCAAAGCCAAAGATGCCACTGTAATCAAATCACTGGACGATGCAATTGGGAAACAGTCCAACAATGCAGATGCAAACAAAAAATAGTCCATATTTGAAATGCCAGGTTCACATATCCTCAAATTCAGGAAACATCATCAATCACCATTTATATAAAGTAGAAATTCAAGCATAGAATCGTCCAATAGGAAAGCTTGGCCTCCATACAGATATAATCATAGATCAGTACTTCAACCATTTGTTAGCAGAAATATTAAAAACACCATATTATGTCTACAACGCAAGATGGAGGAAATCAATACTACTAAACACAAGATGTTATACAAGCCCCAGTCCTCCAACACGATGTTAACACTATATTATGTGAGCTTGAAATGAATACCGTTTCTTAACAGCATCTTGGGTGATTTTCCGTTCCGGTATTTGCTTTTCAAAAGCTACACATCCATCACGTTTCCACCAAACCTGTGTATTGCAACAAATATGCAAACAAGGTTGCAAGTCATATGATTAACATTTAAATATGGTAGTGGCAGTAGAAAGATCTAGGACCCTAGATAATAGACATGAAATATTTAAAGACAAAAAGTAGCTTGTACACATTAAAATTCTAGCCCTACAACGGCAAAAAGGCATGGACTCAAATTATTTTCACTAAAATCCTGTAACTGAGGCCTATGTCAAGCTACAACAGTAATTACATATTTTTGATTGGAAATAACACATGAAAGAAGAGTTGAATTCCTGTATTTGTAGTTAAAACTAAAGAAACCATGCCTACATCAAACTTTATGAGCTATCAAATCAACCTATGGACTTACCCAGTTCTGCTCACGTTTCAGAATGTGTTCAATGCTATCAAGAAACTCAATTCCTTTTGGCGGGATAATCTGGAGAAGTTTCTTCACACGGTCTTCAAGTATCTTAATTTCCTCTCTCTAAGCATCAGGTTGTAAGATATCCAATGATTTTAATTAGTGATTGGGAGGAAAGTAGTAAGCTATTTTTAGTTACTGAATCAACGATCACTACAATGAATATGAAAATAAATACAAGTCTACTAACCACACTTTCCTTGGGAGCCTCTTTGTCAGCTTTTCCTGGACTCTGGAAGCAACAACCGAACAAGTTATACAAATTTCCACACACCAGAAAGTCTGTCTCTGACACAAATTACAATTTGAAAGACAATTCCAAGGTACTTGAGACACGAGATAGGTAAAGAAACCATTTCAAAGTGGGTGCGACACATGATAAAGGTCATGGAGATCGGATGTGGAACAGCAATGGGAACTACCATACTGAAACATATACAATACTTACATAAGGGTGCTCCACTACAGTAGAATCCATTTTACATTTAATGTTTTGGTCCATACTATCTAGGTAACGAAATATGGTTTTGCCATTACCTATCATTATGTATGTCACAAAAATTAGCTTAGTAAAGTAAACAATACATATTAAATGTTAACTACGACAGTCAAATTCAATGTATCTCTTTCTCATCTCATTTATTATTCATGTTCATTGTCTCTTTCATTTTATTCGGTATATTATTTGTTTATTTTGTTTGAGGACATTACTTGGTGTTTAGAATCAAACATCTGGGCAAACACATATTGATAAAACCTAGCTACTAAGACATTGTTGAGAAGATAAGACATCTAGAAACTTAAGGTCTGAGTGCAACAAATACCAATGGTAATTTATGCAAAAACAATTTGAAAACAAAAGAGACAAGAAATAATAAATTTTGTTAACCATATCTAATCTGAAAGAGACTTGTCACTGAAGAGATTCTTCATTGATGCACACATAAGAATGGTGATCACGGGGTTGATTAATTTCTAATTGGTTCAAGAGAATCAAGAATATGCAGAAAAAATTGAAAGACAAGACATACACAGGTGCAGCCCAATATAAGAAATTCATAAATATAATCAGTTGCAAAATCTTATTTTACTCCACTGTGACAGGTATAATTAGCACTCATGAATGGAGCTGAACAAATTTCAGACCACATGCAGTATAGTTTCTTTCCCTCAGACAGTGCTGGATGACTTTCTGCAAGTAGTTTTTTATGATGCCATAGACACTGCTACTCCAGTACTCTATTTATACAATGATTATTAACACTTGAGGTGCAAATCAAATGTATCAGACATAAAAATTAATTGATTATCCATTCTGCACTGATAATCCATCCTGCATAAAAGCATATGATTGTTAGTTTTTAATATGATGCAGTCATGGCAGGAGAAACCTTATTGATATCAGTCCAAACCGTGCAGCCCAAGATACACAGCAGAGATCAATCAACAGGAGATCCACAATGAACTGGAAACATGCAATATCAGATCTTCACATTAACACAGAGTCCTGAATTTACATCAAATTGGCCAGCAACATGCAGACTTACATTCTAGGCTTATATGTCCAATTATAAACGAAATCCACACTTCTAAGTCCTTTGATCCTCAAAGAGTTTTCTACCCAGAGATGATGACAACAATTAACATCTGTCCCAATATATAGAGCCTGTTGGAGGTATAGCTTCAGGAGATATCTTTCTCCCGATTTGAGATATAGAAATGATCTAGTTTTTATTAAAGTCATCAAAGGGTCCTCAATTTGAAGGGACAAGACATTGAAGAGTCAATCATCAAGACAATGAAGACTCAAGACAACAGAGGGTCTTCACTTTGTAACAGAAAGACAATAAAGGGTCAAGGCAATGTTTTATATTCTTCAAGAAGGAATTGGCTGACAGAATTTTGACACTCTTTGCTGAGTGATTGTCTCAAAGGGATATTTCATTTATTCTCTGCAGATCACAGGGATGATGATCATTGCTTCAGTTCAGGCCTAGTTTTGGGCAAATTGTAAATTTGTCAACTGCTCTTTCTATAACAAAATGATTTTTGTCTGGCTAGGCTTCTCCCCCTCAAGTTGGACGGTTTTCCAAGGATAAGTATCTTGAGTTTATTATTTTTGACTGTTGTTTATCAAATTTATGATCATACAAACCAATATGGTATCAGAGCATATATGATCTAGGGAGAGCAAGGGAAGATAATAATGGAGCCTCCTCAAACTATTTAGACATTGATTGAAGGTTAGATGAAAACCAGACTTCCGTGAGAGGTGTATTTGCATCAGCACTCACCAATGAGTGCATTGTTAAAAAGTTTGGATCTGTAGAATGATCAATTTGCAATTGACTGGAAATCCAAGGTAACCATTCTTGCGAGTGTTTTATAATATAAGTATGGGCATTTGAATTAATATATTCCAGGGACTAGTTTTTCCATGAGTATATTGGCCAAGTAAGGATAGATCAGATATTATCACCGTTAGGGAAGTATTTCTAGAATGTTTATAAGGAAGAATGCATTACTAAGAGGCAATTATAATCTATAGCTGAAGTTGAGGTTTATTAAGTGTGGAACCCAATTTATAATTGGGAGTCTTAACTAGGATAGCGTCTTAATATTTCATCGACTCTCATATAATATCGATTATTTGAGGGGATTCAAGTAATATGTCTGTGCGGCAGATTATGGAGGTTAAACATTTGAATAAATACTATGTTTTGATGTTTGGTGAGACTATAATTTGTTGAGCAATAATTTGTGTTTGTCATGTCTAAAGGAAATCGTTGTGAAAGTGATTCAAATAAATATTTCATTCTTTCAGTTGTCTTGGCAACGTATATACTTTGCATGTTGCAGAGACAAAGAGGCATCTTATTTAATTTGAGTAATTCATGGCTTCAAGAAAATTGCAAGGAAATACAAAGGTGGTGTTATCTGTAACCCATTTAGAAAGACTCTCAAGATTTGAGACAGACTCAACCGGCATTGACTACTAAAAGTCATTAATGTTTTGTTCATATTTTGGGCATATGAAGAATTCCTTGGTAGCATTCTTGTTGGATCAGATACCTGTAGCATTGGAGCAGGCATATCTTCCAAGTTCGGATATAAAGCTGAAGAATATTGTTGGTGATTTGACACAGACATATAACCTTGGTAAGACAGACATATCCAAGGCTTGCTTGTCTAGTATGAGGAATGGGCTGTTATTCTGCAACTCTGAGTTCCAAATCAGATTTGTTCATTTCAAGTGTACTACAAATCCTATTTAAGTTGTTTTCAAGAACAGAAACATGGTACTTGGGCACTATTTCCAGCTGCAAAACAAAGCCCATCTCTTGTTGAACAAATTGCAGATAAGTCCTATCTAATAGTATGACTTTTATAATGTTTATAATTTAAATTGTAATATTTTAAGTGAGAATTATAGGTCTGTGGATAGATCTGTGAAGAGACTATTAGAGATTATTATTACCCATGAGATAATTGAAAGAAGCATAAAAGATTACACCTGTTGTAGGTCAACAATTATCATTGTGAAGTTGTGAGATTAAATGCAATTGTTATTATTCCTGTTATTTGATCCTTTGCCAGAATATTCTAATGAAAGTTGTCTTCTATTATTAGGTTTGACGTTTTAATATTTATTGCTTAGACTTTCTGATGTTGGCAAATAGAAATTTATGTGTGCAGAGTGGAGACACACTACAGTGGTTTAATTACAGACTTATTGAGCTTGTTTTATTAAGAAAACCTTGGCAGAATGAAGAGTTGCCACATTGGGCATTTGTCTTGTGTTTACTACTGTATCAGCTGCTGGAGATGGAAGCCAAGTATCATCAACAAAGACTCTGTATATTCATCTTGTGCAAAATTAGGGCAAGAATTTACAAACAATGGGCTTGAATCTAGATGCAATTGTAATCTATGGGTTCTTTCTTTGCATTGGGCAAAGCATGTCCAGTATATTGCCTAGTTTGGGTGTGAAAAAACTCTCAACCACTCTTCCTTCATATAGGGTTAAAAATTCAGAGGGAGTTTGAGCAGCAGCTGAAGAGTGCCAAGTCCTTGGCAGAGGATCAGTAAACTCCTGAAGCAGAGTGGTTTCAAAAACTCCTTGTTTAGTCAAACGTTTGAGCCAATTGCAATTTATTGTGATAATCAAAGCTGTGCGAAGCTCTCTTCCATTGTGAGAACTATGGCCTTGTTGAGAGTGATCCTCTGTGAAGAGGGAATCTCAACATCAGTTGCTCTTGTTATGTGATAAAATGCATATTTCTCAGTGATGAAGATATATGAGGTGAAAGCCCTTGAAAAGAGATTGCCCTTGTACTGAATATTCTCTATGAGAGAAATATGAGGTGAAAACCCTTGTAATGCATATTTCTCTAAGATAGAGATATATAAGGTGAAAGTCATTGAGAGATGTTTCTTTTCCACACATGGAAGTAGCCATGGAAGGCATCATGAAGAGATTCCACGATGACATCACATTGAGTGATTTTGTGATGGGCACTCGTGCATATGCTTCTTTCCACACAGTGGAGTAGCCATTGTAGGCATCATGTTGAGAGATTCCATGACAACATCACATTGAGTTATTTTGTGATGTGCGATTGTGCATATGTTCCTTCCACACATGGAAGTGGCCATGTTGGATGTCATGTTTAGTGATTCCATGATGTTATCACGTTGAGAGATTCCATGAAAAAAAAAATTCCACAAATGAGGTGTAGCCATTGTGGGTGTCATCCTAAGAGATTCCATGACATGGATATCTAGAAAGATGTCTCTCCAGCTAAGAGGGAGCAATGGAGCCTATAGGAGATATCTTTCTACCAATTTGAAATATATAAAGAATCGACTTTTTATTAAAGTCATTGAAGTCATCAAAGGGTTGAGTTCAATATAATGAAGGGTCAAGGCAACAAAGGGTCTTCACTTTGTAACAGCAAGAACATAAGTGTCAAGATAATGCTTTATATTCTTCAAGAAGGAATTATCCAACAAATTTTTCATTCTTTACTAAGTGGTTGTATCAACGGAATATTTCATTTACTGTTGCAGATCATTGGGATGATGATCACTGCTTCAGTCTTGGCCTAGTTTAGGGCATATTGTAAATCTCCCTACAGCTCTTTCATTAATAATATGATTCTTGTGTGCCTAGGCTTTTTCTCCAAAAGTTGGAGGGTTTTCACAGGATAAATTATTGTATCTTGATTTCATTATTTTCGTATATTGTTTAGTGTATTTCTTCCCATTAAAACCAACAAAACCTTTACAAGAAACATGTCAACCAAGATGAATCACATTATCCATGACAAGGAAAATGTAATACAAAAATATAGCTCAAGACCTAAATCTTGAAGATCTTAATCAACACACCACGAAATAAAGCACAATCCTAGAGAGACATCGAATTGGAGTCAAGGAACATCGTGATATGAGCCACAAAGATTTGTAAAGAACTGAATCACTTGCAAGATCATAAAACTCCAATTGGCCATTAGAACATGAAGAACACACAGGACCGAACAAGAATCTACAATATCTCCACTACGAAGAATCAGAATGTGGTGCGAACCTAGACAAAGGTGAAACACAATGTCCTAAACATGCCTTGAGGTTTGCAATAGCAAACGAGAAAAATCGAAGGAAAGCCATAGAAAATTGGTAAGTTTCACAATCAGATCTATATTAAATATTTATTTAGATAAATATTCTTGCCGTGTATATTCTTTATACAATATGAAGAACCCTTCAATAAATTAAAATATTACTACCAACACCTTTCACATAGAAGACTATAAATTTATGTGTTCAACGATGATAAGATTGTCGGCATGTAACTCTAATTTATAATAAGAAATGAAGGAGGCAATTACTAGAGGACGTGACCCCAACATACACCCATTCATCCAACCGACACAATGACCAAAGACATGGTTTGGTGGATAAAAAAAATGCAATACAATTAATCCAAAGACAAGCCTGGTCAACAAAGGAATAACAAACTTCCAAGATTAGATTTGACACCTCCTACAATGTGGCATGTTACAGGAAGGAAGAACACCTGATCACGCACAGTATGGACTGGACTTAGGAAATAATAAAATGCACAAAGCACACAAACTAACATATACATCGTGGCTTTAATGGCCAGGTCAACCTTGACAACTAATTTAGATGTGGCCTCTAATCACGTGCAACAGGGCAACATCACTTCTAATCATGTGAAGCCATAATGATAAGTGACAGACATATCATTTAAAAAACTTGATTAATAATTTGATCATCATACGATTATAGATATCATATATATTCACACACACACACACACACACATTTCTATAATATTATTTAATTAAGGAATTGTCATTTATGTTTTATCCGATTGAAGCTATAAAACATTAACAAAAACATAGAAACTAACAAGAACAAATTGAAAAGTAAATAATTTTCGCCTAGTGCAAGATTGTGATGCACGCAATGATGCTCCTCATCATTTGAGATGCTAAATTGCTAACATTTTTTCAACATGATCATTTGTGCTTCAATTTTTCAAAAGTTCTAATATAAGCTATAATGTGAAGACACTTCTTGATAACTCGCAGTTAATGATATTATCCTCTGCCAGTGGCTAACAACAAAAGATGAGCTGGAAGATGATAATGTTTGTAAGCATGTTAGAGACTTTCAATAAGAAACACCTAGTTTTCTTTACGAGTTGTTTGGGTCGTGTATTCTTGTGCCACAAAAAAAAGCTAGAAAAATGTGCTCAATTATGTAGATCACTAATGTCAGTATAAGGCAGAGGCAGAAGAAAAAAATATAGCATCAAAAGATAAAGCATTAATTTGACAAAGAAATAGGCCAGAAGGTTATGAAGTTGTCAATACTTAGCATGACAATGACAATGAGCCAAGAAGGGAACAAAAGAGGATGGTAGTTGCCAAGGACATATTATTTGTCAAGAAGATGGTAAACCTAATGTTACATCCCAGTTGATTAACAACTTGTTCTCCCACTTTTCTCAATAGAAATATTAACTCTTTCTTTCCCAATGGTGTGAATAAGAGTCTGCTACCGACAGATGGGAAGTTACCTCAGTTCTTCTTCTCCCTTCACTTAACTCTGGAATTTTGAAGCTACAACTCCCTTTTGAGTATATATGCAATGAATTTCGCATAATCCTACTCTGATGATGGGTATTCTCTTAACCAAAGAGCATAAGAGGCTATTACAGGGTTTCCCGTCAATACAAAAGACCCAAGCTAGGTTTGGATTTACAGTTAAGCTACTTCCATGACCATTAAAGCAAATGAACCTTCTCAATATTTCATCTACACCTCTACTTCCACATGCATCTACCCGTCTCACGGAATGATTGTGCAGGCCTACTCCTAAATGCAATTATGAAACAGGGGGATTAGAGATATAACCGAAACCAAAGTAGCTCTCAGACCACCAAAAAACCATCAAAGCCCAATATCATATTAATTCTAATGATCTCTAAGTTTTCCATATCTCAACTACCAAACACAGAGTGAAATGCGCACCCACAAAACAGAGAAAAGAAATTCATATGAAACCACCACAATTCTCGGATCGCCAAAATCATTAAATCCCAATAATCCATTGTAAACTTAATGACCCTCGGTCTCATTATATTTCCATTCTCCAAAACATAAAAAAGAAATAAGTAATGCAATGAACAACAATCCTAATGAAAACTTTCAAGTCTCATACAGTGATCTTGGCCACAAAAGGAAAATTCACACCAAAATTTGTCAATCCTTTCATTAATCATTGAAATGCTACATATATAGGCCCTTAATCTTCTAGTTGTTACAAAAGATTACATTAATGAGAAGATAGAAAGAGAGAAGCTAGGAATAGAAGAACATGTCACTTGTCATCCCAAAAATAGAGCAATGATTAGGCTCGGGGAACTGGAACATTTCAACTTCCAACGTCAATTGGCTTCGCGCTTTCTTGGCTCAACTTGTGTCTCTTCATTGCCCCAATGATAGCTGCAAGATCCTCCGCATTAGGGATTGACACATTGTTGGATCGAATCATCCAGAAGTCGTGATCTATTGCCAATCCTTCTACGGTGTCAACCTGGGTTTGAAATTTTCCCAACACCTTCATTAGCATTCCATCTATGGCAATTAAGGTGTGGAGATCAAAAGTCTGGAATTTATCAGGGCGCACCAATCCATCAATGAAGTCTTGGTAGGTTGTATTCATGTGCCCGCCATCAACTACTTTACCACATTTGCTCAAATGAGACTCTGTATGCAGCTCCCGAAGATAGACAAAAATCGTTTCCCCTTCTTTCTTAACTAATTCGTATAATTTTATCATCTGCTTCTCAGCTTTTACCATACTTCCCCTCTTGAATTCAAGAGACCTCATCCAATGGAAAAGGGGCCCGTCCCCATTCTTCAAAAAAGCCCAAACTAGTTGCACACTCTACCTTCATGCTCATGATTTCCACGAATATGAAATTCTTATACTTCTCTATATCTATGTTGAGAGAATCAAGGTTGTTGTACATGGTCTCTTTTAATTTTTCGATCCTTATACAAAGGGCACTCGAGTTTTCAAATAACGGCAGACCCCTGACCTTCATATCTTCCAACCACCCACCCCCAATCTGACCTAAGTGCCTTTCTTCCTACAACTTAGCAAGTAGGGTGTCGTTTTCTTTTGCAGATGGGTCAAAAGGCCTTGCATCCGATAATTCTCCCGCTTGGCTAGAGAGTGGAGCAAACAATTGCCTAAGGCACTCAGAAAATTCTTTGTTTGCGGCCTTGAGTTAAGCCTTCAATATCTTGAGCTCCTTCAGCTCTTCATCTACTTCTTGATTCAAAAATCTCCACATTGTGTACTTGGTATCATGTCTCAGCAGCCCCATGTCGAATTGCTGAATATTGAAATCTGCTAGGCCGAGATCAACCAAATTTCCATCTATATGGGCTTGGGCAACTTCCATGATGTAGTTGTCTATGTTAGTGTCCTTACCTAAGAACACCGGTGTGGGAGCTTTCTTCACCTTCTTGGTAACTGGTGTCTACTTCACAATTTGGGTGATCAAGTCTTTCGGAGGGGCCCCTTCCTCTATTCTTTTCTGCTTTCTCTCGAGCGTGTTCTCTAGCCAAGACTCTAAGGTGAGGACATTGAATGAGGATTGGAGCGCTATGGCATAAAAATGCTTCCTCACCGGAGTGCTAGTTTTCCTTGCAAAAAAGGAAAACCAATTGTTTTAGTGGAAGAAGCGGTAGCGGGAAGGTTACCTTGGGTATCCGGTGCTTGAGGTGTGTACTATGGTAGTGGCCCTCCGTCATGCCCATCGTCCTACTAGGCTCCATCTAAGCCATCTAAGTTAATCACCTGGACAAATGCATTTTTTTCCTTAGCACCTTCGGACTCTATTTTATTCTCCTTTATCCTGATCTTTCTCAAGCTCCTCTATTGAGCCTATAAATGGTACTGACCCTCCCCAGTAGGTAGGGGTGATGGGGATATTTTTCTCTAGAGGTTGGTCTCCTTAACCTCCTCCGACAGTATGGGAAGGTCCCACAGATGTGATTGTTGTAGTTGCAACTGTGTTGGTGGAGGTTGCGGCGAACATCAACGTTGGCTAAGATCCTAAAGGCGAACCACCAGTCCGTTTTCTTCGAGCCTTCATCCACTCCACCCATTTATCCGTCCTTTTGATTACCCCATCTATAAATTCTTATAGATTGCCAATGGTAGGACCTAAGGAAGGGGTCAAATCAATGGGAGTGTCTTTAATTTTCTTCAAATATGTAAAGGACTACATGTATTGACCATCATCCTCATTCCCCTCCACATCTATACCAACATTGTACAATTTTATTTGCTCCACTGTCATTTTGGAGAAAAATCTTTCTCTGCTCTCGAGCTCATCTGCATAGTTAGCCCAATAGTTCTCCAATGTTCGAACATGCCTAAATCATGACCCTAACTGTAGATTGTTCTTAATGTAGTCTACAGGGTCAAATTTTAATCCGATTACCTCGTATGATGCTAGCTTGCACTTCTCCTCAAAAGCCTTTAACATATTTCTAGCATTAAAATGGGAGGCACAAGAATATGCTCCCATGGTGATCGGAAAAGGAATGCCTACCTTCTTAGCATTCGAGCACAGGTACACTTCTGAAAATCTGCCCGCACATCTCAACTAGCACAATCTAGTCATCCAGATACCTGGAAAGCTTCCATGAGAAGCCATCAAATCCTGCAATCCTTATCTATGAAAATGTCGGGAATTGAATAAAGTAGCTTACAAACTCGATCACGGCAGCCACAGCTTCAAGGGAGAGACGTCTTTCTGGACATCACTATAGGATCCAACATATTTTCATTGTGAAGGCATCATTAACCTTCTTGAATTATGCATAGGTCTGGTGTAGCTGCAAGCATAGATAAAAATCATATACTTGTATGTATTCATTGAATTCCTCCAAGTGCAGCAACCCAAGCCACAATTGGATGGTAGCAAGGGCGTAGATCAAATAAGAAGACATATAAAACTCTCTTTGGGCTTTGGCGGTCTAAAGCCAACTCGTGAGATTGTCACTTATAATCTACGTCCAATCTACATACTCCTTGGCGCACACCACTTGCACTAGGCAGAAATAGTGCTCCACAAAATTAAGTGCATCTTCATTCCCCTTTAGCCTATGCAGGAGGAGCATAATATCAACAATCTCATATTAAATTGGTGTCGCAGAGGGTCTTGGGACCTTGCTCTTATGGCCTCGAGGGGTTTAAAACCATGTGGCCATCATATCTCCTCTCCTTGCTGATTTCTTCTCGTTACGCATAAAGTAGCAGTTCCAGAAGTTCATATCATTGTACACCTCTCTTGTCGGCAATTAGAAGCAATTCTGTAGCACATCTTGGTTGAGGGAAAGGAGCACTTCTTTGTCCAGCATCTTGATCTAGCAGATATCAAGGTCGTAATGTGAAATGCATTCAAGGATCAACTCTAGGGCCTGCACCACCACCGGGAAACCCCCTGCTTCAACTAGACCACTTTCCTTCAACTTCTTGGTGACTAGATGTAAGGGATCCGCCTATAATCTTCTCTGCAAATCACCAAGATCATAAAATTGCAGTTGAATATCACTCAGATTTTTCAAAGTGCAATCAATTATGTTTAAACTATCATACCCAATGAACTTAGCAGCCATGGTGGATAACTTATAAACACTGGAGCACTTAGGCAGAGAGGGAATTGGATACGAGAGCACCATCCTACCACCAAGGTTAACAGATATGAATCTAAACCTCCATGATTAGGGAATGTAGGCTTGGAGAACCTAGATACATGTCAAGAGACCACCATAAGTTAACTAGGTCATCAAACTTAATAAGATATATATGCATTTATTTATGCAATAAATTGAATTTAAAAAAACAAATGTTACCTTTGAGAAGTGAATCGATCACAAATCCTTCTTGTAATGTCAGACATGTTTTATTAAATGGTAACATGGTATTTACATACATTTATACATGTTACACACATGTTTATGTATGTATGCATATACTCAAATATGGCGTATATATGTGTGTGTATACATATATATATTTAAAAATGCAATGTATGCATAAAAATAAGTATATTTGGAATAATAGGTGTATATATGTATGTGTATGCAACACATACAAGTATATGTAAATAGAATAGATACCATTATAGTGAAACATGGGAAGTAATGCATTATTTCCTTTTTATGACGATGAATTATTATTTAGAGCCCATAGCCTATATTCTTTTACTCAATATTTTTGGCACTTGCATTTAATTTTCAAGATTATAACTCATGCTTGCCACCTTGCACCTTTTTCCCATACACGTAACTCTTTTTCGGCTCATATCCTCAAGTAATTGAGCCTCAATCTATATAGCACCCAATCGCAACCATTTAGAGGATGCTTTTCAGTGTATACTCTTGCTTTTTCTGCACACTAGTTTGTAACCAATTTCCTTGTCAGTTCAATATCAGCTCAGTGACAGTGACTGCAAAATCATCAAAGGATTTAGAATGCTATTTATTTGTATTGCATTCCTGAGTGACCACTACAGCAGATTGCATTTAGAGCATTTGCATCCTATTTCCAATGTCTCATACTCATTAGGTTGCATCCCAATTTGCTTGTATCATTCTTATTTGATACTATGTTTGGTTTATTGGAAGTTATCGAGCCTGTAGATATTTTAAATTATACATGTCTATTCATTCCCTTAAGCATCATATGTAATTGCAGACCAACTTCACATATCAAATCCAAATGACCCTATGAGGGCCAAAAAAAAATTGTATTAATTCATGGCTTTGTTCAATAAATCTTTATGAACAAATTAATCGGGGGAAGACATAGGTACAGGGACATTATTAGTTGTATGTCTCTAAGACTAGAAAGCTTCCCTCTCAATAGTCCATCATCTAGCATTTAAATCTTGTATTTTACAAACAGGGAACAGTACCATAATCACATTTAATAACCCCTTAAGGAATGGGAAATGCTTGATTCTGAATATGGAAATCTGTGATCATCATGATTGAGAATGGGAACATCAATGACCATCAAGGACAGTCGAGTAGGGTTGAGATGGAAGATGTGAATCATGTCATTGACTATGTGGAAATGTCATGCAAGTTTGAGAATAATGACAATAATGATATAAGAAGTAAAGCAAACTCTAGAAAAAAACATAACCTAGTCAGCTCATGGTAGTTCATTAAGAAATGTCTTTTTTGTCAAGTTGAGCGGTGGATGATCGTGCACATAGTGTCTATGTAAATCCCTTGTCAGGGTAGGTTTAGTGGCAATTGATGTTGTTGTGATCACTAGAGGTCAAAATAGCCATCGATTGGATGGATAGACTACTAGGAGGGTATGTAAGGTCTAGCCAGCTGAGCAGTTGACACTCTAACACCAGGATGCTCAGGTGGCAAGACGTGATGGTGTTCCTATGCTCCTTCCTGCGAAGGGCAAGGCCATTCTCAGTTGAGAGTGAGAGGGGATACACTAGGTCCATGGTTGGGTGGTTAAGCTTATGTCCATGCTTTTCCTCTCTACCGATGTCAAGACTTGCACAAGACTGATCAAGATTTCATTCATAGCCTAACTGTAATAAACCCAACTAGTTATAACTTCAACAAACACCAAATTCCTTTATAATTCAGTTGTTTGACATTTCATCGAACACTTTGCAAGCAAGCTTTCATACCACTATAATGAGTCTTGTTGGCTCTAAAACAATTTGTGATGAATTGATTCCTTTTTTTTGTTTTTGATGTTTTGCAATTTTTGATACAACAATATAGCAGCAAAATAGAAGATACTGCAATAATAATTTGAACTCAAGTATTTGAAAATTACATGGGGAATATACAGTTGAAAATTTCAGATTTTAATACCAATTTAGATACTGAGTATTTTCACAAAATATCAAGAATTCAGTTGATAAAATATCTCCTATTATCTAAATCAACAATCTCCAAAAAAATTAAGAGTCTGTTTACCGCATGGGGTAAATGAATTAATGCACACAGACAATAGAAGTGAACAGCAGTACTCCTTTTATTATTCGCATATGCCAAAGAGATTACATAATGCTTATGATGATGATTACAATGATTTCCCACGATGTACATATACCGTTTCGAAGAACCTTCCCGAAGGGGTCCATTGGCTACATAACAATGACCGACACATCAACTCGTCAGCTACACAATATTTACTGACGACATCACCCTATTGGCTACACAATATTTACCGACAACATCCACCCATCAGCTACACAATATTTACCGACAACATCATCCCCCCACAAAGAAAAAGTCGTCTCCGGACAACAATTACAAAATATCTGAGACAAATTAACAACAAAATACACTAACTGACTAACTACAACAAGATAAATTTTCTTTTGTCACATCACTTTCACATTCGTCCCGTGCCTGTACCGAACTGGTCTCCAAACCACGTTGCATCTATAGCCTCTGCTAACACAATATTGTCTCCTTACTCAAGCTGACTTTGATAGCCACCTGTGTCGCTTTCTTTGTTTCCAACTCTGGGTACACTAAGCCAAGTGTCATTGTACTGCCTTCAACTGGATGATCAGCTCTCCCGAGCTCTCTATGCATCCACCAAGACAATTTCACATCCAACACCTACTCCAAGTGCCTCAAAACGTATCACCCCTCTCAAAAGGCTTGCTCTGCTGTTCTCTCCACCACTGGTACATAGACACTCCATACCTGCAGCAACTCCAAGTCTCATCAATTGGTCATACTTCCCACGACTGATAACCGCAGCGACTGAGGGTCTAGGGGGCAACACCCCCAACAGGGTCAAAGGGACAACGCCCCCACGAGGTCCTAGGAAGACGCCTGATTGCAGGCTTGTGATGCCCTAGATATTATCACAAAGAACTTTCCTCTATTACTTGCAACAATTTACTAACCTCCATGGGAACATCAGCCACAGGAATTCATTCCACGAAAGAATAAAACACCCCTACCGAAATCATAAACACCTTCACCAAGATAGCACCATCCACGGAAGAGGGGCACTACAAGAATGAAGTCTGCGAAAGAAAAGACTTAGCCGCGGTGAAAAGGTGAAGTCGTCGACGAACAAGATGCAATCCGCAGGGATAAGAAGGTAATCGCCATGCATGTCCACGGAAAGGAGATGCTAGGCCACGAAAAATTTAAAAAGCCACCCGCAAGAGACAGAGTTCAAGCCAAAGGGAACAAATGAAAAACCCATGGACCTTCCCGCGGAACATGCTACCCGCAAGACAGGGGTCCACAAAATAGCCCGCGGGACACCCTATCCGCGGAACAGTCCACGGGCATTCACTTACACTTTTTTTTTCGCATTTTTTCCTTCCGCTTTTTTTTTCGCTTTCTTTTTTTTTTTTTTTAATTACAACCTCAATTCTCCCTCCGGACTTTGTCATTTTGTGATGACAAGGGAGTTTTCTTGGCATGGTACATCTTTAGCTTCCAACTGTTGACTGCCTGAGTTATTTCTTGTCCGTCTAAAGTCCACAATTTTATTGCTCCATTGTCACCTACCTCCTGGATCTAGTATGGCCCTACCCATCTGACCTTAAACTTTCCCGGTTTGATTTCATTCCATTCGTTATACTTCAACACCAACTACTCCGAATGAAACCTATTGAGTTTCAGGTGCTTATCATCCCACGCTTTGTGTCTGTTTTGTGTCACCTCTATGGCCCATTGTGCCTGCAGTCATCGCTCATCTAGATTATTTCCTTGCTGTCGACACCTTTTTACTAATTTTATGGTGCAGTGTAACCTTTTCTTTCCACACGGTCCGTTCACTGTGTATCGCACAATGGGATCTTTCCTTTTTCTAGGTCCATACTGTATGTTCTTCCCCTCAACTTCATCCATAACTGCCTTTCCTTCTTCCGCTTCTCTGTACTCCTTCGAACATTCATATTTGTCTTCTTTCTCACCTTCATCCACCCTTAACATATTACAGCTCGGAAAGAGTTCATAGTCCTCTATCTGCCAGTGGAAAAGGTCGTTCATCGAGTCCAAGTTGTCCTCATTCGATCCTCCTAATCTCAATACTCCTTCGTCCGGTTCCATTCTCTTCTTTCCTTCATCGTCGCTCTCGCATTCACCTTCTGAGCTTGACGAAGCTGCCTCCTCACCTACCATTTGTGTGTGCAGGTCAATTATGAATCTTCTACCTCTGCGCTCTATTGATAGGGTATTTCGTTTCCAATCATGTTTTACTTTTGCTTGTACTAACCAATTCCGTCCTAGAATAGCATCATATCCTTATCTTTTCAATTGGATGACCACGAAGTCCAACAAAAATGGTTGCATTCCAGTAGTTACTGGTTGTGCCCTCAAGGTTCCCAATGGTTTGATCCCGTGCTGGTCTGCCGTGAGCAACTGGAATGTTGGTGGCCACAGCTTAGGTTGTCCTAACTTTTTCCATACATCTTCTGGTAACACATTCATGCCTAACCCTCCATCCACAATTGTGTCTGTCAGAACAGTTCCCAGAATGCCCATCTCCACTACTGCCAAATGCCTTCCCATTGTGAGTGCCAAAAGCATTGGGTTTATTGCCGTCTTTCCACTACTATCCCTTCCTGTTTCCTCCGTCACTTTCGGAAACGATGTATAATTTAGAATGGTCATTCATAACTGGGGCATTGTGAGGTCACTAAATGTGATCGAGACTTCTATTTGCATCACCTGCCTTATTATGTTTTGCTCAGCTCAATTCCTTGTTGAGGTGTCGATGGTGTCCTTCAACTGAGATGTCTCTGCCTGTGCTACTTTTTCAATTTCGGCCCGTACTTCCTCCAATTTCCTCTTTTCTTCCGTTAGGTCAAGGTACAGTTTTGCTTGCTGCTGCGTAATTGCCAGAACCTCCTCTTCGTCTATCCCAATGGTGATCAAATTTACTCCTGATTTTGGGCACTTGGCATCTTCATGATCGCCGGGTCCACACCATCCACATAATAATTTTGGTGTGTTTGCCGTTGTACGGTCTCAGGCAAAGTGGCCCCACAAATTACATGCTTGGCATTGAACCATCGAGCAGCCATTCGCATCGTACTAAATTCGACTTTGGCTGCCATTATTATTGTTCGCATTGTTGTTGTTATTTTGCCCTCGTCTATTATTTCTGTACCCTCCCGACATGGCACCCTCCATACTTGTGTTTCCGCTCCCTCCAGGCGCAAAAGCCTCCTGTGTTAGGAACACTTGTTGAGGTCCTCTGGTTTTCATATTAAAGGGGCATTCCTTTGTGGAATGTCCCATGATCTGGCAGATCTCGCAAAACTGGTTCTTTGGACAGGATCCCTTTGTGTGACCTTCTACCTTACATTTCGTGCACCATAGTTCACTTCCCTTTGTTTCTTTTTGCATTTTCTTAAATTCCTTCATCATCCGGATCATGTCCTTCTGGAGAGCTCGGACCTTCTTGCTGTTGTTTTCATCATCACTGCTCTCTTCTCCTGAAGACGCATCGTCATCTAAATCGGATGAGCTACTCTTCTTCTTTTTTGTCTTCTGCTCACTTTCTAAGTTCATTGCTCAATTGTATGCTTCAGTGTATGACGATGGCAGCACAATCTTCATCTTCTTCTGCAATTTCGAGCATAGGCCTTCAACGAACCATCTTTTTTGCAGTCCATTTGCCGGCTTATTTTCCATTTTATTTATTAAGTCTTTTAATTTACTGGCGTAGACTGGAACAGTTTCATTCTTCCCCTGCTTTGTGTCATATATCTTCGCTACAATCTCATTGTCATCGTACAACAATTGGAATTCGGTGATAAACTCCTTTTTAATGTTGTCCCAACTGGTTAACTTTTGGGGATCTGTATCAGCAAACCAATCAATTGCAACACCCCATAGGGTTGCCGAAAATTATCAAACCCATTTGTTTGTATCTGTTATGCCATTCGCCCTCCAAATCGTTTCGCATGTTTTACAGTGTCGGATTGGATCAGTTGTTCCATCACCATCAAACTTCGGCAACTTTTCCTTTGGTCTTGCCATCACTACTAGATTTTGTGCACGAGCAATGCTCGGTCCTACAACACTAGCGTTGTTTTGCACTCCCACATCGGCGCTCTGCACTCCCACACTAGCGCTCTGCACTCCCACATCGTGGCTTTACACTCCCACGCCGACGCTCTGCGCTCCCACATCGTCACTGTTTTGTATAGGTGTCTTATTTGCAATAGCTGCAAACTTTGGTCAAGAAGGATCTTCTAAAGTTGTCCCTTCCGGAAGTGTATCGCGGACGAAGAGTTCACTCCACGCTCGTGCTCTCTCGGCACTCCAAGCCATGCGAGTTAATTCCCTTTCGTTTGGATTCTCTTCCCTCAACGAATACAAGTTCAAAAATTCCTCCCTTGCTTCTTCCGCCAATTCCACCCGCTGCCACATCTCCTCCAACAATTCCTCAGAGCTTCGATGTCCATCGGCAATCTTTTGAAACCTTCGTCTACGTTCGGCCTAGTGCGCCAAAATTAAATTTCCTTGAGCTATGCGGATTTCATCTTTGTCCTTCAACTTATTCTTATTTTTGTTTAACAAATTCGGCATTAGTCTTCATTCCTCAGCCTTTGCTCTAGGTCCATCAGGCAACGGTGCCAAATGTTTACTGCATGGGGTAAATGAATTAATGCACACAGACAATAGAATAGAACAGCAATACTCCTTTTATTATTCGCATATGCCAAAGATTACATAATACTTATGATGATGATTACAATGATTTCCCACGATGTACATATACCGTTCCGAAGAACCTTCCCGAAGGGGTCCGTCGGCTACATAACAATTATCGACAAATCAACTTGTCAACTACACAATATTTACCAACGACATCACCCTATCAGCTACACAATATTTACCGACGACATCCACCCGTCGGCTACATAATATTTATCGACGACAAAGTCCATGAACTTACATGTAGACATGCTTTGAAAACCCTCTAAAATGAAGACTAGCAACAGCAAAAGAATTCTCCAACAAACAGATGCAATTGCATATATGTTGCTCCCAAAGTACAGATAGAAAATAATGCCCGACAACAAATATAAACAATGCCCAACCAACTCCAAATTAACCAGCACATAATTTGATATAATAATTCCAATGAATGCCTTCACAAATTCCAAAACAATCTCCAACATCAAGAAAATTTTAACTTCTCCTTAGCAATAGTTAATACAGTAGGAGAAAATGGCAATTGTATACCTCAAGTCAATTGCAAATGCAATCCTCAGAATGAACACTCAGAATTGAATCTACAATACTTCAGCTGTAGATCCCAAATGCTTAGGCACAAAATTTCAGAACTTCATAAGTGTCACAAAGACAACATGAGATAAAATATATTCAATCGGATGCCATACTCATCAAATGACCTCATATTTATAATCTCCAAATGGCACAAAGTTTCCCACACACAAAATTAAAACATAATAAAGTGTCATTATAATCTAATTTATTAATTATTTTTGGCTCCATAAATGACCTTTTCCACCATAACTTAATATTCAAACACGTAAGGCCATTGTTTCTTGTTCCCACGATTTAAAAAATTTCGTCCCGATTCTAATGAGCTATGATACTAAGGTGACAAACCAAGAACACCAACAAAAATAGCAACCTCGACGTATTTATATGAATAATAATAATTCACCCATCTTGCGAAAACAACTGAAGAAGCATCAAAATCAAAATCTGACAACACTAAAGTGATCCTGATGATGAAAGATGATAAATGAACCTGATGGGGTGACTTGCTATAAATAGATGTTCCCTCCAAGATTCTCGCAGCTCAAACCAGAAGCCCGAAATAAAAACTGAGAGCATCCTCCAACTCCTCTAACTCAACTGAGTTCATCAAAACCAACAAATTGACTTACTATAAATAGTAAGTCCCTCAAACGGAGCCAAACACACCATAGGTTGCTAGAAAGCCTCTAACCACACAACTAGGACCATCAAATCCCATTGTCAATGCATAGGGTCACAATGGTGAACTGACCTAGCCAACTGCAAGAAGCTGCTAAAAGTGGGGACATTACACTAATGCGGTTAGTGGGTATCTTATTCTTTTCCATGTGTGATTAGTTTTCAATTATATGTGTAATTAATTTTTGTTTATGATGCATTACTTTCCTTTCAGACATTAAAAAGATGTTTAAGTGTAACAACTAGTTAATAATCTTCTATCTCATGTGCACCATCAATTAGTTTCAAATTTCTCTTGTCATTGTTAGTTTGATATTCCTGAGAAACAGTTAATCTATTATACCAGTTAATTTCCTTGTTCATGAACATGTTAGTTGCTCATTTTTAATGATAATAGATGTCAAAATAAGGATAGGAATTTAGGTCGTTACACCTAACTAACGTGATGGCCCAAGTTCGCTTTAGAAGTACTTGGTCATGGAGGTCTAGTGATTGAAGATTTTGTGGATGAGCTAGAGATTATGGAGGAAGGGGAGTTGTTGACTCTGAAGTTGTTATGCCAATGCACACGAATCTAAATGATCACAATGCCTATGGTTTGTTTTGTCCAATGGTTTCCAATGAAACAGAGAAGGCCTGAACTTCATAGATTCTCTAGTCCGATGATGATGGCTTTCCGATTTTTTATTTTTGGTTCAATATGGTTATTTTGTTATCTGAACTAGATATTATATGTAGTGTTCTTAAGGGTAGGTTAGTCGATATTAGGGTAATAGGTGATAGTTTTGGCTCTAAAATGCTTATGGAGCCAAATTGTAAAGAAGCATAAGGTTTGGCTAAGTGCCTCATATGGGCATAATACTTTTTTGGTATTAATATCAAGAATATCCCAATAAAGCTATAATAAACTAATAAATAAAAGATGTGTTTTTTGATTTGTCGAGGTTTTGCCAAGTCCCAAGCCTATTAAATTTTTGATCCAGCAAAGTTATTAACAAGCATGAGTTTCTAAACTACACCCTTAACTAATGCTCAATCGACGCAAAATGCCAACAAAATTACAAAGCACTCTTAAGTGTTACGCTTCTCCTTCACCCCTTATATCTCTGGAAAGGCCAACAATCCTTCTCCTAGTTGCTCCTCTATCTCGGTCTTGCAATCCTCCATCATGCTATTCTAGATTAAATGCTAAGCTTAGACTAGAACTTTAATGCTTCTCTACTATCAACTCTTCTAGGGAAACTACTATTCATTTTCTTCTTCACCTTCCTCCAATGTGCTCCTCCAACTGAAGCATTCTTTATCCATTGTACTCTCACTTTAATGCCTTTAGTTCTATGCTTCTTGATTAAGAATTGCCACCTCTACACATGCTTCTTTAGCTTGAACATATGTGACCTATGAGACTTACTATCAACCAATTAATTGACGTGGCACTGTCGCTTCAACACACTAACAGACATTAAGATGTACTTGAGGAGATTAATAACCTTTGCCTCCAACATGAAAACAACTTGACCACAACCCCTTCCACAAAACTTGTTATAAAAAATTGTATTAGAATTTCATCCATTTAAGAACACTATTATTAGCATTAATATATTTAGGCTGGATTTAAATTCGTATTTTAAATTGTATTCAGTTCTAAAATTTTAAAATTTGTTGATTTTAATTTTTTAGATTCACATTAAATTTTAATATTTAAAATTTAATATTATTAAATTCGTTTAAATTAATGTTCTTAAATTTGTTTAAATTTAAAAAATGTCAAAGAAGAGAACTCGTTACCTTCTCTGAACAAGTCAAACTTTCTATCATGATGCTTCGGATTTGTTTACAGGGCTTTGAAGTTTGGGAGATTAAAGAGGGCAATCCAATCCCTCTTCCTCAAGAACCTGACAATTAAAAAAGCGTTACTGCTAGCTCAAGTGCTGATGTGCCAACCAGGATCGAGTGCTGATGTGCCAGCCAGCAGATATGGTCCTGATGAATGCCCCATATTTTATATTAGTACAATTGATAATAGAATTCCAACAAGCTTCATTCCTACTGATGTTTGTCCAATTGCCATCTCATCTGTCCCTCTTGGGACAGTGATAATAAAGCTAGCTCATTATACCCTTATGTTCCTTTTAATTGTACCCTAATAATTGCCTTTAGTGCGTGAAGTACAGAAATCACACTACGGAGGACAATCTAAGAAAACAATTTAACTCATTGATAAAATATTAAATAGATTCAAGCAAAGAAAAAACGATAAGATCAAGAGATATGAGCAGTGCTGATTTTTCTATATCAATTCGCTTCCATAATTATGGCACGGGTGTTTCGGTTGGATAATACTTCTTTGTCATCCGCTACACTGTATTGGATCAGTTAGTTATTTCTTTGTAAGTCTATTTTGTGTCTGAATATTGTATTATAAAGTCATCAATTCCATTTCTTTGGCTGTCAGTCTCTTAGCTACTCTCAAGGATATTACATTGGAGAACATCTTTGTGTAGTTGGACAAGCTATTCTTTGGATCAATGGTGCTCAATTGAGCTATATTTGCATTCTTAACTCAAAACAACTAGAAAAGAAAAAATAATGTAATTTCATATCTTTTTTATAAGTCGAATTTGTTCAGCTAGTTTAAACTTTAAACATGGAACTATACTTGTGGCATGGCCTTTAATAGTAAAGCACATTGGTATGATAAGTTTTATTTTTTCTGTTTTCACAATTCACTAGATTTTATCCTCAATATGCCTGTTATCTCCAAAATCTGCGCCCTGAAAATTTGCCTTAAGTCTTAAAACTCTCAGCGATTTTGCAGAAACATGGGATCAGCCAAAAGTTGTGGGTAACTTATAACTTGGCTGAACCTCCAGATTCTAGGCTGGTTCCTGTATGATATATCTTATACCTTACTTGTACTAATGGAGAAACAAAAAATTTAGACGGAAAAGGGTAAAAAGATAACCTTAAACACGGAAAACTTAAAGAAATAAGGTGATAAACCAAGATTGATAACACAAAGCACTGCTATACCTGAGACACAATGAAAATTTTTTGACAAGACAATCACAAGAAACCTTATTTGAAGATCTGTTAATTCATAACAATGCTTTAAGAGAAGGTTTATGAACTTGAAAATATACGAAAGGAATTTGATCACAATCGAATACATCAATAATGGAAACACAACTCAAAACCTATGAACAGCATTTTAGATAAAGAAGATACAAGATAAGACATCATTCAGAAAGGTCTATTATTAAAACACAATTTGAACAATATCAATCACCTTAACACATACAACTAAATCTATCAACTCCAAAACTGGTTCCAATGAAAACTTTATTTTAATCAAAGGCCCCAAAAATAGTACGTCTGCATAATGGATCAGAATAATGGAGAAAAAAGTACTAAGGACCCAATCACATAAGCATCCTCTCAAAATCTGAACCTCTTTCCTCAAAAATAAGAGTATATATAAACAATACACTGTCTCAAAACAGGAAAAGCTGGGTCGAAATAATGAGTTAACTCATTATTAAAAACCGCTAAAACTCCAAAAACATGCTCAAAATATCCCAAACTGAGGTTCCACCATCCATGCATGAGAAAAATCTTAAGAAAGCCCCCCAAACTGCCAAAAATCACTCCATAATGCACTCTCAAGTCTTCAGTCTGAACTGTGCCTCTAAATATATCAACTGCAGTTGCCCCTTAAAATTTGGCATTTAAAAATACCAACCTCTCCTTCAACTCACTTTGACCTTTAGACTTTATTATTTTTAATTGCATGAATGTTTATTATTTTAATAATTGATTTATAAGATATCAATTATAAAAATAATAATTACAATCCTTTTCAAATATTTATGCAATTAAAAAAGAAACTTGAGCATGAATCTTTCGATTTGTACTTACATTATTTTTAAAATTGCATTAAAAAACTATAATAACCTTTAAGTTGGTCATAAATCAACTAAAGAATAATAACGTCTTAAGCAATGTGCATGCATAAAATTAACACATTATACAAATGCGCTATTACAAGTGTATGCAAATAATGCAATCCCTTTAGTATGTGACCGGACCCGAAATTTTATAAAATATGATAAAGGGTGAGTTTATGAAAATATGTAACGCAAAGAAAAGGCAAGTTATTTGTTTTTTATCTTATCTTGGAGTTTTTTGCATTCTGCGTAAGAGAGAATGAGGGTTTCTTTCAACCCTATATGCCTGCATATCATGCGATTTTCCTCTGCTGAAAGGCACAATTTGTTATCGAATCTTTGTTGTTTGGACGCCATGTATATTTTTGAGACTCGTGGCATGGAGAAAGAAGGGATTTTTTAAGGCTTTCGACAGGTATTCAAACCCGAATCTGCCTTCTCTTATGAATTTCTCTTCTTGTAGCTGGGCTTTGCCTTGGATGCCCTTACTTCTTTATGCTGTCACATTCGGCCACGAGCTCTGATAGCAGACTATTCTTCTTTGCTTGTTGGGTATTAGACGCCATGAGAGTCATTCTTGGCCATGGATTTACACCATCTTCTTCATTTTTTTGCTGGAACTTACGCCTGGAGATTCACGACTCACGATATGCAATCATGCTGACTTTCTATTGATTTCTCATGCTGCAAATCGTTATCCATCAATCTCTGTTGCTGTGTCTGAACCTTAAACGTTATTCTACCTTCAGATCTATGATTTTTCTTGGAAATCATTTACTAAATTTAAATGGAAGTTTTTCAATGCTGAAATTATAGCAATAACTGTGAATTCTGTTTGGCTCTTTGTTGAGTTCTCAATATCCAAGTACTACCCCTCATAGATATGACTATGTTATACATCTGCTACTGCTGACATATTTTCATTGGTTACTGTTGGAAGTATACCAGATTTTCTCATTTGGGTTTTGACAGGAAGATGCATCAAGGCGCCATATTTGTTTAGATCTGCAATAGCTGGGCACAATTTATGGTTTCTTTACTCTCTTCTTGCTGTATGAGTGATACATCATTAACACGTCATACCATAGCTGTAACTCCTCCATTTGTGTTCTAAAACTAGAAAAAGTTTAAACTACCACCTCAGATCTGTGGTTTATAATGAAGCTTTCCTGCTATTGCCTGATTCTCTTTCCAGATCTTTGTAAGAAATATTGTGAATAATGATTCTTTTGCTGAAAACATTCTTTCCGTATTTGTCTTTGCCTGGAGAACTAGACATTTTGTTTATATCTGCTACATATAAGATATGAAGATCCATTTTTGCTATATTTTCATCATGCTTTGCCAAAAATAACTTTAATTGCTTCCTCAAAGAAGATGTATCAGAATTGTTGGTAGTTTGTTTGCTGACTGTTTGCTAAAACTGAGTACCCCTTTTAATTTTATAATAGTGCTTCTGTTTCTTGAAATGCTGCATACCTGTAGTCCTCTTGTCAGCATCCTGTAGCATACAAGTTACCACTCCTGCCGACCACTGTCTTTCAAAGTGAAAACAAGGCATCTCTGTTGTTACTATAGCATCTTTCTATTGCAATTTCAAAAATATTTGTCCTTTGAATCTATATCATGCACTCTTTCTACTGGCTGAAAAATGGTTATCCTTTGTTTTCCTTTGAAGATCTCTTGTTGTAGCTTTCATTCTTGCTATATAAGCAAAACAAAAAGTTTCAAAACTTTGAAAATTCATCCCTTTAATGTTACATTTGCTGTTATTTGTATGCATACCAATTCCATCTGCTACGTCTATCCTGTTTTCACCAGATTTTATAAATAAAAGGTTTCAAAATCAAAATGAATTGTCCCTTTAATACTTTTGCACTTCATGATCGACCTCTCTCTCTACTGATGTATGTCTGTATTTTACTGAGATGAATAGCATGTAGGATGATGAAAGTGAGATAAAGTGAGTTATCAGCATTGCTTAGATCCATTGGATCTAACCCATTCTCTTTTATGGACACAGGGATTGGAAGCACGGAAAGGGCGAGATCTGGAACAGCAAGACGGTGGATGCAGATGGACACCACTTCACCAGTCATTACAGGCAATGACTAGTGCCCATGACCTTTTTCTCCCTTTTCTCCTCTTTTACGTTACTGATTTCAGTATAGTATAGGTGTATATCAGTACATAGGGACTACTCTCTCAGTCAGATGTGTGGGAGAAATTTACTTTCAGCATTTCTTTTAATTTCTGTCCTGGTTTGCTCCATCATGCAAACATTGTATATTATTTCAAAAATCAATAAAGATACTTTTCTTTGATGCATTTTCCGAAAATTACTGGAAAATAGTAAGCATGTATTTTCCTTTCATTTGAACATGTGTGTGAAAAATGAACAACAATGCCCAAAGCCCACTCAACAGCAAAATGAAATGGAGCCAACAATGAGATCCGCAAATGGGATCAGAGCTTTTAATATTGATGCACATAAGTTCTAATAATTATGGATTTTTTGTTTATTATAAGTATATCATATGCTATCTTAACTGATTTCCTTTCCTAAAGTAAAGGATGTATATGTTTATGAATTTTAGATATCTTTTGTATGGATACACCCAAAACATAATCTATCCCCCAAGAAAATTCTGTGAGCTGTAGCCATTAAACAAGGGCAGAATATAGTGTCAACCGTGGTATATTGTTTTGGTCTTAAATATTTTTGTCATTTCTTATTAGTAATTGAAGCTGCTATAGAGGATGATAACTAGGAGATAAGAGGATGTCACAAGGAAACTATCCAGAGCTTCAAAAAATTCAATACCCAGCGGTGGAATGAATTGGAATAACTGGCAAACAGGATTTATATTGTACACTTACGCAAACAAGAACAACAGAATATAGTAATTGTAGTTCGTGTGTTGCTGTTTTCAGCACAGATATGGGAGGGTCCATTGGTTGTTGTCATGAGCCCAAACTGAAAGAAAATTTTCACATTTTAACCAATTAAAATATATATTATGATCAATAAAGCAATATGATATAATTGTTTATTTTAAAACATAATAATCCATATTAATGAAGTTATGAAATTAGTCAATATTAAACCACCACCTTCATTCATGAATAATCTAAATAAATAATATAATTAGTCAATACAAGAAAATATTATCATAACATCTATGATAAATAATGATCATAATAAACAATGTAATAGTAATACTAACAATATAATAATACTAATACTAAAGCATTAATTAAATATAGTACACATATTATAAGATAATAAAGTGGCAGGGTACTAAAACCAAGCGCCCTTAGCCATTTATTAGGATCACGTTGGTCCACAACCATATAAATAAGTGTACCCAATAGGAACAGATGGGAATGAGCAATATATATGTTTGCACATCATTTGAGGGAGCTTGGAAGTAATAAAGAAAGAATACCAAGTGCGAACGAAAAAGCCCTCGCAAATAAGACAGTAAAACCTTGAGGACCTGGTACACTCTATTGCCCACATGACTACCAACATCAACCCACATACACGCAAGGGTGAGGCCGAATACAAGCATCGAGGAGGTTTCAGATTGTCACCAAGCACTTCCCTTATATAAGGGTGATCGACAAGTTGGAAAGTAGGTGGACAACCATTTCTTATTAGGTACTGTGAATTCCAAGGACGCACATCACTTGCAATTGTGTTAAAAGAATTAGAGATGTTGCCCGTTCCCATTAGGCATTTAGCATAAAGGTGATTTTGGTTATTAGCAAGTAATATTATTTTAGATACAGTTTTTACGTTTTATGTAAGTATAAAGGTAATTTCATTTATTAAAGAGTAATGTATATTTTAAGTTTAGCTTATATGATTTATTTAAGAATTCTTAAAGAATGCCCAATTAGGACTTATAGTAGAATTAGAACTAAATAAATATAGACCATTTCAATATAGAGAATGGTATTAATTTGTATTTAATATTATATGATTATATTCAAGGAACTTTGATCTACAAGTCTTGTAGACCTTTAGGAATAACTTTCAAGAACGATGGCTAACTAATCGAGGATTGTTTTGAGGAACACATGGGTTCTTCACAGTGGATTATGAAGCCCGACTTGAAAGATAATTTCACTGAGAAAGGCCAAATAATTGAGGATTGTTCCTTAGGACACAGGGGATCCTTCTAGAGGGTTAGGAAGCTTGATTAAAGGAATCCTTAAAAATGTGTAGAAATAATGACATTCCTAGATATAAATCATTAGAATCAAATTTAATAGTATGTATTGTTCATAATATCTATAGGTAAACTTGTCCTAAGGAGTGGGGAAATTACAGTGGTATCAGAGCATAATCCTATCATCCTGTGGAAATTAGTAGTCATGCATCTAATAACAATGGCAAAGGAACTAGCCCAAGAATTGAGAAATTTCAATGAACAAAATTATGAGAGATTTGAAAGAAATGAAAGCTCTAATAAAATGCTACTCAAAGCCATACAAAAATTAAGTAACAACAATTAGAATGAAAGACCTAATCCAGAAAGAGATTGTCATTCTAATCATGAGGAAAATGGGCCCTCATCACAAAGTTATGTTCCACGAGATACATTTCCTTCGTTTATTCCAAGCGGAGAGCCTATTACAAAAAAAGGAACAACTACTAATAGTGTGGAAGAAATTGCACAAATGTATGCAAAGTTAGATCCAAATACTCGACAATTTAAACCTTTTAGAGAATACTATGAAACAAAAATCATGGAAAACAAAAAGGGAATTCATGTAGACGAAGACCTTCGGGAAAAAGTAAATAAAGTAAAACTACCATGTTATGATAGATCAATAGAAGAAATTGCTCAATCATGGGTGCAAAAGTTAGATAAATATCTATCATACAGTACTATGACATAACAAGGTGCTATTAAGTTTGCCATACTTCATTTAAGGGGGTCAGCTCAAAAACAGTGGCACTATGGCCAAAATTCCTTGGGGCTCAAAACAATTACCACATATAGTGAATTCGCTCAAAAATTGATGAGTAGATTTGATCTAAGGGATCCTGAATGGTACTTCCAACAGCTAACTCAACTAAAATAATCGAGGTTAGTAGAAGAATTTGCTAATCAATTTAAAGATCTATCTGTAATGGTTCCAAATCTATCCTTGGGCCAACTCACTCATTTATTTATAGGAATTAAAGATTTATCAAAATCCACGTAAAACCTTTCGAGCCCCAAAGTTTAGAGAAAGTCATTAGGAAACCAAAAACCGAATAGTTTCCTAACTAAATTTTTCCAACAAGGTGAAGAATCGAAGAAAGATAATCAAGGAAGACCATGCTAGATATGTTGACGGCCATGGAATAAGGGACATCGATGCCAACAAAGGGAGGAACTACTAAAGAAAAACCTATGTTTCCAGTGCAAGGGACCTTGGAGTTGGAACCATCAATGCAAGAGAGTGAAAATAAGTCAAATAGAAGAAAGATGTGACGACGAAAATTCAAGGAGGATGGAGGCTGATGAACAAGAACATAATCTTTCACAAACTTATGACGACACTATGAGATAATAGATATCATTTTATTCCTTTGTGTAATGAGAGGAAACTATTCTAAGGCACTAAACTTAAATATTTGCTTGAGGACAAGCAAATATGGGAAGGGCGCACTGTCACAAGCCCAGATTGATATAAATATTTCATATATTAACCAATTATAATATATATTATAATAAATAAAGCAATATGATATATTCAGATGAAAAGATGATACCCTAGGTTGTGACCTATCAACTAAAGGAGTAGAAAGAGATCTAGAAGGTTTATGTGCTACCTCTACATGCTAAAAACTACTGATACGAAAGTTTGCACCCTTGCTTGAGGTGTGATCCTCAAGTGACCTTGTGTAACGTGGAAAAAATCTCAAAAGTGTGGGACTTTGCAATCAAATATTGAATCTCCAAAGAAGGACGGCTTCCTCATAATTCGGATACACCTAACTAAGTCTAGGAAGGAAAAGGGAAGGAGGAAACAGAAAAATAAAATGCTGAAGGTGAAGAGCAGTGATGCACCAAATAGATTGTTGATATACTTCTTTCTAATAACTGCACTAAAATCCAATAGACCTCACAAGACATACCACTATTTGTATTCCTTCAATCTTAACACCATAGAAAAGCCAAGAAATAACATAACCATGCAAGGAATACAATAGATTCACTTAACAGATTAGTTAATTGCAAAGTTGCACGGATACAGATACGAATACAAATATGGAAACAGTATTGGGTACAGATACGGCCATTTATTTAGACACTCAATATGGATACGGCTGGACACAACATTAATAAATAATACACATACATATATTTAACATAGTTTTCTAAGTTATTGTAGGAGATTTTCATTACTTCAAAAGTAATATTGACACATAAATGCTACATAAATATTTATAAGTTAATTTAACGCTTTACAATTTGTAAACACAATAGAGTTGCATTAGAAGATAACCCAAAAACAGGTTACTAAAATAGAAAAAACATTTCATTTGTCTTTCTCATCCAGTGGACGCTTTTTTTAATACTATTTTTTTTTTAAATTGCTTTAATATATATTTTTTTAACATTAAAGGGAAGATCTACATCAAATCAAAAAAAAAGAAGCAAATCCCATAGTATTTGGTACGGTTGGAAAATCAAGTTTATTAGGTAGACATGGGTACAATATTCGACATGTATCCGAGTAGTATTGGATACGTTTCCAAATTGGATACGGGGATACGCGTGCCCAAGGAGGGACAAGGGAGTTTCCGGCAACTCCGGTTAATTGAAATAAACATAATCATACGATGCTGCAATTGCAAAAATACATCCAAGAAAATGAGGTATAACAGATTACACAAATTTCACTGGTTGAGAATGGATATAACATTGAATAAGAAGAGCATTTAGAGAGAAATCTGCAAAAGACAAGAAAAAAGAGATCTCGAGACAAATAACAAAACTTGCTTTTATAGGGTGCAGGCATAACCCTGATACAACCTTGAGTTTAAACTCGAACGACCATGGGGTTGGATTGCAGATGAGAGCAATAACTAGAAATCAGAAGGGAAATCTGATCATGAAGTATGATTGCCCATGGAAGTGACAAGATGAGACAAAATGAGTGTACCCAGCCGCAAGAGATCAAATCACTGAAAATTTGATCATTTCATGCATTAAAGAGGCATGGAGTGCATTGGCGTCATGCCAATCAAGGCCCAAGAAGTAGCTAGGCATTTTTAAAAATGGCCCTGATGGCATGCAAAAGCAGAAAAAAAAGAGGGAAACATGCAAAATTGACCACTGGTGGAATCTAGTTTTTTGAAATTGAACGTTGACCATCGATGTAGGTCATCTCTTTAAAATAGACGACCAGATGCCACAGGAAATATCCCCAATGAGAGATTAAGTCATAGTTGTCAATGCAGATCTCCTCCGCCACGTGGCACAATTCCAAATTCCAGAGCATTGAAGAAGCATTGCAGCGTGAAGAAACTCCGAAATGGAGACGCGTGGCAACATCTTATGTAACTTGTTTGATAGAGCGGACGATGATCCTTTAACCCTTCGTGGAATCTCCACCGTCAATCTGTTATGTGCATATTAGGCGGACTTAATTCACAGATGCGACCCTCCACCACGTGGCAGCACAATTTCAAACCTCGAAACCCTACAAAGACTTCATAGTACAAGAAATGTTGGGATGAAGACATGTGGAAGTACATGGACCAATCGTGGACAACAAAACTCTGCCACCCACGGACCCACAAAAGTTGAGCTGGCACATGTGGACGAATCTACATCGACATAACTCTACCACCCGTGGACCTACAGAGCGAGCTCGTTTGGAGTATTCATTGTACGTGGCACAATCTCGCGTTTCTATGATGATGAGCAGGTATATTGCGAAAACATGAGGATCGTCGATCCTTTCCAACATGACGCAATCTCGCACAATTCCGGGCCTCAATGTCTCGCAAAGGCATTACGATAGGAGGAAGCATCAGAATGGCAACGCGTGGAAACATCACGTTGGATGATACTTTAAGCCAACCACCCATGCAAAAGCATGGACGTGACATAGATAATGCAGGAAGTGGGACCCTCTGCCATGTGGTGGGATTCTGAACTTCGAAGCCTTGAGGAAACGCTGCAGCGCATGGAAAAGATGGAATTCCAACATGTGGAAGCATCTCATGTATCTGGGAAGATGGGCGGGTAGCCAGCGAAAGAATAAGAGCCGTCAGATCTCAAAATAAAGAAAACAGCCCAACAAAGAACAAAACGAGCTAATCATTAAATGTTAGCTGCCAACTTTAGTGCGATATTATCCCCTACAAGGAACCAAGCCCATTGAAGGTTTCTCTGATCAGATATCAGTGATGAGCTGAATTGGGGGCAAAAAAGGCCAACAACAACCATTTCTTATTAAGTACTGCAAATTCCAAGGACGTGCATCACTTGAAATTGTGTTAAAAGAACTAGAGACATTGCCTGATCCCATCAATTCTATAGTATAAAGGTAATTTTAGTTAGCAAGTAATAGTATTTTAACTCTATGTTATATGTAAGTACAAAGGTAATTTCATTTATTAGAGTGTAATGTGTATTTTATGTTTAATTTATATAATTTACTTAAGAATTCTTAAAGAATCCCCAACTAGGAATTACAATAGAATTAGAGCTAAATAAATTTAGACCATTTCAAATTAGAGAATGGTATTAATTTGTATTTAATATAATATGATTCTATTCAAGGAAATTTGATGTACAAGTCTTGTAGACCTTTAGGGATAACTTTCAAGAACAATGGCTAACTAATCGAGGATCGCTTTGAGGAACACAAGGGATTATGAAGCCCGACTTGAAAAGTAATTTCAAGGAGGAAGGCCAAATAATAGAGGGTTGTTCCTTAGGACACAAGGGATCTTCCCAAAGGGTTAGAAAGCTTGATTGAAGGAATCCTTAAGGAAGTGTAGAAATAATGGCATGGAGCAAAGGGATTTGCACTTAGAAGCGGCAAAGGAATGCTTCTTACCGCAAAGAAAGTGAAGATATGAAGAGCGAATGTGGACAAAGTCAGTGGAGCAAACCTCAAAAGCAGAATGCATATAACGATGGAAAGATTTGCAATCTATATCGAACCACTAGTTCATAGGGCAAGTATTACGGCATTTGCTGCAAAGGGGCAAAGGAGGGTGATGAGGAATGGAAAGAATGGTAGACTTCTGAATGGTCGTTGCACATAGGTCAAACATGGAAGTGGTCTCGCACGAGTCAGAAAAGCACGAAGGGTTGAGAAGCCTCAAAAGATGAGCGGAAAAGAGTTCACAATCACCTTCGAGGAAACAAAAGCGAATGGGTGAGTGAGCAGTGATAGAGAAAAGATGAGAGGCCGAGAGATTGGGCGAGAGACAAGGGGAGAGGCGAAGATGAATACTGAGGAGAGCATGGTCTGCAAGAGAAAGGCGCAAAAAGGTGACATTGCAAATGCAAGAAATGAAAGAGGGACAGGCGAGCACATAATCAACAACACCAGCACCCCCACCATGAGGCCAACAAATGAATAACTCTAAACCAAGAAAGTTGTAATGTTCCCAAATGGTTTCGGAGATGTTCTCGAATGATTTCAAAATGCTCTCGTGCTGCGCAGTCGCAACCTGTGCTGCGTGGCCTCAGTTGCCTGTGATACACAGCTACTGCCCATGCTGCGTGGCCACTTTTCCCGAATGGTTTGAGAGATGCTCTCGTGTTGCGCGACCTTAGCCCATGCTATGTGGTCTCAACTACCCGTGTTGCGCAGCTATAGTTGCCCGTGCTGCACAACCACTTTCCCGAATGGTTTCAGAGATGCTCCCATGTTGCGCGGCCTCAGTTGCCCATACTGCGCAACTACTGCCCGTGCTACGCGACCACTTTCCCGAACAGTTTCGGAGATGCTCCCGAGCTGCGTGGCCTCAATTGCCCGTGCTGCGTGGCTACTGTCCATGTTGCACGGCCACTACCAGTAGCGTCAATTGCCCGTGCTACGCGGCCACTTTTTCGAATGGTTTCGGAGATGCTCTCAATGATTTTTGCTCTGATACCACTGTAATGTTCCTAACCTTTGTGAGATGCAACAAACAAGTAGAAGGTTCCTGATTTCTGTTGTGTGTGTAATAATGAAGAACAGATACACTAGAATTGGGGCCGTACGGTAATGTTGGTTATGAAGGGGAGTACAAACGATGTTGGAGGCCGTACGGTGGAAGATAAAGTGGTCGTACGATGGACACTTGCAAGTTGTACGGTGGTAACAAGGTGGTCGTACAGTGGAACAAGGAGGTCGTACGGTGCAGAAAAGATAGTTGTACTGTAGAAGTTATGTAGCTATACGGTGGATACAAGGGATGTGGGAAGCCATACAAGGAGGCCATACGGTTGGATTGAAGAGGGTCATACAATCAATGGATACCACACAGGAGGATATGGAACTTGCAAATAATAGATGGGACAACAAAATGCAAGGGAAGAAAAACACAAAATGCTTATGAAATACTTTATTTATTCAACACGAGAATTTGATAATCATGACTTCATCAAATTGCAAGATAATAGTGCTCCGATTCACCAGATCTGAGCGAAGTGCTACAGGCAACGAAATAGAGTGAGGGTTGAATCCCACATAAACCAGAAGAGCCAAATAGGGAAGATCTTTCACTTCCGAAATGGCGAACAACAAAGAATCCCAACTGGAATTCACAGTACAAGAAATAATCCAAATTGCATACCCAAAGACTACCTACAAGCTGTGCTTAAATACCCGTCGGGAAACTTTCCGAGGGTGTACAAACATAGCCAACAATGACACAAACTACGGAAACAAAAATAAAAATGGGTCCGAGATATTAAATCAATTGGAACCACAAATACAAATATTAACTTGGGCCCCATCTTAATTAATTAAAGTAACTAATTAAAGGTCCTTATATTATTTAAATTTTGGGACCAATTAATTAATTTATTTTATTTAATTATTACATTAAAATCTGGGGACATGACAAAAGCAAGAAAGGTTGTACAAGATCACCAAACTCGAAGACTCACAAAGCCGTAGCAAATGTCTACCATACATAGATAACGGCCCAAGAGCATCCTTAGAGTGTCACTGAAGCACAAGGGAAGTTGGATCAATCTCAGTGGAGCAAATGGGATCCGAGCTACCATCAAAAAGCAGAGTTTGGAGTTCCCCGGTTCTCGCATTAAAATCCCCAAGAATAATAATGTCAGCAAGAGCAGCAAACTGAGAAATAGTCTCGTAAAGGTCGACAAAAGGTCGACAAACAGGTCTCAATCCTTGGTACCATGAATAGCATAGTGGAAGCTGGCGGGATATAGCAAGCAGCCAAAAAAAGATCTCTTTGACGATGACATTTATAGTTAATGTAGACTCACATAAATTTGGCAAACGTATCCGACTGTACAATAGAAGTGCTACTAAAAATATCTTCCTTGATCAAACAAGCCATGCCACCCGAGCCACGTACCCCATGAGAAGCCCAAACCTCCTCTCTACATATAGATAACCACTGATAGCCAGTAACACCTGAAAGAGGACATAAAGGACTCTCATGAGTCTTAGTAATGACAAGAATATCTACGGATCTCGCAGCATCACATAAAAGGCCAGGCATTGACCAAAGAGACCCATTGCCATTCCAGCAGTTAACAAGAAGGGAGTAAGTGGGGATCTCCCTCTTGTCCGACTACTGGTGGGACCGTCATTTGGCCTTGGGGGCCTGTCTCTCTTCCCAACCACTGGGAGAGGAATCCCTGATAACTGCTTTCAAATTCCTAATAACTGCCAATTTACCGGCTTTCCTCACCTCCGTGACTAACCCACGAGCATGTTTCAGCTTTGTAACCTGAGCCTTCGTGAGATCTTCATCTAAGAAAAATTTTGGAAGGTAGAGAAAAAAGCTTCCTCTTAGCCCGGAGAGCCTGAAGCTTGTCAGCAAATGAAAAAAATCTGATAAATAGGATGTCCCCATGTCCAACCCAGCACCTATCCAACGTGATATCAGTAAGACCAAGATGATCACATAGGAAAGAGTGTCCAGCTGCAAGAGGATCAAGAATGAGAGGGAGTCCACGAACTCGCAGGTTGAGCTCATGAACCTGCCTCACCCTCTCATCTTCGATCTTACCTTGCACCATTTTATCAATACTAGCAAGAGGTGCAGTTTCTGTGTTATGACAAAGGGAGGCCCATAACTTTCAGTTCAGTTTCCGAAACAAGAGAAGTGTGCTTAGCTGCAATAATGGATTGTTGTTCCCTGATAGCATCAAATCCCTCAAGTTGTGTGATAATGGAACGAATATTGGTTTGTGGCCTGCTATTTCATGTGATCTTTTCAATATGATCATGCTAAGAATGGCAGCTAAGAAGGGTCTATATCATCCATTTTAATAAACAATAACACAAAGAATATAGTAACTGTAGTCCTTGAGTCACTATTTCTCTCTCTGCAAGAAGTATATAAACATGTTACATATTCAAGCGAATCAAACAAAGCAATAATAAGGTTGCCATTTTCTGTCCCAAAAATTTGTAATTCACATAATGTAATGCAATTGCAGTTACCACATCCAGGGCAATAATTTGGACAATTTGCTAAAATCTTGATCACTGTAAATCATACCTTAAGATAATCAAAAATAATTAAGCACTGAACAAGAACATGGCGTCGGAAGCTAGGATCTTTCAACTGCAAAATCAAACAAAAAAGGGGTCCATTATTATTAAGGAATGTACCTTCAATATTCATTCTGTTCAGGACTATACAATAATTAAATGATAAGGCTTTTAAATCCATTCAAAAAATCATTTAAAGACTTTTTAACTTCTAAGGCACACCAAGAATGAGAAACTTACTTCTAGACTCATTAGCTTACTGCTAGTTAGATATTTGATACTAAAAGCAGACGCATCTCTCTCTTCAAGATCATCTGCATTTACATCATCATCAGCAAGAGGTTGAGCCTCAAATGTATCCAGCACGGTCTGTCCAAACCAACAAAAAATAAATTAAACACAAGCAATAATGTTGATAAGCCATTGTCTTGAACATATATTACACAATAAATGAAACCTTTGCTGATGGCATGTGCTGCACTCCCTTCTCCAGCGTAAATAGCATGATCATATTGAAAAGATCACATGATAAAATTTGAAACAAAGTAAAATATCATATATCAAACTGCCTAGAGTGAGGCAAAACTAATTGATCACATACAGCTAAACTTGCAGCAAAGTTCTGCCACTTTGAAAGAGCATGAATCATGGGTGCAGGATTACAAAAGTATTCCTGTAAAACAAAATGAACAGAATAGAACTATGATCAACTTTACCACCTGCCCCAAGTCATACAGAAACAGTAACCACCAAGCAAAAGAGTGAAAATTCAGTAACCACCAAGCATAAGAGTGAAAATTTATTCAAACCGATCCCTTACTGTACTATATATATATATATATATAGTAAACAAAAACAACTTTAGAAATAAGGCCTGAAAAAGCATCACCTGTAAACTCCAGAATGTCTTGTAGAAATTGAAGTCTATAAATATTCCTGTTTAGGCAAATATGAGTCCAATAAAATAGTGTACTTCATATAATCAATGTGATGAAATAAGCATCATTTTGGCAATGACCTGAACAGTTATGAATCAATCTGACAAAGAACAGTTAAGGCAATACAGGATTCCAGAATATAACTCAAATGTTATGTGATTTGCAATAACCTAGGAGAAAAGTTCTCAATTTTACCATCAGGAGGATGTTCTTTTTCGTACTTTGTCTCATTAGATGTATTAAATATTCCTTTTATGTTGAGGGCTGCAAATTATAAAGCAACAATGAATAGGCATCTGATATGTTAATGAATTAGTGATGAATAACATTTATCAAATTTAGAAAAACACAACAAATTTAGGTTTGGATGTCATCATGATGGCAAGGAACCTCAGAATACTTACCTGAACGCTCTGACAATGGGAAAAAGTGTGCAAGAAACATGAGAATACGACCACAGAAGACAACATCATTTGCCTGCAAAAATTCACTAGTTATAAAAGCTGAAATACTGAACACATTCACCAAACTAATAATAATAAAAGTAACTATAATTATAATAAACAATTAAGTTATCAATATGATAATAAACAAATAAACAATAAACTAGTCTAAAACACTGGCCTATTCTGCCATGACTAAGGATTTATTACTTCCCTTGACCAGACGAAGGTAACACTAGACATAGGCATGTGGAGATGCTACATGGGGGTGCCAAAGGTGATTCGAATTGTCCACCAGGGATCAATGATAAGGAGTATTTGAATAGCATTATATATGTTCACTGATAAAAAACATATTAATCTTATTTTCAATAAACATACCGAAGTTTGGGTATCACACAATGAGAAATTCAATCATAATAAATTATCATTGATCTCATATGAAAAGCTGTCATTAACCACACAAGCCTAAAACTTGTTATGAGTTGCAGTTATTAAGACATGGTCATGAAGGGACATGACGCTAGTTGGAAATTAGTCTTAGATATATATGTTCATGCTAGATTTCATTCCTTTAGGCAGACCCAAAAAGAATAAGACACCGATCCAAACAGAAGGAAATTACATATGATTAGATACATCTTTTACATCGGTAATCCATTGATTGCAAATACGTTCAATATAAAATACATTAAATATATGTACCAGGTCCCAAGTTAAAGGCTATATAATCCACATCGAAAGTTGTAATGGCCACCCTTTTTTGTTTATTTGAGGAGACTTGCAGGTTACTAAGTATTATCAATTAGAGTGTTATTTTCAACATGGCATTTTGACAAACACTAAGCAAACATACAGCGATAAATATGCAAAGTCTAGAACCTCTTTATTTGATTATAAAATATGGATTTTGTAATAGAAATATTTACATACAATTGCCTTATAGGCTGCAACAAATATTCAGACTGATATTTAACAATTACAGTGCCTAAAATGAACAGTATGATGTAAGGAACCTGGAAGTAGTGATCTGCAAATGAAATGACAGCTTCCCAACTTTTTAACCCGCAAGAGTGGGCAAGAAAACTCAATGCAACATGTTCATGCACTGTAGCAGCACTATTCACGGCAATGTAGCAATTTCACTATTCGCACACACTGTAGCAAAACACTATTCATGAGCACTGTAGCAAAAACACTATTCACACGCATTGTAGCAAAATCACTATTCACAAGTACTGTAGCAAAAACACTATTCACGTACACTGTAGCAAAAACAATATTCACGCACACTGTAGCAAAATCACTATTCACGAGTATTGTAGCAAAAACACTATTCACACGCACTGTAGCAAAAACACTATTCACGCGCACTATAGCAAAAACACTATTCATGGCTGCATGACTTAAACTTCAAAGCTCTTAAATCATGGGTAAAATCACCAATAAACCCCATTGTGTTTCCTAAATGAAAACACCCGATAATCCTCCTGACTATGTCTTTCAATAGCAAAGAGAATGCTAGCAAAGAGCGGTTTCATCCTCCAAGCTCAACAATTAGATTTCTCAGAAATCTAATAGCATAATAATAATATCATCCAAGCATACCCCAACTCATTCCAGCCAAGAGAATATAAAGTCCTCCATGAAGTCGACTTCATTTGCATAAGCAATGTGGGATAAATGAGAAACACCTTTTTAAAACAACTTTATAATAAAGTGACTTAATTAATAGATCTTTTATTTAATTATCACTTTATAATAAAGTAAATTAACTTCGGCATTAAAATCATATATGAGTCGAACTCAGAATACCATGTATGATAGCTCATCAAAAAGAGCTCAACCAAATCTACCAAGCTGAACACCTGAAATTCCCATATCACTCGACTCCCATTGGCTTACTAAAAGATAGTAACTCCTGAAAATACTGCCAAACGAGCTCCCTCATCACTTCATTAGCCTACAGAAGCTCCTATCATAGGCTAATCTACTGACCCTGATGGTCACATTAAGTAGGGGACATTACAGTCCACCCCCCTTGAAATTGCTTGTCCTCAAGCAATCTCAGTTCTTGATGCTGCAATACCCGCTCTTTTTCCCCTTAATGTAGCTTATGTCAAACTCATAGTTTGCCAAAAACTCTAACCATCTCCTCTGTCTTGCATTCAAATTTTGCTGAGTGAAAATATATTTTAAGTTTTGATGATCGGATCGGAGCTCAAAGGGTTTTCCAATTAGATAATGTCTCCACATTTGTAAAGCATGTACTATGGCTACTGATTTCAGTTCATAAGGTGCATAATTTTGCTCATAATTCTTCAACTTCCTAGACTCATAGGCAATGACTTGTTCTTCTTGCATTAACACACCCCCTAATCTTTCACATGAAGCATCAGTGATTACCACAAATGGTTTCTGCGGATCAAGTACCCTTAAAATAGGTGCAGCAGTCAATTTTTCTTTCAAAAACTCAAAAGTTGATTAACATTTTTCTGTCCAAACAAATTTCTTCCCCTTTCTCTAAAGTGATGTGATTGGATAAGCTATTCTTGAGAAGTTCCTAACAAATTTCCTATAAAATCTAGCTAACCCCATGAAACTCCTGACTTCAGATACATTTCTAGGTATGGGCCATTCCTTAATTGCTTTAATCTTAGATGGATCTACTGCTATGCCTTATGCTAAAATTATATGCCCTAGGTACTATATTTCTTTATGGTAAAAGGCACACTTTGATAATTTCCTATATAACTTATGTTCTCTAAGTCTCTGTAATACTATCTCTAAATGTCTCTAGTGTTCTTCATTTTTAGAATATATAAGAATATCATCTATGAATACCAACACAAATTTGTCCAGACAATCATGAAATATACTGTTCATTAGGTTCATGAAGGCTGCAAGGGCATTAGTTAACCCAAATGGTAGCACTGTGAACTCATAATGTCTATACCTAGTTCTAAAAGCGGTTTTGTGTATGTCTTCTTCCTTAATTTGCAATTAATGGTAACCTGATCTTAAGTCAATTTTTGAAAACACAGTCGCACCCTTCATTTGATCGAAAAGATCATCTATCCTAGGTAATGGATATTGATTTTTGATGGTCACTTTATTAAGCATTCTATAATCTATGCACAGCCTCATGGTTCCATCCTTCTTTCTTACAAATAACACAAGGGCTCCCCATGGTGAGACACTAGGACGAATCATCTTCTTATCCAACATATCCTGCAATTGAATCTGCAATTCCTATATGGGGTTCTGGATATAGGTTCTGCTCCTGGTATTAAGTCTATAGTAAAATCAAATTTCCAGGAAGGGGATAAACCAAGGAGTTCCTCAAGAAATACATCTTGATAGTTCTTCAAATAGGGGTATTTTTCTTCGAATGATTCTTTTAGTTTTTGCTTAATTTCTCCATCTTCATAGATATAATCATCCCCATACATGGTTTCTCTTGTATCTTCAACCTTTACTGCGAAAATTTCACAGCCTTTCCTTTCGTATCTCTTAAGTTGCATTGCTGAAATCTGTTGGGCTCTAATTTCATGTTTGATCCCTGAAATACTTGTGGGTCTACCTCTATCATCCACACAATTGACGGTTTTGACAAAGCAATCTACCTTAGCCTTATGTTCACTAAGCCAGTTTATTCCAATGATAATCTCATAAGATCCTAATGGAGCTACATATAAATTCAGTTCTATAGAGAAGTTTGGAAAATCAACCTGAACTTCAAACAAGCATTGCTCTAACTTGGCCCTTGACTGGTTTGCATATTCGACTATCCACGGTTTTGCCATAAAATCAATTCTTTTTGGAAATCTACTTAACAGTCTAGGTGATATAAAACATTCAGTTGCTCCGGTATCAATGAGTATAGTCACGGGGTTTCCATAAATCTTACCTTATGTCTTGATAGGACCTATCTGTTGCTCCGCCTGTTTGTTATCCAAGGCTGCGTGAATTCTCTATTGAAAAACCTATTGTTGTGGCAAAGGTGAGCATTGTGGCTGATTGACGTTAGGGCACTGTCTCCTATAGTAATTCCCTTTGCAGATATAACAACCCCTCGGTGGTCCTCTTCCTTCATTATTCTTGTCACTTTTGTTCACATGAAAATTTCCTTGAATGTTTCTGTTTCCGCTGCTTTTGTTTTCAGGTTTATTGTTCTTAAAGTCCTTAAATTGTTTCCTTGGTGGTCCAAATTCAACACCTTTTGAATTCCAATTGGTCTTTCTCTTACTGTCCCGAATAGGATCATCCTTTTTAACCTTATGTTCTTGTCGAACAGCTTTTTCCAAGGCTTCTTCCATGGTTCGCAGTGCAAGGACATCTACAGCTCCCCCTATTCTGTTATTCAATCCCATAATAAACTTTCTTACCTTTAGGTTGGTATCTTATTGATAGGGTGGTACGTATTTAAGCAACCTCGTAAATTTCTCCCAGTATCTATGAACTGACAAATCCCCCTATTTCAAATTCTAAAATTCCAGAAGTTTCTGGTCATAGAAAGTTTGAGACAGCCACCGTGTCCTAAATATGTCTACAAACTTTTCCCATGTAAAGTCAGTAGATCTAATGTTCAGTTCCACCTTGGTGTTTCCCCGCCAAGTTGTTGCTTCTCCAGTGAATTGATATATGCCCCATACTACCTTTGAGGTTTCCAAAAAGTTTCGAATCTTGAACTATTGTTTCATCTTTGTCAGCCATGCCTCAGCTTCTTCTCCTGATTCAGTACCAGAGAACTTAGATGGTTTCATTTTCTTAATATCCGCTGATAAGTCAGCCACGATTTCCTTTTTCTTTTGTTGATCAACTTGCTTTGGGGAGAGGATTTTATTATGGCTTGAGACTTTTGTCTCGACTCTAGGCGTGTCTTGCATTTCCTCACGATGTTGCCCCATTTGGGCTGCCATCTCGCTCATTCTTCTGTCCATAGTTTCTAGTTTTAGTTGTGTTTCTTGTAAAATTTGAAGTAGTATTTCATTAAAGGATTGATGGTTCTCACGAACTATCTCTCGATTTTCTGCATTCTCATTGTTACTCATGTTGTATTTCAGGTCTTTCACCTGCTAGTTTACACAATTCAATTTATAGTTTTAGTTTTTCATTGTTCAAAAAGAAAATTTTCATTTCTATTGTTTAAAATTTCTCATTGTTTGCCAATAACAAGATAAGAAAATATTTATATTGCTCGACTAAGCAAATCTTTATTTACAAAATTATATCCATTGCTCAACAAAGCAATCTTTATTTACAAAGTTAGATCCATTTCTCAACAAAGCAAAATTTCATTTCCATTGCTCAACAAAGAATTTTTTATTTACAAAATTCCTCTATTGAGGTAGTTTTACATCCATAGAATATTTTTATTTTTGTTTTACAGCTTTTGGTTCTGCTTTGTACATGTCTCGTACCATCCATAATCTATGAAAATTGAGGGGATTGCTCTGCCGAGCATTCCAATCCTGAATTAGTTTATTCCTGTATCCTGCCTTCTTGGCAGGGGTCCATTGAATTCTCTCCTTCATACGTTGAATGGCTTGGCTCAGTGTTTCTTCATTTTGAGGCTTGGAACAGCAAGAATAATCGTACTTAGTCATATTCTTGATGAGGTAAGGAAAAATAGGATGACGTGTTTTCTTGCAAGGTGTTCCACATACTAGCATTCTATATTCTGTTTTTTTCAAAAAAAAAAAAAATTAGATTTTAGGAAGGTGATGTGCCCTAGGTTCAATGTTGAACCCAGCTCTCTAATACCATATGTAACAACCAAGTTAACTACTAACTAATTTCATCCTTAAACTATCTAAATTATAAATCATATTCACTTGACATAGAATTCAAAAATGGTTTTAAAACTGAATTTAAGCCTACATTGCTTTTCTATTCGAACAAGTTTATCATTAACTAATAATTGATATATATTCAGCTGAAAATAAATCTAATCTAATTATAGATTTACTATAATGAAAATGCAGTTTAATATGCTCGTGAACAACTAAATAAATTTGAAGATAATCTCTAATTTTTCAGTAAAGGAAATCTGCAGCTTGAAAAGAAAATACTAAGTTTACAGGTTAAATAGAACATACTGTTTCTAGTGGAGAGACTTTCTAAATTGGTTGTCCAAGCTCTGACTTTGGTGAGAGGAGAAGCATTATCATAGGCTTAACCTCCCAACCGCGGACCTTTTTACTTATCCCCACAGGTTCTAAATTAATAGAACGGCCCTCTCTACCCTGAGGTCAGGCTTGGGATGTTCATTGATCCTGCCATCAGAGTAATCAGGTGGGTTGAGGTCCCAACAGCTATTTGGAAGAATAACTGAAGCATCAGGACAACAACACGATCAATTTGTTGTGGCAAGTTTGCCTTTAACCACTCTGGCCAAGGATTTCAAAATGTGGGTTTATAACCCGATCTCCACCACTCAACTTGACAACTAATTTTGAAAATGGAAATTGCATGAGCTAATTTCATTAGACTTTTATTTGTATAAAAATGGTTACTGATTTCATTCATGTGTTTCTTTTTATCAAGTTCACCTACACCTCCTCACCATAACAGGCCATCAAGTCGGTGACTCATTGGTGCTTGAACATTTATCTTTATTGGTATAGCTTGCACCTTCATCACATTATCTAGGCATTAGCCGGATGACTTCCTTGGTGCTCTCAATCTAAATTATAAATCATATTCACTTGACATAGAATTCAAAAATGGTTTTAAAACTGAATTTAAGCCTACATTGCTTTTCTATTCGAACAAGTTTATCATTAACTAATAATTGATATATATTCAGCTGAAAATAAATCTAATCTAATTATAGATTTACTATAATGAAAATGCAGTTTAATATGCTCGTGAACAACTAAATAAATTTGAAGATAATCTCTAATTTTTCAGTAAAGGAAATCTGCAGCTTGAAAAGAAAATACTAAGTTTACAGGTTAAATAGAACATACTGTTTCTAGTGGAGAGACTTTCTAAATTGGTTGTCCAAGCTCTGACTTTGGTGAGAGGAGAAGCATTATCATAGGCTTAACCTCCCAACCGCGGACCTTTTTACTTATCCCCACAGGTTCTAAATTAATAGAACGGCCCTCTCTACCCTGAGGTCAGGCTTGGGATGTTCATTGATCCTGCCATCAGAGTAATCAGGTGGGTTGAGGTCCCAACAGCTATTTGGAAGAATAACTGAAGCATCAGGACAACAACACGATCAATTTGTTGTGGCAAGTTTGCCTTTAACCACTCTGGCCAAGGATTTCAAAATGTGGGTTTATAACCCGATCTCCACCACTCAACTTGACAACTAATTTTGAAAATGGAAATTGCATGAGCTAATTTCATTAGACTTTTATTTGTATAAAAATGGTTACTGATTTCATTCATGTGTTTCTTTTTATCAAGTTCACCTACACCTCCTCACCATAACAGGCCATCAAGTCGGTGACTCATTGGTGCTTGAACATTTATCTTTATTGGTATAGCTTGCACCTTCATCACATTATCTAGGCATTAGCCGGATGACTTCCTTGGTGCTCTCAATACTATTTATCAAATATTATGTCATATTTTCAAAAGGATAAAAGTAAAGTTATAAATGAAGAACTTAGATATTTATTCAAAGGGTTGGCAATCTTGGAATTATTCTATCCTTTCCATACATTTGACTAAACTGAAAGTATTACTTGGACAAACATTAATATCCAACTAAGTTTATGCTTAGCAGAATTATGTGGACATAAATACTGACTTATGATGATTACTTATGTTCCATAACATGTGGAAGACAACTTGTTTTAATATTGACCAGAAACATGGAAAAAGACTTAAATCCGACTCAGCCTAAACAAGTTTATGAAAGAAATAAGGTAGAAAAGACAAAACTTCTCCTTACGTCGCTTATTGCCCTACAAATGAATTACTTTTACTGGACTCAATGCCTCCTTCAGATTCCACGAAAAGCAGTTGTTTAGGGATGCAAGGACGTAATTATTCTAGATGCAAGTCGTATCAACTCTGAAATGCAAAAATGTTTAAACTTTGAATGCAAGGACATATAAACTCTGATGCTTATTGGTTCACGGCTCTACAGTCGAAAATGTTTTCCCTGGATTCAATACTTCCTTCTCAGACTTCCACGGCAACAAGGGATTATAGATTCCAAAAGAAAATGATGAAATTCAGGTGCTGGTGTCACCGTAGCAGGAAAGGGCAACTCACAGAAAGGTCGTTTGGAAATAGGGAGTCGGATATCAAGATTGGTATATCAGTACACAACAAAGCTCTCGTAAATATATTTCAAGCCGACCTTACAGCTTCCTTGCCATTACAAGAATTCATTCGAATTCTTTTATCGGTCATTTTGAAAAGAAGAAATATGAAAAGAGGGAAAAATTGAAATGAAAAGGGAAAATGAAAAGTTTGTTTTTTTTAATATTATATTATCATCTTGGTTAAGTTTATAAATACATATTTGCAAGGTAGCATTATTGGATTAATAATTCTAATGTAATGGTGCCACTTTGTATTTATTTATTTATGATTTTAATCGAGAGAGTAAAATAATATTAAGTGATATTATTATTTAATAAATTCAACAAAGGTAAGAACTTTGTTTATTTTTTTAATTATATTGTTTTTAATTTTTAATTTTTAGCTCATGCGATTTTCCACTAAGAAATTTATTGTCAAGCCTTATTAACCTTGCCATGGCGACTTTTAGGGCAAACCTGTCATTCCTGATGACTGAATCATATGATCATCCCATTTCAATGACCTCGTTTCGTAATGCTTCCCCTCTCTCTCTGGTCTTCATCCTGTAAACATTTTTAAACAACATTCTTGCCAAAACATCAATTCAAGGTTCATAATTTGTTAAGCAAAATCTTCAAGTGATCGTTAGGAAATTTCATTGTACAACGGCTAAAATTAACTAATTCCATTTCACATGAACACAACGACTAGATTTAACTGACTAGTTTCATTTGATAATCAAATCAATGCAATGGCTATAATTAACTGATTCAATTTCATATGAACATGAAGAAATAAATAACAACTATAACTTACATGATATAACAATGGCTATTAATGACTAATTGGATTTCACATGAACATGAAAAAAAACAATTGGTTCAACGGCTATAAACAACTTAAAAATTTTAGGACAAAAATTGGGATGTAACAGAGTGAGATCACTTTTTGCCCCTAGATAGTACTCTTAACCTTAAATGTGATTGCCTTCTGAGCCCCCGTTAATCGTGCCAATGACTTCTCATCCTCAGGAATGTTGCTCTCCTCTATAGTGCTACCCTCATTCGAATCAAAGTGTTGATCCTCCCTCTCTGACTATGACTCCTCTATTGGGAAATACTCCATTTGATTTGCCTTAGCCTTGAGCAGACACTTATGAGATAAGTCCCAAGGCTCTTTGCAATGAAAACATAGCATCTTCCTCCTCAACTCATTCAAGGTGTCATTATCCAACTTATTATCCCTTTTTGGCTGAGCATCCTGGTCAAAATGTTTTTTTTCCTTCTCCTTATCCTTCTTCTTATGTGAATCCCTAGGCTGAAATCTGCTCCTAAAAGAAGAAGGTGCTAAGTCGCGAGCCTTCTTACTAGCCTCCTGTAATGTAGCTGGGTCATGCCCCTTGACCCAACCCCTCAAGGGATCTGAGAGTCCGTCCATAAACAACACTACTAACCTCCTCTCTGAAATATCTGTGACCAACACAGCAAACCTTTTAAATTCACTGATATATGTCTCAACTGATCCCCACTACTTGAGTTGTGCCAAATCCTTAAACTATAACTCGGGATCCCTGGTATCAAATCTCTCTATGAGCCTCTCAGTGAACTCCTCGTAAGATGTGATCTGATTATGCCCCAAGGTTACCATGCCTAGTGCCACCACTCATGTGATGGGTCATCCAAATGAAAATTCGCATACTTTATAGCCTCCTCAAGCATAGGATTTAGCTGCAAGTATGAATCTACCTTTTGCACCCAAGCTCGTGCAATCATCTTCCCTGAAGCATCATAATAAGGTAAAGAAAGTTTTCCAACTTTCTTTCTCAACTCAAAGTTTTGATTCCTCCCTCCTGCTCTAGGCACGTGTCTCATCCTCAAATCCATATAACATCTAAGGGAAATGTCCACCTGAAACTCCGGCCCACTAGCCTCCCAGTCCCTCCTGAACTGATCCTGTAACTCAATAATCTGCAGTATGTTTACTGATTGAACCAAATCTCTGGGTGGGAAGGTGGGTAGAAGAGGTCTCAAGCTCGTTGTTGGAGCTGAGCATGCAATGTGTCTAAAGTTATCAGCCTCATTCCCATTGTTGCCATGTCCATTATTACCATTAATGTTATTCTTAGGACCATTGTTGCCTCGGCCTCCATTATTATCATTGCCCCTATTGTTATCGTTTCCCCCATTGTTATTGTTTCTATTGTTGGCATCACCTTGATTAATATTGACACCCATCTGTCTAGCCATAAGGTACAACATCATGTCCATTCACCTATTTTGCTCCTCCTGCATACGCTGCCCCTCCTCTAACATACCCAGTAACCGTCTGAACATTACCTCCTCCTGGTCTGGACCGGCATTCCTGCCTCCACCTAGTCCTGTATTCCTGTCATCTCGATCACCCATACTGCTATCTTGTTCAAAGAATATCTCCTCTGTGTCTGTATGACTGGATTCTATGTCCACCTGCATGGATGAACTAGACTGCTCGCTCTATGAGTTTGAATCTTTGTTGTCTTGCTCTGGTATGGCGGAAGGTAATGGTCTCTGTCGCATGCTCGAACATACATTTTAAACCTGTTTTATTTCTGACTTTAGTGTTTTGACATTTCGTCAAACACTTTTCCCATTATCCGGCTGTTCCAAATTCCCTATCAGGCTTCCACAAGATGGCAGGACTTGAAGCTCTGATACACTGTAATGGCCACCCTTTTTTTTCGAGGAGACTTGCAGATTACTAAGTATTATCAATTAGAGTGTTATTTTCAACATGGCATTTTGACAAACACTAAACAAACATACAACGATAAATAAGCAAAGTCTAGAACCTCCTTATTTGCTGATAAAATATGGATTTTGCAATAGAAATGTTTACATACAATTGCCTTATAGGTTGCAGCAAATATTCAGACTGATATTTAACAATTAGAATGCCTAAAATGAACAGTATGATGGAAGGAACTTGGAAGTAGTGATCTGCAAATGAAATGACAATGTCCCAACTTTTTAACCGGCAAGAGTGGGCAAGAAAACTCAATGCAACACTGTTCATGCACTGTAGCAGCACTATTCACGACAATGTAGCAATTTCACTATTCACATGCACCGTAGGAAAACACTGTTCACACGCACTGTATTAAAAACACCATTCACACGCACTGTAGCAAAATCACTATTCACAATTACTATAGCAAAAACACTATTTCACGAGTACTGTAGCAAAAACACTATTCACGCGCACTGTAGCAAAAACACTATTCATGCACATTGTAGCAAAAACACTATTCACGATTGCATAACCTGAACTTCAGAGCTCTTAAATCATGTGTAAAATCACCAATAAATCCAACTATGTTTCCCGAATGAAAACACTCGATAATCCTCCTAACTGTGTTTTTCAACAACGAAGAAAATGCTAGCAAAGAGAGTTTCGTCCTCCAAGCTCAACAATTAGATTTCCTAGAAATCCAATAGCAAAAACACTGTTCCCGCGCACTGTAGCAAAAACACCATTCACACGCACTGTAGCAAAATCACTATTCACAAGTACTATAGCAAAAACACTATTCCACGAGTACTGTAGCAAAAACACTATTCACGCGCACTGTAGCAAAAACACTATTCATGCACATTGTAGCAAAAACACTATTCACGATTGCATAACCTGAACTTCAGAGCTCTTAAATCATGTGTAAAATCACCAATAAATCCAACTATGTTTCCCGAATGAAAACACTCGATAATCCTCCTAACTGTGTCTTTCAACAACGAAGAAAATGCTAGCAAAGAGGGTTTCGTCCTCCAAGCTCAACAATTAGATTTCCTAGAAATCCAATAACATAATAATAATCTCATCCAAGCATACCCCAACTCATTCCAGCCAAGAGAATATAAAGTCCATAAAGTCGACTTCATTTGCATAAGCAATGTGGAAAAAATAAGAAACACGTTTTTAAAACAACTTTATAATAAAGTGAATTAATTAATAAATCTTTTATTTAATAATCACTTTATAATAAAGTAAATTAACTTCAGCATTAAAATCATATAAGAGTCGAACTTAGAATACATGTATGATAGCTCATCGGAAAGAGCTCAACCAAATTTACAAAGCTGAACTCCTGAAATTCCCATATCACTAGACTCCTATTGACTTACTAAAAAATAGTAACTCCTGAAAATACTGCCAAACAAGCTCTCTCATCACTTCATTAGCCTACGGAAGCTCCTATCATAGGCTAATCTACTGACCCTGATGGTCACATTAAGTAGGGGACATTTGAAAAGGAACATCTTATATGAAAATTTATGAGCTATTGCATACTACTGAAACAATTAACATTGCATCTGTCACACTCAAATTCATTATGAGTAAAGATTTTCTAGAGAACAGTCTCTTATAATTGAGATGATAAGACACAACTAATCCACCCGAGTATCAAGATAACTATCGAAAGTAAAGGGCTTAATATGAAGAATTAATTTACAAATTGAAGTGATAAGAACATTGTCCTAGCATTTCAAGCGAAACGCAATACGCACATTACATCACTTGGGTATTTAGTTACCCTATTCTATCATTTGTGTGGGCTAATCTACTAACCCTGATGGTCACATTAAGTAGGGGACATTTGAAAAGGAACATCTTATATGAAAATTTATGAGCCATTGCATACTACTGAAACAATTAACATTGCATCTGTCACACTTCAAATTCATGATGAGTAAAAATTTTCTAGAGAACGGTCTCTTATAATTGAGATGATAAGACATAACTAATCTACCCAAGTATCAAGATAACTATCAAAAGTAAAGGACTTAATATGAAGAATTAATTTGCAACTTGAAGTGATAAGAACATTGTCCTGACATTTCAAGCAAAACGCAATACGCACATTACGTCACTTGGGTATTTAGTTAGCCTATTCTATCATTTGTGTAGGCTAAATTTATTGGGAAGGGAACAAATTGTTCAACTCGTTGATATTATTGGCCAAGGAAATCAAAATTGGAAAAATATTTTAAATGGCCTTCACTTAATAATTTTCTGAAAAGTAGTTTTAAAAATGAAGGGAAAAAATTATAAAATGACTTTATGAGAATAAAGTAGAAATATTTTTAAAAAGTATGAAGGGACTTTATGAGAATAAAGTGGAGAGATGAAATAAATAATAATAATAAAAGGCAAAGTTGGAGAAAGACCTAGAAACTTTCAAAAGACCTTTATAACGAATATCAACTTCACTTTAGAGGGATCATTGGAGCATTCGCTATTGTTAGAGAATTTCTATTATCAGCTGGCCTTGACAGGTTCAGCCATTTCCAAGGACGAAAACCTTTAGAAATTAGTAGATTGGATGGAAACTCAATTCTACTTTAAGAGGTGGAACTATCTAGGGTGTGGTAGTGTGAATAAATTGCAGGTTTTGATGTTTGACAGCCATAAGGAACGTTTGCATTGCAGGCTTTTAACATCGTTCTTTGGCAGCTGCGATTTGGAGCAATTTGGAAGACATTTGCAAGCCATTTCCATGCTGGATAGTTGAGATCTTGTAAGATACTGAAGATTCAGCAAAAGATAAGAAATCAGAAAAATCAGAATCCCAGCACTTTGAGCTCCCCAAGTGTTTGACAAAATGTCAAACCAATCCAATTGTGTTTTACGCACAGACAATGAAAGAGTTTTTACAATGGTATCAAAGAAGTTTCCTGCCAGCCTCTGAAGTTTCATGAGTGACAGAGAAAGGAGATACTATCAAAGGGAACTAAAGAAAGTTTGGCAAACCCCTCAAGTTTCTGAAAGGGAGACAATGTTTGGAATCTTGGATATTAATCAAGACTCATCTTCCAACAATGTCACACAAGCCGAGATCAATCCAGTTGCAGAAGGTATGGGAGTTAGGAGAGAAAACATTCTGTCACATAGTGGCAAAGAAGCAAGGGAAAATTTGAGAGATCTAGAAGCTCGACAGCATGTGATGTCCCCAAATATGAGTACCCAAATTTTACCCTAGACTACAAGTTTTTATTAGAGCAAATAGGGTTTAGAGATGCCTGTTTTCTTTGATTTAAATACAAAAACCAAGTGAGGAATCACTTATAGATTTATAATCATAAATCTTAATCAGACATTCTTGAGCTAGAAATAAACATATGTGGGAAATGAAGATCACATCAATAGATTTCCTGGATCAGATTTATGGAGTCTCACCCATAGATGCAAGCATCACTAGCTTATCGACGAGAAGACAACTTATCATGATAAGTTTTAAGTGGCAATTTCTAAACACAATTTATCGCCAAAACTTATCGGTGATAAATGCTTTAAATATCGATCGCAGCTGCATACTTAATTTTGATGTCAAAACAAAAGACCATTTTGCATTTTGTGACCTATATTTTGTTGTCTTGGCCCAAAACAACTTTCCAAGGTTTGCAAAGGTGACTCACAAGAATTTAAATCAACTTTAGGTGAATTTAAAGAGGGTTTTAAAGCAAAATCAGATTCACATGTTAGTTTTTGAAAAAAAAAAATCTATTTTTGTTAATCATTTTGTCTTCTCTTTGTTGCATCTAGGTTTACAGAAACTCTATAATAGCATTTCCTAAGTACTCTAAATTGTTTGAGAGTAATGAACAAGATTTAACACCAATATGTTCAGATTTTTCTACTGTTTTCTCAAGAATGTTATATTTTGCTAAAAATTTCAAACCCTAAAATCTTTTTCTTGTTTTTTTAAGATTCAACTATGTTTAAGATTATTTAAAATTTTAAATTAATTTTGTTTGTTAGCTTTTTTTTGTTAAAATGTATTATATTAATTTATAGTTTCAATTTGTTTGTGTAGGTTATGATTTGATTGAAACGGGAAAATATAAATTCTTCCAAAAATATGTCAACTTCAATGTTTGTAAGTGCTTCGGTAGATGCATGCCCATCTAGATATGTTGGTAAACGTCCTAAAGGGGCTATAAATATAGCCTAGAAGTATGACTTTTAAGGACCTCGACCTAAATCCATAATTTGCATAAAACTATAAAATTAGCAGAAGCATATCCCACTTAAATACCACCTTGTCTACATCAAAGAGCATGATACAAGGGATTGTGAGGAAGCCACTGAAGAAATAAAAAGAGAAATGAAGTTCTTGCTTGGTGTCCAAGAAGAGAAATATTTGTAAAGGTTCAAGGCACAACTAGCTATGACGGAAGCCATTATCAAATATCAAGGTGCTTCACTCAACCTATAGAGAACGAATCAACTCTTGAGGGCATAGTGGGCTCTCTTCGTGGCCAACATATCCACATATCTAGCATTCCCTTGGCCAACACTTTTGCTACTTCTAGTAGAGCACCACCATCGGAACCGGAAGCTTGATGGAGAAACTATTGTATCTATGGCCATCCACAACAAATTTGCACAAAAGGCTACAGAGATTGTGAAGGTAACTTGGAAAGTTCAAAACTTGATTATTTACTTCTTTTTTTTGTGTTCAAGTCTTTCATTATTGATTGGTAACTTAATGATTAATCTTTTTGTACTTTTCAAATATATGTATAAGGGTTGTGTTCTCTATTTGGTCAATGGGGACCCAATGGGATATCTCTATAAGACCATGGATAGGGCTGAGGGGACAATAAACAAACAATTACAAGGGGGACAACCTCAAATTTCACCCCAAATGGGAAATTATTGATAGGTGGAACAATCGACTATACCAACCCATTCATGTTGCATAGTATTTCTTCCTCAACCCTGATTTTATTATTTTCTCTTCACGCCATACTACTCAAGTCCAAATGGAGAAATCATGGAGGGCCTCATTGAATGCATGCAGATGATGATACCAAAGGTTGAGGTGAGAGAGACCTCATTTATTCCAAGCTAGACATGTACAAGAATGCAAGGTACAAGCTATTCTCTTCAGCCATGGTAAAGAGAGGAAGGAACACTCAAATCCCAAGTATAATATTTGTAATTTTGGAGCCTTTCGCACGCATGATAAGTAGATAAAACTTAAAATATGTTTTCACCTTGCTTTCAAGTTCTTCAATATTTTATTCTGCAAATGCTTCGTGATGAAATTGGGATGAAAATGTCTTGAATTACAAAGAATTGCCCTCCAAATCTTATCCCAGTCTTCCAGTTCATCGAACTGTAAGCGCAATTGGAACTAGTAAGTGGCCATCCACATAAACGAGTGAACAAGTTAGTGTAGAAACACCCTAATGACTTTGTCTTTGTGCAATATAACCTTCGCTTGCGCTCAAGGAAATTAGAGACAACACCAACTAGTCCACTTGATTTGGATGAAATAGATCCTTACTGTGATTGGACAACACGGGAGCAACCTCCATTTTTAACATAGGATGTACATCTATATTTTAGGGAGGCAAGTTATCGAGGGTGGATCGTCAATGGGATTGTATGACATTGAGGAGGATGAGGAGGTAGAGGATGATCAGAGTCATTGCCAGAGCTAACACCATCTTCATCCAGGATGGAGGTTGAGTCACAACTAGTTGTGCAAAGGAGACACAACCAAAGAAAACTTCTAGGACTAGACCCCCTACCCCTCCCATAGTATTTACTAAAGTTATTGGGAAGGGGGAAAAGTACGATGTAGACTATTTTGATGTTGTGCTTGTATTCAATTATGATTTTATGAATTTGCTATTTTAAGTTTGTTTCAGACCATCTAGCTACTAGCCATTAGAATTCCACATGGGGTTGTCACTTTGTACCTCATTTGTATTTAAATATATCTAGATTTGTTTCTTTTGTTTACTCGTAAATAACTCATTAGACGCATCTCCTCATTGCGTTTGCAAAAAAGATGCATTTCTAATTAAATGTAAACAATTTTTTAAGTTGTCAATGTTTTTTTCTAATAAGTTCTTGACTACCCTCTTCAATCAAGTGGATTCCCTACTAAAATGTTCAAACGTCTCTTTGGCCATGATCACTATGTTTGCAATATGGCTAAGATAAGTTGGTATATTGTTGGAGTTGTCATTTATGGCAACATATACCTTATGTGAAGAAGGCACGATGTACAGGTGAAGTCTATACAGTTAGACATGGAAAATTGTCTAAGTATCAAACAATTATTCATCAGAACAAGGACAGTTTTGATGTTTACAAATGATAGAGTAATTATTGGCATGTGCACAGTTAGGTACGGATAGTAAACAGTGTGAGGATGACATATGTAAGTGCGCAAGTCTATACAAATAGTATGGAAAGAGATGTGTAATAAACACCAGTAAAGGCAGTAAACAGAGCAGAATAGAGCATAACAACAAATGGTGAATTTTAGATTAAGGAATTATTTTGGTTACGAAATAATTACTTAACTAATTAGCGAAGACATCCTAGATGTTAACCCTAAGAAAGCAAGAATTAATTTTGTATGTTGCCAAGCGTGTGAAAGCTTGAAGGTCGACTGGACAGATTTTGTAAAATGTAAAGCTATAAAGGAAAGATTGCATTATGCAAAGTATAAGTTGTATGTGATATGCGAACTATATTGATGTGAATTCTGATGTATGATCAGAGGTATGTGAAGAGCAGCAAAAGAAAGATCAAGTATTGAAGATATCAACAGTAAAGAGATTTTTTTATTTATCTCTTTTGTATCAATGAACCATATTGTATAATTGCAAGTTTGGGCAGTGGGCTCATCTTGCATACATTTTGTAGTTGTATATACCAACTCCTAACAGGGCTGAAGCAACTCCTAACAGGGTTGAGGCTTTTAACAAAGTCTAGTCCTCTAACAATGACCAAGACACTATATGTATGTAATCGACACCTAACAGGGTCAACATCCATAACAAGATACTTTTGTTTAGTAGATCATTTTGTGGGTACCATCCCCACCAGGGTTTTCCCTTAGCTAGGGTTTCCCTAGTTAACAAAACATGGTGTTATGAGTTCTCCTATTGCATGGTTATGTTTATTGTTCAACATTGTTAGTTTACTTTCATATGCATGTTATATAGTAATTAACCATATTCAATTTTGGGCAAAAGTTTGTAGAATACAGATTTCAGCCCCCCCCCCCCCCCCCCCCCGTCTCAGTATTCCCTGTTTCTAGCGATTGGTATCAGAGCATAGATACTCTAAAGAGGCTTAACAGCTTGAGTAAGATCCTTATGAATATAGAACAATTGCAAAGGAATCTTGAAGAAACACTTGAGCAAATTGATCTTCTTACTGAAGAAAGAGATAACCTGAAGGAAAAATATGAAGATGCAAAAGACTACATTGGAAAATTGAAGGGTAAGATTGATCATCTATCATGTCCCCAAATTTTAATGTATTTTTTTTAATTAAATTAATTAATTAACTAGTCCCAGAAGAATTTAAATAATATAAGGACCTTTAATTAGTTACTTTAATTAATTAATATGGGGCCCAAGTTAATATTTGGATTTGTGGTTCTGATTAATTTGATATATCTCGGACCTATTTTTATTTTAGTTTCTATTGATAAGTGTTTCCGCCAGCTATCTTTGTACACCTTCAGAAAGGTTTTCCCCAACGAGTATTGAAGCATGGCTTGTAGATAGTCGTAGATATGCAATTTGGATTATTTTCTCTATACTGCGAATTCCTGTTGGGATTCTCTGTCGTTCGCCATTTCAGAAGTGAAATATCTTCCCTACTTGGCTCTCTAGTTTTAGTGGGATTCAACCCTCGCCCTATTCTATCCGTGAACTGCCTAACTTGGATCTGGCAAATCGGAGCATTATTTGTATGTGGAAATTACTATTTGGTAACAAGTGTGTATCTTTTCACACTCTGGCTTCTGCAAATTATTTGTGTTTAATATATTGCATTCTACATTCTAAGTGGCATCACCAAATTACCTTGGATCACCCTACCCTCCGTACACCCACCTGTACCAACGTACGGACACCTTGGCCTCCACACAGCATCCAACCATCATTCTATGATTTGCAGTATATACCTTACGACATCCTCATACTACTGTACGGCCAGCTCCCACGACTGCTCTCACACACCGTATGGCCATCCCTTGTGTCCACTATACACCATTTTCTGCTCACCCATTGTCATACGGCCCACTGTATGATCCATTCCTTCCCACCGTTCGGCCTCAACACACCACCATCTTTCTATACCTCCCTTTCGACCTCCAGTTTTGTCCATACCGTATGACTGTCCTTCCCACCGTACAACCTCATTATCTCCATCCCACACAATTGCCCCTCCACCTCCACTGCACAGCCACCTCTTCCCTTGAAATTGTACGACCCTTCAAATCCACTACCATATGCTCACCCGAAGACCACCTTACGGTCACTTGTTCCTGCATCATACGGCTTCTCACTACCTGCTCCTTGTCGTATGGCCTCCTTGTTCTCCAACATTGCAATACGGCCTCACTCCATTGTGCATCACCACCCAAAGGAACTACCTGAAGCACTGGCCGCCCGAAGCATTGACGAAGAACTACCTAAAGCACTGGCCACCCAAAGCACTAAAGCAGAACTACCTGCAGCACTAGCCACCCAAAGCATTGAAGGAGAACTACCTGAAGCACTGGCCATCGGAAGCACTGGCCACCTAGAGCACTAAGGGAGAACTACCTGAAGCATTGGCCGCCCGAAGCACTGAGGGATACTATTTGGAACACAAACCAGACTACTTGAAGCACACGACAAGACTACCTTAAGCATACTATAGGACTTCATAAGGAAACTCTACAACAGAACATTACAGTGGTATCAGAGCAGAAATCGTTCAGGAAATCTCTGAAACTTTCAAGAGCATCTCCAAAACTTTCGGGAATATTACCGAAACCATTCAAAACATTATAGTGGTATTAGAGCTAGTGATCTTGCCAGCCTACTGGGATGATTGAGAGATTTTGATACTTGGATCACACTGTGGCCCCAAACAACGATGGAGAGTGGTGGTTGAAGGCACTACAAAGGATTGACAAAGAGCTCAGTGAGGGTGTTGATCTTCCATTAGATATATTGGAAGTTTGTTTGTGTCAGGTAAACCAATTACCTTCAAGATTTATATAGAGAATCCTCTCGCCAATTAAGGAGGCCTTAAGTCAACCCAAGCTTTTGAGACACCATAACAAGGATAAATGATTGGCAGTTGCTGCATGTCTTAGTGAGGTCTTGAGAATTTCGGCTCCTAAAGCATTGTATGATGATAACACCATGATAGAGATATTGCAATTCATAGTTGACAGCTTTCAGAGTCTCAATGACTTCAGCAGTGACCCTTTTGGTAGGAGATCTACAATATTGGAGAATTGTGCAAATGTCAAAGTAAGTAACCTTCTCTTAGATCTTGAATTGCAAAATTTGGTCCATGATATGTTTCATCACTTCTTGCTCACCATCAAGGAAGATCATGACACTAAGATTTCAATTGCTATGGAGAGTCTTATGATTTCATGCATTGAAGAGATGGATGAAATATCCCAACCCATCACATCTATGTTATGGGCTATTCGTAATCTAGTATGTATTCCCTTTATAGCAGCATATAGATTGGTCAATAGTGTTTTCAAGCATTGTGAAGAAAAACTTATATCTCATTTGCACAAGTGAGAGAAAATGGATGACAATGATAAGAGTGATGCTTTACATGAGGAGAATGAAGGCATGATTACGAGGCCACTCCAGGAGGATTTGCTAAATCTTTCTACTAAACCAACATGGGGAGAACACAAAAAAGTGAAGAAGTTGCTTGCATGGATCTTGTGAAGACATGGACGGATCAAGTTGTGCCCATCACCGAAGTTGTGCTCGAGGCTATATCTGTCACGGAGGTTGTGTTTGTTGTTGAGGCAGTGTGTCTATCACCGAACCAATGTCCATCATCGTGGTTTTGCCCGTCATTGAGGTTGTGTCCCTCACTGTCATCGTGTCTTTCACTATTGTGCTCGTCACCGAAACCAAGTTTGTATCTATCACCGTCGTGTCCATCACCGTCGGGTCCATCACTGTCATGTCCGTCACCAACGTCGAGTTCATGTTCGTCACCGTCGTGTTTGTCACCGTTGTGTCTATCACCATCATGTCAATCACCGTTGTGTCTATCACCGACACCAAGTTCATATCCGACACTGTCGTGTCCGTCACTGACACCAAGGCCATGTCCGTTGTCGAGTTCATGTCTGTGACCATCGTGTTCGTCACCATTGTGTCTGTCACCATCGTGTCCATCACTGTCATGTATGTCACTGACACAGAGTTCGTGTCCATCACCGTCATGTCAGTCACCAACACCAAGTTTGTGTCCATCACCGTCGTGTCCGTCACCGACATCGAGTTCGTGTCTATCGTCAAGTTCATGTCCGTCACCGTCGTCATGTCTGCCACCGTCATGTTTGTCACCGTTGTGTCTTAACCGCCGTGTTTGTCACCGTTGTATCTGTCACCGCCGTGTTCGTCACCGTTGTTTGTCACCATCGTCTCAATCACCGTCATGTCCGTCACCAACGTTGAGTTCGTGCCTAACACCATCATGTCCATCACTAACACTGAGTCTGTGATTGTCATCAAGTTCATGTCCGTCACTATTGTCGTGTCTGTCACTGTCGTGTTCATCACCGAAGCCAAGTCCGTGTCTATCGTCAAGTTCGTGTTCATCACCGACGTCAAGCTCATGTTCATCACCGACGTCAAGTTCGTGTCCGTCGTCGAGTTCGTATCTGTCACTGATGCCAAGTCTGTGTCCGTCACCGACACCAAGTCCGTATCCATTATCGTAGTTGTGTCCGTAAACAACATCATGACTGTCTCCATCATCATTGTGTGTCTGTCATTGTGGCTGCATCGGTCGCAATAGCTATGTCTGTCGACATTGAGACATTGCTCGTTGTTGAGGCTCTATCCGTCATCGAGGCTTTAACCAAGATTTTGTGTGCCATTGAGGTTTTATCTGCAGCTAAAATTTTATCTATCGCCGAAGTACTCACTGTTGAGGTTTATTCTACCAAGTTTCCCTTTACTAAGCTACTCTTTGTTGAGGCTCCCATCATTACGACACCCTTCACTTAAGCTCCTGTCGCCAAGGTACTCACAGTCGAGGCCCCCTTTGTCAACATTCTCACCACTGAAGCTCTCTTCATCAAGGTTTCATCCGTCAAGAATATAATAATGATCATTGTGGTTGTGTTAGTGGGTAAGTTTGTGCCAACATCAGCATCTATGTGCATGACCATACCCAAAGAGATTTTTGAACATAATGGCATGAAAGATTTCATCAATTTGTGTCATCGGAATCCTAGTGAAGACTATGACAATGTTTATATCAAACTGGCACAACGGATGCTTAATGATAGTAGGGTGCAAGGGAGGTTTGATGACAATTCACTCATTTCGCCTACGTGTTTGGTTTGGGATCTTGGCGACTAAAGATACGATAATATTTATATCAAAGTGGTGCAGCGAAAGTTTGATAGCAATGTGGTGTTGTAGAGGATTGATGTCATTTCGCTTGTCTTGCCTACGGGTTTGATTTGGGATCCTGGAGTTGGTGTTTCGTCAAACGATAGATTGCTTGAGGGCAAGCAATCTTTGGGCAGCGAGGATTTGTCATGTCCCCAAATTTAAATGCAATTAAATTAATTTAATTAATTAATTAATTGGTCCCAGAATTTAAATAATATAAGGACCTTTAATTAGTTATTTTAATTAATTAATATGGGGCCCAAGTTAATATTTGGATTTGTGGTTCCGATTAATTTGATATATCTCGGACCTATTTTTATTTTAGTTTCCGTTGGTAAGTGTTGTCGTCGGTTATCTCTGTACGCCCTCGGAAAGGTTTTCCCCAACTAGTATTTGAGCACGGCTTGTAGGTAGTCGTAAATATGCAATTTGGATTATTTTCTCTATACTGCGAATTCCTATTGGGATTCTCTGTCATTCGCCATTTCGGAAGTGAAAGATCTTCCCTACTTAGCTCTCCAGTTTTAGTGGGATTCAACCCTCACCCTATTCCGTCTGTGTACTACTTGGCTTGAATCTAGCAAATCGGAGCATTATTTGTATGTGGAAATTACTATTTGGTTAACAAGTGTGTATCTTTTCGGACTCTAGCTTCTGCAAATTATTTGTGTTTAATATATTGCATTCTGCATTCTAAGTGGCATCACCAAATTATCTTGCATCACCCCTACCCTCCATACAGGCACCTGTACCAATGTACAGACACCTTGACCTTGTTATGAAGTTTTCACATCATCGCTCCAAAATTTTTGGGAACCCCCTTTTTTTCGCCAGGGAAATTTTTTTGAAGTTGTTCAAAATTTCCGATTTTAGAAAATTTTACGTCTTAGACACCTTCAGGCCAAGGGAGAAGGTTTAGGTTTATTTTTTCCCTGGTTTTAAGCTTGGTTTTCCAGAACGACTAATTTTATCTTTAGGCCGAACAAATTTCAAAAAACAACACTTAGCAAGATAAAATTGTAAATTTTGTACTTAGACGATTTTTTCTAAAAACTTGGATATAATTGTATAAATTTGAGTCATTTTCAAAAAATGAAATTTTTGTTAGATTTGTGTTTTTTGGAAAATCTTGAATTTTTTCGATAAAAAAAATAATTTTGTGATGGTGAAATCAAATAAAAAAATTGATTTTAGACTCTAGAGAAATGTTTTATTTTTGTTAAAAAATTAAAATTGCATAGCAAAATCGATTTAGATTAAATTGCAAAAATTGGCATTAAATGGATTAAATCTACCTTGAAGATTTTAAAATATTTAAAAAAATTAGTAATTTAAAATTTAAAAAATCAATTTTGGCTTGCCAAATCCGATTTTTAATGATATATTAATTACTAAATCGTCATTAAATGAAAACATTTAGCATCTCCAAGGCTTTATTAATTTTGTTTCTACAATTTTGGTCTAACTGGCAATTTAATAATGCAAATCTCATTATGGCAAAATTAATTTTTGGCTTATAATTTAATTGGCACTGGATTGTGCACTAATTAATGTTTTTAGTTTTTTTCTCCTCTCCTAGGTGCAAATCGGCCAGCTAGGTTAAGACAAGTGAATTGGGTATAAGAAGGATCTCCTTCCCATTGTCTCCTCATTCTTCCATCTTCCTCTTCCATGCTTGGGGCAGCTCTTCCTCCTTGGACAATTTTTGGCAAAGGGCAGATTTGCATATGGGAGCAGCTCTTCTTCCATGGCGTTTTTTTTATAAGGCAATTCTTGGTGATTTTTATAGGGCAAATGTGATTTTCCTTTCCCTAGATGATTCTTGATTGATGTTTGATTTCCATAGAGAGCTACGAATTTTGTGGGGCTGCGATTTTTGTGAAGCCGAATTTTGTGGAACTGCGATTTTTGTGGAGCCGAAATATGTGGAAGTATTTTCTTGAGGAGCTGCGATTTTGCATCAGATCTGGACAATATTATTTGGCAAAGGAAATAGTTGATTAAAGTCTGATTTTTTGGCACACGCATGGGCAATTTCAAGTGGGCAGAATTATGATTTCTTCAGCTAGGGCATCAATATTTACAAGGGGCTTGAAATTCCTAGGTCTGATCCAAAATTCAAAAGAAGACCCGGCTATTGGTAAAGGTAAATTCAATTCATTTAGAGTTGAAAGTGGTCCTTAAGCGGATTTCACTCGTTCGTTCTTGTCTAGTTTTATTTCTCTTGGTTCTTCTTGCATTCATCATCCCATCCTAGGTTGGAAATTAGAGATTGATAAGGGTAGAATCCATGATAGGACATTTGAAGAGGCAGAAATAAGCTAGACCACCCTAAGTTGAAGTTGGGAGATATAAGTGTAGTCCATCCTAAGGTAACGAAGGGGCAAAAATAAGTGGTAGTCCCACCCCTAGGTTGAAGATTGGAGATTGATAAGTGTAGTGATAGGACTTGATGAGGCAAAAATAAGTGTAGAATCCATCGATAGAAAGAACGTTGGAGATTGATAAGGGTAGTCCATATCACTTAGAACGAAGGGGCAGAAATAAGTATTTACGATGGTAGATGTTAGTGCAAGCAAGAACCCTAAGGGAACAAATACTAAGAAAGACAAAGAGGATATGATGCCCAAAACAACTTTTTTATCAAAAATGAGGCGAATAACCGATACAAAAGCAAAATTGGCTACACGAAGAAAAGAGAGGAGTTACCAGATCATCAAGGCTCACCGTGGCACATTTCAAATCAAAGTACGACGATCTCATTGTGCTCCTCAGCCGAATCATGGGCCTAGCTCAAGGTATGCAATTCGAAAATTGGATGTATTACTTTATTGATGAAATTGCAAATGGAAAGGGCAAATTTGATTGGGCTAGAATTATAAGTGAAAATCTAGAATTACAACTTAGGGCAGTGCAAAACTAGAAGCAATTCCACATGGAGTCCTAACCCTTCTAGTTGATTGCAAGTTAGCAAAGGTTGAAGTGCGAGCTTTGGTGAAGAATGAAATCGGGTGAAGGGCGAATTTGATTGAAGATTAAGATTCAAGAAGCCTCGCAATTTCAAGAAAGAGCAGATTAGTAGAAGAGATCTGAAAATATTTGAGGCTAAGCAAGGCTTTGCTATTCGTGCAAGCTAGCTTGGTTGAATTTGAATGGGAAGGTTGGAAGACCAAGAAAGCAAGGATAATGGGGGAGATTAAGTTCGATTTCAAGGTAGTGGCCAAAAGCAAGGCTCTCAAGTTGCAAAGAAGTTCGCATCCAGGAAAGCCACCGAGGCCAACACAAGATTACCCCAAGTGCATGAAGACCTCATCCTTTCAGGGTCAGGACATCAAGCACAAGCAAGTTCGAGTGGTGATGAGAAAGTTTCTAAGGACAAGCTCAAGCGTCCAAGGCTTCACCTTATCTCAAGAATTGAATAGATTTATAAGATAAGGTTGATGAGGTGGCACTTTCATGTGCATGCAATCAAATCATGCCAAGTGTCCTATGTTCTCATTGGTTGACAAATTATTGTAATTTTCTCATTGGCCCACAAAGTTGGTGCCCTCATGTAATTGGTTGAATAATGGTAACCCTAATTAGGGTTTGTAAGATATAATCTTGGCCCTTGATTTTGCCTCTTAACCTTGGCCATTCATTGTAATTTGGAGCCTCTACATAAGGCCATTTTGCTCTCATTTGTGGAGTTATGTTGGAGAATTGTTGCCAAAATACTATCAAAATTGTTCTCTATTCATTGTTGTGGCTTGCATGGTGAATATACATGATCATTTTGGTGTATTGCATGGTTATTCTCGTCTCTCAAATTAAAAGTAGGATTTCATCGCATGTTGCTAGAGTAGAAGTAGATGGCTAATTGTATGGTGACGTTAGTGAATGTTTGATAGGGACCTATAAACTAGGCCACTAGCATCCTAGTGGCTTGTTAGGAAGCCTTGTGTGGTAATCTAGTCCAATCGCTCCTAAGTTCTACTTGCATATATCTTTCGCTTGTACTTCAAGTTGGGTTGGAAGATAGGTGTCAGTGTGAAAATCCTAAGAGTATCCCTTAGAATCATCGCATCAATGGAGGTAGCGCCGCTGGCAAGCTTTCATTTGGTTAGATCCCCATCCATGTCCTAATTTCTCCATCCATAGGAGTAGTGGTAGAGCAATAAGCATTTAGTGGTAGGAGTAGTTGAAAGTGAAAGTAATCAAGGAGAAAAGAACAAGTCATGCAAGCGAAGTACCACCAAGTTATCTTCGAATGAATAACATAAGTCCGCCTATGTGATTACTAGCAAATCACATCGATAACTGAGTTAGTATCCACAGGTGTAAGGAACATTGGAGTTCTTGCTTATGTCCGCATAAGTTTTAACTTTTCAAGAGAGGAATTGTGTATTTGATACCCCGTATCAGATATCCAATTGCTAATATGTTATGTAGTGGTACAAAAACTGACATCAACAGGCCTCCACACAGCATCCAACCATCATTCTACGGTTTGCAGTACATACCATACGACATCCTCATGCCACCATACGGCCAGCTCCCACTGCTAGTCTCACACACCGTAGAACCATCCCTTGTCTCCACCGTACGCCATTTTCTACTCACCCATTGCCACCGTACGACCCACCATTCACCATTTTCCGCTCACCCATTGTCACTGTATGATCCATTCCTCCCCACCATATGGCCTCAGCACACCACCATCTTTCTGTACCTCCCTTTAAGTCTCTAATTTTGTCCATATCGTATGACTGTCATTCCCACTGTACAGCCTCATTATCTCCATCCGGCACAATTGCCCCTCCACCTCCACCGTACGGCCACCTCTTCCTTGTCACCATACGGCCCTTCAAATCCACTACTGTACGGTCACCTACGGTCATACGGTCACTTGTTCCTACACCATACGGCTTCTCAGTGCCTGCTCCTTGTCGTACGACCTCCTTGTGCTCCACATTGGAATACGGCATCACTCCATTATGCATCGCCACCCAAAGGAACTACCTGAAGCACTGGCCACTTGAAGCACTAAGGGAGAACTACCTAAAGCACTAGCCACCCAAAGCACTCAGGGATACTATTTGGAGCACACAACCAGACTACCTAAAGCACACAACAGGATTACCTAAAGCATACTATAAGACTTCATAAGGAAACTCTAGAATGGAACATTACAATGGTATCAGAGCAAAACTTGTTCGAAAAATCTTCGAAACTTTCGTGAACATTACCGAAAGCTTTCGGGAAAATCTCTGAAACTTTCGGGAATATTACCGAAACCGTTCGGAGCATTACATCATCTCAAATCCAGAAAGGAACCTAGAGAGCAGACAAAAGATAGTGATGAGATATCAACTTTAAAGAAGGAAAATGAGATTCTAAAACATGAGTTGAAGATTGTTGAACTAGAGCTAAGTCCGAAGAAAGATGATAGCAAGGTTCAATCAGATCTGAAATCGAAAAATGCAGATATAAGGTCCTATCTTACAAAAGTGACATTTGAACTTGAATCCATCAAGATAGAGCATGCAGAACTTGAGAAGTACAATACTATCGTGAAAGGAGAGTTAACCCTGTCTAAGCAACAATTAAAAAAGTTATATTCCAATAGTGAGAAAATTGATGAGCAACTATATTATCAAAGACCTTCCTATGATAAGACTGGTCTTCAATATTTCATTGGAGAAAAATCAACAAAGAAATCTAAAGCAAGAAAGGACCCAGATCTAGTTGTTGAAACCCTTGAACCTAAGAATTATCAAAATGAGATTGAACCAAGTCAATCCAAAGATGTACCAGAAGAAGTTGAGTAAGTAAGTCAACCTGAAAAACTTGATGAACCTAGGTAAACTGAGCAAGTTGAATCACCTAAAGAGGTAAGGTATGAATTCAAAGGTAGATGCTTTCTTTGTAATGAAGTTGGTCATATGAAGAGAGACTGTACAGGTAAGTCATTCAAACCTATTACAAATTTTTATTGTTATAATTGTCATTGTTTTGGTCATAGAGCAGTTGATTGTAAGAAACCTAGATTTGCAGTAATAATAGTAATAGTAGAATGTTTTGAGATACTAACCCTGTAGGTAATAAGAGGAGAAGATCCTCTAGCAGATCTAATGAAGGAGAAAGATCTAATGAAACAAGGAGTAACATTGTGTGTTATAAGAGTAACAATTTTGGACACATTGCCAGAAATTTTAGAGCACCAGCTAATCAAAATGGACCTAATCAGAGAAGAAGTACACCAATATGTCAGCTATGTAACAATTTTGGTCATATAGCAAGATTTTGCAGATTGGACATGAGGAACATCAACAGGAAGCCAAATTTTAGAAGAAACAATAATAGGAACAACAGAAGGAATGCTAGCAGCAACAACAGTCAGAAAGACAAGTTGAAAGAACATGTGGACAAATTCAAAGAGGTATTTGTCAAAGCAGAAGATCCACCGAGTTCACATGTGGTATTAGAACAGTATTTTGATGCACCTGATGAAAGATTAAGGTCAGCTATTGTATGCAATTCATCCTATTTGAATTAAGCACCATTTATTGAAGATCGAGTATCAGAAAGAGAAAACTGAGGTTAGAGATCGAGTTAAGAGGTGCGCAATTGATATGAGATAGACGATGATGAGTAGATGCTCTGGTTAAGAGCGCATGTCATTTGGAGATCGCATGAAGTTATACATCGCATGAAGTTATACAAATGAAAACAAGTTTATTGGTTATTAGAAACAGCTTTTTACGGATTGAGAAGTTGCACAATTAATGCAAAGTTTGTTTTGATGAGATATAAGTTGTGCAAGCAAGATTGTGTGTATCATTCAACCATCTAAAGAGTTAAGGAGCAATCAAGGGCGATTTGACAGCAAAACTGAAGGAGAACTGAAGAATTTCAAGCGCGAAGTTTAGAAAGCCCTAAATCACTTGTCGAAGCAAGGTATTTCACTCTTAAGCAAGGATTTAATCTGCGAATTGTATTAAGAATTCAAGTATAGAGATGGATAAGTCTTTGTTACATAACATTTAGGATGAAGCAAGACCTAAGGTGAAGGTAAACGTTGTTAAATATGTGATTGATGACCCTAGCAATGCATTGTTGAAAATGCCCGAGAATGTCATCACCTAGAAGATGTGGGTAGTTACCTAAGAAGAAAATTTGAAAATGTAGAAGAACACATCTTCGAGGAATTTAATAAGATATACACAATCAAGACATGAGTTCTCAACAAGGCTTTGAATATTTGAAGGATAATGACCTAGTAAAGTTTTTGTTTTACTATGAGTTTGACAATGAAGAGTGGACTAAGGTGATATTGAGTAGAATTCATGATGGCAAGTTTTGGTTAGGAGATAATGTGGTTGAAATCACAGCTTCATGATGGCAAGTTTTGGTTAGCAGATAATGTGGTTGAAATCTCAGCTAACCTTAATTCATGAGGTTACTGGATTATGTAATGAAGGCAGTATACCAGTGAATGAGAAGAATGTCAAGAAGTTAGTACTTGACAACACTAAGTCTGTTTACAATGGTAGAGGCCTAGTGATCAGTAAGATCAAGCTGGATGATGTCAGATTCTTGAGCGGAATCATAGCAGCAAGGATGTGCTACAGCTCCAAAGAAGATGATATGGCAGCTGGCTTTATTCAAGTAGCTTATAAGATATGTGTTGATAGAGAGAAAGTCAACTTGTGTGAAATTCTAAGAGCCCACTTGACAAAGAACCTTGAAAATTTAAAAGGTTAAGAATAGTTAGTTCAGATTCCAATCCGTGATCAATCATATGTTTTTTCATCTGATCAAGAGATTTCAGTTAATGCAAGCATCAACCATAATGAGCAATAGTAGGAGCACAATGGAAAAGATTTCTTAAGTATATAACAGACACCTTATTGAGAAGGTAAATGATAGTGCAAATTTGATTGTGAAGACATACCAAACTGATATAAGGGAGAGATTCAGAATTCCACATACATTGAGGCAGTAGAGCCTAGGATGTTGTATGTTGAACCCTTGGGATATGAGATCACTGAAGAGGAAATAGAAGGATATAGCTTGAATCAGATAAAGATGAGGAGTTCGATAGATTCGTAAACTATGAAGAGCTGATCCAATCAGCTAGCCAAGCTCAATTGGAGAAGTCAGCAAAGAAGAAAGTAGAATTTGTTATGAAGAAGACTATGGAACAAGCTGAGATGACAGCTGAAGAAGTAAGTGCAGTGAGGCAAACAATCACTGGGATGAAACAAATTGGTCAACAAGAGATGATGTACATTCCACCCTTGGCATCTACTGGACCATCAGAAGGAGTAACAGTGGCAGCACCTGCTACTACAACACCTATTGTAGGATCACAGCAGCAGGCACTCATCACACCTGTTATTCCTCTAACAAAGGAATCAAAAGAAATAGAAGTAGAAGTTGTAGAGGTAAAAGGGAAATCAGTTAGACTGGCAGAGGTGAAACAAGAGTCATCAGATTCTCCCGGGAAGAAAAGAATGAAGGCAATAGCAACAGGACCAGGAAAGAGACAAAAGGTCAAGTAGAACCTCAAAAGACAGAAGAAAAGCAACTAGAAAGTGAACCCTCAATGAGAAAGGCATGGAAACCTAAAATTGAGCAAGTAAACAGTGCAATCGTCAACGAAGGGAACTTTGTTCAATTAAATAAATTTTATCATTTATATACATAGATTGACAGATTAGAGCTAGAAAATGTTGTTATTAGACATTATTCTGTCTAATAAGAAATTTGAGGATGTTAAGGATGAAATCCCAAAAGACCTCTATGAGAGGCTAACAAACAGAGGGAAGAGAATGGTTGAGGAGGACAAGAACATCAGGCAAAACTAGATAAGGAAACTATGCCAAGTTGACAGTGGTGAACATATGGCTAGTTTAATGAAGAGTCTAGAACCATATATAAGAAACAAGAAAAGGGCCATACTGATAATGGGAGGAAATTGTCAGCAAGTTAATGAAGAGACTGAAAATGCTATTGTGCAGATGATACCAGACCTGAACAAAGCAGCAGCAGCAGCTCTAGAGATCTCAATTGGAACTGATACAATGCAGATTGGTGGCACAAAGGTCACAATTGATATGGCTGACAATCCTTTTAAAGATTATGGTACAAGCATTGTTGGCAATATCTCCAACTACTCTAGTTCTGATAAAGAAGCAGATGAAGAAGAGGAGAAAAGAAAGAGTGAGGAAGAAGAGAAAAGAAAGAAAGAAGAGGAGAACAGGAAGAAGGAAGAAGAAAGGAAGAGAAAAATAGATGAGGAAAAGAAGAAGAAAGAAGAAGAGGAAAAGAAAAAGGAGGAAGATGAAGGGAAAAAGGAGGAAGAAGAAAACAAGAAGAAGAAGTGAAAAAGGAGGAAGACGAGGAGAAGAAGAAAGAGGCAGAAGAACAGAAAAGAAGAGAAGATGAAGAGAGGAGGAAGAGGCTAAGAAGACAAGTGCATCAAGCACGTCTCTTACCCTTGCAGCTCTAATAGGCTCAAATGATAATGATCAAATAGAGCTGATATCATCTTTGAACAAGATAATCAACAAGAACAGACAGGTGAAGGGTTTGCAGAAAACTCTTATGGATGTAACTGAAAAGTTACAGAGCACATTCACGGTAAGAATATCAAACTCTGATCCAGAGGATAGAACTAAGGCTGATTCAAGCATTTGATGTTGAATACACTAACCTATCAGATGTGGCAGTAGTTCAAGCCCAAGCAAAGCATGATGCTCAAATGTTTGACACTGTGTGTCAGAACATTAGGAATGATCTAGGAGCTCTTGATGCTTGTATCAAGGAGCTAAGGAGATGCAAGCTAGAAGGAAAGGCATTGTATGCCAAATGTGCTGTCTTTTAATTTCACAAAGGACAGTGATGACGAGTTGCAGAGCAAGTGAGATGAAGTCAAGACTTTAGCAAATCAGCTTCAGCAGTCGAGCACCAAAATTGAAGACATTGAAGGGAAGATAAGCAAGACTTATGATGAGATAAGTCTCATAGAATTGAACAAGGAAAGAATTACAAAGAGGTTCTCAATTTTGAGGGAACACCTATCATTGAAGATCAGCACACTTGAATAGCAAGTGGAGAAGTGTTTGAAAGCAAAGACATCCTTTGATAAGTTTGTATACTCGGACTTGAATGCAGTAGAAATAGCATCCTATGAATTGTGTTCTCTCTGCAGCATATCAAAGGGAGTGAAGGACACGAGAGAAGAATTTGAAAAGTCTGAAGGGAAGTTTTGATGACTGCATTTCAGGCTTATCCACCTAAGTGCAAAGGTAAAGTTCTACAATTTGACATGTATATAGTTTTTGACACCTTTGTCATTGATGTCAAAAAGGGAGAAGTATAGGAAAAATGTATTAAGTATAATGTAAGGGGGAGTAACTGTAATATACTAAGGGGGAGTATTATTATACAGTATTGTAATAGGAGTTATAAGGAAAGATGGTTATAAAAGTATTGATCCACAAATTTTGAATTTTAAAGTTTTGTAAATTTTTGTAAAGGCCAAATTTTTAAGAAAGTTTTTGTACAACATTTTGGGACTTAGCCAAATTTCCCATATGTTGCCATAAATGCCAAAGGGGAAGATTGTTGGCAATATGGTTAAGTAAGATAAGTTGGTATATTGTTGGAGTTGTCATTTATGGCAACATATACCTTATGTGAAGAAGGCATTACGTACAGATGAAGTTTATACAGTTAGACATGGAAAATTGTCTAAGTATCAGATAGTTATTCAATTGATCAAGGACAGTTTTGATGTGTACAAATGACAGAGTAGTTATTGCCACGTGCGCAATTAGGTACAGATACTACACAATGTGAGGATGACGTATGTAACTACACAAGTCTGTATGGACAGTACAGAATAAACATCAATAAAGGCAATGAATAAAGCATAACAGTAAATGGTGTACAGGTTAAGGAATTATTTTGGTTATGAAATAATTACTTAGCTAATTAGGGATGACATCCTAGATGTTAACCCTAAGAGAACAAGAATTAATTCTGCACTTTGTGAAGCATGTGAAAGCTTGAAGGCCGACTGGACAGATTTTGTAAAATGTAAAGGTATAAAGGAAAGATTGTATTATGCGAAGTAAAGTGTAAGTTCTATGTGATATGCAAACTATATTGATGTGAATTGTGATGTATGATTAGAGGTATCAAAGAGCAGCAAAGGAAAAATCATATATTGAAGATGTCAACAGTAAAGAGGTTTTCATATCTATCTCTTTTGTATCAAGGAACTATATGAATAATTGCATGTTTGAGCAGTGGGCTCATCTTGCATATGTTTTGTAATTGTATATACCAACTCCTAAGAGGGTTGAGGCTTTTAACAGGGCCTAGTCCTCTAACAAGGACCAAGACACTATATATGTAATAGACTCCTAATAGGGTCAACATCCATAACAAGATACTTTTGTTTAGTGGATCATTTTGCAGGTACCATCCCCATCGGGCTTTTCCCTTGGCTAAGGTTTCCCTAGTTAATAAAATATGGTGTTATGAGTTCTCTTATTGCATGGTTATGTTAACTGTTCAGCATTATTAGTTTACTTTCATATGCATGTTATAAAGTCATTAACAATATTCAGTTTTGGGCAAAAGTTTGTAGAATATTGATTCACCCCCCTCTCAAGTATTCCCTATTTCTAACACACTATGCTATACCATTAGGTAAAGTCGTATACATCTCCTTCCCCAACAATTCCACCATCAATCAATATCTATCTGGGAGTCTCCATCAAATCTTGCAAGGTTGAGACCACCTTATCTCAAATAATACATACATCTTTCCACGACTCCTCTATGCAATGTATCTTGGAAAGGATGAATAGAGTCCTTCATGAATTTTCACCAAGTCTTAAGCATGCTTATATGCCTCATTCTAAAAACCTCTTATCCAAACTTTTGCACCCTGAACAATCGGTCTAATCCTTTCTATACATTCTACTGACTCAATCAAAATAAATGGAGGAACAAAGGTTGGGCCTTCTACTCTTTCAGGATGGGATGGGTTATTTATATATTTACACAAGACCTTGATCTTGTCATTCCACTTCTAATATTTTCCTTCCAATTTCCTCATCTTAAATTTCATTACTTGTTCAGAGTCGCCAAAATCTTCAATAACTTTCTCTAATGAAGCATGGCCTAAATCAAATTGTCACATTGTATTCATCTGGAGTAACTAGTCCCTTGCCTTATGAATTGCACGTGTTGTAAACTTAAGGGTTGCAATGTTTCATTAATTAATTTACTTATAATAAAGATAGCCAAAATAATAATATAATAGTTCAATTAAGAAAAACTAGAGTTGGAAAGTGCTTTTTTGTTTTTGTTTTTTTTTTAAATTGAATTCTTTTTGCTTTTCCAAGGGAATGTGCAAGCCCTCTAAGGTACAGCCTAGGTTCATCTAGTGTCCACCCTATGGACCCTAGAAGGACCCACAAGATACGCAAGGCAGATCCCAAGCCATCCTTGCACCAAACTAGGACCACATGCATACAAATGGGGTTGGGGGCTCTAAAGAACTTGATAAAATAGCATTTAAAGAGCTATTAGTGCATTTGACTATAGTTGGAAGACTCTGAAGTCAACTTAATGCAATTTGAGAAAAATATACACGTGTGCCATCTTTGCATTTTATGACTTGTCCCAAGTTTTGGCAGCAGTTTTTGGATAATTTTGTACTGACTTGGATTTATTGATCTTGCCAACTCCAATTATGGCAATAAATAGATAAATGCTAAGGGAGAAAACAAATATGATGTTGAACAAATTACTTAAGATATAAACAACCTATTTAAATCTACTATAAATCGATGTTGTATTAAACAGAGTACATGAATGCTCCTTATAAAAATTTACGAAGGCAATGTTTGTATTATTTAACAATATGAACTAAAGACAAAAATAGAAACTACCTAATAAACAAAATACTAACTAAAGGATGACCATTAAAAGAATATTTCAATATCCTAATACCCTTCATTAATAGTTGTCATAAATTGCAGAGAATTTTGTTGCTACTAAGACCCTCCCTAGATTTGCAAAATGCTAATAACCAAAGAGTAGCCAAAATCCGTCTAGAAAAAATAGAGAAGGTTGTCCCCTTCTTCAAAATGTTTTCCAACAAGAGACAAGTTCGCCACTAACCCTCCCAAAATCTGCAAAACTTCTAGCCAAAAATCATCACAAAACATCCAACCAAATGTTGGATAACACTATTGTCCCTCCATGTAGCTAGAGACACACTCGAGAATAATTGTCACAATTTTGACAAGAAATTGGAACCTTCCAAACTTTTGCAGAAGAGCACGATTCCCCAACACATGCTGCAAAACATCACTAAACCCAAGATTACAAATCATTGTTTTTTTAGGAAAATAAGGTAAAAACCCATAAAGGATTTTTTTAAAATAAAATCAAAAAACCAAACATATTTCTAGCACAAAATCCGAGACATGAAGCATAATACAAAATATTATTTTTAAGGAAAAAAAATGATAAGAGCTTTCTAGAAACAAGAGAGCCCTCCCTAACAAAAGCGAACCCTCAATTTTTTATGAAAAAGTTATAAGCCCAAAATAAAACAAAATTCACAAGAAAGAATTACTTAAATCATTTTAAGGGAAAAAAAAATTTTGAAATTCCATCAAAGAAACCTTTATGCAGCAAAACACAAGACTTCATGTGATAAACAACATATGCAAGCAATGCAACTCAAAAGGCACATGCAAGAGATAGGCATCTCACAAAATGCACATGCAATAACTAGGAAATCACACAATCAAAACCCTTGACCAAGCTTACAATGTTCATCAAAAATATTTCTAGACAAACCACAAAATTTTCATTGATTTCACCTCCAATGATTTTTACTCTAAAAAATTGAAAAACAAATTTCTGAAAAAATTCAAATGAAAAGAGGGTCAAACTTGTCTTGAAAAATTTTGCCAAATTCAATGAAATCCCATCACCCCATTTTGATACCATGTTATAGTAAACTGATGTTGTATTAAGAAGAGGAGATGAAAGCTCCTTATATAGATTTGCATAGACAATGTTTCTATTATGGAACAGCCATGAACTAAAGACAAAAATAGAAACTAGCTAATAAACTAAAGACTAAGATTGCCATTGAAGAAAAATACATTTTACTCTAAAAAATCGAAAAACAGATTTTTGAAAAAACTCAAATGAAAGGAGGGTCAAACTTTTCTTGCAAAATTTTGCCAAATTCAATGAAATCCCATCACCTCATTTTGATACCATGTTATAGTAAACTGATGTTGTATTAAGAAGAGGAGATGAAAGCTCTTTATATAGATTTGCATAGTCAATGCATCTTCTTATATAGATTTGCATAGACAATGTTTCTATTATGGAACAACCATGAACTAAAGACAAAAATAGAAACTAGCTAATAAACTAAAGACTAAGATGACCATTGAAGAAATATTACAATACTAATACAGAAAGATGTCTTACTATACAATTAAGCAAAATGGAATACAATATCTGAGCAATACTCATTCCATATCTACATTGATGATTCTTACGTGTACCTTGGATAGACGCCGAAGTAATTGATTGCATGTTCTAAGCATGACCAGCTTCCCTCTTCCAAATAGTTCTTGCTGGCAAGGCAGCACTTCTTAGAATCCAAATGAGACAAACACAAAAAATGTGCCAGATGTAATGCAATATACCAAGTTCTTACCTTTCCCAAAACATCTTGTTTGCTTTCAATGTATGCAAAAACTTCTTTACAATCTTTCATTGTTGACATTTCAGTCAGATCCTCTAGTAGCTGGAAGATCATGCCCCCCTCCACGTGACCTCTTTCACAAAGATAAAGCACGATATCTGTTAAAGAAAGAAATTTGATTAGAGAACAGAGAGTAAAAGAAAAATCCAAAGTAACATGTTTCCACTGATTCTTGAAAAGTTAATCAGTCATCAAAGGCCAGATATTATGCAATATTACTGATAACATCAAAAAACAAAAGGCATTAATTTTTGCGCACCAAGAAGCCTAGGGATAAGTCCGCGATTATTTTCTCCCTCCACAATAGAACCTCCATGTTGCATAGCTGGTTCTCCAGCCTCAACAGCAGCAGCCTGGAGTTTTGACATGTAACGGATGAACCAGTACTTCCCGCTTATAAAAACTTCATGAATTGACAAAAATTTAAATCGATTTACAAAGCTAAGGAATGAAAATTCCAAAGTTTACCCAGGACACACAATATTTGTGGTTGTCCCTAGTATTGTACTGAAGCTGGATCCTGTCTACATTTAAAAATCGTCATCTACCATTTTTGTGCTGTATTTGAAGTGTTTAGTCTGAAAGCAATAATTTACCAAGAAGACAAATTGCATACTGATTCTACATGTGGATGTTACATCAGAACATGTAGGCTGCAATTCTAATATAATATGCACCTGCATACAATAAATTTAACACTAACCTAGGTTCAGCACTCATTCATTCCTTCAACTTTATTGATCACTTTCCCGAACAGCAGATGGTTCCTGATACTAATTCAGTCCAAAAACTCATACACAGACAAGAAAAAAAACTCAGTAATATTAATACTTTACAATCATAAGCATGCTTCATTAAGTGTTTCATAGGAAAAGCTAGACCGAAAAGGAAAAAATCACAGGCTGGAAGATTAAACTTGAACCTTTAGAAATTTAAAATCAGGAAGAGTACACACATTGTGTTTAATACTTCCTTGAGTAGGGTTTTGGGGACTATATGATGTATGTGCATGAACTGCATGCTCAATGGAAAACAAAAGAGCAGTTGCATTGCTTTATAAAAAGTCAATATGCATATCTATACACCAATCCTAATCAATGACAAATGCACCTTAGTAGAGACAGATCCTGAAGCACTATATCTTAAAAGAAAAAGATTTTATCTTAGGCATATGTAACTTCAACAAATAATGGCTATTTGTACTCAATGTTAATTGACATCAGAGATTCAACTGTACTTCATTCAATGGCTGTGCTTTACATTTAAGTTCCAGTAAAAGTTTCCAAAAATATTCCCTTAGTAGTCATCTCCTTAGAGCTTGGAGAGAAAGAACGTTTTCCTCTATTCAGAATTCTGACTTGACATATTTATTACCCTTCAAATAGGACAGTCACCTTACGGAGACAAAAAAAGAGTTCTCTTGTCAAAAAGTACTCCTTTCTTCTACAGAAACCAAACCTATCTTACATATGAAACATATCTGATGGCCTGCAAATCTTCAGTGAGGCATAAAAAGCCTCCCAAAAATGAATTGCCTGATTTTCTCCTACTTTAACTTGTATTTAAATAAAAAATGTGATATAATTTGCTACATATGTTCAGTGATTAAACTTATCCCATTTGCACTAATTCAACCAAACAATAGAAGCAATAGATATTCAAGCAACACTTAAGAAAAAACAAAAAACAAAAAAGTCCGATTCACTTATAAAATGATTAAAAAATAACAAAACTGGTTAAGGGCATCTATCCTGGCTCTTATATGATATTTTCTTGGTTGTACACTTAATCCTAATGACCTACTTTATAAATTCATTGACACTAATACAATTTCTTAGTACAAAGACTGCTCAGGAAACAGGGATGTGTTTTGGGGACAGATTTTTTTTTTCCTGTTTTTTTGAGACTGTTTTATAGAAAGGCTATATAAACAATAGGGAGAAATTTTAAGACAATACAGGCAAAATTTCAAATGTTCATATAAAACTGATAATGCATAAAAGCTATATAAAAATAAGGAAATTTTTTTAAAACATGTACAGGAGGTTTCAAATATAAAATCCTTAGTACACAACATTAGCAACAGGGAAATGCGGGGAAATTTCAAATATTCATCACGTACATTGTACAATCCTTAATACACAACATTAGCATTGAATTGAGAATAGACATAACAGTTTAACACATTTAAAAAATGTCCAAGCTTAAAGTTCAATTGCTTCCACAATTCATTGTCAATATGAACATGATATAAAACTTAAAACACAACAAAATTCCCAATGGCTGAAAGTTTGAACTACACAATGACAGTCACAAAAACATAGTGATAGAAAATGAGGAGAAAGACCTGCATTCTGAACAAGCAGTAGAGCCTTCCTCTGAAAAAAAAGTCCAAACTTAAAGTTCAATTACTTCCACAATTCACTGTCAATATGTACACGATATAAAACTTACAACACAACAAAATTCCCAATGGCTGCAAGTTTGAACCACACAATGACAGTCACAAAAACATAGTGATTGAAAATGAGGAGAGAGACCTGCACTCTCTGAACAAGTAGTAAAACCTTTCTCTGATCTCATAGTAGATAGGGCAGCAGAACACAAGAATGGGTCTCAGACTTTGTCTTCCCAGGGGGCAAAGACAACAAATCTTGTCCTCCCAATCAAGCTAGTGATCAGTTTGTATACATAACCGGTAGAAGCCCACTCTAAAGGATATGAGAGATATGTGGAGGCCGTGGATCCAGCAGCGGGTGAGGTACACTGGGAGCAGAATAACCTCGTCCTTGATATCTACATAGCGCTCGGCAAAGGAGGTCATCCTCGGGTGGAGCCCCTAGGAGGATTTCTCCAAGTCATGATAATGTATTGCATGTATATGTCAAGCCTGACATTCTCATTCAGTTCTTGTCAAGACATGTGAAGGTGAGCAAGGGCATCTAGAGAAAATTGGAAGGGGTGAAGGTGATCTGTCAAAATCCCAATCGAACCAAGAAGAGTAGAGGCACGGGCGAACTAGCAACAAGCTCTGCTAGTAGGATCGAAACCTGCAATCACCTTAAAGGAATAGTATGCCAGATAGGAGTACCTGTGAAAGCGCCCAATAGAACCCACAAAGCACCGAAGCCAATGAAGAAACCAGACCAAATAGAAGATGGTCTCCAATATGAAAGGATGAGACCCAAACTCAACCAAGATGATACTATGGGGAGTGGACTAGTGACATCTGATAATGCCTCAAAGGAGGGGGCTCTCTTGAATGCAGCCCAGTCAGACTCCAAGAGAGAAGGCCCCCATACAATCGACCCATAAAGGACGGTCGGCCTAACCAAGGAGTCCAGCATGGACAACTTGTGGGGTATCTTGCAAGTGGTGTCTAAAACATTGTCTCTCAAGCAGAGCTAGGGGCCACTTATTAACCCGAGATTGCATGTCAGGTCTCCAAATAAAATGGGGGACAAAGAACTTAACCCCAAGGTATGTATAACAGGAAGTGACCTCAATAACATCGCCCTAAAAGTAGAAGTGGAGGTACAAGGTCTTTAAGTAGTTGAAGACCATAACCCAGTTCTTACCCAGGCTGACAACAAGTTGGCACAAGTTACAAAAAGAGGTCAAACTGTCAAACTGTCGTTGAAGTCCCTTCAGTGATGAAGCCAAAAGAACTACATCATTGGTGAACAATAAAATAGAGAGTGTAAAAAGTAACCATCACAAGGAAGCGAGACATCTTGGAGGAAAGCTTCAAGCTCATCAATGTAGATGCCGAATAAAGTAGGGGAGAGGGCAGCCCTGCTTGACATCAATAGTGCCCTGAGTAGGATTTGGAAAACCATGTGAGGTTTTGAATCTGCACACCACCCTCTTATATAACCTCATTATAGTCGTCGGTATATGGTTTGAAATCCTAATGTCCTGAAGTCTCTAGAGGAGAGTCGTCTGTGGAGAAAATCAAAAGCTTTGCAAAAGTCTACAAAGCAATAGTAGACTTTCTCCAAATGGTGTCGACCCTCCTCAATAATAGTCTGTGTAAAGGTTGTAGCTTATGTCGGATTGATTCGATCTAATATATATTATTGTTATTGGTAAATCATCATTTCCTATATATACTTATCCATGTTAAATAATATATATCATTGTATATAATATATATAATAGTATATAATCTCTCTCTCTCTCTCTCTCTCTCTCTCTCTCTCTCTCTCTCTCTCTCTCTCTCTCTCTATATATATATATATATATGTATTTCTGTTAATATATTATAGATAATTAAATGATGATTAAACCATAGAGACATGTCTCTTCTCATATTTATATGAGATTCAAATCTACATTTGGAACACACCTATAACAATTGGCAATATTAGTACATTTGCAGCGATCCATGAAAATCAACATGGTATCAGAGCCAACTGCAAATGTAAGAAAGAAACAAAAAATATCACAAATATATTAAGGAGTAGATTGCATAAAGAGATAAAATATTTCTAGTACATTTTAGGAGGAGTTATTGAAGCAAATTTTTATTCTGAATATTCGGGCGAGAATTCAGAAATTGCTTGGCATCACATAAACTTATGTAAGAAATATTTGATTGCAGCCGAAGCTTGCAAATTTAACATCAATTTGATTATTGTTGGCAATATGGGAGTTAGCGAGAGTTTGGCTAAATTTTTACATACGTATTGCAAATGTAAATATTGAAATATTATTTTATAAAGCTCCTACCTTTCTAATAAACTGTGACTAAGAGATACTGTGCAGATTGGTAATAGATTACTGTAACCATGCCAAGGGTGTAACTATCGAAGAGGAATACAGCCTCAACATTAGTCATGAAGTTTAAGCAGCGATGTGATTCCCCTGAGGCATTGATATCCAATATTAGTGATTCCTCAAATGAATGTTGACTTATGGTAAACAGTCTTGATGATGAGTGCATGGTTATAAGGTATTAAGAGACATCAAGAATTATCTATGATGGTATGGTGATCGAATAGAGTAATACTAAAAACAAGAGAAATAGTGAATAAGGGCATTGCAACAAATAATGAGACAAAGATAAATTAAATTAATGTTCTCTAGACCACTTATCATTGGAGAGTATTATTCAAAGGGGGTATTTTATTATCATAATAAAATTAGGAGACCTCCATGTAAGTCACCTACAATCTGAAAGCATATTGGAGCTATATAAGGGTTCATGACATGCTCACAAAATGGACTTCCTTTATGCCATCTTCGGTCCTTGATTTGGAAATTCATGGAAAGTTTCTCACTCTTCTATCACATCATGACAAAAGGCTCACACTTCATACACCAGTAAGCAGGTCAGATAGGACATGGAGATACAAAGAAAACTTCATTCCTCTTTGGCAGATCGGAGGACAAGAGATTTCATTTCTATCCAGATGACATATCAACCAAACGTCTGCATTCACCTTGCAAGAATCAAATAATCAAATATCTCGATAACATAAGCTTTGACATGATTTGATATAAGAAGAGAAAAATGGCTTGTCTGCCTTGGCCAGTTCAAGAGTGAAGTTTCACCTCACTTGTTTTCAACATTCATTACTTTGTGTGACCAACTTAGTTGACTCCTCTGATTGAGTCCTCCACTTCTTCATCATTGACTGGGGAGACGTGCACACCACTGGACTTCTTGGCATCAAATATAATTTTCTTTGGAGAAACGACTTCTAAAATTTCCATAATATTATGTGGAAAGAAGAGAGTATATGAGCAAGAGATAAACAAGAAAAATGAAAAAGAGAATTTGTTGTACAAAAGCAGCACATACAAGTATTAGCAATAAGAGAGATGGGATCAATAATTTTTGTTTGACATTAGAAGAAATCTATATTGGTATTTCTATATTAGCCTGAAGCTTGGGAGCCTTATTGGAAATGGTGAAGGCAAGGTGGGGACTTCTATTCATTCATAACAATAATTTTGAAGGAACATGTGTTGTTATTATTCAAAAGTAAGAATTTGTTGAATGAGCAATATTTTTGAAAGATGTGAATCAATTTGATGCTCAAAGATGGTCTGTGTAGCATGAGAAGTTGAGAGTTCATTTAGACCTTGAAAAAAATCATCGCAAAAACAAATTGTCACATTATGAATGAATTTGCAATAAGATTAGCTCATAGGAAAGTAATCACATGAAATTGGTGTAAGTTAATGAAAGTCCAATTTTGATGAGCTTGATCAAATTGAGAGTTGCAGTTGTGTCATCAAGAACTAACAAGAAGCAAATAAAGACTTTTTAGTTGAATATAATGACAAGTGTAGAGTTAATAACTACAACTGCCTTGATTTCGTATGAAAATGGTGACACCAATACTATACTTTGTGTTGAAAAATTGAAAGACACCTACTCATACTTTGTCTACACACATCTAAAATGCAATGGAAATTGGAGGAAGAAGCATCGGTATGGAGCAATGTAATGCCCAACACAAACGTTATGAGTGCCTTATTGGTGTCGCTAAAAGAGATGTTCAACAGTGTCGTGATGACATCCTGTTGAGCCCTAGAATCTATAGGACATAAAAGAGGGACCAATAAAGGGAAAGCCGTAGCCATACACCTGCCAATCTTTGTCCCATGTTTCACCGTAAGGGATAAAGACTTATGAAGAAAGCATTAACCTCTTCCAATGATCTATCCCTAAAAGACTGAAAACTCTACAAAAGTGAAGTTTGTGGGAATTTTACATTGTGAGGGGGTGAATAATTATCTTAACCAATGTTTCATTCCCATTGAAGGCATTTTCTAATTTGATGGATATGGATCTTCATTGGAGAAATTAATATCAAGGATGTTGATGTACAAATAAGTATTTATTATTCTTAAGTATTACTTTTATCTACTCATTATAATCTCTCTATCATTTACATTTTATATGTACTATATGAGTTATTTTCCTTAATGTTTTCCTTTGTACCTAAAGTTGATCCTGCACAAAAAGAATGGTACATAAGGCAGCTTATGACAGTAGCTTCAAAAAAGTTGTGATTAGGCTGGATAAAGTGAAGCTCTTGAAGCATATATCTTTGATGATGATTGAGATTATGAGTATCCTTCTACATTATAAGGAGTATGACACTCCTTCAAAGGCAACGCAGGAGCTTAGAACATTGATACTCGGAGAGAGTCTAGAATTACATGTTTGTGGATGCATGATTTTGATGGGCCTACTCCTGTGTACATAATGAGGAAGTAATGACTTATCACCAAAAAGTCAAGAAGATCGATATCAAATTAAGAGGGAGTTCGACTAGCATCCTGAGGCCAAGAGAGTAACTAGAGGAGTTGACTTCCCAAAATTGTTGTTCAAAGGGAGAAATTTGAAGTGTGATCTCTTCTCTATAAGAGAAAAGTTCGAAGTGAAATTCCTTGTAATGCATTCTTCTCTGTGAGAGAGAACTGAGGTGAAAGCCCTTGTACCACCCTTTGACTTGGTTCATAGTGGTTACTATTTCACATATGATATGTAATGAAAGGTGACAATCTTTCATTGACATATATAAAAAGAAGGTAACTATTATAAGATGACGATGTTATAAATGGTAGACCTATTATCATGGCAGACTTCATTAAGTTGTTGTCCCAGAGTGATGGAAGTCATGATAACGAATGTATCATGATCAAACTTCATTAAGTTGCTGTCCCAAAGTGCCCCGAGATTATCATACTTATCATGATAGAGACCATGACATTGTGATTTCTTGTTAAGTTGTTGTCCCGGAGTGCTAGAAATAAGATAACGTATATCCTTCTAGAATATAACATATTCTTTTGGTAGGCATTGAGGATTTGATGCCAGTTTACGTGCCAAAAGAATATATGTATGATGAATATCATATGATTGATATTTCTTGTTAAATCATACTTCTGATTATATTGAAAGATAACATCTAAGTTGATGGATTTATGCTGATATCCTTAAATATGTCATTCTACAAATATCATACTAAGATAATATCTCTTCATATACTTGAGAGCATAATGTGTTCTACAAATCCTCCCTAGCTAAGAGAGAGTGTTAAGGTTGTAGCTTCAATCGAATTGATTTGATCTGAGATAGATTATTGCTATTGGTAAATCATCATTTCCTATATATACTTATCCATGTTAAATAATATATATTATTGTATATAATATATATAAATATATTATATTATATATAGTTATATATATTATTTTTGTTAATATATTATTATTAATTAAATGATGATTAAACCTATGAGACATGTCACTTCATGAGACATGTTTCCTCTCATATTTATATGAGGTCCAAATTTGCATTTAGAACACTTATAACAATGGTAATGTTAGTACATTTGCCGCGATCCATGAAAATCAATAGTTTGAAGAGTCAAAATATAATCTATGGTCTGAAAATCTGTCCAAAAACCGGCCTGCCCTTGTGGTCAGAGTAAAGTAACTATTATGTTTAGTACTTGTTAAAGCTAGTCGGGCTAGGTAGTTAGGAGGTGAGGAAATGCTTCGGTTGGTTCCCAACAAACCAAACCTTCTATAAATATTTGGAATATTGTCAATGTACCCATGTTGATTTTTGGTATTAATAAAGAGATCATTTCCTTGCATACTAATAATGTGGTATGAATGGTATGTTCTCTGTTTTACTTCATGTGTATCTCAATTGGACTATCCTGTATGGTTAGCATATTATATCTCTATGAATTTGAGTGATATTTCCACTCTACAACACTCTAACCCAACAATGTTGCCAATCAAGCTCCCTGGATATGATAGTGTTCAATACAATCGCATAGAGTATGGCAAATGTATGCTTGATCATGATAATCCTATAGTTATTGGGGTCAAAGACCAACCCAGTCTTATGGATCGTATAGATAATGTGGAGCAACCAAGAGTCATATTCACCACCTTGTTAAAGAGCATGGTGAGAACAAAACCCAAAACAAAAATACCAAGCTTGAAGAGCTCCACTTCAAACTCTTCCTCATTTGCAGCCCTGCTACTGCTCATGCATCTAATCACCTGACTGATGTTGGAGGCTATGAGAATTTGGTAGTGAGGCGAGGGGTGAGGTGGATAGGGGGTTGGTCAGGGATCTCATAGACAATGGAGGTGTGGGAGATAAGGGAGTTGTGATCCACAGCATAGGGAGGGGGAGGATGGCCAGGGACAAGATATAGCAAAAGAGCTTTGGAAACTGCTAAAGAGAGGCACAGAGGTTTCTACATTGCAAAAGAGGAAACTTTGGTAGGCAAGCCTCAACTAGACGAAAGAAGGGGAGAGCATGGTGAAGGCCAAGCGAACCGAGTGGTGATAAGACTTGCAGTCCTTGTCAAACCACTAATTCATCGGGCAAGATCTCCTACACTTGGTGTTGAGGGAAAGACGGGAGGTGCAGTGGGGGATTAAAAGGAGGGCGAACTCCCACAACATAATCGCGAGCAAGTCAAACATGGAGGGAGCATCCCCAATATCAGTGAAAGAATCATGGGGGAGGAGCCACCTAAGGTAGCCGACAAAGGGATTGCGGTCACTCTCAATAAAGTAGAAGGTGGGGGTGAGGGGAGCCTCCATCAGAAGGTCGGAGGGGGCAAAGAGGTCAAGGGAGGAACCTAAGGGTAAGGCTAATAGAGTGTAGTCAACCAAGGGGAGACAAGAAGAGGTGAAGCAACTGATGGACAAGATGAAAGAAGCAAAAGAAAAAGCATAGTGCACAATACTCGAATCACCACGATAAGGCCAACAGGTGAAAAGACTAGAACCAAGAGAGCAAGGAAACCCATTCAGGATCACCAGGTCAAAGGATTCACATAACTACAAAAGACAGCATCTTTATCTGGTAAGGAGTCCCTAACCGTCCTTGGAAGAGCTTCTAAACCTAAGGAGCCTAGATCTAATTCGGTTGTACATACCAAATCAAATCCGCAATCATGAAGAGGAGTTTCTAGGTCTCTAGTTTGCACATTAAAGTCACCCAGAATAATGATGACACCCAAAGCCGAAAGCCTAGTGATATGCTCCTAAAGGTCAATATACAATCACCACTCTCTGAGCAATGAATCACAAAAGAGATTGGCAGAAAGTAATAAGTTGCAATGAAGATGTCTCTAAGGTGAGGCATTGAGTGATTGATGTGGATCCACAAATACCTAGTTGAGTTGTCCGCATGAACCACTGAAATCATACTGAAAAGGTGGTCTCTAAATAATCAAGAGACCCCCCCGAACCCTTGAACTCATCTCTAAAGACTAATAACCACTAACAGCAAGAGAAGCCTAGAAGAGGACTGACCGAGCTCTCATTCATCTCCATAACCACAAGAATATTTGCATAACCAATAGCAACCTGGAAAAGGCCTGGCAAGGACCATAAAGTGAAGTTGTCGTTCCAACATTTCACAAGAAGGGAGCTACTTGGAGGACTCCTTGTCAAATTGTTGTTGGGACTATCATTTGGCTTTGGAGGCAACTTCAGTTCCTAGTCTAGATGGGTGGGGGGACCTCAAATAACTACTCTGAGGTTCCTTATAACAGCTTAATTCCCTTTGCGCCTAGCCTCCGCAATGTGCCCCTAGGAATATTTTAACTCTGACACATGGGATTTTGTGAGATTATCATCAAGGTGGATCTTCAAAGGAGGAGTGAAAAGATTCCTCACCTTAAGAACCTAGAGTCAGTGAAATAAAATAAGGAATATCCAATCCAAACCCTATCAAGTGTGATACCAAATGAACCTAGCTAGCCAAAAAGGAAGGTGTGTCTAGCAGAAATATGGCCTATGGAAGAAAGAGAGAGGCTATGAATATGCAATTTGAGCTCACGAGCACGTCTAACACATTCATCGACCAATCTATCCTATACAAGTTTATGCATACAAAGCACAATACCAAGCACGAGAAAAAAAAACCCCGAGCTCAAACCCATGAAAAATAATAGCACCAAACATTTGGCAAAACAAACGAGCAAGCAAAAACAGGGCAACCACAAATAAACAAACGAGTAACAACAACAACCTTTGGGCAAAACGAATGCAAACAAATGCAACCACAAACAAGCAACCAGTCGCGAGGAAAACTATAGAGACACACAAGCAAATGTAGGAGCAAACCAAACACTACAATCTTCGTCAGTCAGCTCGCACAATGGTCATCTCTACATTTTCTTCCCATAGTAACTTCCACAATGTCCATTAAAAGCAAATGAGCTAAAATGAACTTTTCAAGTTTAGGATCCTCCCTCATGCCAATTTGAAATAAAATCAAATGAAAATCTGGAATAAGAAGGACATCTCCCTACCCTTTTGCAACATAAATCGCTGCCAGTAAGATAAATTTCGCTACTAAAAGCAAAGTTCGAATGGACATGATTGGATGTTATAGGGTCTAGGTATCTAGAAGGGGCCGACCCCCTATAGGGTCAACTTAGCCTTAAAAATTGTTTTATTTCAATTGCATTTTCAGACCTTTCTAAGACAATTGTGATAAATAAATTGAAATTTCAAAAGGAGATAACCCACATATGAAGGAAAGACCTTGGGAGGAAAATCCTTTGATAGAGAAATCCCACCAAGGCCTTTTGTCAAAAATTTTGAACATTTTCACTTCAAATTTCTTACTTTGTCAAACAAAGGCAAGACTAGAATTTTTTGGTACTAGAGGAATGTTGATGGCGGAGATTCCTCTAAGAAAGAAATTTCCACCAAGCATGTTTTAGCCCAATGATTATCTCTTACCCTCAAATCAAAACTTTATGCTTTCAAATTGATCTCTTTCCTTCGTCGAATTTATCATTTTACCCCTCCTCAGTCTATTCGTTGATGGGCTGCTCTAAAGTGTTGGGCAGAATTTTCATTCTTAGAGGAATTGTGTGGTAGAGATTCCTCTAAGAGAGGAATCATTGTCAATCCTTTCTTGGCTTAATGATAACTTCCTTCAAAAATTGTCCTCGAATTCTTCATTTGCAGCGTCAATTATATCCAACTTGGCCATGATTGTGCATTTAGAAAGGGCCGGAAGTCTTGAGGATGGAGGAATATAGTGGCGAAATTCCTCTGGGAGAGGAAATTTGGCCAAGCTAAACTTGACCTCCTTTCCTTGTAACTCTTCAAACACTTCCCTTGTTATCGAATTCCCTTTAACTTATATTTTGCAACCCCAAACTCTTATCTAAGTTCATATTTAGCTCAATATGGGGGATGAAAATCTTACCATGAAAGGATTTTATGAGCCAAAATTCCTCTGACAAAAGAATTTCTGCCAAGTGTGCTTTGTCCTTCATTGTCTTAAAACTTCACCGTTAGCATCAATTTCACCTCAACCCAACCCCTTTCATCTCCAACACTTGGTTGGAACCAATTTTGGTGCAAAGTGGAGAGGCAGAATTTTGTTCACATGACCTAATAGGCCTAATTAAGCTTGGTTAACAAAGGAAGTAACCAAGAAATGGGTTCGTAGAATCAATCCAACTGTTCACGGAGTCTTCTTCCAACTTAACTTCATCGAATCCACCAAAAGATCCAACCTAAATACCCCTTAACTTGATTGTTTGCATCTAATTGCCATTCTTTAGGTTGAATACATAATCTTATTTAGCCTAGAGTTTGGTGGGAAAAATACTTGCCCAACTTTTCTTGTCCTAAGCCTTTAGGATCCTATAGTACACATCCCTAACTTGTATTTCCTTAATGGTTGCTGAATTCCACCAGTGAAATAACAATTTAGGCCACTTCTGGAAAAAAAAACCCTTATTTGAGGAAGGTTTCAGACTAGTTCTTAAAAAAATCAATGGATCTCGCTTCAGAAGTAACAAAATGATTTCAAACTAATTGCATTACAAGAACTCACCAATCTAACTTTCCACGAAAATGGATTTGAACCCCCAATAAGGTCGTACAACACAGAAAACAAAGCAAATTGACATGAAAATCAATGATGTCTTACTTATCCTTCATCAAACTCCATACAATTCCAACCTTTGACCCCATGGATGGGTTCAATATGCCTAAATAGACCTTTTCCAATGATCACAACTGATTTTTGAAAAGTTATGACTGTTTGGGAACAAGTTGCAACTTCCCAAGCAAATTTTTGGAAAGTTGCTTGACAACAATTTTGCAACTTTTACAATATGTTGCAACTTTTTGCAATTTTATTCCTTTGAGCCATCTAATGATTCAAACATGTCCTACGACCTCTTCTATGGTCATTATAAGACAAAACACCTATAAAAACTCCTACGATGCCCTATTTTAGACTCCAACTAGGTCCTCTTGGTCTAATGAGGCTCGAGGTTTACAAAGGAACTTTTGGAACTCTTAGCCTTACAAAGTGGACTGAATGACTACATTAGGTTGATCCAAGGGCTCCAAACCCTTACTACATCATGCTAACCTTTCTAGATGCCTAGATTGCACGAGGTGCCCTGCACCACATTTTCACTGCCAAAGCCAACATACACTGTAAACATGGCATAAAGCTCTGAAAAATAAAACAGCTGGGAACACATTCACGACTTTAATGCCAGGGACTAGCACTAATCAACAAAGAAAAAATAAACTGACTCTTCCTTTGGTATCTTTTCAGGGTTTCCACCTTTTAACTTGAAAACCAATCTGGACAAAGCAGACAAAAACTTGAATTTAATGAAGAATCAAGTTTTGAAAAGAATAAGAGTAGTCTTCTGAAACAAGCAACATCCTAGCTACTTATGTATAAAAGAAAATGCTAGCAAAAAAAACTACTGTTCAAGGAATGATAATAAAAAATTCAACTCCAATCTTATTTGCTCAAAATAAACCACGTAGTTCTGAAGGCACTGTTACTAAGAAAGAATGAACAAACATCTCACCACTAGCTCCTGAAGCAGAGTCCGCAACCCATTTTCTAACAACTGATTTTCATCTTGAACAAGAACGGTTTGTTTCTGTAGAACGGCATAGGCAATTCCATTAATTTTGGTCGAGCGTGATTCAAAATCTCTTTAGACACATTGAAAGAATGCATGTAAATTTCAAATTGCTAAAACAATCATTGCATTAGTAACAACATTAACCCTTTGACAAACATTACATATGAACATAAATGTGACAGCACCCCATGCATGAAAAGAATTATTAATTGTTTTTAGTCCATATTAATATCAATATGCTTAAATATAACTATATTATGTTTTCTAACAAGCAACCAAAAAGTAAAATGTTAAAAAAGGATATGTCACCTGAGGTTTTACTGCATCTTGCATTGCCTGAACAGCAAAGCTTGACAGATATCCAGGTTTTGACAGCACATCTCTGAATACCTCCTGCATAATACAAGTAGGTTGAAAGTACAATGAGTGGATTGACAATCATCGGAACATCAGGTAGATAGAAGTCCATAAGAAACCTTTAAAGGTAATATGAAGCATCAAAAATTCTTCTGAAGGCTCTAATCCAACTTTAAGTGAACTACGTCAAAATGAAATCAAGGAGCAAAGCTACTGATTTTCTCTGTTATTAATGTGATTATTACATGATTTCAAATACTTTCTTTAAGAGCCAAGTTTTGATACTGTTTTTTATTAGATTAGCAGGGAAGGGGCCCTAATCCCTGTTAGAAACCAACAAACAAGAACAGCAGAGGCAAAAACAGAAAACAGCCTTTAACCTGGCTGATCAAAAACCAGACTATTAGTCTTTAACATATTAACGAGATTATTTGAAAACTTATTTATCATTTTTATTTGGCCCAACCTTGGGGTACATTTGTTTAGACTCTTTACTTCAACATTAATATTCTCCCATTATAAACTTCAAAATTTCTCGTGAATCAGAAAACTAAAATATAATGTTCAAATGGTAAACTCATTCAATGAGATGAATTTTCATGTGATCTTCAGACCAACATCATGATGTGAACGCATTTTGATTTCAATTTATGGAATATGCTGATAAAGTAAGATTTAGCAACCCTGTCTACACTGCCACACATATCTTCTATGGAACCCAAATGTTTGGCAAGGAAATATCCAACACCTGACCTGAGTTTCACAAAGGGAAATCAATGAATAGTTGTCTATTAACAGTCTACTGAAAAAGATGCATATAAAAGATTAACAATGGGCTTGCACCTATGTCAATGGTAATGTCCCGTGAAGCTCAACGAAGTATTTCTAGATTGGGCTTGGTTCTTGAAAACTTGGTTGTTTTCAATGTTTGACAGGTAATGTGCTTTATTCACTTAGATCACCATTGAAATGAGATTATCTGGTCTCAAGGCCTTCTTTTCCATAATCATCTATGTGATTTATAAATGACCCAACACCACATGACAACACTAGTTGTCATGTCCCCATTTTAGACGAAGTCAATTACGCCCTAGCCTGTTATTTTAATTTCCAATGATTAAAAAGAAGGGAAAAAAATTAAGTTAAAAATAAAAACTTATCTTATAAAAAAAAATTATATTTATTAAAAGGCAATTTATGTTCTTTATCAGATAAGTTATTTTTATTTTAAAAAGTCTTTCTAGAAACTGTTACAATAAAGTTCTGAAGGGTATGAAAATAAAGTTTAGGAGAGAAAATGGAAAAAAAATATCGTATTCCCTCAAAGATCCTACAAAAAGAGGGGGCTGGGTGTAGAAGTGAAAAATGCATTATATTGTTGCCAATGCCCCTCTACTCAAAGATCAAGTACTCAATGTTCACCTTTTGGTAATATTTTTTGTGTAAACCACACAAAAAATTTCAATGCAAAATATTATTTCAATGATCGACAATATGATTAAAATTAAAAATCAAATTCTGCAATAAACCAAACAAAATATAAATATATCATTCCCTAATTAGACAGGCTGCTCTGTGAAGTATATCGCAAGAAGAGAAAGGATTATATCAACAGCTTTATTAAGATTCTGATTCTTTTTATCCAATATAGCAACATAATAAAAGACCCAAATATATGTTCAATTACCCCCTGAAAAGAATAATGTTAAGAATTAGTATTTGCATGTGTGTAAAATCATTTATTAGGTTTATTCGTCCATAAGTAAACTTTGTTGAAAATATAATGTGGAGGTTAATATATGAGTATTTATAGGAATATAAGTTGTGTTGGTGAACATTTTGTCACTCAGAATTTAAGTGCTGGAAAAAATCCTATAAGCCCACGAACATAATAGAACATTCACAACAGACAAATGGGGGCACCATTACGCCTAACCCATCTCTGAGTTTTGGAGGTACGACTCCCTCGTGTAAGATATGCAATGAATGAAAAACCAGTACGCTTTTATACAGAAGGCAATGAAAGAAAAGAATCATGCATGCAAAGTAACAAAATAAACTATCTTTAAAGCAGGTAATGAATGTAAATGAAACAAAGTCCATTTACATAAAACATTCCATAATGCGAATAGGCAAAGTAAACTTTGATATGCTCATAGATGTCTTTTTACAAGAATTCCCCTTATATAAGACTTACTACCCATTAATGAATAAAAAACCAGTACGCTTTTATACAGAAGGCAATGAAAGAAAAGAATCATGCATGCAAAGTAACAAAATAAACTATCTTTAAAGCAGGTAATGAATGTAAATGAAACAAAGTCCATTTACATAAAACATTCCATAATGCGAATAGGCAAAGTAAACTTTGATATGCTCATAGATGTCTTTTTACAAGAATTCCCCTTATATAAGACTTACTACCCATTTCTATGACATTGTAACATCATTAAATGCAAGGTAACGTTATTAATGACTACACTTTCAAAACCCACCATCAGAAGCACTTACTTCTAGAAGTTTTGAAGCTTTAGTCAAAAGTTATCAACATAGGGAAAAAGACGGTTGGGCAACTTTTTCGTCAGGTTAAGAGAGCACAAAAGTGCTGAAAACATGGTCGCGACCTATGGACATTGTAGATCTTGCGACCACATGACATTGTGGGTTATGATTTTGGCCAAGACAACGATCAAGCAACTTTTAGGAATGGTGGGACCTGCAATGTGAAAATTTTTGAAATGGGGGGTGCATAAACTGCGGCTAACACTAGCTCTGAATGGGGATGAGGACTAGAAAGGATGAAGAGAACCCAAAATTGAAGGGAAAAACACGTTAGTGTCTTATTCATGGGAGCAAAGTCAAAGCGGGAAAGGACGACTTGTAGAGGAAAGGCGACAAAGCACACGACAGAAAACCAAAATGAAGCACAGCAAAAAAGGCGTATGTACAAAATTTACAGAAAAGGGAAGAGGACTACCTTCAAGCAAACCCATTTATAGGTTGCAAGAAAAATGACCCTTTCCTCCATAGTGGCCAGTAATCATTCAATATGCTGAGTAAAAGGAACTCATCAGAGATCTATTTCATATCCCTCGTATGGCTCATGTCGAACCATTTTCTGTGAAGGGCCTTCAGTTGTTTACCTTCATGCTTTTCCACGAGAAGGTAGCCTATGAATGAGCAGAGATTGGCTATTCTGGTGAGGGAAGCACTTCTTTCCTTAAATCAAATAAAGCCTTGAAGACATGAAATCTTGTTTTCCATCATTTCTTGAGTGTGTGAGTTGCCCAGACCTTCTTGTTCTGCTGGTAAGAAGCTCTTTTCAACAGGAGGACCATCAATGATATCGAACCTAGTATGCATAGCCAAGTTGACAAGAGTGTCCTAAACATCTTTTGGCAAAGACTCGACAAACCCTCATTCTTTTTGAACCTCTATTGATCTTTTAGCATTAAGACTGGCCACTAAATTGCATATATTGCCTTCTCTGAGCATGGGGTTGAAATGCAAGAGGGAGGAGGTGCATCAATTTTCTCGTTTCCCAAGTAGGAGCATTCCAAAAACAAAAAATCTCTTGTTGCTTCTCTGTTTCCCGTCTTCCTTGGACTGACCATTTCTTCCTCAATCTCACCTTTTGTGAACCTCTCCTCAACTCCCCTCCCACTCCCGTCTGCCTCCTCCCTTGCTCCTTTGTACTGCCCTTGCCTACCCGCACCACCTTCTCTTTCACAGACGCCAACCATAACCTCTTCATCACCCACCTCAAACCACTCCCTTCACAGAGCTGCCATGTTCCCACTTCTACCATGTTCGAGCTCATCTCCACGATGCTCTAAGAGGTTGCCACCCTCTCTTTCTCGCACTTTTCTACCCCTCTCACTGCCCACCCCAACTCCTATTCTCGGAATCATTGGTTTGATGATGATTGCAAGTCCTCCCACCACCTTAATCGCTCCACCTTCACCGATCAGGATCCCTCCTTCCCCTGTGCCAAGTTCTCCTACCATAGCTTCCTTTGTCGAAAGAAACATCTCTTCTACCTTGAGCAGTACAAGTCTCGCAACTCTTCCCTTCGGGTCTCCCCAAAGCACTTTCGATGCACACTCTTCCCCCACCACCCTACTTACCCCGCTGACCTAGATTTCAATTCCCTCATCTCTCACATCATCACCCTTTACAACATTCTTGGTCAGGCTTTCGTTTGCCTCACCCCCCACCCAATTACATTCTCTTTTCCATTTCCACCATCTCTGAAGCCGTTAGAGTCATGAGTTGTGGTAAGGGTGTTGATGAGGAAGGCTTCTAGGCAGAGCTCTTCAAGCTGGGGATTTTTGTTCTTGGTTCGTCTCACTATGCTCTATTCAACAAAGCGGTGTACACTTGCTTTACACTATCTTGGCCTCACCATATTATTCACACGATCTATAAGGTTGGGTCGACCTTCAATCCAGGCAACTACAAGACCATTATGATCGAGTATACCTTTGCCAAACTCTATGCCACTGTGTTGCACATTATTCGCACGAGACAGCTAGACAGATTGGGTTGCAAGGCCATAGGCCCAGCTGGCTTCACAGTGGATTTTCAAACTGCAGACCATATTCTCACCCTCAGGGCCATTATTGAGTAGGCTAGGCATCGCTCGACGAAAGTCTACCTTAGTTATCGATTCGAGATACGAATCCAATTCGGGCATGTGAATCTGACTCGTGGATTTGTGATTTTTTACTTGATTCGTGAGGATTTGAGAGAATATATATATATAGTGTCCAATTAGGGCATGTGAATTTGACTCGTGGATTTGTGATTTTTTACTTGATTCGTGAGGATTTGTGATTTTTTACTTGATTCGTGAGGATTTGTGAGTATATATATATAGTGTGTATATATATGTGTGTGTGTGTGTGTGTGTGTGCATTATATATATATATATATATATATATATATATATATATATATATATATTCCAAGTTTGGCATGCAGGTCCTTGGAGATTCATGAAGAATTTGTGTTGGATTTGTGAGTATCCACATGGATTTGTGATGGATTCAAGCAGATTCCTTGTTTTGGATTGTGGATTCATTTGGATTCGCGGTCTGCAAATCTAGACAAATCCACAATCGAAAACAAAGATCCAACCCAAATCCAAATGAATCCTGGCACGAATCTAGATCCGACCTCCTGGGCACGAATCTAGTAACTAAGAATTCTATTGCTTTGTCCCCTACTCGGCATTATTTCAACAACTCAAAGATATTGGGGTTTCTAAAGTTCTAATTGTAGCTATCATGAGACTTTACGAAAGGGTGGTGGGTCATCTCAAGACTCCTTTGGGCTTCTCCAACTTCATTCGGAGTTCTATTAGGGTCATGCAAGGTTGTCTACTTTCTCCTTTCTTATTTGGTATTTACATTGATGAGCCTGAGACTTATCTAAGGAGATTCTCGCTTTCGAAGGACGATTGTTATCTTCACCATGTCTTGATTTCCATCTTTTTGTTGACGACATGGTGTTGTTGCCCTCATCCCCTAAGGGATTATAGCGTCTTTTGAACGATTTGGCCTCCTTTTGTGATTCTAGGCAGTTGGTGGTTAGCCTAGGCAAGACCCGAGCTATGGTTTTCAACTGCTTGAAAACCTTACATCTCCACTTCTTCAGAGGGACCAAGATGGAGACGACCTCTAGCCACACCTATCTGGGCATCTGGTTTTCTAGGCCACGCTTTAGTTTGAGACCAGCCATGACACCGCGGGTTGGCAAGGAGCTTGGTTCACTTGCTCTGCTTGAGAGACAATGCTCCGGACACCATTTTCAAGACACGTCTAAGATAACTATCTTAGACTCCCTAGTTAGACCTATTTTCATTTATGGCTCGACCGTCTTGGGGGCCCTCCTTGTTGACCACGGATTGGGCTTTGGTGGAGAGGGCGCAAACTCTTGTTTGATGCTTCATCCCTGTCAACCGACCAATCCTACCAGCATTATCTTTGCTGAGTTCAATGCTCATCACTTTAGACTTTGCACAATCTTTGATTTGGTTTGGTTACTTCACAGACTCAATGGCTTTGCCGGCTTTGTTGATGGCAGATATTGTTATTTCTGCTTGGCCTATTGCTCCCCAACTTCAATAGTGGCCTCTAACCATGCTAATCGTGCTAGATGTTGGTATGCTTAGGTCTATAATCTCCTCAACTCTGTGGGTATCGATATTGACTGCCTTCCTCCCTTTCAATACTCCCTGGCCACTCCCGCTCATCTTCTCCTCCCGCAGGAGAAGCTAAATCAGGATACCGGGATGGGCATCTATAGGAGATTTATTCACGTGACTTGGGTAGACCAATTGGAGGGTGTTCGCCCTTATATGGCCTTTTATACGGAGCACTATATTAAAATTCAAGACCTTACTACTCTTCCCAATGGTGGCCCCATGCCTTACGTATCCAGTTAGGCTCTTCCAAAGTTGGCTCTCACCGGCTCTGTACCCAAACAGATCACTTGACCAGTAGAGATGAGCGAATTTGTCAGTGTTGTGACATGGGTGTAGCTGAGACTAAGATCCATTTTCTATTTTACTATCTAATTTACTACGAGATCCATGGGAGGATTCATTGCCTATTCAGAGTGCAAGTACCTCTCCTCCTTCAGGTACAAGGATCAGTGGTACTTGCACTCTATCTCCAAGATGCCTTCCATATTTGGGATCTCTCTCTACGGGAGCTTTCCCTCTCTGGGTCTACATCCCTTCACCAGCTTATCACTTCCTTCTTCACTCTTGTTACCTCTCCCAGAGGAACCAAGTGTGTTGGGGGCCTATCTACTATTCCTCACACCAGATCGGTGAGCCTACACAGAGATCATATCAACATACACCATTAGTGACAGAAGTCCATGTCTCTCAGGCAACATGCTCGGACCTCTCTGCACACAAAGTGTTATCCTTCAATTCTCGGCTACTTTTTGAAGACTACAAATTGCTAGTTGCTTCGCAGTCTCACTGTCTCTCTTTCATAGTGTTGCTTCTCTTTGTTTTGGTCTTGCTTTGTTTGCTTCCTTTCTCTCGGACATCGTTTGGTGGTCCTTGTTGATGTCAATTTTGTACCACTACATAACATATTAGCAATTGAATATCTGATACGAAGTATCAAACACACAATTCCTCTCTTGAAAAATTAATGCTCATGGGATATGAGAATAACTCCAATGTTCCTTACACCTGTGAATACTAACTCAGTTTTATCGATGTGATTTGTTGGTAATCACGTAGGTGTCCTTACGCTAATTGTTGAGGATGACTTGGACTTTGGTGGGATGATGGAGATGGTGATTCGGTGTGAATGCTCTATGATGTTGGTGGGGAAAGTGATGATGGCGGAGGGTGAATGGTTCTTATGACTGGCATCTTTCTAACACTCTTCTTCTAAATTCTAGGTCCTAAACTACTTGCTATCCTACTCCTACTCCTATGGATGGAAGATTAGCAAATGGACTGAGATCAAATCTAATGAAAGTTAACTAGCGGCTCCACCTTCGTAGATGCAATGATTCAAAGTAAAATAAACTAGTTCACCACACAAGGCTTCCCAACAAGCTGCTAGGATGCTAGTGGCCTAGCATCGATCCCTATCAAACATCTACCAATGCTACCATGCAACTATTCATCTACTTTACTCCCTACTTAACAACTTGAAATGCAATCCACTTCAACAAGTTGAAAGAAAATTTTACTCTTGGAAGTAGAAACCATGCAATAATACCAAAGGCTCTTAATCACCATGCAAGTCACAGCAATGAGAAAGAAATAGCGAATTTTGGCATTATCTTTGCAACAATTTTCTCCGACCATTACAAATGAGAGCAAATGGCCTTATATAGAGGCCAAAATGTACAACTAACGATAGAGATAAAGAGGCAAAACTGACGATCCAGATTGAATCCTAGAAACCCTAATTAGTGTTGCCACCCCATCGGCCAATGAAGAGATGCCACCTCGTCAATGGACCAATGAAAAAAGTGGAAAAGTGGCAACCAATGAGAAAGCACCAAAATAGTGGCCAATTAGAACTAGACACTTGTCCTATCCTAGAAGAAAGAGAAATTGCTACTTGGGCTTACATCAAATGATCTTCTAATATAGCTCTCCCTTTTTCTTTCATTCTTTTAGCTAAGGCAATGAACCTAGCTAGCCTTTTGTTGACTTCTCCCATGGGAGGGCAAGGTGTATGCTTTATCTTGAGCTCAACCAATTTCATCATGCTACTTGCTACCTGTAGTGTCTTTTCACGATCCTTCTCATACTCTTTTACAAATCCGATAAATGCATTGAGGGAGGAAAGGGTGCTCAGATGTTTCTTCTTGATAGCAAACTTCCCCAACTCATCCAATCTTGATCTGAGCCTTGTCTCATTAATGTCCTCTTCTCTGATGCCTTCAAAATCAAGCACCACCCCAACGTCGCTCATCATGGTTGAAATGGAAGTGTCGACGTTTGAGTTGTATTGTGCAACTGACTTCTGTATCTCCTCAAGTGTTCTCAATCTAGTAGTCAAGGCAACAAACCAAGATTCAATCGTACTCAATCCTCTCTCGTCAACCAACTTGGCCCTCTCCAAATATGCCTTTGGAAGCCCGGTGAACACCTGTAGCCTGAGAATAGCCAAATCCTTGATTGGAAGGAAATCCTTCCACTCCTCTTCGAATATTTTGAATTTGTTTCTAACAGTCACTAACGATCGGAATGTCGAGATAAAGGAAGGCAAAAAATTTCGCCCATCTTGGATTGTATCATGGATCCAATCCCTAACTTCATGTAGTTGAGCTGATATTTCTTCTAGGTTGCTCCCGCTGTCTTGAGGAAGGGTTGCCTAGTGCAACTATTGGATAGGCTGGCAATCTCTCCAATATTTGTTCTCAACCTCCAACTTTATAATCCTTTCATTTGCCTTCCTCAATCTTTCTTTGATTGAAGGTATACCCTCCTGGATCTCCTCACATTCCATGTCATTTGTATTTCTTCCCAAGTTATGTTCCACTATCTCATCCACTGCCTTGTTGATTGTTGGTATAGCAATCTGAACCTTTCGGTGACCATCATTGTCGCTCCTAATTACCTTTGCCACCATTTTTTCCATTTGTTTTTGGTTCTCGCTATCACCCTTTTCTATTAGCCTTTGGATGTCTTCAACTGTTCGGGCAGTTACTACCTCGCCTCTTGGCATGAGCATTTGCCTTAACCATAGTGGTGCGGTGCATCTCCCCAAATCTGGATTTGGTTCGACTAACAAAGCATCACCAACGGCCTCGGGTGCCCAACTTATTGCCTTAATGTCAATCGGCCCATCTTCTTCTCCACTAGTTACTGTCATATCATCTCCTTGTTGCTTTTCTGAGAGAGGAGAGTACTTGGTGCTCTCACTATAACCACTTGATTCTGAATTAGAGCTTACCTCTACCACAGCCCCTTTATCACTTGAATTAACCTCTTGCCTTCTAGCCTCAATTATGCTTTCCCTTGACGGTGTTGCATGCTGTCTCTTGGCTGGAGGTTTCGGATGTTCTTTACTCTTCTCAACCTTCAAAGTTCTCTTCTTGCCTTTAACTATTTCTTGTTGTCAGCTACTTCCTTTGCCCTTCTATCCGACTGATTCTGTTGGACCCTCTTTTGGCTTCATCTTCTCATAAGGGGAATCCTTTGACTTTGTAGCTTCCTTAATCTTTCATTATACCACGACTCGGTATGCAAATCAACTGCTCTTGTAACTACCTCCAAGGAAGGATCCTGATGGTCATCCCAATCTACTAGATTCAATTTTGTTCCTTCTACTGTATCAAAATCATTTCTCAACACATTTCCATCATCTTCCAATTGATCGGGAATATCAAGGCCTCTCCATTTGATATCTCTCATCATGTTCACCGACAACCTTGAAAAAGCTAACTTTCTCACATGAAAGTCATCCTTGGTATTAGCCCAAAAGTCTTCAATAGTGGAAACATGTTTAAACACATTTCCATGAGATATCTTGATAAGACCATTAGGATTGAATCCTTGCCTTGCTCTGTACCATCCTAGATGATATCATTCCAATTCCTTCTCCGTAGTTGCAAAGGCGACCCGATTGGGGCAACTATCATTGCCAATTCCAAATGAGAAGGTAATCCCTATCTTACCTTCGTTTCTCATTATTCTATCATAATGCTCAAGTTGCCTAGCCAATTACATCAAAGCTACCTTGTCGGGTGGGTATCTTGGAAGCCTCTTGGGACAAACTGTGCTTCCTGCTACTCTAATGTAGGTGAATTGCGGAAATTGGATAACCAACTCCCATACTTCTTTATCTTTGCTTCTACTTCCGATGAGAGTCTCCTAGCAGGTGTCTCTTGTAATACCCTTACTGTCTTCATGGTGAAGGCATCACAAAACATTTTGTAATCCTTGTTGTCGTGCAAATGAAGTTGAAGATAGCATTCATGCACCAAATATTGCCCCAGCCCATTGCCAACTTCTACTAAGGCTTTAAGTCTCGGACTCTTATACAATCTAGCAATTAGGTAAAATAAATAGGATCCCATGTAGAATTGTTTTTGGTTTTGTAAGGTTCTAAGTTCCAACTCTAGGTTCTCGATTATGATCCTAGCCCAATCAAATCTTCTTTTTCCTTTTTCAATTTCATCAATAAAGAAGTACATCCAGTTTTCGAACTGTATACCTTGAGCTAGGCCCATGATCCGACTGAGAAGCACAATGAGATCTCCATATTTTGATTTGAAGTCCGCTACTGTAAACTTTAATGACCTAGTTACGCCTTTCTTTCCCTCGTGTAGCCAATCTTGTTTTAAATGTGTGAAATAAGCTTCCTAGTTATCCTGAAATGATTTGGCTGCCTGATCCATCATCACCACTGTCATGCTCTTGTACTAGGGAATGTTGAATGCTTCTTCAATCGCTTGCCCGACAATGTTGGCCAACACCCTCTTCCCTTCATCAAAGATGATGGATTTACTGATCAAATCAAACCTAGATGCGCACTCCATAACCAATTATGGACAAGGCAATGTGGAAGGGAAAGCTGTTGCGTGTACAATTCCACTCCTATATATCTTTTTTGCCAAGGGGGATTGTCCTTCCTTTAGTTTGTCCTTCATCTGTAGCATATTTACTGTACCGACATTGGTATCGGTTATTCGCCTCATTTTTTGAGAAGAAAGTTGTTTTGGGCATCATATCCTCTTTGTCTTTCTTAGTGTTTGTTCCCTTAGGGTTCTCGCTTACACTAACATCTACCATCATAAACACTTATTTCTGCCCCTTCATTCTAAGTGATAAGGACTACCCTTATCGATCTCCAACCTTCTTTCTATCGATGGATTCTACACTTATTTCTGCCTCGCCAAATGCCCTATCACTACAGTTATCAATCTCCAATCTTCTTCCTAGGGGTGGGACTACCACTTATTTCTGCCTCGCTTTTGCCTTAGGATGGACTATACTTATATCTCCCTCTCCAATACCTAGGGTGGTCTAGCTTATTTCTGCCTCTTCAAATGTCCTATCATGAATTCTACAATTATCAATCTCCAAACTTCAACCTATGATGGGATGATGAAGTGGTGGATGATGAATGCAAGAAGGACCAAGGGAAACAATATCTAGACAAGAACGAAAGAGAGAAATCAACTTAAGGACCCCTTTCAACACTAAATGATTTAAAGTTACCTTTACCAATGGCTAGGTCTTCTTTTGGAATTTAGGATCAGACTTGAGAATTTCAAATCCCTTGCAAATCTTGAGGCCCTAGTTGAAAAAATCAGAATTTAGTGCTCTCAAAATTGTCCACCATTTGCCCAAAATCAGACCTCTATCATGTGCTTCTTTCTCCAAGGAAAATCGCCCCAAGTTAGGGCAGAAATCGCAGCTCCTTAGAAGATATAAAATCAGACCTCAAAATCAGTTAGGGCATGGAAAAAAATTGCAGCCCTCTAGCATATACAAAATCAGACTTGAATAACAATCAATCTACCCTCTAACTTTGCAATTCTGAAAACGTTTCCCCTTGCCAAAACAGATCGCCAAGAATAGGAAGTTGAATCTGCATTAGAGAAAATTGCAATCATGGGAAATTTGCCTTTAATCAAGAAAAATCGCCAATGGTGCAGATTTGCCCTCAATCATGGAAAATCGCCAAACATAGAGATCTCTACCATGAAGAAATTTGCCAACAATAATGCCAATCTGCCCTAGCTGGTAAAATCACCCAAAGAAGATGCCAATCTGCCTTAGGAAAATCGCTCAAAGAAGAGAAAATCTGCTCTTAGCCCAAAATCGCCTAAGCACCAAAGAGGAGTGAGGAATGAAGAAATAAGGGGGAAGAGCTTCCTCTTATACCCCACATGCCTCTCCTTCCTAGCTGGCTTACTGCGACCCTAGGAGAAAAAAATTAATTAATTTAAACACAAAACTGGCCCCCAATTAAATGCTTAGCCCAAAATTAACTTTGCCAAGATGAAATTTACTCTTTTAAATTGCCAATTAGATCAAAATTGTAAAAAGAAAGTAAATAATGCCTTGGAGATGCTAAATGTTTCCATTTAATAATGATTTAGCAATTTATGTCATTAGAATCGGATTTTGGCTAGCCAAAAGCTATTTTTTCAATATTAAATTACCAATTTCATTAAAGGCTTAAAAAGTTTCAAGGCAATTTTAATCCATTTAAAGCCAATTTTTTGCAATTCAACTCAAATTGATTTTGCTAAGCAATTTAAATTTTTTGACAAAACTAAAATCATTTCCAGAGTCTAAAACCGATTTTGCAATTTGATTTCATCTTCACAAAAGAAAAAAAAATTTCTCACCAAAGAAATTCGAGATTTTCCAAAAAAAACTCAAATCTAGCAAAACTTCACTTTTTGAAAATTATCCAAATTTATACAATTACATCCAAATTTTCAAACGAATCGTCTAAGTACAAAATTTACAATTTTATCCTGCTAAGTGTTGCTCTTTGAAATTTTATCCGGCCTAAGGATGAAATTGGTGGTTTTGGAAAATCAAGTTGAAACTGAGTGAAAATAAATCTAACCCTCTCCCCACTAGACCTGAAGGTGTCCAAGACTTAATCAAATCAAAATTTGCCAAGGCGATTAGTAAAAAAGGGGGTCCCCAAAATTTTGGGGCGATAGTGTGAGAACCTCACAACAGTCTTGCCACCTTCTAGCCTCTGCTTGTATTTTCAGTCCCTCAGGCTCATTTGTGGTCTCTTGTTGGACATTGATATATTATCTTATCGTATCTCTAGGTGCTCTAGATTTCCCCTAGTGGCTCTTCCTACCTTAAAGTGGTTCTATGAGAGAGGAGAGTAGTATGCAATTAATTTCTCAATATGGTTATAGGAAACCTCCTCCGAGGACTTGGGTTTCCATGATCAAGGGTTTTGTTAGGTAGCAGAGCCTTTGCTTTAAGCATTAATGGAGCAAGGTTGACTGGTAATCCTCAAAAGGGTGCAGATTTAAGCTCTTGGCTTCAATTATGCTCTCTTTTAAAGAATTCCAACATAACTGAAGCACTTCATCATTTATACTACTAATCATGTGAAAATGCATCATAATTATTACTTCATTCATGGGAAAATGTATCATATTTATTAAAAGGTATGCCCACTTTACGATGTATGCAATCATAATTTAAAATTGCCTTAGCATCGTGAGGGAAGTCCCTCTCACCTCGCAAAGTAATCATACTATCTACTCTCACTGCCACGTTAGCAACCCAATTAGCTATAGCATTCACTTCTCCATACCCATGTGATATGTGACAATTTTCAAAGGAATGAATGATATCCCTAGCTTTAGTGATAATATTACTTATGGTCCAAGAAGGGGCGAAATACCTTTCAAACATCTAAGCCACAAGTCAGCCTCCAACAAATATTAAATACCAAATGCCTTAAAAGGCTTACAACACTTATTAATAACATCAAGAACAATTAACCAAGACCAAAATAGGTCCACAAACTCCATCGATCAATCCACATCACAATCTCAATCCTCATGCAATAAATTCACCAAATCATCCGAACAAATCCATGAGAACTCCATCCTGCAAGCCACACTGCCGAGCTTCAGCAAAACCACAAGCATCATCAAGCTCCCACAAGCATTGTCGAGCAATATGGCCCATGTCGAGCAACAGTATATGCCGAGCAATGGTATATGTCAAGCACCTTCAGCGACCGAGCCCCTTTAATGACCGAGCAAATCGGCCAACACTACACCCAATAACGACCGAGCACCACTCCTTTGGTAACCGAGTCCACAACACCAAGCCAAACTCCCTCCAACATGCAGGATTGCCAACTACCATAGGATGCCCCTACATCATAGTCATAGCTTTAAATATATCATCATTCCTAACTATCCAAATGAACCAAAGTAAAAAAGATGAAAGAAAAGGCTCGAAGGATGTGGATGTCAGAGTTAATATGGATACCGAACCAGCTCCAGACCTCCTTGGCAATGTCACATTCGGAGAATAGGTGAACAATAGATTCAGGTTAAGAGCAAAAAGTGCAAGGGTATGGATCACCATCTAGCTTAGTTAAGGGTAACTGATGAAGCAAGGCTTGCCAAAGAAAACAATGGATGTTTGGTGCAACATTAGGATGCCAGATAGAGGAAACGTGTTTAGACCACCATTTCAATTCAACGTGGCAAGACCACTTGTTATTGAGAAACTCAAAGACTTCATCATTGTTAGACAGCAAGTTATAAAGGTACTTCGCTTTAATTGAGAAAAGAGGAGATATATCCGGCCAACACAGAAGGGGTAGCCTATCAATTTCCTCCCCACAAACCCCTAGAAGTTTGGCACTCTGTCGGGCGCCTTTCAGAACAGCATTTCTTCTTTTATGGGATAGGGGGAGATTGAATCTAGAAGTAATTCCCTACCAACTACACAACTTTCCTTCATCAATGAGGTCAATGGACCTACAAATGCGCAGTTTGGCACATGCCTTGGCTAAGCAGCCTTGTAAGAGTGCAAGGGGTTTATAATTTCTTTCAAGATTCCACCAAAGAGACTTTTCTCTACAAATTCTAGACTGAATATCAATGATCCCAGCCCCAGACACCTAATGTCTCACCGTCTCCCATGCTTTCCATATGGCTTTAAAGACTACAGACTCTTCTACATTGATTTTCCACCTTCCTAAGAGAAGGTCATGAATGTGTAAGTTCTTCCAAGACTTCCCTTTGGATGGGACACCACGAGTAATACTATTCTTGATTAGAACCTTCCAGGGTTTGTTACCAGTCAAGGATAGGTTATTATTGTTCAGTTTGCCAAGCTTACTCTCAATTTTGCCTTTGATCCATTCCCACATGGAATTCAGATTGAGAGCAATAGAGAAGGGTATCCCCAAGTAACTAACTAGATGAGTGGGAGATCCCCAGGAAAAGCCAATGTTACTATACCAAGTAAGGAGGTGCTCATCCCAGCCTAGGATCCATCATCTATTATAAAAACAGCACAACATGGTAACTTTAGGTTAAGATTATGAGATGCCTTCAATATGCTATGGGCTAAACTTGGATCAAATTTTAAATCATAAACACCTATCAGGCTCAACTGTCCCCCATAATCAATTACCATATCCTTGCCACATGTCCTTTCTGGTTATGGGCCAGATTATTGCTACTAGGAGAATTTAAACTTGAATCACATTCTTAAGAGTTTCCCCGTTACTATTGCACCACATCCCATTAGCCCATATAAATTTCCAACGGCAATAGAACATTCCCCTTCAACGAATGTGGGTAAACTCGTTAATTTTCTAAGTGATTGATGTCCCAACAGCACAACATAATTCAACATTATTTTTCCATCACTTGGTATTTGTAATTTTACATTTATTATTATTTAGTGACCCTATGCCATCTTTTTTAGATTTAGTTTTAATAATGATTCATTCCTTCCATGACTAATTCCTCCTGCGAACGTGTTTCTTCGATCTTGAATTAAGCATTTCACATGCATTGCACCAGTTGATAGTCGCCAAGATGAAGCGGTAAATTGATCTACCGAATGAACCAATTTAAATTGCTGGAAATTCCCTACTCCACCGAAAAAAATTTCAAATATTTTCTTACACACCCTAATTAATTCAAACTCGAACCCGATCAGAGAGCTCCGCTGAGACGGGTATCAGATAACCCGATTAATAGCACTCCAAAAAAGGCCATCTCTCACAGAATTCCAATATCCCGGCCATTGCTTAGATTGAAAATTGTTTAATCCTATAAGTATGGAAATGGAGGCTCGTTTACAGACAAAATGAGTTACCTGTACGCGGTCTCGATCGGCGTGGCTGGAAACGGTGATAGGAGGCCTCTGTTGATGCTGGTGTTGATGGAGCTGAATCCTTAAGGCAGGGGCAGGGGCAGGTGCAGGAGCAGTAGGGGCATCTGCCATTTCTACGACCCCAATACCTCCTCTGAACTTGAGGATTTATATTTTATAAATATGGCAGCATAGTAGAAGGTGAAGCTTTCCAAGACTAATGAAAGAACGTCGCCGTCTGTAGCTCTAGATATTTGAATTTTAGACTGTTATCTTCTTCTTGCTTTATACGAAACTCTTTTAAGGCAACGAAACTAGGTTTTCGGAAAGAGCTCTCACATTTGATATACTCAGATTAGTTATTCCAGCATTGCATTATTTGATTGGTAGAATATATATATAGAGTGTTTATTTCTTCATACTAAAATTAGTTATAAAATTAACAGTTTACAAAGAGGGGTTATCATAAAATTAGTTGTTAAATGATTGGATAAAATTAACAAAGAGGGGTTATCATAAAATTAGTTGTTAAATGATTGGAAGAAAATTTTCATTTTTTATATGAGAAGTAGAAAATATTTTTCACATTAAGTGAAATTGTAATATTATTATTAAAATTCAATTGTGTAATTTGTGTGTCAAATTTATTGATTCATGTTTTATGACTAGTGATTCACAAGAATCTATCTCCAATGAGTAGTTGTAATGTCTCTTGAAGTATCTGCCATAATTTTGTCTTTGAATGACAAATTCCATTGTCTAAAGATTGAAAGATGGGTCAAACTATAATTGAATACATTGATTTTTCCTTTTTAACTAGATAAGTATTTATAATATGAATAACTAATAACCTTTGTCCTTTTTATCCATTTTTGTTAACCCCTTGCTTCCATACGAATTTTATCTAATTAGTGTTGTATCTCCTTCGTAATGAATAAGCGATAACTTGTGTTTAGAACTAGATATATCATGATTTGGTTTTCTGTCCATCCAATATAATTCTTATATAAATGTTAATCTAGTTATGTTAATCCTATATTTATTCCTTTATCTTCACTTTCAACTTGTTCACTACTATATAGTAGGATTCGTTATTCCCTTATAAATCTATGTTGCATATATATGTATATTGATCCTTCTGTTAGGATTAATCTCAGATAGAAATAAGAGTTACATGCAAATATAACCAATACCAGAAAATAGTAGATCGCATAGATAACACAAGACAACAAGATTTAACATAGTTCACCCAATCCCTGGGCTACATCCACCAACAGTAAGTCCAATATTATTATTATCCAATGATTACACCTTGATTACAATCTGCAATCCCTTACAGCTTAATACCACTGCAAGAAGCTACAATATCACCATTCATAATGAAATCCCTGGCCCTAAGCCTTTTATACAAGTTTTTTGTCACTTACAAAATTAGGGCTAGAATAATAGAAAAATAGTAGCCAACACCTTTTACAACATAAGGTCAATTTTGGCTTCGGGGGTGCTGCCCTCAAAAACCCCTGCGAGGGCGTTGCCCCTTGACCCCACTCTGTACTATGATAGGAAGCGCAACTGGGGCACTGCCCCTTGACCCCATCTTGAGGGCATTGCCCCTAAACCCCCGTAGAAATAATATGGAGGGAAATCGTGCCAAATAAACCTCTGAGTCTAATTAGGCTCCATATCACAACATTTTCCATTCCAAGATGTGTAAAGTTCTCTTATCAATAACTCACCACTAACTGGATTTGAATTGTGTGTTGATTAAGTTCATAACTATTAACTTGGTCTTTAGCAATTGATTGACCATTCATTGGTGGTTGCTCTCAAATTCATTGGATGTCTTATGTTAAAGATTTTTCTTTGATACTGATCACTAGATATAATGTTCACTGTCTATTCAAAATTTGTATTGAATAGAGGAGATATTCATCAGCATTCTAGTGCAAACCAAAGGATCAAGTACTAATAGATTTTAACATGTGTTTCAGGGTAAATCTCTTAACAAAGTGGTCCTAACATGCCTATGTAAATCTCCTAAAATAATACTTAGTTGTGATATTAAATCCTTTAATCAAGGTAGACCTAACAACCTTGTAAGCTCTTAATAAGGCAAACCCCTCATAAGGTAGATCATCAGAAGTGATCAAACTTTGTAGCCTTAATAGGCACACTTTATTATTGCAATAGTGAAGATATTTGTGGGTGTCACCCCAACACAGTTTTACCTTCACCTTGCAGGGTTTCTACATTACCATATATGGTGTGATGTGTTGATTAATTGCTTATATGTGTTATTCATGTTATTAGATGTTAGATCTAATATTAGATTGTAGCGAATGGACTTGTTTTGATATAAGGTTAAGGTTAATAAGCATTTATGATGAAGATGTTAAATATAGTTCATGTTGAAGTGTGAAAAGTTTTATAGATCTTTCTTCACCTCTCCCCCCCCCCCTTAGCATCTTACTTTCCCTGTTATATCAGGGTTGTGTTCTCTTAGTAGAAGTCTAACCACTTGAGAGTGAAAGATCTTGGAGAATGGAAGCCTATAAACTGGGAAAGATTATTGAAAATCAAAATCTTCATGTTTAACTTGCATTTTGACAAGTTAAGACTACAAAGGATGTATTGAGGAAATCCTCAAAGAAAAGGAAGGAAACAAAAATTCAACAAAATGACACACAATAAAAATAAGAAACTATTGAAGAGTTGTTCGATGAAGGCATATCTAGTGAATCTGATGCACCCATGGCAGATCTATTGGAGAAGAACAACTTCATAAATGAAGAAGTGAGAGCATTGAAAAGAGAACATGAAATACAATCAGTAAGGCTATGTGAAGTGATTGAACAAAAGAAGAAAGCTAAGGATGACAAAGAAATGACTGAGGAAGACAAAAGGCAAATGGCTACAAGTCTTGATGAAAGGATCAATGAATTAAAAAGGCTAACTCACAATCAATTTGACATGATCAATCACTTACTAAGTGCTAATCATGAGATTTCTAGAAAGGTGGAAGAGATTGGAAATTTGATATCTAAGAACAATCAATTGAAGAATGAATTAAGAGCTAAGAAAGACATCATGGAAAGGATGAACAAACCTAAAGAGGCTATGTGATTTCTTAATGAGCATATGAATGCATCAAGGAGACCTCATGACACTTCTGGATTAGGCTATGTCAAGTTCCTATCGGATGTTGAGAAAAGAGAGTCATCAAAGCAAGGAGAATACAGGAATGCGACTGCAAAACCAAAGAACAAGAAGCCTACATGCTATCACTATGGAAAACCATACCATATAGATAATGTTTGTAGGAAAAAAAACTTGGTAAGTCAAATCATAAACCCAAATTCAGTGTAAATTATTTCAATTGCAGCAAGTATGGACACCAGGCACATGAATGTAGATAAAAAATGAGTAAGTCACAAACCGTGTCTAGATTTGAAGGCTATTGTTATACATGTTAGAAGTATAGTCATAAGGCACAAGATTGTAGATCTAAAGAAAAGAACAATTGGACACCTAAAGGCCAAGGCAAAACACTTAGGCAAGGTAATACCATAAATTGGGATTACAATACTTCGGTTAATGGTCAATTGTGTGGAAAGTATGGACACATGGCAATAAATTGTGCATGGATGCATCTTAGAGGAAGATTATGAAACTAGAGGAATCTTAGACCAATGTGTTTTCACTGTTAGAAGGTCAATCACCTAAGTAGGGACTATATAAACTGAGCACCAACACCTAATGTTGAAGAGAATAATGGAAAACAAAAGGTCAATGTAGAAGAAGTAAGAACTCATATGAATCAAACTTGGAAGAAGAAATTTGATGGTAGCAGTAGTGCAAATGGTAAAATTGTGGTCACCCAATCCAATGGATTAGGTAATTTCCCCACCTCAAATTAAAATAAAGAGGTGTGCATGGAACTGTGTTTCAAATGTTAAATCTAATATTAGTTCCTAGATTAAATGCATTCAAGTCCAAATCTGCTTCATAATGTGTGCACAAGGACAAATTTGAAGTTTGAATTGAGTAATGTAAGTTGGTGTCGAGTTGAGTTATTAGTGTTGGAAATTTAATTGCAAAACTAAAATACCGAGGGGGGGGGGGGGGTGTGGGGGTGAATCAGGATCTATAAAACTTTTAACCTTCAAAACAACTTTATTGGATTCACCATATTGACCTTCTCGTATCTAGTTTATGCATAACATAACTTATAAAATCAAATGTTGTAATAAATAGATCTAACTATCAATCACATATATGAAATGTCAACATATGGCACAAAAGATTTGGTTACCCAAAAAAACCCCAAGATGAAGGTAAAATTGGGGTGGGGATGACAAGCACAAATCTTCACTACTATAGTAACAAATTTAACCTATTAGGATTACAATTTTGATCACTTATGATGATCTACCATGTGAGGGGTCTGCCTTGCTGAAGGTATTTAAGATTGTTAGGTCTTACCTTGTTAAAGGATTTTACACTTACAATAAAGTAAGGACTTTGTTAGGAGATTTACAAAGGTCTATTAAAAACACTCTATTAGGAGATTTACAAAGGTTTCTTAAATTTGCCCTGATTCAATCTATTAGAGCTGACTCAGTATCTAATCCTTCAGCCTGCACTATAATTATTGATTACAAATCTCCTCCTTCCAATCTCTCATATGATCTCCAATCTAATATAGCTTTTCTTAGTCCTTCGCTACTTCATAAGGTCACTTAATTTTGTTCTTGACAACTTTCACATGCAACATCCAAACTTAATTCCCTTACACAATCCTTCACTTCCTTCACACAGTTTGCAATCTCTTCTGTGATAGCTCTCCACTTATGAAAAATAAGTTTTGGATCTACCTATTTAAAGACTTTTGTGGAGTCTTCTAGATGCTTCTCTTTCTTTCTCTTCATCTAATTGATTGTTCTTTCCTCATAGGGATCGATGATCCACATAAAAATGTGCAACAACCTTCATAATAAACTCTACAATCATTAAATTTTGTGTTTAAGCTAGCTTGAAATGGTTTACCTCAAAGTTTGTATCATTCCATACTTTTATGTTCTCTATGCTACTTGACACTCGCTATTTCTGATGCTTGGTCATAATTGTTATTTGTTTTGTTGCTCAACCTTAACTATACTCAACTCCTTTTGTATAACTTGACATCTATGTACTCTATCTGCTCAACATTTACTAGGCTTGGCTCATACTGAAAATACTCAATGACCTAAGACTTGCTCGACTCCTATAGAGCTCAACATGTACATGATTATTTACAAGTCTTTACATGACTTGGCCTATATAAAGTAGCTTAGTCGCAGTGATGACTAACTAACTCTGCCTTATATATGACTAAGTGTTTGACACTAATAGACAACAAGACTTAGAGATATCAACAATCTCCCCCTTTGACATTAGTGGCAAAAAGACTTTGTCATGATTACATCTTTTCAGTAAAAATAATAATACTCCCCCTAAACCTATGACCCAGTCAAAACTTTTGCTTTACAATATAATATACAATACATACATGACTCAAATCAAACTAATTGTAACTTTGTCATACCTTGTATTCTTTATTTCTGTTTATTCTTTCAATCATCATAATTTTTGCCTTTATTCTTTCTCATAATTTTCCCCTTGTTTTTTAAACTTATTTCTGCTGCTGGGGTTGTGAGGGTGGAATCAAACTGTATTTGTCAATGAATGGTTTATGAATTTTATTGATCATGGCAAGTGCATGATCCCATGTGGTTCTCGTTGATTTCAAAACATCAACTCTAAATTTGTTGCTAAGTCAATTAAGTTGTCAACAATCGAAAGATTATGATCCTGTTGCACTAGATTCTTTGTTGAAATCAGCTCTTGTTGCATAACCTCTAAATGAGGTATGAACATTGACTATATAGAGATCAATTTGGCCCTCATTTGACTATCTGTGTAACTTGGCCAACCTGCCTTGTGCAAACAATAATTTGTTATAGTGCATTGAGCTTGATTCAACTGACTGAGAGATAGATCCTCTTTATTGCTTCATGTCAATAGGTGAATCCTCTATGTGTTTGCCTGAAATTCACTCATGAACTTTGGCATGTCACAAAGTATGTTGTACAAATCTTGTATTTTCTTTAAAAGTTCCTCTATGTTATGTACAACTGCCTGCAACTCAACTTTCTAAGTGTAATGACAATAGAAACTTTCTCTAATACTCTCTTCTCAAATTTCTTCTTAGACCAAGCCATTAATTTCTCATTTGCATCAATATCTTTAGTGTTGACCTTCTCGACAATTTTTACCAACTATGAGATAATGGGGGCATGCTCGTCAATGATTTGAATATCAAAAGCATCAACACATGTGTCTTTGATGTCATGCAACACTTGTTTCTTTTGTTATTCTCTTTTCATTTCTTCTTGCATCTTCTTCTTTGCTAATATATCATGTACGATGGCAGTTTAATCAAAAGTGAGATTGGCTAGATCCCATTTTGGCATATCAATTACTTCATCCAAACTAAAATTATTATCTGGAGAGCTATCCTCTACCTTTTTGCCTTTATTTTTCTTGGGAGTGTTGTTGCTAGACATTGCTAGTAAGAGTAGGTGATGGGATGTCACCACCTAGTCGTACTTGCACTCTAATGCTTGGAACAACAATGGTAGCACTCGACACTAAATTTTCTTCTTCTTGTCTTGTCTCCCTTATATCAATCATCCTAAGGTTCTAAGACATGTGGTCCTTCTTGACCTATAGTAGAATTTTCTACATTTATTTCCTTGATTGGTTCATGTTAGCCATTTTCACCCCAACCAAAAGATTTGAATTTTCAAGGTGGTAGCCATGGCCAATGCCTAAATTTGACTTTTCAAATATATCTGACATGTCAAATATAATAGGGATATGTAAAAACCTTAGTCAAAATTTTTATATCCCCAAGTCTTAATATTTTCATATTTGCATGTTATATCCTTCTAACAATCCAAGTTGTGATCTTGTGGTCATCCCCTTTCCACTTCATCGCTCTAGTTCACCACTTAACTATCAAGAGGGTTGTGAAATTATAATGGTCAAGTTTCCGGTCAGCGCGGCCTTGCAATCATTTCAATTGACATCTGGCCAAAGGTTGTGAAGGAGTGAAGACTATGATTCACATGATCATGGACAACTAGAGTCTTGAGGATATAAAGGTTGTGAAGTTGTGAATGTTTTTGGTTGTATCATCGCAAGGGCCAAATACTTCATCGAGTAAAGGTTGGTTAGTTCAATCAATGTCATTGATGGGCTCCTAAATTATCCATCTTTCTCACCACTTTTTATCCTCTTTCTAAGACATTTGATTGCACATAGACATACATTTATGGTTTTAAGCATATGAACATATGGTTTCTATGTATATGATTATATATATGTGTGTGAACATAAGATGGAATGTGGATACCTAATATCTACTTAATTTCATGGACAAGAATGGTGAATATAATAGTTATACATGTTAATGTATGTTTTCTCTCCTAAGTTATGTTTTGGGTAGCTACCTCCTATAGCCGTAGGTTTGCAAGAGTGATAATTAAGACTAATACCTTTTTCCTAATATTGATGATGTGGATATATATGTATATGGTTGGACGTGTATGCATTAATTATCTTACAGGAGTTGAACATGGATATTCAAGGACCAACATACTAGCACAAAAGTCATCAAAGCCAACCATGATTGCAAAATCTTTGCAAAGTGAGTCAATGCTTCTTGCTGCATGCAACACGCAGATTTAGTGAGCACTATATTCTAGGATTGTTAATGGTCAATAATGTTTTTATTATGAAACTTTATGAGTTGTGACCAATCCTCATTATGAAGTGATCATAGGTTTAGGAGTTAGTAGTAGTTTCCTTTTGAATAATGAACTCTTGTGACTCTTTTGGAGTCAGTCAAACAAACTATTTTTTAATATAGAACTCTTGCATACCATTTCAAAGAATGTAATCATTTTTATGAATGAATAGAATGTTCAATTCAAGTTTGCAACTTTCATCTTGATTGTACTTTGCATTCACTCATCCAAGGGGGGCCCACTTGATGAGTGATTTCCTTTGTTAATGTAAAGTTCATTTCCTATTCATCTATATGTTTTAGAACTTTCTTGTTCTTGCAACCACTAATACTAGAATTAGTAACCTATTTTTGTAGCACAGTCAATTGGAGTAGTTCCTAACTGTACTTTCTTTCTTTGATTAGAATACATTTGCTTACAAGTTTTAGTTTAGTTTTCTTGAAGCATAAGCATTTGAATTTCTTAAATAGGCTTAGAAGAAGTTTGAAGCATATACTTTGCAGATGCCATTTGAAGTTTATGTCCCTATTCGATAATTAAATGAGACTAAATAGTGTATTAGGAATCATTTGGGGTGTCCAATCCTTAATTAAGCAGTCCATTGCTTTGGGTTTCTGATACCATTGTTTGGCCAAGCATTTTTGGTGTCGTTGATGGGGATGGTGTTAATTCAAAATAATCCTTGTAGTTGTTGTCTTAGTTTTAATTTAGTACTTCAGTAAGCACTTTTATGCATAGAAGAAGAGATCACCTCAGTAGATTTCTTCCCCATTTCTATAAAGGAGAACCATTTGGTTTATTTAATCCTCAATTTGAAGAACCATAAAGTGAGAATGAAGAAGAAGAACCACTTGAAAATTCATTTTTTGATGCTTAGGAATGCATATCCTCTTCATCATCTGAAGAATCATTGCATTTGAACAACCTATTTGCTAAACCTAAATATCAAGATAATCTACTTGCTCTTGTTGTACATCAGCCACCTCTATAAGGTTCTACTCCTAGAATGGCTGCTTAAGCTCCCTTTCCTTTTCCTATACCTCAACAACAAGGCAACCAAAATCTAAAAAATATACCTATTGCTGCACTTTCCAAATTTTATAGCCTCATAACAAAAGACCTTGAGACCTTTCTCTTTGAATTTGATATTCTTTGTTGGAGTTATGACTATACTACTGATGCCCATAAGCTGAAGTTGTTCCCATCAACTCTAAAAGAAGCTACTTTGAGATGGTTAATGGGGTTGGATGCTAATGTTGTAGTAGATTGGGATGTCATGCGTACAATGTTTCTTACAAAGTACAAAGAGTAGTGTAGAGGTCAAGATTTGAAAGGTGATGACATTTTTAAAATGTCTCAAAGGGAGGATGAAGCACTAGAGGATTATGTATCTAGATTTATGTTTAACCTACAGTGTAATACTCAACACCAACTAAATGAGGCATCTCAAAAGCACCTTTTCTTAAAAGGCCCTGATGGCAGGAGGTGACATCATGCAAAAAGCATGGGTTGGCATAAAGAACATATGTGAAAATTACTCAAAGGCCACTTTGAAGAAGGGTAGGGGATTTAGAGCCCTACCATATAAGTCCAATGGTGGTTCTAGAGTATATAAAATGGAGCTTTCTAATCTACTATATGATTTTAAGTAGGACATCATTGATGATGTCACCACTCAACTAGATAGTATGCAAGCAAGGAGGAAGAAGGAAGAGTCAAATGCTATGCTTGCTGAGTTCTATTCTCATTGCAGAGAGAGGAAAAAGAAATTGTAAATTTAAGATGATTTAATATGTGGACATTAACTCAATGCCCACCAAGTTCAAAGCTATAGACGAGGGGAATGGAGAAGTTTTCTATGTTGCTCAAAGGCGTCCATGGGCTCAAAGACAAGGTATGCCTCTGGACCCACTGAATAATTTTGGTTATAATAATAATAGTAACTATTGGCCAAACCAAAACCCCTAGTATTCTGCTCCTCAAGGTCAAAATTGCAATTGCAATTGGTCTAATCAACAACCATACTATAACCAAGCCTATCTGCAACAACCACCATTTAACCCATACCAACAACAATATAACTCCTATCAGCAACTGCAACAGAATAACCAACGGCCACCTCATGGTAACTAGCAACCACAACCATAGTGGGGACCTAATCAACCTAATCTATAACCACCACTAATGTCTCCAACTCAGTAGCAAGCTATTATGTCGTTGCCTCCTGTAGCAAATAGTACTCCTCAAAAGTTAACTCAACTTCCAGCTCAGCCAACTCCAAATCCTAATAATAAGTAGCAGGCATATTCCTTGCATATAAATGACATCCATCTTAGATCAAGAAATACACTACATGCACCCAAAGAGCCAATAATAACTGAAGTTGCTGATACTGAGGATATACCTATGAGCTAGCTTATTAATGTTCCACCTATTGCTCAAAATGCACCAGTGCCTAGGAATCCTTCTTACCCACAAAGATTGTCTCAGGTTGTTCCTCCAAAAGAAAATCTTGTAGCCACTAATTCGATTAATTGGCTCAAAAAAATGACAGTGTAGATTCCCTTGTTGGATGTGCTTAAAAAAATTCCAATCTATACCAAAGCAATTAAAGAAGTCTATATTAAACAACCTAGAAGGAAAAAGAAAGACCCTGATACTATCTGTGTCTTAGGCCTGCTCTTTGATCTCATGCTAAATAAAGTTGTCATGCCTAAGTATTTAGACCCAGGAAGTCTAGTTGTAACCATCTTCATTAATAGTACCCAAATTTAGAATGATTTAATTGACTTGGGAGCATCAATTAATGTTATGACTAGAGAAGTTCTATTGAAGCTTACTATCATTGGTTTGCAGGACACACCAACAATATTGCAGTTAGTTAATAATTCCATAGTCAAGCCTAATGGTATGGCTTAGGATATTGTTGTTACTTTGGATTCTTTAGAATATCCTTCAGATTTTATAGTCTTGTCACCTGAAGCCAATGTATAGAGCAGGACAAAGCATATCAGTAATAGGGTAATTACAAGTTTAAGAATTATTTTGTGTACGGAATAATTATTTAACTAATTAAGGATGACATCATAGATGTTAACCCTAAGAAGGAAAGAGTTAGTTTGGTATTTATCCAAGTGTGTGAAAGCTTGAAGGTTGACTGGGTAGATTTTGTAAATTGTAAGGGTATAAAGGAAAGATTGTATTATGTGAAGAAGTGTGCAAGTTGTATGTTACATGTGAAGTGATATACAAACTATATTGATGCGAATTATGATGTATGATCAGAGGTATGCAAAGAGAAGCAAAGGAAAAATAATATATTAAAGATATCAATAGTAAAGAGGCTTTTGTATCTATCTCTTTTGTATAAAGGAACTTCATTGTATAATTGCATGTTTGGGCAATGGGTTCATCTTGCATACATTCTATAGTTGTATATAATAAATCCTAATAGGGTTGAGGCTTTTAATAGGGCCTAGTCCTCTAACAAGGACTGAGAAACTATATGTACTTAATAGAATCCTAATAGAGTTAACATCCTTAACATGATACATTGTTTAGTAGATCATTTTGTGGGTACCATACCCACTGGGGTTTTCCCTAGTTAACAAAATATGGTGTTATGAGTTCTCTTATTGCATGTTTATGTTTATTGTTCAACATTATTAGTTTACTTTTATATTCATGTTATAAAGTAATTAACAATATTCAATTTTGAGTTAAAGATTGTAAAATACTGATTCCCCCCCCCCCCTAGTATTCCCTATTTCTAACAATTAGTATCATATTACAATTACTTTGAAGAGGCTTAACAACTTAAGTAATATCCCTATGAATATGGAATAATTATAGAGGATTCTTCAAGAAGCCCTTGAGAAGATTGATCTTCTTACTGAAGAAAGAGATAACCTAAAAGAAAGGTATGAAGATGCAAAAGACTACATTGGGAAATTGAAAGATAAGATCGATCATCTCAAATCTAGAAAGGAACCTAGAGAACAAACAAAAATAGTGATGAGGTGGAAACCTTAAAGAAAGTAAATAAGATCTTAAAACATGAGTTGAAGATTGTTGAACTAAAGTTAAGTTTGAAGAAAGATGATAACAAGATTGAGTCAAATCTAAAATCTGAAAATGTATATCTAAGATTCCATCTCACACAAGTAACATATAAACTTGATTCCATCAAGATAGAGCATTCAGAACTAGAGAAATACAATCCTATTGTGAAAGGAGAGTTAACCCAAGCTAAGAAACAATTAGAAAAGTTATATTCTAGCAGTGAGAAAATTGATGAGCAACTATACTATCAGAGACCTTCCTATGATAAGACTAGTCTTGGATATTTCATTGGAGAAAAATTAGCAAAGAAATCTAAATAGCTAGATCTAGTTGCTGAAACCTTTGAACCTAAGAAGAATGATCAGAATGAGATTGAATCTAGTCAATCTAAATATATATCTAAAGACGTTGAACATGTAAGTCAACTTGAGAAACTTGATGAACCTAAAGTTGAATTTGTTACCATGAATGCTGATGATACTACATTGGAGGAGTATCCTAAGCATTGGATAGTATTGACATGTTGTATTCATGATTGTGTTCATCATTGATGTCAACATAATAGTAAGTCTGTAAAGACTGACAAAGTAGAAGACATGGATCTTAGTTGTACACACAAGGTTTTGAGTGTCTGGTAATGCGTGTTCATGTACATGTTCAATATAGTTTCTTGATGACAAGGTTCAATGCACATCACATAATTCAAAGATGTATGGAAGTTGTACCCAATTTATAAAGAGCAGTATAAAGACAAAGTACCTGAGAAGCCATTTCTGATGTTTGCAGTATATCCTTTGGCAATGATATAATATGGTGATGCCTTCTATGTAATGAAGTTGGTCATATGAAGAGAGAGTATACAAGTAAGTCATTCAAACCTATTACTAATTTTTATTTTAATAATTATCATGGTTCTGGTCATAAAGAAGTTGGTTGTAGGAAACCTAAGTTTGATAGTAATAAAAGCAATGTAGAATGTTTAGAGATACTAACCCTATAGATAATGGAATAAGAAGATCCTCTAATAGGTCCAATGAAGGAGAAATATATAATGGAATAAGGAGTAACATTATATGTTCCATTATATCAAGTGTAACAACTTTGGATACATTGCCAGGAATTGCAGAGCACCAGTTAATCAAAATGGACCTAATCATAGAAGGAATACACCAATATGTCAGTTATGCAACAATTTTGGTCACATAGCAAGATTTATATGAAAAACATTAATAGGAATCTAAATTTCAAAAGGAACAATAACAGAAATGCCATAAGGAATGATAGCAACAACAAGAGTAAAATCGATGAGTTGAAAGAGCATGTGGAATAATTCAAAGAGGTATTTGTGAAAGAAAAAGATCCATCAAGTTCACATGTAGTACGAGAAGAATATTATTTTGATGCACCTAATGAAAGATTGAAGTAAACTATCATATGTGACTCATTTTATTTAAATTAAGCACTTTTTATTTGAAGACTGAGCATCAAAAAGATGTAACAAGGTTAGAGACTGAGTTAAGAGTTGTGCAGTTGATATGAGGTAGAAAATGATGAGTAGATGCTTTGATTAAGAATGCATGTCATTTAGAGTTCACATGACATTTTACGAATGAAAATAATTTTACTGGCTAGCTTTTACGAATTGAGTAGTTGCACAATTAATGTGGAGTTCATTTTGATGAGATATAGGCTTATGCAAGCAAGATTGCAAGTATCATTCAACTGTGTGAAGAGTTAAGGAGAAATCAAGAGTGATTTGACAACAAAATTGAAGGACAATTGAAGTGTTTCAAGTACAACGAATAAACAACCCTAAATTACACATCAAAGAGAGGCATTTCACTCTTGAGCAAGGATTTAAACTATAAATTGTGTTAAGAATTCAAGTATACAGATGCATAAGTCATTGTTACATAATGTTGAGGATGAAGCAAGACCTAAGGTGAAATTAAACCCAATTAAGTGTGTGATCGATGACCTTAGCACTGTGTTGTCAAAAATGCCCAAGAATGTTATTTATTTGGAAGATGTGGGTAGTTACTTAAGTAGAAAATTTGAGACAATAGGACAAGGGAATATCTAAGAAGAATTTAATAAGATATACAATCAAGACATGAGTTATTAGCAAGGCTTTGAATACCTAAAAGATAATGATCTAGTTAAGTTTCTGACGCAAGAGCATCTTGGGCCTTTGAGAAATCTTGCATTAACCAAAAAAAACATTTCTTGCTTTATGTACCAATCTTTTGTTAGTGAAGTCATCATTTTTGTAGTTGGCTTCATGTTATGCATGGTTAACATGATGATGAGGACCTATCCTTGATCCTCCTCCTAAGAGCATAAGCCTTGATCATTTGCATTTCTTGAGTTGTGAACCATTCTTTGTGGTCTCTATTTTGGCGTGTTTCCTTCTTGCGAGGCATGTTGTTCTTTTGGCATGTTTTCTTATGTTAACATGACATGTTGCAAAGTTAGGAGTCAACTCTTGAGAGATGTGTGGATCTAACTTCAAATGTGTGTTGCTTATGTTTTATTTAGCATCAATTTTGGTTTACTCTTCCTAGATTGGACCTATAATGTAATTAAATGCTTGACTAGCCAACTTGTGGCTTACCTAACTATATAAGAAGCTTAGAAGGAGCAATAGAGGATGATAGGTGGTACTAGGGAGAAAGATAGGATCTAAATTTGGATTCTAACTTCATAAATTTATTGTATATGGCCAAAAACTAGAATGCCTCATAGTCGGGCATGTTGACATACTTGTTTTACTTATTACATCAGTGTGGTTGCCAATTGCCTAGCATTTTATGGATCTAGTTTCCATTATTTTCATGTGATATTTACATTGCTTCTATATGTAAATCTAAGTAGGGTTGCTTGTATGTTTAAGTTTGTGTATTTTTGCTTGAATTTACCATTGCCCCTGCGTCAAGTAGTATCAGAGAAAGTTATTTCTTGTGGATTGGATCATGGGGAACCTTATTGGATTGGTTGTAGGGTGGCATATCTGAGATCTAACCTATAACTTGAAGAAGGTTACAATCTTGTAGAAATTATAGTCAAGATGTTTCATGGTAGACAAAATGTTGATAATACTATAATGGATATGTTGAGGTAGACTGCAACTAGAATTTAATCTGTGGAGACAATCTAAAGAATATGTTAGTGATGAAGAAGAGGTAGTACCTAACCATAATCTTGAACCTAAAGTTGAACAAGATGAAGAAAGGCTTCTAAGAGTTTTATCTAGAGAAAATTCTAGACCAACTATTGAGGTTTCTTGTTATGATGGAAAACTTGAGACTAATGAGGTATTTGATTGGATCTCTAAAATGGAAAAGTATTTTGAGTATGAAGGTACTCTTGATAGTAAAAAGGTTAAGATGGCAATTGCAAAGTTGAAAGGTCACGCATCTCTTTTGTGGGATCATTTACAAACTGATAGACATAAGAGAGGAAAGGAAAAGATCAAAACATGGATGAAAATGCTTGGAAAGATTAAAAAAAAGTTTCTTACTACAAACTACCAAGTTAGTTTGCTGAGGAAGATGAAAAATTTGAGACAAAAAGACACAAGTGTGAAGGAATATATTGAGGAATCCTACAAACTAGATATCAGATATGGGCATGTGGATGATGAAGTGGAAAAGGTATTTAGATACCTAAGTGACCTAAGAATATCAATTCAAGATGAGATCAACTATGTTAAGATGGATAGTATAGAGTAAGCGTATTAATTTTCTTTAAAGGATGAAGACAAATTGACAAAGAAACATGATCAAAGACAAAGAGGAAGAGGTGGTAGATTTTAGAAAAGTAAAGGAAAAACTAATGGAGAAGGTAGTAGATCTGACAATACTGTACAAGATAAAGGATGGAAGGATGAACCTACTTGTAAAAGAGAGAGTTACTCTAGAGGGAGCTATATTGGATACTCTAGGAATAACAATAATAGAAAAAGGGAAGAAAGATCTTGGTTAAGGGTACTTGTTACAAATATGGAGAAGAAGGTCATAGGGCCTTTCAATGTACTAATTCTAGAAATAAAGTTGGAGGTAATAGCATAAATACTTTATCTTGTAAAGTAGTAGATGAAAGATCTAATGAACCTAAGAAAAGTGAAAACTTGATGGTGATCTATTATTTTATGTTATTATGTTCTTTTCTGTGTGATCTATTATTTTATGTTATTGGTTATATTTGCATGTAATTGTTATTTTTGTTCATGGTTTAATCCTAATAGTAACCTTCTTGTTTCTAAACTGCAGCCACTAACTCTTTTCCAAACTTTATCCAAGATCCAAGTGTAAATTGCCTCACATTTGATGCTTTGTCCACACACTCACAACTCCATCACAATCTTGTTGTAAATTACCTCAAATTCTATGCTCTATCCATAGACTTAGGAAAACTTTCCCTCCAAAATTTCTAGCTCCAAATCGTTTCCCCAAAACTTGCTTAACTCTAAGACAAAACACCCAATTTATACATGCCAAAATGGATTAAAGAACCTTATAGAAAATTACAAAACAATAAGGCCAACCCATCAATGGTCAAGACACATCCCAAGGTAAGATCTCATCATAAATAACATGATCAAAATAAATCCTACAAGTCAACTTACACCAAAAATATAGAAATCATGTCCAAAATGTTGACACTCAGCATAAACAGGAAAAATTGACACATGAAGAGTCAAACGACACATAAAGAACAACTTAGCACACACTAAGGAACTTGGCACACATTACAGTGTTGAGATGGGATAACACGCTGACCTCAGTGTTAACATGACATGGGATAACCTCAACTCGACTTACATTGCAAAATTACTAGCACTCAGCAACTACTGTAACTCGACAGCAACCAATAGAATTAGGGGGATAATGGCCCATTGCGTTATCCCCCTGATTTTGTTGGTTATTGCTGAGTTACAACAATTTTTGAGTGCCAATAATTTTGTAGTGTAAGTTGAGTTGAGGTTATCCCACGTTGTGTTAACATTGGGGTTAGCGTGTTATCCCATCTCACTCTATAGTGTGTGCCAAGTTTCATAGAGTGTGTCGAGTGACTCTTCATGTGCCAAGTAACTCTTCATGTGCCAAGTGACTCTTCATGTGCCAACTTTTCCTATTTATGTCGAGTGTCAACATTTTTGGACGTGATTTCTACATTTTTAGTGCTAGCCGACTTGTGGGATTTATTTCGATCATGTTGTTTATGCTAAGATCTTGTCTTGGGATGTGTCCAGAGCATTGTTGGGTTGACCTACCTATTGTTATTGGTTTCAAGAGATTCTTTCTTGGTTGGGACCTTATGTGGAGGAATACCAATAGGGTAGTCATTGAGAAGAGGGATCTCATCATGGAGATTCCCATATGTTAGATCATAGGGAAGAGGAGGAGCATGACCACAACTAAGAACATTCTCGTACACCACTGGGTGGTAGAGGGAACTGATAGAAAAGCCATGGTCATCATGATGATGACTTCATTCAGGTGGAGATGATGTAGGAACTATAGAGGTCTAAACCACCACTATTTGATAGTGAAGGAGCAAGGCTCAAGGCAAAGACTTGGTTACTGGATATGGGTCATTATTTCTCCTTGCTACCTTATGGAAGCAACATAAAGGCCCATTATGCTATCATGCAGCTAAGGGAACATGGTTCTATTTGGTGGGATATGGAGAGAAATAAGCTCCATATTAATGTGGCAGATCTCACTTGGGAGATCTTCAAGGATAGGTTTAGTGAGAAATTCCTATTGCCACAATATCATGAGGCTCATATTGAGGAATTATATGAGGTTAAGCAAGGCTTTATGATAGTAGATTGGTATGAAAAATAGTTTCTTGGGTTGAGACAGTGCTTGAGCTATCACCATGATGAAGCACTCCTCACTCACCATTTTGTTAGGGGCCTTAAGGACTCTATCATTGGGGATGTTTGTGCTCACCAATTGAGGACACTTGCACTTGCTATGGAGAATGCATGGATCATTGAGAATAATGTGGCTAGGGGGTTCAGTGGTAGATCAGGTTCTCAAAACCAAGGTGCACAAACTTCAATACAAGATTCCTAGTTTACTCAGTCCTCTAGGAAGGGCCAAACCCAATCAACACCTTTTCAAGGTGGTATTAAACATACTGAGTGGTGATGCCAACATTCCTTTTAGAAGGATGGACATAGTTTCTTTATGAGATGCTTGGTATGCCATTGCAGCATGACATTGATTTTTGGATTGATCTTGTACTAGGCGTGGAGCTGATTTCATGAGATCCTTACCACATGACTACTCGGGAGTTGAGTGAGCTCAAATTGTAGTTGGAGGAATTGTTGGCCAAGGTCCAGAGTCATCCTAGTGTATCCCCATGGGGTGCACCCATCATCTTTGTGAAGAAGAAAGATAGATCATTGTGTTTATACATTGACTATTGGTAGTTGAATAAAGTGATGGTGAAGAACTAGTATCCTTCACTGAGCATAGATGACAATCACTCACATTAGATAGTAATGATGATTGAAACCAAGAACATGAGGTGATGCAAGTACAATAGGTCCTAGTTAGACACTCTATGGGTAACTATGTAGGGACTCTAGCAGAGAGTTGGTGAACATGCTAACAAACCATACCCCTCGGTATTCCCTCAAGAGGTTGACATGTTGTGTCCTTGGCTAAACCATAAGGACTAAGAATCATTGACCTTACCCTTGACACCACCCTTAGGAGGTGGACTTTAAATTTCTTATTTAATTTAATTTTCTAACAATTAATTATGTTATCACTTATTAGAGCTCCTTAATGCCAACCTGGGCTAGGACACTATGGTTACAAGAGAATCCCCTCTACTGACCTTACCCTACATACCCATACTCATCACATGATGAGTGCCCATAAGCATGCATACCACCAACCCAACCCCACATGAACATACCACAATACAAATGGGAGATTGGGCCTTGTAAGTCACTCAATAAATGCACACACACATGCTAATGTGTGGAGCACCACCATCATGAAGATCAAATGCAAGGGTTGGATGATAACACAAGTAGAAATAACACCCAACTAAATAATAGCTCAAGAGGATAGACGTGATACACATCCCAATGCAACATAAAAGTGCAACAATGATCTGATTGACATCCTATGGATGATCCAAGTCCATGATCAATAACATGCCAAGAAAACCCAAGAAAAATGGATGGTACACAAATCGAGGTAAAAATATCAAAAATGGAAAACTTTGAAAATAAAAACCCATTTTGTCTTTGGGCAAAAAAGCCACGAAAATCCAATAAAATTTAGGTTCAAACATCATATGCAAAAATGGCTATCATAATGGCACAAAATCCCAAACACTCATCCTAAAAAGAGGGAAAAAATTTGTACCTGACCAATCAAGAAGAGCCAACAAACAAAAATAGAGGGAAATACTAGTTCTTAGCCTCCTAACAAACAACTACTAGAAACACCACCTAAAACTAAGCTGAAACAAGAAAATGGGAGAGCCCTAGTTGACAACAAATGGGGCTAAAATAAGAAACAACACAATAAAATAAATAACATACAACAGCAGCTAGAAATCACAACACAATAAGGTCTCTTTGAATTGGTTCTAACAAGACTAACCTCATGAAGATCCCATGCCTTCAACTCTCACAATGAATAGAAATGTGATCCTCTAGAAGAGGATTCTCAAAAAAGCTCTCAATTTTGTAATTTACAAAAGTGAGAAGTGAGGAATTAATTCCTCGTTCAATACTTATTCATTTTTTGAGTGAATAATTGATTAGGAAAAATAGCTACTTAGACTAGCTAGACTCTGAATCAACCCAAATGCAAACATGTTATTCCTATTAATAGGAATTCGTCTATGGAAAAGTTGCCAAAAATTAAATTAAATTAAATCTAAAACCCAAAAAACCCAAAATCATAGAAATTTACTTAACAACCTTCACAATAATGTGAAACTCTAAATGCATAGACACACTCACTGGTTTAATCACATAATGCAAATGAGGCTTGATTTATCAAATCATTGGAAGGTTTAATTTAACATTTGAATAAGATATGTCGACCATAAAGGGATGACATTGGTAACATGAATAGCTAAATCACTAACTCCATGTGCCACTACCAGGGTATATAATTCCTACGCAGTAAAACACACGATCAAGTGTAATTGCGTATAATAACATAGCTAAAGCAATAAATGCATCAAATACCTAATTTAACCATTTATTCAATTCTACTAAAAATAATTCATGTACATCACTTACGTTCACATAAAGCATAATGAAGTGTGAATGAAGTAAATAACCATAGCATTATATCTATGACATAACATAATCAGAGATATGTCTAAATACCAGATAACCAAATATTATCACAAAACATACTATCATCTCAAAATGGCATCATCATGCAAATATGATAAATTGAACAACATAGGCATATAGTATCTATGATACTGAAATCAAAGTATAACATCTGACCCTCAAGTCATCTCAAAAGTAACATAACATGAGTACAAAATATCTCTCAAGTCAAAATATAATAAGGTACAGACTACAAACACAAGAGGCACTACATCCTCCCCCACTAGCATAGGCTTGCTCTTGGAAGCCAAAAAAAAGATAGGGGTACAATCCTCTCAGTTGTGCGGCATCTTCCCAAGTAGCAGATGACTCATCAATTGGGTCCCACTGGACCCTTACCTACTTGATGTCCCAACCTCTCAAGGTCAACCTCTAATGTTGAAGGATACAAATGGGCTCTAAAGTAAGCTTCCCATCATCCACTTGCAAAGCATCCCAATCAAGAACATGGGTCACATCGGGAATATTCTGTCTCAAAATAGAAACATGGAAAACATAATTGATGCACAATAGGCTAGGTGGCAATGCCAGTCGATAAGCAACAAGACTAATCCTCTTGAGAATCTCAAATGGTCTGACAAAATATGGTGCAAACTTAGAGCCTTTCCCATAATGGATGGGGCTCTTCCTCAAATTCACTCATAAAAATACCCTGTCACCAACAAAAAAATGATGATCCAACCTATGGGCATTTGCATACTTCTTCTGCCTATCTTGAGCAGTAACCAAATGTGCGCTAATATGAACAACTTACTACTCCATATCCTAAAGCATCTCTAGACCTAAAAGTACTTGGTCCTCCAAACAATCCCAACTTAAAGGTGTACGACACAATGTACCATACAAGGCCTCAAAAGGTGACATGCCAAGAGAACTATGATACCCATTGTTGTATGCAAACTCAACAAGGTATAAATAATCCCCCCACTTCACCTACCTGTCCATCACATACATGCAAAGCATATCCTCTAGAAATTGGTTTACTCTCTCAGTCTAACCATTGGTCTCTGGGTGATAAGCCAAACTAAAAATTGAGCTGCATGCCCAAAGCATGCTGGAGAGACATCCATAGTGTTAAGGTAAAAACTAGATCTCTACCTAAAGTGATCCTACAAGGAATTCCATGCAAATGAGAAATATCCTCCAAGCAAACATGCACTACAAAAGAAGCTATGTAGGATGTTCTCATGGGTGAAAAATGTGCTACCTTGGATAACTTGTCCACTATCACCATGATACAATCATGTCATAATGATGACATAGATACCCCTGTAATAAAATCAATAGATATTGTATCCCACTTCTACTTTGGAATGGTATGCAGCTACAAAAGACCCACCAGATGCTGATTCTTACCTTCACTCTTTGGCACTCAAGACATTGAGCAACAAAATCAGTAACATCACACCTTATCCTTGCCCAAAAGTACAATCATTTAATAACAATATGCATCTTCTTGACATCGAGATGTGTGGAATATGGTGCATGATGTGCTTTTGACAAGACCAATGTACGAAGATTAGTCAACCATGGTACATAGATGCACCCCAAATATTGTAGTAGTCCATTGAACTCAACAAAATAACCAAAAAAACTTTCCTCAAGGGTATGTCCATACTCAATCTTCGCTCTTACCTCCAAATAATAAGTCTCACTAGGCAAAGCCTCCATGATACAACCACACAAATCCACTCCCAATGACAACATTGATATCTCATGTCACCTCCTACTCAATGCATCTGTCATGAAATTCTCCTTTCCTTTAATGTAGTGAACAACCAAATCATATTCATAAAAGAAATCCATCCAACGACATTGTCATGCATTTAGGTTTGGCTGAATAAAAATATATTGCAAGCTCCTATGATCATTATGTAACCCAAACCTATGTCCCAAAAGCAAATATCTCCAATAAACAAGAGCATGCATTATGGCTACAAGTTCCAAATCATGAGTAGGGTAGTTAAGCTCAGGGTCCTTGAGTTTCTTAGACTCATATGAAATCACTCGACCATCCTGCATCAACATCACACCCACTCCTTCCAATCAAGCATTTGTAAAAAACATGAAATCACCTATAGGATTAGGCACTACAAGGACTGGTGTACTAGTCAAATACTCCTTAAGAGCATTAAATGCTACCTCACACTAATATGACCAAATGTACTTCTTCCCTTTTCGTTGAAGAGAAGTGATGCGATAAGCCACTCGTGAGAAATCCCTCACAAAGTGATGGTAGTAACCCACCAATACCAAGAAACTACAAACCTCCAAGATATTAGTGGGTATCGGCTGTAATACCCCAAAATTGGCTCATTGCCATCTCAACCAATTCTGGTCTATTTCTGATCAATCCTAAGACCTATTCTAATAGGCAATTCTCATTTTGCTACTCGCTACTTGACTTAATTGTCAAATGCAGAAAACCTAAATCTGCATTCATCATGCTTATTATTTAATTCCTATAGTATTTACTCATATTAGTCGCATTAAACCTACTTGATTTAATTATAATTTAATTATTAAGTATTTATACTTTAATTAAATTATAATTATATCCTAAGGCTAATGTAGTACGGAATTAAATTTATTTAATTTAACAAATGTGCCTATTTTAATTAATTAAACGAAATTATTTAATTGAATGGAGTACTTACTTCTAAATTAATTAAACAAAGTTATTTAATTAAATGGGAAGCCATTCCTAATTAATTAAATGAAGTTACTTAATTAAATAAGAAAAGTGTCTCTAATTAATTAAATAGAATTATTTAATTAAATAGAAAAGGTAATTTTGAGAGCATATCTCATTTTATTAAATTAAATATCTCAAACAAAATCATTCTTCAGTTCGAAAAGGGAAATTTCCAGTTCACTATTGATAAAAAATGAATTAAATCAGTTAACTCCTTTTTCTACTCAAATTAAATCAGTTAACTCCTTTTTCTACTCAAATTAAATCAGTTAACTCCCTTTAATTTGGGAATCTTCCTTTATGACTGAACTTCACCTTTAATCTTAACCGTTGATTGAAATCGATCTCAACTGTTGATGGATTCCAGGAAAGTCTATTTAAGAGACCCTCATCCCTTCATTTTAAAAGGAGGATGAATTTGGAGAATTTGCATCGAATCACTGTTGGAATTCATACTCACATTTGCTCATATTTTTACATACATCTTGCATTCTTAGTTTGGATTCATCTAGCTTAATAATGCATACATTTTTAGTTTAATGTCTTTTATTTCTTAGATTAATTGCTTGTACTTCATCTAGATTACTTGTACATTCATATAGCTTAAATTGAATTCAAATCCTTCGTTCTTACAGGGTCTGGTTGGCTGCACCTTGATTCTGAGGATATTAACAGGCAAAATCCCTTTAGATAGAAGGCAACAGGTCGCTTTGCAGGCTGATTTTTGGATGAACAATCCAATGTTCATTCTGGGATGAATCTGCATACAATGACCGTGTTGAAGTGTGTGTATTTGCAGAGGCCACATATTCACGCATACATTTCTGGCGCCCACCGTGGGGCATGAAAATCAAATTTTCTGGCCTCTTTCTGTATTTTTAAATTATTTTTTTGTTCTCTGTCTGTACTGTTCCGTATAGATTCCAAAATCTTCACGTGAGACTGTTCATTTTCATGCGAGGATCTAGAATCTTCGCGCGAAGATTCTTTTTGCATCGCGCGAGAAAGTTCTTGGGCGCGCGAAACTTTGCGCGAGCCGTAAAATAATTTCGCATGGGGCTGAAATAATTTTGCGTGAAACTTGTTTCTTCGGGCAACACTACATAAGATTTTGCACGGGTAGTAACAGAATTTCGCACGATTCTGAAACAATTTCACGCGAGACAAAAATAACTTCGTGCGAGACTCTACTGACAGATGCTATTTTTTGCATTGATTTTTGTGTTTTCTGCTAACTGCTCACTATTTCTAGTTTTTTCTGTGTTTTCTAAAATTTTGCAACAGCAATAATGTAAAAAAAAAAAAAAAGAGAGTATAAAACGAATTTTGACTTTTGATGTTTTCATAGGTCTTAGCATTTTCTAAGTTTTTTTATGGGTATAAAAATGAACAAAAAAAGTTAAATTTTATTTTCCCATAGTTAAGCTTTAGTTTTCACTAACATGTTTTCTCCTAAGCATCTTTATTTCCATTTTTCTGATTTTTTGCAGCATAACAACGATTTGTAGGGCAATTGGAAAAGCGTGATAAAGTTGCTAAAAATGGGTAAAACATCTACTGAGCGCGTTGCGAGGATTACCAGGTAATTCTCTTTAACTGATAACACTTCATTTGGAGCTAAAACGAACATCTCTTGTGTCAAGCTTGTGTGTATTTCCTTCCTTGTTCTCATTTTATAACACATGCATAATTTGATACTAGGTTGTGATCTCTATTAGTTTCATCTAGCAGGCTTAGTTATTAGTGATAGATCTAATTAGCTATCTTGGGTTATTGGACTCGCTAATCTGTTGGCCCCTCATTCCACCCTGTGCTTGCAATATTAGCACCACGTTAAAGGGGAGGGGTCTACAGGAAATAAGCGTTAAATGCTCCACTAGGCAACCCTTTTGTGCTTTCTAGAACTCACTAGTTTTTGAGTTGTGGACTCATTTTGGCTTGTGTGAGGGGTTAAATGTTTCACATCTTTGGACTCACCTCGCATTAGTTAAAGTGTTAAGTGTACCACCTTATGCTTTTTGATTGCTTTTGGATAGATTTGCTTTCGGGAATTAACATCTGTACACACATAGTAATTAGGCCCCCATGAACACTATTCGTGGATCTTGAGGGAGTGGGTTCCTAGTGAAACTCCTCTCTAAGATGGATTCCTTGTAGGTGGGGAGGATACTTTGAACATCTCATAGATAGATGAATCTTCAACTTGTTGATTGAGGCATCCTTTCTCTGGAGAGGTTGATAGATCGCTAGGAGTTGATATCATAGATCTTTAAGAGATACTCTTAGTTTAGCATGTCAGATTAATCTGTCTGCTTTGATTGGGCTAAAACTGAAAAGGTGCCAAAACCTTGGATCTGGAAGCTAAGTCACCTTGTGGTATACTATTGTGAGTCAGTCACCTTTAGAGAGGGTTAACGGTAGCAAACAATCCCTCTTCAGGAAAAATTGCGTTGACGGAACCTCAAGCGGTAATAGCCATTTTCGCCATGGTAGTGACAACCGCTATATAAATGTCCTTGTGGAAGAAATCTCCACGGGTGTGGTTTATTGTGGGTTGTTAGATCTCCCTAGCAGCTCTTGAAGATTAAGTTCTTGGACTGTGTCAAAACCTCGGTGCGCCGGGATTGGAGGTCACCCCTGTGAGTCATAAAAGTTGCAGAGTCAAACCATTACTAAAAACCTTAGAGAGGCCAACTTTTATTTTCTAGGGATGTATGCATGATTGCAAAACCTTTTGAAAACATACACAAATAGCTGTCCTAGGGATTAGTACAAAACTAAGTCACTTGATTGTTCATGCGCAAGGTTGCTTTTGCCCTTGCTCATTGTTTTCAGACATGCTTGATATCACCTGCTTGCTGTTCTACATGCCTGTTTATCTGTTTTCTTACTAAAATGATCAAATTTTTTGTCTATTAAATTGAATTTGTCTCAAAAATCTGCCCAATTTGTCTGAAAAGTCCAAAAATCTTGTCAAAATCAGTCACTGTTCTGAAACTGATCTGCTTTCTTGCGCGAAAACTTTTTTAGTCTCGTGTGAAATCATTTGGTCCTCACGCGAGATCATTTTGTCCTCACGTGAAATTAAAATTCTGTCATGAGTCTTCGCGTGACTTGAGATCTTTCTCACGCGAAATTAAATACTGTCACTGACTTTCACACGAGCCATGAAACTTCTTTGCGCGGTCTGTGAAACTTCTTCACGCAGCCTGTAAAGGTTTTTCGTGCAAAATCTTGTGTCAGCATTTCCACTTTTGGTCTGATTTATCTATCTAAGATTTGCACGCTACCCTTTTTTGTGTCCTTTTATTGCTCTCTGTCTGCAAACAATCCCAAACAGTGGCATCCTGCTTAGCTAATGACTTGTGATCCATACTTTGACTAGTCTTGTCTCTCAGTTATCTTGCTCTTGTCCTTTAGTGCTTTTTGTACTCTATGTCATGATAGTCATAATCTTGGGCTATTCTAGCCTTCAAATCAGACTATTCATACCTTAGTATATTGATCTCTTATCTTGCTTTTCTGAGACTACGTTCTAGTGTGGTCCTTGTCTAAGCTGCTACTTTTTGTCATTGTCTATGATTGTGGCAACTTGACTTACCTTCCAAAACTTGGCTATCAATACTTGAAACATAGTACATCAAAATGGCTAACAACAACTGTGCTAAATCCAATATTCCTAGTGAGGAAGAAAAGCTACTTATTGCAAACATGAGGCAACAAATTCAATCAATGAGCTCTCAACTTCACAGACTAAAAGAAGAGGAAAACACATCATCAAACAAATTCTCCTTGAGAGAAATTTTCCCTTCCTTCTATGACAACGAAAAATCACATTCTTGTGATCTTGAATCAAAGACATCTGAGAACACCTCACATACACCCGAGAAATCTAGAAATATCTTTGAAGAAAAACCTTGGGAACCTAAACCAAAGCATGATTTCACACCTTTGGGAAAATCTTATGAATTAACCTTGGAAGAAATTCTTGAAGAGAAAATCATTGTATTACCTAAGGTCACTTTGGCAAGAGTTTCCTTTATGAGTAACTATTGTGCCTATCATAGACATAATTTACATAAAACTTCCCATTGTAAGGAGCTGAAAAATTAGATCCAAGATCTCTTTGACAATGGTATAATTAAAAAATCTAAGCTCTCAACTACTAAAGATTCTACTCTTAAGAAGGATCAACTTCATGAAACCATGTCTAGTAACGGTTCAAACACAACTTCTACTTCCTCCAACATACATCCACCTCCTAAATTGTCCAATCTTTCCAACACATATTCACCAAAAGAACTCACTACTCCTCTAGTTGACTATGTGTACCCTCAAGGACTACCTATAAAGGAAACTCAAGCTAATCTTGACTCAGCTACAAACCTCTCCCATACTACACAAAGCAAAGATCAAAAACCTCCATGTGTTGCTCCTCCTATTATTTCCAATCCAACTATTCCTCCATTGTCCCTTCAAGAACCTGTTATGGAGACTCTAGAAATATATCTGAATACAAATTCAGATACTCCCTCATCCTTGGATTTGGTTTCATGTCAAGAGGACCACTTAAATCATGAAGAAACAAGTGTTGATCAAGACCAAGATTCATTCATCCCCTTTCAAATCTTCCAAGATCTTGTGCCTCCATCTCAAGAGCCACATAGTCCTCCATCTCCCATGTCATGCACCTTTACTAAGCAAGATCAAGATATTCCTTCCACCATCCTTAAGGAGATTACAAAAGATCAAGAGAAGGATACTTTTCCTATGTTACCCAAAATTCCTTTTGAAGAGAAAAGTGTTCCCTCGCTCTCTTATTCTACCTCGCTACATTCACTTCCAAACTATGCTCAAGCTTTAAATACTCCTATCAAAGGTATTGCTCCTATAACAATTACTCATAAATCTATTGATGGCTTTGGTCATATTGCTCACTCTAAAGATGTTGATATCCATACTCATGGTCTGTTCACATCTTCTAAATCTATCCTTGGTCCATACCCATCTAAGCTAAAACCTTCAAGTCTTCCATCCATATTGGGACCTTATGTTCCTCTATCTCCTACTTCCATGCTCAACTCATTACATGTTCCTCCTACCCTACCCCAAGATCAACAAAGATACACATACTTGAACTCTTCACATTCACCTTTCCATGTAAACCAGTCATATTGGCCTCATTCATCCATAAATCCCAAGTCCTTTGGAATTAATTTGGATGATCAACTCAAACACAAGTGCATGAATCCATCCTCAAAAGTTCACTATGTCTCCTCTAATCGACATGTGAATGTCAAGAAGGAAAATATGAAAAAGAGACCGCAAAGGTCCACTATTGAAAGATCTCAACCAAAGAAAATATGGGTTCTTAAATCTGTTATTGAAGAAATGCATTCCAAAGCATCTAATGAAAAATCAAAAGCTATATGGATTCCCAAGTCTCTTTTGAAGGACTTGAATATTGAAAACAAATCAAAGTTGACATTCAAGCTTCCAAAGGCTTCCACTCCATCTTCTCCCCAACATCTTCCTAAAAAGGTTTCAAAACCTTCTACTCCACCCCTCTCCAAAATGGCTTTTCTACCTCATATATCTAAGCCTCAATCTATTTCATCCATATTTCCTCCATCATTCCACTACCCTTCAAGGTGTGTGTCAATGTTGATCTTTCCTAATATCTCATCCACCCTCATGAGATCCTCTAAATCTTATGCCTGCTTGCCATCCTTGCTTATTTCAGTCTTCCAAAACCAACAACCTTATCCTCCATCTACCTCTCATTTTTCTATCATTTCCCTTCCATTACCTTATTAGCATCTTTTAGTGTACCTTGCTATGGCCTTGGCTTATCATAACTTATGTTTCTTATAGGAGCACTATTCAAATTGAAGAAGGCTTGAATTCTTTCCAAAAACTCTAAAAATCAAAAAAAGAAAAAAAAAAGAAAAAAAAGAAAAAAAAAGAAAAAAGAAAAATGAAAAAGTGCCTTGGTGAAAACCACTTCTTGTGGTGCCTTGGATAAGTACCATGATGAAAACCTGGTAAACATGCATCATGCATAATTTTTCCATCCATGACATCCTATCATGATCTTGCTTATCCTTTAGATGTCCTCATTTCCAAAGTCATTCACTCATAACCTCCATAACAAACTTTTCTGTCCTATTCAGTTAACCCTTTGGTCTTGATCAACAAAAGAAAGAAGAAAACTTAGTTCTTGGCAATCTCTTGACATGGTCACATTCTTGGATTACTTACACGATACCCTTCATTACACCATGAGCTTATATCCTTTTCCCTAGCTTGGGTAATCTTGTGAAGGCTTTCCTTGAGGGTAACATTCACCACTTCATACTCCTTGCCTATCCATCTCTACTTATCCACTCGCTTGCTACTACCTCTTGTCCTACACCTTGCTAGACACTGAAACAAAATCAAGATAATCCTTCTTGAGAGCTAGTAATCTCCAAAAAAATCTAAAAATTGCAAAAAGTCCTGAAAAAATTGTTACCCTGTTGAAAACCTTGCAAATAGGCGCCTTGGTAACACCAAAAAAAAGTAAAAAATCAAAAATACAAAAAAATTGAAAAACAAGAAAAGTGCCATTGGTGAAAACCTAGAAACAGGCATCATGGTAGCAAAAAAAGAGAATCTTGCTAAGAAGGTGAAAACCTGGTAAACAGGTGCCTCTTGTTCCCAATGCTCCATCTTGCAGTGCATCTTCTGGCTATTCTGTATAGTTTCTTTCACGCTTTTGCTTTCTTGCTTCTTGCTCATGTATCCATGGATTGATTCTTATCACAGCTCGGGGGCATTCCCCCTTAGTGTCACTATTTTTGAGATTCTCATAGAATCTCCTACACGAGAGTCACTAGTAATTCTGACTGCGTCTGCCTACTGTCGTCAGTGTCACTCTTTTCGAGATTCTCCTCATAGAATCTCCTACACGACAGTCACTAGTCATTTTGACTGCGTCTGCCTACTATCGCCAGTGTCACTCTTTTTGAGATTCTTCTTATAGAATCTCCTACACGACAGTCACCAGTCATTCTGACTGCGTCTGCCTACTGTCGCCAGTGTCACTCTTTTTGAGATTCTCCTCATAGAATCTCCTACGCAACAGTCACCAGTCATTTTGACTGCGTCTGCCTACTATCGCTAGTGTCACTCTTTTTGAGATTCTCCTCATAGAATCTCTTTTGCAACAGTCACCAGTTGTTTCAGCTATGTCTGCCTACCGTTGCTCGGGTCATGTCTCAAGATTCCTTTATGGAAGATCTCTTTTGCGTCAGTCACCAGTTGTGCTGGCTGTGTCTGTCTAATGTCACTTAGTCCTTCTTAGGTTCTTCATTGTGAAGATTCCTCTTTGACCTCAGTCACCAGTCGTTCTGACTGCGTCTGCCTACTATTGTCACCCTATTGAAGATATTTCTTTCTTACATGTTCTGGACATTGGCATTTGCCATCAATCTCGAAAACATTGAACTCAAAAAAAAAAATGATATACTTGTTTAGGATATGCCGAGCATTTTCTTTGTTTGCTTTGTTTTGATTTATCATATCTCCTCGAGCAACTCGATGATGTCATCTTCGACTAGAGAGGTAATGACTGGGGGCATGATCTTTTTCTTTTCTTTTTGTTTCCAGTTTAGTTCCAATAAGTTGATCTATTCCTATAAGAGGGGTGTCCACTATAAGAGCCTCCATCTCGTATTGGATGGTCGTGTGTACCTCGACTCCTTTTATATAGATACATCAATGACATTGGCTCTTCTCCTTGTTTGTTGGAGTGAACTCTTCATGCTATAGTACATACTGATATTCATCCTATTAAGTGAACATATGGGTCACTACAAGTATATCTAGCGCACTTCTATCTCAAGTTATGAACGCAAGGGTCGTTGCGGACAGAATGAATACTAAATACTTAGCATAAGAGGGATCTCCCGTGTGTTTGGTGTGCCTGTCATGCAAGCAACATTCAGGTCATCCTAGCATTTATGCTCTGATGCTTATATTAACTTGCTATATTAAAAAGGACAAATGTTTTGGTCATTTTGGCTTCTTGTGCCTCGAATGCTTACATTTAATCCTGACAAACCAATAACGTATGTTATATTCATATTTCTATGATTGCAATGTCAGTGGGGATTGTATAATATACCAGCTTTATTTTATATCCAGTGATGATAAATCGTCGAGGCTTGGTAACTAGACCTAGGGTTGCATTTAACATAGTCTTGCATTACATACTTCACTTGCATAAGCATGCAATTCAATCGCAAATCTACTTTCACCTTCTCTGATGAGGGATTGCTAATCTCTTCAAAGTATCATGTTCTTTCACGAACTACACAATGATTGATTAATCACCCTCTTGGCTACTTTGGTTGCTCTGAACCCATTTTTCTAGATCGAATTCGAAATCTGACACACTTAAGTGGCTCAAAATGCATTTTAAATTTTTTTGTGCAATCCAAATCTTTCTGATACTTTGCAATTCTTGGAATCTTTTCAACTCAAACTTGGTCTTTTGGATCTCGAAATCACTTTGAATCAACCTCCAAATTTCTTTTGATCATTCTGATCTCTCCAAATTTCTTCAGATCATTCAGATCTCTTTATATTTCTTCAGATCGTTCTGATCTCTTCATACTTCTTCAGATCATTTTGATCTCTCCAAATTTCTTTAGATCGTTCTGATCTCTTTATATTTCTTCAAATCATTTCGATCTCTTCATATTTCTTTAGATCGTTCTAATCTCTTCATATTTCTTCAAAATCATTCTGATCTCTTTATATTTCTTCAGATCATTCTGATCTCTTCATATTTCTTCTGATCATTCTGATCTCTTCTTTATTGTTCAGATTGTTCTGATCTCTTCTACATTATGTTGAATCTCAGATTTCTTCTGTATCTATTGCTATATTGCTTCACATCTATTTCTGGTGTGTCATCTTTCGATTTCGCTCCTGAGGGGGTAGGATGATTACATCATTAAATACTTATTGCTCTGGGCATCTAGTTCCCATCTTATGTTCTCATCACTTTGGGGCATCTCATCGCTTGGGGCATCTTGTTCCCTTCTAGCTGGCATCTTTGCCATCTATCTTATATTTTCATCAATTGATAAACCTTATAACAACTCTTCTTAGAGTTCGATAGACAAGTATTGGGATAGTCTAAACCCTGACTCCTAAAGATCAAGCCTCGTTCTGGGGATGATTCTACGACTCATGATTGGACCTTGTTATCTTTTATTAATCTCGGGTATCTAGGTGTTCTATCTGGATCTTTGAAGGTTAAGCTCCGTTCTGGAGATAATCTTCTAAATGCTATCAATCTCGGGTATCTAGGTGTTCTACCTGGATCCTTGAAGGTTAAGCACCATTCTGGGGATAATCTTCTAAATGCTATCAATCTCGGGTATCTAGGTGTTCTACCTGGATCCTTGAAGGTTAAGCTCCATTTTGGAGATAATCTTCTAAATGCTATCAATTTCAGGTATCTAGACGTTCTGTTTGGATCCTTAAAGATTACGCTCTATTCTGGAGATAGTCTTTTAAATGCTACCAATCTTAGGTATCTGGGTGCTCTACTTGGATTCCTTGGGATTAATCTCTGTTCTAGAGATAGTCCTTAAAAGCTTATCAATTGGTCTCCATGTCATCAACTTCGGAACCAATCTCATCTTTGCATCATGCTTTCTGATTTTCTTTGAATTGAATGTGCTGCTCGCACATTCATTCAAAGAGGGGCAAAATGTAATACCCCAAAATTGGCTCATTGCCATCTCAACCAATTCTGGTCTATTTCTGATCAATCCTAAGACCTATTCTAATAGGCAATTCTCATTCTGCTACTCGCTACTTGACTTAATTGTCAAATGCAGAAAACCTAAATCTGCATTCATCATGCTTATTATTTAATTCCTATAGTATTTACTCATATTAGTCGCATTAAACCTACTTGATTTAATTATAATTTAATTATTAAGTATTTATACTTTAATTAAATTATAATTATATCCTAAGGCTAATGTACTACAGAATTAAATTTATTTAATTTACTAAATGTGCCTATTTTAATTAATTAAATGAAATTATTTAATTAAATGGAGTACTTACTTCTAAATTAATTAAACAAAGTTATTTAATTAAATGGGAAGCCATTCTTAATTAATTAAATGAAGTTACTTAATTAAATAAGAAAAGTGTCTCTAATTAATTAAATAGAAAAGGTAATTATGAGAGCATATCTCATTTTATTAAATTAAATATCTCAAACAAAATCCTTCTTCAGTTCAAAAAGGGAAATTTCCAGGTCACTATTGATCAAAAAGGAATTAAATCAGTTAACTCCTTTTTCTACTCAAATTAAATCAGTTAACTCCTTTTTCTACTCAAATTAAATCAATTAACTCCTTTTTCTACTCAAATTAAATCAGTTAACTCCCTTTAATTTGGGAATCTTCCTTTATGACTGAACTTCACCTTTAATCCTGACCGTTGATTGAAATCGATCTCAACCATTGATGGATTCCAGGAAAGTCTATTTAAGAGACCCTCATCTCTTCATTTTAAAAGGAGGATGAATTTGGAGAATTTGCATCGAATTGCTGCTGGAATTGATACTCACATTTGCTCATATTTTTACATACATCTTGCATTCTTAGTTTAGATTCATCTAGCTTAATAATGCATACATTTTTAGTTTAATGTCTTTTATTTCTTAGAATAATTGCTTGTACTTCATCTAGATTACTTGCACATTCATATAGCTTAAATTGAATTCAAATCCTTTGTTCTTACAGGGTCTGGTTGCCTGCACCTTGATTCTGAGGATATTAACAGGCAAAATCCCTTTAGATAGAAGGCAACGGGTCGCTTTGCAAGCTGATTTTCAGATGAACAATCCAATGTTCATTCTGGGATGAATTTGCATACAATGACCGTGTTGAAGTGTGTGTGTTTGCAGAGGCCACATATTCACGCATACATCAGCCAATCCATGATAGCTCAAATTTTCTCTGGATCCACTACAATACCATCACCCATGATGATATGTCCTAAATACTTTACCTCTGACTAGAAGAATCCATATTTACCCAAGTTTCCATACAAGTGACAGTCTCTCAAACACTACAATACCTAGCATAAATGGACCTCATGCTCCTTAATAGTCTTCAAATAGATCAATATGTCATCCAAGAACACAATGATAGACTAATCATGGTACGCACAAAATACTAATGGCACATTGGTTAACCCAAAGGGTATAATTGTGAACTCATAATGTCCATACCAGGTATGAAAAGTTGTCTGATGAACGTTAGCCTCTTGGATATGAAGCTAATGATATCTCAACTTAAGATCAATCTTTGAGAACACTTATGCTCCCTTCATCGGATTGAACAAGCCATCTATGCTTAGTGAAGGATATAGGTTCTTCACCATTACTTTATTCAACTACTAGTAGTCAATGTATAAACGCAATGATCTATCTTTCTTCTTCACAAAGATGATTGGTGCACTCCATAGGGATACACTAGGATGAATATGGACCTTGGTCAATAATTCCTCCAACTGTAATTTGAGCTCACTCAACTCTCGAGTAGTCATGTGGTAAGGATCTAATGAAATTGACTCCACTCTTAGTACAAGATCAATTCAAAAATCAATGTCACGCTGCAATGACATATAGAGCATTTCATCAAGAAACACATTTGCATACTCATGAAAGAGTGGGTGATCATCAAGTGTCACTATATGACTCTCAACTTCCTCAAGATTACTAATAGAAATAACAAACAACTAACAACCCTTCCAGAAACTCCACTTCAATTGATTAGCTAAGATCATTTAAAGTGATACTAGTCTCTAAACCCCTACAAGTTCCACCTTCCCACCTGTGTCATCAACACATTATATCATCTTATGGTTGCAATCTATATTTGCCTGATGGTTGGCTAACCAATCCATGCCCAACACAAGGTCATATGATCCCATAGGTAGGATGTGAAGATCCACTGTGGCGGTGAAGGTTCCCAAACTCAAACTACACCTGTTGACCAAGGAGTCCACAATCACTTTGAATCCTATGGCTAACTCAACCCACCACCTATCAACCTAATGTGCTACCACTAACCCACATTGCTGAACAAGAGATGGTAAAATAAAAGAATCTAAAGGACCAGAGTCAAACAAAACTAAAGATGAAATACCATGCAATGTACCTATAGCCTCGAATATTGTACCTTGATGCCGAGCTTGACAATTATCAACCATTGGAAAGACTCAATGACTCCTACTTGCAATAGTAGGCTCTGATTTAGCTACACCCTTACTAGGTCCCATAGATGGTTTAGTAAGACACCCAAAAGATTTATGCCTGGGCTAGTTGTAAGAATAATAATTTCCTACAAAGATGGAACCTATTCCATGACCAACTTGAGTAGCACTAGAATATGGTGCACTACCCCTACTAGAGTTTTGTTGACCACTCTAAGGAGGGCGATCCTACTAAGATTTCTTCCCATGGATCTGGTCTCATCTCTTCCTTCCTATGCTAACTAAACTCTGTCCATCCTTCTAAAAGGAATGTTGGCATCACCACTTAGTATGTTTATTACCACCTTGAAAAGGTGTTGATTGGGTTTGGCCCTTCCTAGAGGACTGAGTAAACTAGGAATCTTGTGTTGAAGTTCATGCACCTTGGTTTTGAGAACCTGATCTACCACTAAACCCCCTAGCCACATTATTATCAATGATCCATACATTCTCGATAGCAAGTGCAAGTGTCCTCAATTGGTGAGCACAAACATCCCCAATGATAGAGTCCCTAAGGCCCCTAACAAAATGTTGAGTGAGGAGTGCTTCATCATAGTGATAGCTCAAGCACTATCTCAACCCAAGAAACTATTTTTCATACTAATCCACTATCATAAAGCCTTACTTAACCTCATAAAATTCCTCAATACGAGCCTCATGATATTGTAGCAATACGAATTTCTCCCTGAACTTGTCCTTGAAGATCTCCCAAGTGAGATCTGCCACATTAATATGGAGCTTATTTCTCTCCATATCCCACCAAATATAACTATGTTCCCTTAGTTGCATGATAGCACAATGGGCCTTTATGTTTCTTCCATAAGGTAGCAAGGAGAAATAATGACCCATATCAGTAACCAGGTCTTTGCCTTAAGCCATGTTCCTTCACCATCAAACAGTGGTGGTTTAGACCTCTATAGTTCCTACATCATCTCCACCTGAATGAAGTCATCATCGTGATGACCATGGCTTTTCTATCAATTCCCTCTACCACCAGGTGGTGTATGAGAATGTTCTTAGTTATGATCATGCTCCTCCTCTTCCCTATGATCTGACATATGGAAATATCCATGATGAGATCCCTCTTCTCGATGACTACCTTGTTGGCATTCCTCTACACGAGGTCCCAACCAAGAAAGAATCTCTTGAAAAACTGACACTAATGCCCAGTGTCATTATGATTATTGTTACCTTGTTCTCCCTCTCCATCCTAACATTCCTCCTCATAATGTTCTTCTTCTTGAACAACTTATTGGTTACCACCTTGACCATTGGGTCTACGTGTAAGAGGCATCACTAAGGAATCATAGGATAAGAATTACAAACATACATCATAATCATATGAGTTGAAAACATGAACCAACAAGATATCACAATATCAAACATAAGATAATAATACACACATTGAAAATGGTGACATAGTGAAAGCATAACACAAAGATCTCAATGTTGCAACATGGGCTATGATACCAAATGTAATGCTCCACCTAGAGATCCTTGGAACAAGGATTCAATAGAAGCCAAGAATTTTTTTTAAAGACAAGTATGGATGTACATGACACTCAACATACGAGGATCACAAAGATCACAATGGAAGACTTAACCACAATCCCAACAACCAAAAAATCTCCAAATGGCACTACCAAACTAACACACACAAATGAAAAATTGAAGACCAAAATGGCAATAGAACAAATAATCTAAGATCTGTTAAAGCATGGAAAATTAAGCCAACCCAAAGGGTACTTGAAACACCAAATTGCATTCCCTAAGAACTAGCAGAGATACCCCCTCTTTTTTGTGCAAGGACAACAATTGACATAATTTTTGCATTAGGAAGTATAGTAAACCATGCGAGAAACTTCCTTTTGTTAGAAATAATACTCCACCAAGATAACTGGTGGGGGGGGGGGGGGGGTGGTTGAATTAGTTATCCAACAATTAATTTTTTTATCTTTGTTAAACAAACTTTACTATTCAACCAAAGTAAACAACAACCATAATAAGATGCACATAGACAATTACACTAGATATGTTAACTAGGGAAACCCTTGATCAGAGGGAAAACTTCGGTAGGAATGATGCCCACAAGATGATGTACTAATATAAATATTCCTTGTTTGAGGATGGACCCTCTTAGGAGTCTATTATAGCATTTAGTACACATAATTCCCTATTAGGAGACTTTGAATATCTATTAGGAGATTCCAACCCTGCTAGGAGTTGTAGTATAATGTATGCAAGATGAGCCCACTACCCAAACATGCAATTTCAACTACAAGAAAAGCTCACTGCTGAAACATGGAATTTTCTATTATGTTTTTTTTTTCCCTTTTATATGTCAACCAAACCAATCTTTGTTAGATCTTGTAGACTAGTTCATGAACCTCAGATACAAATATCAAATGTTGTATTACTCAACAAAACCTTGGCATTGAAGCTTCCTTTACTTCTGCTCTGCTTTGCTCAACTTTGTATTCCACTCTCTCTACTACTTATAATCACTTCTAATTGATAGCATTCCATGCTGTATGAAAAAGGAAAATGTTCTTCCTTTATACTGAGTCCATAAAACAAATCCCTAAGTCAGCTGTTAGACCTTCTCAATTAATCATTATAGGACCACATTAAAAACACATTACACTTAGTGACAACATTAATCCTCTACCTCACAACATGAATATCTTTCCATACATGTAATATTATGACAAGAAAACTTAGCTACATCATCACCAATATGTCTTCTTCATATCCTCAACCTCAATTCTTAGAATAATATCTCTGCTTAGAGATATAACAAGTTTACCAAAACATGCCTTTGTAAACTCTATTCCCAAACAAATATCACCAAAACTTACATAATTGCTTCTAGAATTAACATTTCTTCATATGACATTAAGTGCATATACTAGATACTCAAAAGTACCTCTCATAACCTTGGATAGTGAGAATACTTAACTAGCCATCTGTACCAACTTGATCTTTCTTTTGTTCTTCTATCAGTTACTACAGAAAACTACTATGTTGACATCAATGACAAACTCAATCATGAATGTAACATATCATCATAGTAACATATCTATAATACTCCCCCATAGGAATATCATCAGTATTCATATTTCCAACAATCTACCCCTTTGGCATTGATGGAAACATAGATGAAAAACATCTAGTTGCAAGAATACCAACAAAAGACTATTAACCTTTCTTTTCAAGTCCTCTTCATCAATAATTCTCCCTTTTTGATATACCTCAATATGCTTTCCATAAAACTATCATTCTATGTTGCACTCATTCCAAACATGTTGTACTTCTTCTTGTTGTCTTTTCTTCTTGCCATGATGTTCTTCCTCATGATCTTCTCCTCCATGATGTTTTTCATGTCATACTTCTCCCCCACTGACATCAATGTCAAAGGTTTCAACAACCATCAGACTTTGTAACAACTGATTCTTATTAGCTCAAGTGTCCAAAGACTATTCAAAACAAAATCCAACAAGAGTCCTAGATGACTTTGTCCATCAAAGACACTCCCCCATACAAGAAGCATTAGTATTCAGTCCAGATAAACAATGGTGCTCTATTTTACTAGGCTGATGCACTTTTATATCATCTACTCTACTGTAGGAAGGGGCATAACCCCTAGCATACCTTGTAAATACTCAAGAGTCTCTTTGGGAAGAGGCTTAGTGAACATATATGTAATATGCTCTCTGGTTTTCACATAGGTTCTCTCAATTTATGATACTTAATAGAAATGTGCTTGGTCTTCGAATGCAACACTGAATTCTTAGACATATTTACTATGCTTGTGTTGTCACAATGTATGACAATAGGTTCACTAATTTCTATCTTAATATCCTTCAACATTTGCTTCATTTAAACAACTTGATTACAATTTGTTGTTGCTGCAACATATTATACTTCTACTGTACTTTGTGATGTACAATCTTGCTTCTTGCTTAGCCAAGAAAGCAATCTTCTCCTAAGAAAGAAGGCTCCACCATTGGTACTTTTTCTATCATCCATATTACCTACCCAATCAACATTAGTATACGAACTTAAAGTAAAAATAATTAGATCTATCATACCACAATCCAAACTTTGATATTCCTTTTACATATCTAAATATCCTTTTGACTGCTGCATAATGTACTTCTCTAAGATCGACTTGGAATCTTGTAACAATTCTAACTGCATTTCTATATCCAATCTTGTGTAAGTCACATATTGCAATCCTTCAATCATAGATCTATACTTCTTCTGCTCAATAGTAGGAGTCTCATCCTTTGTAGATAACTTGTGTCCAATTACCATAGGTGTTCCAATGGGTTTACATGTTTCCAAGCCAAACCTTTTTAGTAAATCCTTGAAATACTTAGTCTAAGAAATAAAGATTCCTTCTTTATTATATATAATCTGTAATCCTATAAAATATTTCATTTCTACTATCATACTCATTTCAAATTCCTTTTTCATCTCGTCTACAAACTTGTCACTTTCATCATCATTTCCTCCAAATATGATATCATTAACAAATATTACCAAAATCATCAAACCATCATCAATTTCTTTCTAGTATAGATTACTATCTACCATACCTTTTCTATATCTAAGCTTTGTCAAATGCTTGTCCAACCTTGCATACTAGGTTCTAGGTGCTTGTTTCAAGCCATACAATTCTTTCTTTAGTTTGCATACTATGTCCTTATCATATATCAAAGGACAACCTTCAGGGTGCTCTATGTACACTTCTTCTTCAAGTTCTCTATTTGGATATGCTAACTTGACATCCATTTGATACACTTTGAATTTATTTTGTGCTACATAGGCTAAGAATAATCTTACTTCTTCTACTCCAGCCACTGGAGCATAGGTCTCATCATAGTCTATTCCTTCTTGCTATGAGTAACCTTTACATACCAATCTTGTTTTGTTCCTTATAACTTCACCTTGTTCATTCATCTTGTTTGTCAATTCCCATTTAGTTCCTATCACATTCTTGTCTGTTGGTTTGGGGAGCAATTCCCATGTCTCATTCTTTACTATCTGATCCAATTCCTCTTTCATAGTTTGTTTCTAATAGTTATCTTTAAATGCTTCATCTGCATTCTTTGGTTCAACTTGAGATATCAAACATTGTTCTTCAGTGACTCTGCTTCTTTTCATCACACGTTTATCTTTGCTTTCGATGATCTGCTCAGATGGGTGATTCTTTATCATATTATTTCTCAAAGTAGGAGTTGCTATCTCGACTCTTAGCTCTGCTAAAGATCTGAGCTTTGTTCCTGCCTTAGCTCTCCTTCATTCTACAAATCATTGTTAGTCTCAAGAAGTACTTCAATATTCCTTGATTTAGTAACAACATCATCATTTGAATTGTAATAAACTATTCTCTCTTGTATCCTAAATTTCTCATCAATTCTCACATTTGCACTTTCCATAATAGTCTTAGTTCTCAAATTATAGTATATATAAGCCTTGCTTTTCAATGAATAACCAAGAAACATACCTTCATGACTTCTAGCATCAAACTTACCAATATCATCATCTCTTTGATATAACACTTACTACCAAATATTCAAAAATACTTAATTGTAGGTGAGTGACCAAACCATAGTTCATAAAGGGGTCTTGTTTGTGTCTTTCCTGACTTGCACATTGTTCATAGTGTAGACTACTGTATTCACTGCTTCTCTCCAAAACATCTTGGATACATCATTCTTAGCTAACACAACTCTTGCTGCTTCTATAACTTACCTATTCCTTCTCTCTACAATGCCATTCAGTTTAGGGGTCTTCAACTCAACTCTTTCTTCTATTCTAGAATTAGATCTCTTTTCTTCAATCTGATTGCCATTCTGCAAAACATTAGTGATAACTTCCACATTTTAATGATTATTCTCTAGATCAATAATAGCTACCAAGGCTATCTCTTCTAATACTTCCTCTTTCTTAGCCAATCTAAGCTCACAATTATTCAAGAATCTTTCCATACTTGCTTTAAATTCTTCATCTTCATCATAAAGTGAACTCTTTCTATTTTTCTTTGTTCTCTTAGGGCATGTAGATGAAAAATGACCAAACTCATCACATGTCCAACAAGAAAAAATTTCCATACCTTCTTTTTCTCCTTTCATAAGCAGGTCAATACCTTCCTTGATCTTCATGTTTTCTTTAATTAACTCACCAAGAGTCTCTATTTGTTGTGTTGAAATATCCACTATTTGACTTAGGACTATCTTTGCTCACCATGATCTCACAAAGCTATTAAACTTTATCTTCAAGGGCCTACTGCTCTAATACCAATTGTTAGAAATAATAGCCCACCAAGATAACTAAGAGGGTGGGCAGGGTTTTAATCAGTTATCCAACAATTAAAACATTTATCTTCGTTAAACAAACTGAACCATTCAACCAAAGTAAATAGAAACCATAATAAGATACACATAAAGAGATGCATATGAACAATTACACCAAATATGTTGACTAGGGAAACCCTTCATCAGAGGGAAAACCCCGATGGGAATGATTCCCACAAGATGATATACTAATATAAATATTGCTTGTTAGAGGATGGACCTTGTTAGGAGTCTATTAAAACATTTAGTACATATAAGTCCCTACTAGGAGACTTTGAATCCCTATTAGGAGTTGTGTCAACATTGTTAGGAGTTGTAGTACAATGTATGCAAGATGAGCCCACTGCTCAAACATGCAATTTCAACTACAAGAAGAGCTCACTACTCAAACATGAAATTTACTATTATGTTCTTCTTTCCTTTATTCTATCAACCAAACCTATCACTATTAAACCTTGTAGACTAGGTCACAAACCTCAAATCACTTAGCAAAACCTTGGCAATGAAGTTTCCTTCATTTTCGCTCTACTCTACTCAACTTCACATTCTTCTCCCTCTGCTTCTTACAATCACTTCTAATCAATACCATTCCATGTTGTATGATAAAGGAAAATGTCCTTCCTTCATACTAAGTCCATAAAATAATTCCCTGAGTGGGCTGTTAGACCTTCTCAATTAATCATTAAAGGGCCACATTAAGAACACATTACACTTAACAATAACATTAATCTTCTGCCTTGCAACTTGAATATCTTTCCATACATGTAATATTATGATGAGTGAACTTATCCACATCATCACCAAGATGTCTTGTTCATATCCTCAACCTCAATTCTCAAAATAACAACTCTACTAAGAGATAGAACAAGTTTACCAGAACATGCCTCTATAACTCTATCTTAGAACAGACATCAACAAAACTTAGATAACTTCTTCCAGACTTAACATTTCTTCATTTGATGTTAAATAAATATACTAGATACTAAAAAGTATCTCTCATAACCTTAGATAGTGAGAATACCTAACTAGCCATCTGCATCAACTTGATCTTTTTGTTGTTCTTCTGTTAGATACCGCATAAAACTACTATGTTGACATTAATGACAAACTTAGTCATGAATGTAACATATCATCATAGTAATATATCTATAATACTCCCCCATAGGAATATCATTAGTATTCATGTTTCCAACACCTTTCACACAAGGAAACACACCAAACAACCTAAAGAAGTGTTGGGCTCAATAGCTAAAACACCCATAACTAGTGTGGGGTTTCACATGAGGAAGCACCAAGAGTTGCGTGAGAAAACCCAACACACCACATGAACTTTTGCACTATCACAGGAGAAAGTACATTTTTGCACAAGTATCCAAAATAGTAAGCTAGAAAACATTAAGGTAACAAGCTAAGATATGAATTTCCTCCACACCAGGGAGTACCAGATCCACAAGTCAAGGCATAGATACTTGAACACTAAACTGCAAGATAGACTGTACAAAAACCATAAATAAAATAATGTCATAAAACAATGTACTGAAAGTAACATTGTTGTATATAGAAACAACATTGCAATGAACAAGAATGAAAAAACTCATGCATGGTTCCTCTCAACCATAATAGCATTATTAGACCTTGAGGGTCCTAGCCATCCCCTCACGTAACATCCCAAACTACTGACAAGATCATCAAAGTTGTCTTATGAGGACTCCACTACTAAAATGTACTAGATCATAAAAATAAGGAAATCTAACATGCTAAAAAGTAAAGCATTAGATATTCCAACTAATCCAATCACATCATCTAAATCATATGCTAAACATCATAATAAGGGAATGCCTCAATTGATCAACATCATCTAAAATCCAAGCATTCCAATGAAAGTATAAATCACAAGAAAACATGCTCTGAAACCTGAGGTATCAAGCGAAAACATCAATCAATGGTTGTATTGAAGCAATAGACTATCTTTGTATAGTGGTCCCTAGTAGTGGTGAAGATAGCTACACCTCCCAACCATGTGGAACTTGTAGGTCCACTCCCACCATGTTGATGGAGATAATGATCCAACCACAAACTCACATAAAATAAACATCCATGATAATCAATCATGATAAATAGTAATGATTATTGAAACCAAGAACATGAGGCAATACAAGTACAATAAATCTTGGTTAGACACTCTATGGGTAACTATGTAGGGACTCTAGTGGAGAGTTGGTGAACATGCTAACAAAGCATACCCCTCAGTACTCCCTTAGGAGGTTGACATGTTGTGTCCTTGGCTAAACCACAAGGAATTAGAATCACTAACCATACCCCTCAGCACCACCCTCAGGAAACCAACTTTACATTTCTTATCTTATTTAATTTTCTAACAATTAATTATCACTTATTAGAACTTCTTAATGTCAACATGGACTAGGACACCACGGTTCAGAGAGAAGCCCCTCCACCGACCTTACCCTACATATGCATACTCATCACATGATGAGTGCTTGTAGGCATGCATATTCCCAACCCAACCCCACATGAACATAACTCCACTAGAATACAAACAGGAGATTGGGCCTCACAATTCACCTGAAAAATGCATGTGGTATGTGCTCGTGTGTGGCACACCACCATCATGAATATCAAACATGAGGGTTGGATGAGAACACAAGTAGAAATAACACTCAATCAAATAACAACTTGTGAGGATGGATTTGGCATGCATCCCAATGCAACATAAAAGTGCAACAATGATATGACTAAAATACTATGGATGATCCAAGTCCATGATCAATAATATACCAAGAAAGCCTAAGAAAATTGGGCAGCACACAAATCAAGGCAAAAACCCCAAAAATTGGAAAACTTCAAAAATAAAACACATTTGGTCATTGAGCACAAAAGCCACAAAAATCTAAAAAAATTCAAGTTTAGACATTGTATGTGAAAATGACCAACATAATGGTGCAAAATCCCAAACCCTCATCTTGAAAATACAGAAAATCTTCATACTCGACCAATCGGGAAGAACAGACAAATAAAAATGAAGGGGAACACTAGTTCTCAGCCTGCTAACAAATAACTACTAGAAACATCACCTGAAATTGAGCTGAAACATGAAAACAAGAGAGCCCTACCTAACAACAAAAGGGGCTAAAATGAGAAACAACATAATAAAATAAATAACTCGTAGTAACTATTAGAAATCATAACACAACAAGGTCTCCCTATGCCAGATCCAACGAGACTGACCTCACGAAGATCCCATGCTCACATCTCTCACAATGAGCAGAAACATGATCCTCTAGAAGAGGATTCTTAAAAAAGCTCTCAATTTTGTAATTTGCAAAAGTGAGAAGTGAGGAATTAGTTTCCTCTTTCAATAATTATTTACTTTTCGAGTGAATAATTGATTAGGTTAAATAGCCAATTAGACTAGCTAGACTCTGAATTGACAAATGAAAACATGTTATTCCTAGTAATAGGAATTCATCTATGGAAAAGTTGCTAGAAATTAAATTCAATTAAATCTAAAACCCAAAAACCCAAAATCATAGAAATTTCCTTAACAACATTCGCAACAATGCGAAACTCTAAATGCATAGATACACTCACTGGTCTAATCACACAATGTGAATGAGTCAGGATTTTTCAAATCACTAGAAGGTTTAATTTAACATTTAAATAACATATGTCAACCATACAGGGACAACATTGATAAAATGAACAATTGAATCACTAATTCCATGTGCCACTACTAGGGATATAATTCTTGCAGACTAAAACACATGATTAGGTGCAATTGCATATAATAACATAGTCAAATCAATAAATGCATTAAATACCTAATTTAACCATTAATTAAATTCTACTAAAATAATCTATTTACATCACTCACGTTTTCATAAAGAATAATGAAGTGAGAATGAAGTAAATAACCATAGCATTAAAACTGTCACATAACATAGTCTGAGATATGCGTAAATACTGGATAAATAGATATCATCACAAAACATATTGTCATCTCAAAATGGCATCATCATGCAAATATGATAAACTAAACAACATAGTAGTATAGAATCTATGATACTAAAATCTAAGTATAACATCTGACCCTCAGGTCATATCAAAAGTAATATAACATGAGTACAAAATATCTCTTGAGTCAAAATATAACAAGGTGTAGATTGCAAACACAAGAGGCAGTATAGAGATACCAAAGTTGAACAAGAAGAAGGAATAGATCAATTATGGATTGTAGAAGAACACTAATTATGGAGAAGGATGTTTCACATAAGTACTAAAGAGAGGTTGTAAGTGCTGCAATCTATACTTTGAATTGAGTTCAAGTGAAGAAAGGAACAAACAAAATACCTTTTGAACTCTGGTATGGATATGCACCAAATGCGAATTATTTTAAAGTCTTTGGAAGAAAATGTTATATATTGAAAGATGTAAGAAAAGGTAAAATTGATGCTAAAAGTGATGAAGGTATTCATAGGTTATTCCACTAAGAGAAAAGCTAATAATTGTTTGAATTCTAACACTAACAAAATTGTGGAAACTACAAATGTTAGATTTGATGAATTTGTAGAGAAAAATGAAGAAGGATGCAAGAAAGAACCTAAAGATTATAGAGTGTTTGTCTATATCTATGAAGGTGAACCTAACACCTTACCTGAACTAGAGAAGGTAGTTTTCAAGCATCAACAATTAGACACAACTAAGGTTTTGCAGAAAAGTTTTGTCAAACATTAGTAGTCTGCCAGGTATTAAGCTACAAAAGTCAAGTCACAGACTGTGATTATCAAATAGTAGATAGAGGAAGCCGAGTTGCACCCAGAGACAATAGAAGATACTAAACATGCATAATCAAGTAATCAACAACAAGAGGAACTAAGATCTAAACCTGTATTGGTAAAGTATATGAGAATACATCATGCACCATATCAAATTATTGAGATTCAGGAGTCATGACAAGAAGATTGAAGAATGACACGTGTATTATGTGAATTTGAGCCTAATTATGTCAAATATGCCTTAAAGAAGGAAGATTGGATCAAGTCAATAAATGAAGAAATTGAAATAATTAAGAAGAATAAATCACAAACATTTGTACCTAGTCCTAAAGATAAAAATATGATTGGTACTAAGTGGGTGTTCATAAATAAGCTGAATAAGAAAGGTGAACTCACAAGGAATAAGGCAAGACTAGTTTATAAGGGATGTGCACAAGAATAAGGGGTTCACTATGGAGAAATTTTTTCCCTAGTTCTAAGGTTAGAAGGAGTGATGACTTTTCTTGTATATGTTTCTTATAAAGGATTTAAAGTGTACCAAATAGATGTAAAATTTGCATTTTTGAATGGAATTCTGGAGGAAGAAGTCGACATTGAAAGCCCTAAAGGATTTGTTGATCCAAACAAAAGGAATATGGTATGTAAAATACACAAAGCCTTATATGGTTTAAAGTAAGCCCCTAGAGCATGGTATGGAAGGTGACACATTTATTTGGTGAAGATTGGTTTTGCAAGGACCTATTGGTGTTTGAAAATGCTAGAGGGTTTTCAATTATCCCAATTAGAATATGACATATCTAGGGGCAACTGACTCCCATTTTCAACATGCCATTTCAGACACCGGGCCAACGATAAGGCTTGACCCTTCTTCACTTCAGGCTCTACAAGACCTAGGCGGGTTAACCTTAAGATTTTGATGTATGGTACCAGTGTAAAACATATACCTGAATCTATTTACTACAGATGCAAACCCCTTATATCTCCTAATTACTCATGAAATGACATAGATTTGTAGTAGCTAAATGAAAAATAATGAAATTCATAAGTTGAGTGAGGACATCACATTTAGGTCCTTCAACATGAAAGGGAAATAATGTTTGATTTATAATGTTGAATTCAACAAATCTTCAGATATGCAATAGTAAGACTTAATGATCCTGTAACTGGTCAGTGCCTAGTATTGGGCAAATCCATAAATCAAAAACATACATATGACTATCTGAGACATATCTGTATCCTCAGATATTTGATCTATCTATTTAACTTGTAAATAGATATCTATGCTCAATATAAACCTCATTCTTACATGATATCCCCATCAGTAACCTTACAACCCTGTTGATTTTCTTGAAGCATTTACATAACCCTTTAAGTCATAGGCAACAATAAAATAACATATAGCCTTAAGGGACAACAACTACAACCTAAGCTCTATGTCAAAGATTATAAAACATTGAAGATCACTGATGAAGGAGACAAGATTCAAGATGAAATTCAACCATCTGCTATTCTTTGTATTAATTTCCTTGAAATTATACATTCATGTGCATGAAATGAAAACACAAAAAACACCTAATAGATCTGAACTATCTGTATTATCCTTCCTAATGCTGTTCATACAAGACAGAATATGCTGAAGAAAAATGGTTTCATAGTAAAACACTGGAACCCTGCTGGCATTACCCAAAGAAAACTACCAATCCTTACAATGAAAGAAAAATAGAAAGATATAGAAGAAGATGAATTCCTATATCTGATCTCAGAGTGACATGTGTCCACTTGGAAATCAATCTTTTCCAATTGCAAAACCTCCTTCTTCTTTCCACCAATTGATTTGATTTGGTTTCATCATTACTTTGTAACAAACTTACAAAATATCTCTTGTTGAATGATGAAAACCTTTGAGTCACCAAAATATCTGATCTACCTTATGAAATGCTAGTGAAATCGCCATTCAATTGACTCAAAAGTGATCAAATTTGATCCCAACACATTTTCATTGTCTTTTACCCACATTTAGGTCATTTCCGTGTTAGAAAATAGTTTTGAACTTCGAAACCAAAATACAGTTGCAAGTTAAGAATCTAAGAGAAAACCTTGAATTACTTGAACATACTACTTCCTGTACAAAAACTAACCTCAGAATCAGAAAGTTCATTTTCTCCCGATTTTGATGATATATAACATCGCTATATTCTCCTCTCGGAAACCTCCTGAATATTATTTTGAAAATCATACCCCCTTGCGTGGCTTTGGCTTGCATATCTTTTAAAATTTTAAAATTTTAAAATTTAAAAAAGTTCTAAAGTTTACACTTTAGAAAAAATGCCCAATTTTGCAATAAAAACATGCACATATACCCATTTTTGAAAAAATATTTTAAAAAGACAATTTAAAATATTTTATTTTTATCCACCCTGCCACGTGGCATGCTTTTACTGGTTGGATTGTTGCCACATCATCTATTGATAGAATCACCACCTCATCATGCATCCCGGGCCCACTGCCATGTGGTGCCTAGGCACTTACCTGCATTCCTTATTTTTCGTACAACTTGTTATTGTGGGAATGCGCCAACCACAGGATGTGCCACGTGGTGCAATCCTATGCATCACTGCCACATCATCATGTGCACACCTTTTTCTAAAATTTCTTTCCTTCTAGCCAACCATGGGCCCCACTCACACACCATGACTTCCAAAAGCCCATTGTCTTATAGACACTATGAGTGTGGAGTTATTTTGTATTTAAATATAAAAAAACTCATCCACATTATAAATGTGGGATATATTGTTTCGATTGTTCATGCACTTTCTTATGCTTCTTGACATGATTTGCCTTCAGTGACTTCTAACATGAAGATCTTTGATGTAGGTTCAATCCTTTTTCAATTCTCTATGTGCTACTTTAAAACCAAATTGAAACTCATAAAAGGAGATTACAACACTCACCCTGTCGTGAGTTATCTCTATAGTAGCTCCAAATTTGTCTGTGGCCCAAAAACCCAAGAGATTTTTGAGTCTATTTATGGTTTTAACAATTTAGTGTGATTCTAGACTTATTGCCAAACCTATCATTTCTTATCCAGAGTGAGGGGAGCAGATAGTTTACATCAATGGACTTCTTTTCATTTTGGTACGAGTCTTCTTCCAAGTCTATGCGTAGGCTGCTCCAAATTCTGGTTCATTTTCAGCAATGTCAGTCATCTGAGTTATTTTTTTTTAAAATGTGGATTGAGCTCTTTACTTGCAGCTTTGTGCTTTCCATTCTCCTATGACTCAAAATTATTCCCTCAATGATTTTTGAATCAATTCTTTTTAAGGTAAAATAAAAACATAGACCCAACACTTGAAATGTTTTCTGTTTTACTGGAAGAATTTTTAGTAGTGCTCTCCTCTATAAGGATAATTACCAAAGTTATTCATGGTTTGCATTGAAAGCCTCCTTTAAAAATGTGAGTCTCCTTGTGTCTTTGCATGTGGAGAGAATCTCCCTGCCCCTTACCTGCAACTTCCTCCTTAATGGACGTTTGGGAGCTTTTCATTTTTTGTTTTTTTAATTCAAAATTTATCATTCATCTCCACAGACAGAAGCATATATTTTAAAATGCCACTTAGATAAAATAATTCAACAAGTATATACAAAAGATAGGCCATGAGTGTTATGATTGCAATTTCATGATCTATAGAATTTCTTCTAGAATATAATAACTTGATGATACACTCACTTAGAAACCCAACTACAACTCCCAGTCCTGTGCTTGCAATTTGTCATGGCTTGCCTCCTTCTTTTATGCTATGATTATGGACCTCTGCCTTTTTCCTCTACATGATGTGTCTCCATTCACCCCAATTTGTCTTCATTTGAATCCCTCTCTGTGTTTGAGAACTTTTTAATCAAATCTACAAATTGTGAATTTGTGTCTGGAGGCCCGCCAGCTGGCCTTAAAAAATTGATTCAATCAAGTAACGAGGCCACGAAATTTGGCATGAGTGTTCAATCCTACATGCTCTACCATACTGCAAATTCTCAGCCCATGACAGATTCCCAGTCAAAAGATTTTAATTGCTGAAAATCCATACTTCAATTATCCTCCAGGCAAACAGTGTTAAAAAACATAAACTAGGCTCAGGTTCGACCTTATAAATTGGGTGATTGATCACTTGGAGTTCTAAAAAATAGGGTATAGGTTCTTTTCCATGAGAAAAATATAATTCTATGTTTTGGGCTCATGACAAATCACAGGACACATTTGGAGAATTTTCGAAAAGAGGCACTTGGAAATTTTAAACTGGCAAATATGTCAAAAAGTAGTTTTTGGTAAACGGACAGACATAAGAAAGTATGTAGATGGATTCGTCATGACTTAAGAGTTGGCATACTTGAAGGATTTTTAGGACAAAACATAATGGTACAATAATTTTAGGCTTACCAATCATGGGATCAAAGTTATAATGTGTCGAACAGGGGTACGAATCAATATGGATACCTTAGCCATAACAAAATAATGCAAACTGGGTTTTTAATCATGTTAGCAAATTGATCAAATGGATTTTTCATGACCTCAAAATTTGAACATATGAAGTGTCTGACCCTTGGAACACAATGCAAAAATAATTTCTTCATTTGGGTCAATTGGGTCAAAGATATCATTGGTCAAACAGGGCTTCCCAAAATTTTGAACAATTTGCATTAGCATGAAAATAGTAAACTACCAACTTTGAGGGGTTCAAAACCTAGTCAAACGGATTCAAAATGACTTGAAACTTGGAACATAGGTTCTTTGATATGCATATTAAATATACCTAAAGTGGCTAGTCATGAAACTTGGAACATAGGTTCTTTGATATGCATATTAAATATACCCAAAGTGGCTAGTCAAATGGATTCAAAATGACTTGAAACTTGGAACATAGGTTCTTTGATATGAATGGGTGCAAGATATTCACTTGCAAACATAGCCTCCTATCGCTATTTGACACTTAGGCAGAATTGTAAATTTTGACACTAGCTCAAAATGGGACTTCACCGAATGATTCAAGATGAAAAAATAACATTATGGATCACATGCATATGTCAAATGAAAGGTGTTAAGCCATTCAAACACCATTTAGGCCTCAAACTGACAACTGGCTACATATGCATAAAAAGCACTTTAGGGCATTGATTCTTCAAAATTTTCAATGTGATTGAAAATTGACCATGCAATTTTTAGTCCCAATAGTGGCTCTGTTTGGGAATGCATGTCCCTTGCAGGCATGGCAAGAATTTAGATCTCTGGAAGAAGCAGACCATTCCCAAAAACTATAAAACTTCTCTTTTGAACAACTTTATTGAAAGCAAAAACAACTACAACTACTATGTACAAACGATGGCCCAGGGCCATTGAACTTCCACAAAAACCTTTACCTCTATCATAAACCTGATTTTAATTCCTTTCCTCATGAGGTAAACTGAAATTATTACTTGTATCAGTTTCAAAAATTAGATACACATCATAAAGCAAATCACTTGGCAAAACAAAATCATCACCCTCACTTCCATAGTACATGTAAAAACTTGGCATAAATTTAACCTCTTGCTCACTATGAAAAATAAAACCCACATGCTCATGAATGCCAACATCAAACTGAAACTGATCTTTACTAACTAATTCATGCATGCTGTCTACCAGAAACACAAAGTGCTCATATTCAAATTCATGGAAAGAGTTATATATATCATGAATTTTCAACTCACCTTGACTTTACATTTCCTCAAGTGTTGCTGGTTGAATGTAAAATGAGCAATTAGATTTGTATTCACACATAACATCATCATCACAATCTGAAAACATTTCATAACCTTCTGATGTATTTTCATAATCAAAGTGTTGATTGGCTTTTACCTCATTTGAATCATCATAAAACTTACTATGAAGTGTCAATTTCTCTTCAAAGACAACTCCATCAAACACTTCATCTTCAAACTCACAAAATGCAGCATCATTAGAAGATTCAATATTAGAAATGGAAGAACAATATTCTAATTTATTACAACAGTATGATAGTGTATCACCATTTGCATCTAATCCCACTAAACCTGAAACCTCCATGTCCTCTTCAAACAATGGGTTAATGACTCCATGCAGTGATCCTTTTTGAACATTAGGAAAAAGCATGGGTTGCTCATCCTCACAATCATCATCATCTAAAGTGTTATCATATACTTTAAATTCACTACCCATTTTATTCTCATGGAAACTTTCAACGTATGAAGAAAAGTCAGAACTATATGAAGACTCCCTTTCTATTTCTTCTACCAAACATATAGTGTCCATAATTACATCCTCTTCATCATCTTGTTTAGGATAACCATTATGAACAAACCTTAAATCATTCCTAAACCCCTCACTACATGCTGGAATTTGACTATCTAATGTAAAAGCACTTGACAACCCTTTACTGAAGTCTTCCAAATCATTAACATTAATTGGACTCAACATTTCTTTATCTTCATACCTTGAGGACAAATCACTCTTAAATTCTTCATTGGCTAACTGATTTGTATGACGCAAAAACTGAGACACACTTTCCTTTTCAAATTTAGAAAAAGAAGTCATACCTTTACCTTCAGATGAATGTTCATTGCCATCATTGCTTTCTTCTTCCCAATCAACATTAGACTCATATGAAGGTGAACATATTGTGTCATTTTCCTCACTGTGATTTGAGTAACCACTCTCATCATCTCCTTCATATGATACCTCTTGATAATCCATTGGATCAACAACTTCATTGTCATCATGTGAAAGATGACTTTCAGCTTATTTGTACCCATATTGAGATGCATATCTTTCCTCTTCAACCTTTATATTATTCTCAACATAATGAAAGCTCTCAATAAGATAATTCATTTCTTTCCTATCTTGCTAATCAAGAAAATACATCTTACCATCTATTGTTGCAACATTAGAAATAGATGAAATGGCAATTCTGCTGGGGAGTTGTGTTGAGATTCATGATAGACAAACCTTGAGAATTTAGAGGGATTCAACACAACAAAAGGAACAACATGGAGAAAGCTTCATACAATAGTACGTTGATGTGTTCTGTCCATTTCCTTACTATATTTTCATGTTCTCCAGTGAGCTTTATTCTCTTACAGCAGTAGTTCCTAAACTAGATGCAAATCGTGTTGAGAAATGAATATGTCTTTAGTTAGTTCAATTTGGTGTGAGTTACTATTGTAAGTTTAGAGTCATAATTATTTCATGGTGGTTTCTCTCTTCTAAGTGTTTTGAAGTTTTGCAAATTCTACAAAGTGACAATTTAGTTTAGATCTGTAGTGTTATGAATTATGTTTTAAATCTTTCTCACAATTGTGAGTGGTGACTCTCTAAAGGATCTCTAAACTAGTGTAGATTGGTTATGTATTAAAGTTTTCAAGATTTTTCAATTGAAATAGGTAGATCTAAAAGTTGTGTCAAAATTTTGAACAAGAAGAAAGATATATATACATTCTTGACTAATAAGTTTTAAAGTGTTGTTTAATCTGCTGTCATAAGTTTTGAAATGATAAAAAATGAACCACAGTTGTGATTTCATTTAGTTCTCCTCAAGGAGATGACAACTCTACAAAGGATATGATCAATGGTGTGAGGAATTGAGATCAACACTAGGCCAATTAGCAGATCAGTGGTTTCATGTAGCAACACTTGAGGTATTTCATTTTCATGATGTTTTTCTTGTCATGAAAGAAAGAAAGTTTTACATATGTGTTCTTTGTCAAGTGAAGTTTTAGCACTAAGAAGAGGAGAATAGTTTTAAGGTTTTATACACTTCATTAGATCAAGTTTCAGTCGGTTGTATTTAAGTTTGTGAAGTGTGTTTAAAGTTGAGATTGGTAGAAGGGTATAGATCTATTGTAATTAATGAATACTAAAAGTAATCTTGGTGATTGAGCTTTAAGTTTAAAGGATGTCAAGATTCATTTCACCTAAGATGTAGCCGGTTAGTGAAGTTCCTAGATCCATTTCTACCAAGAGGTATATGCCATTATGTTTTAATGGCATTTATGGTTTCCTGAATGTCATTCCTAATGATGTTAGAAATAAACTGCCTAAGTTTAGTGGGAACCATCTTGTTTCAGCTAGTCATCATGTTGAGTTGTTTAGTGATTTAATGGGTGACTATGAGATTGCTCATGAAGATGTTCACATGAAACTATTTGTTCAAACCTTAGAAGGTGATGCTAGAGACTGGTTTTCCTTTTTACCAACACGTTCTATTTCATCATGGGGTGAGTTGCATTCAGCCTTCGTGGAGCAATTTGGAGAAAGGGTAAGCATATCTAATTCTTATGATAAGTTCTTGAAGATTCACATTAAGAATGATGAACTTCTTCCTCAATTCAATATCAGATTTGCAAAGGTTCTGAATGAGATCCCTAAGAGTTATAGACCTGATGATCAAATGTGTTTAGCTATTTACTTTGATGCATTTGACAAGAAAATGAACTATTTGCTAAGGGATAAAGAATCATAGACATTATATCAGGCTTTTATGACCGCTAGGGATATTGAAAATAATTTGAGATATGGATTGACTAGAAGTCATTCTGCTAAAAATGTGTGCTGGTATAATGTATCTGAAAGAAAGGATGAAGGTGGTATTGAGGCTTCAATTTCAAATCAGAATATCAACACCCCTACTGTGAGTTTTAATTAGATAGAAAATTCAGATCAAAATGTATGTATAAGGAAGGTCAGTTTGGTTACAAATGAAGATACATATATTTTTGATGCTACAACAGTAAGATGTATTTCAAACTTTGATAAAAATGAGCAATGTGTTGATATTGTAGATCAAGGATTAGATACATTAGCAAGTTCTTGTAATGATGACCATGTACATAATGATGCAACTAAGGTTTCAAAATTAGAAGTTGCTACTGTATATGAGCAATGTTAGTATGCTAATAGAAACCAAATTTAAATAAAGCTTCTAAAAACTAAACAAAATTCATAAACTTCAAGATAGACTAAGATGAGCTCTCAATTGAGAATATGAGCCATTAATGGGCTCTCTCAATGAGAAGCTCTCTTGTTGAGTAGCTTTGTCTAGATAGATAGGATGTATGCTCAAGCTTTATGCTTCAAAAAGGGCTTCAAATGGAGTTGGAATTTGGGTGTGAGTGTATGGTTTTGATGTAAAATGGCTTCTCAAAATGGCATTATGACTTTACTTCATAGATTGTGTTATTTTGCAAAGGGGAAGGATCCAATTTATAAGCAAGAGGCTTGAGAGATTGAGGGCTAAGATGCAAGGATGGGAAAAAGCTCATGGAGGCTCAGATTGCATGAGAGGAGAGCACATGGATTGTGCTTCCTTACAACCAATCAAGGAGTGACACATGTCACATGGTGAGAGGATGGAGGAAAGGGGAAGGATGAGTCAACAAAGGAGGCTCAAGGGATAAAATCTTCATAAAGACCCTCATAATGACTTGTAAGAGCAATAAAAGGGCTTGGAAGAGTCATTTATGGCCTAGTGGGCTTCATAAAGTTTTATGGTTGAGATATTTTGAGGGAGATGAGAGCAATTTTCTACTTGGGCTTGATTAGGAGGGTTTTAAGCTTGCTTAGGCTTGTGCAAATGATTAGAGGATGGATTAGGATGGTTTAGGATTAGCTTAGGGATAGGCAAGTGGATGGCATTTAATGAGGGTGGGTGAAGGAGGAGATATTTGTTAACTTTGGCTTGGGTTAGTAAGTTTTAACCCATGTTTAGGGAATGTGACAAGGTTAGGAGGGGATTAGGATTAGTTTTAAAGACATCTTCTAGAAGAGTCTAGACTTTGGATGAGGATAAAGACTTTCTAGAATAGTCTAGAATTTACTAGGATGAGGATGAAGACTTTCTAGAAGAGTCTAGAACTTCTTAGGATGAGGATAAATTAGATTTTTAGGAAATAAATAAAGTTTTATTTATTTCAAGGGTTTGGGTTGAGGAGATATTTATTAAAACTTTTTTAATAAACATGAGGATTAATATTTAATCTTAATTAAATATTTTGAGTTGGGATTAGGGGTAGGAAATGATGGGATTAGCCTTTAATCAAAATTAAAGAAGGATTAGAAGATTTTGGAAGAGGTTAGTGGTCTTAAGAAAATTGGCCAAGTTTGGGGAAAAAATAAATTTTTTATTTATTTTGGGTTTTTTGGTCAATTTATTAATTAAATAATTAATAAATAAGGAAATAATGTTTAAATAAGATTTAAACATTTTTGGGAGGGATTCCTTAATTAAATATTTTTAATTAAGATAAAGGGATTTAATGGCATAAAAATAAATAAATAACTTAAATAATTAATTAATAAATGATGATGTCATCAGGAATTTTTCAGAAAATAAAAATATTATTTTCTAAAGAATTTTTAGGTGTCTACATTTTGCCCCTCTTTGATGTGATACCGCAAGTGGCATGGCATCAAAGATAAGAAAATAAGATGCCCAAGGCTAGAGCAGAAGAGGAGAGAATGGACTGCAAGATGCCCCCTCAAGAAGGCGGCTGGGAGAGAAAGCGAGGCTCGACAACTTCTTGAAAAGTACAAGAATCCAAGATGAGCAAGGAAACTCAGATTGTCAAAGAGAAGGGGCTGAATTAGCTCAAACTCTCACTATGGGAGAATGATAAAGGAGAATCAGATGCACAAGAGGAAGCAAGCTTAAGACTTTAGGGAAGGTGGAGGATGAAGGAGCGGAGCGCTATAAAAAGGAATCCAAGATAGGGAGATGGATGAGGGGATTATAAAGCTGATGCAATAGGATTTCAAAGAGTCAGATTGGCGGAAGATGGGTTTCGGAGATCCCTAGGACTAGGATTGTGGATCTCGAAAGATGAGGCTTGGCGGATTGATTTGGATGGGTGGATCCCTAAGACTAGGATTGTGGATCCCTAAAGCTAAGAGTGATGATTGATTCAAAGAGATACAGTTGCACAAGCTGGGGAAGGAGAGACAGATGCTGGAGATGGATGGGGGATAACGGAGATAAAGGGATTCCATTGAAGCTTTTTGAGCGGGGGGATACTTCAAAGAGAAGTACCACCATGTAGTTGAGCACTAGATTTGCTATAGGACTATTGGTTAATTGCCAAGGTTACCAAGAACATCAAGGCCTTTTCACCAACCTTTCAAAGGACTGACAAACTGACTCAAAACAAACACGCAAGGATTGCCCCAACATCACACATGAATCCTAGAGGAAGCAGCATGGAAACGACACTGGAGAACCCACAAGCAGAAAAGAAAAACAAACAAAAGACCTGATCAAGACCTTACACTCTAATTGCCCCATTCGCAGCATACCATGATATGGAAGATTGTGGCAACCTTGAGGAGGGAACAAGGAGATTGCTTGGAAAAGATACTTCAAGACCCAAAAGGGAAGATCCCAAATCGAAAGAAAGCGAAAATCCAAAAGAGAGCCATTTGCCAACGAGATGGGTAGGACGAGGTACTAACGAACCAAGATCAGACATGAGGAAAGCTATATCCTGCAAGGACCTATCGGAGAGCACCTAAGCTGATGGATCTGGAGGAGTGATGCGTCTGGCAAGCTGAACTAAGAAGGATAACACTTTGGTGACAGGAGATCTAGCTAAAGGATGCATTGGAATAGCTAACCAAGGGTTGTGTGATGTGTGCAAGATGCTGATCAAGGAGGAACTGACACAAAAGCTGGATAGATACAATGGTACTAAGCTAAAGAGGATGTACAAGCTGACTGACCAAGATATGTTACAAATGTACAAGTTTGTTCATGTTTTGGTTTTGTGAGATGGAAATGTTTGTGAAGGATGGGATGTCTATAATAGGTGATAGGTGGATAGGTAGATGGTTTGCGAAAAGCTTAAGTGAAAATGGGATTTTTTGTGTGTACATGATAGTATACAAGCTAGGATACAAGATTATTTACAGGCTAGAATATGGTACAAACTTTGGACAAGATTCAAATATACAAGGTATGGTACAAGATTTACAAGGTATAATACAAGCTTTGGTAAAAGATTTGGATATACAAGGTATGGTACAAGATTTGGATATACAAGGTATGGTACAGGATTTACAAGGTATACAGGAGGTATTTACAAGATCCATTAGATTTTGGATATTTGGTTGGAACACCAAGGGAACAAGTAGGTGTTTTATGGGATGGTGGGTGAATGGATGAGGGATAGGATAGTGATAGATAATGGATTAGTCTAAGTACACAAGGCACCTGAATTACCAGGTTTTCACGAAGGTACCTATCCAAGGCACTTGAATTGACAAGTTTTCACCATTGGACGCTTATTTCTCTTTACTATTTTTTTTTGTATTTTTCAAAAGCTAGGTATACCAAGGATCTTCAAGCATAGAACTTCTTGAGATGAATGATGTTAGTAGGATCATTCAAGAGTTCTCCTTCTGGTGTAGATAGCTGATAGGCTCTAGAGCCAAAGGAAGCAGTGACAACATAAGGACCAAGCCATGTAGGTTCAAACTTGCCTTTCTTTTCTCGATCTGCTTGGACTTTCATGTTTTCTTTGAGGACCATGTCACCTGGCTGAAAGTGTCGTGGAAGCACCTTCTTGTTGAAATTCCTTTTGAGACGAGTCTGATAGACTGTGAGATGATCATAGGCTTGTTGTCACTTCTCGTCTAAGAGATCTAGCTGGGTGAGCCGAGCTACTCTGTATTCTTCATCTGATATTTGTCCTTGCAAAGATATGTGCAAGGAGGGAAGTTCAACCTCTATAGGTAGTACCGCTTCGGCACCATAGACTAGGGAGTATGGAGTTGTGCCTGTGGATATACGAAAGGAAGTTCCATAGGCCCATACGGCTGGATTTATTTGTAGGTGCCAATCACGACCGGAATCATTGACAACTTTCTTTAGGATTTTGAGGAGGGTTTTGTTAGTTGCCTCTGTCTAGCCGTTACCTTGTGGGAAATATGGGCTAGAAAAGCAGTGATGGATGCGGAGGGAAGTGCATAATTCTTCCATGTTGAGATTTTCAAAGTGTAGCTGAGACTAGGGGAACTGCTTCCACCCATTTAGTGAAATAGTCTATAGCTGTTATTCTCCATTTATGTCCATCAGATGAGAGGGGTGTGATAGTTCCAACTAGATCAAGGCCCCAACAAGCGAAAGGCCAAGGTGGTGCAATAGCCTGTAGATCATGTGTTGGAGCGTGCACAAGATTTGCATGCTGCTGACATGGGAGACACTTTCTGACAAAGTCACAGGAGTCTTCTTCAATGGTAGGCCAATAGTAGCCTGCTCTAAGGATTTATTGCACTAGGACAATACCACTCGTGTGGGCACCGCAAAGTCCAGAGTGTACTTCTTTTAACACCATTGTGGCCTCGTTTTGGTCTAAACATCGAGAGAGAGTATCGTGATAACCCCGATGATATAGGGTATTGGCTATGATAACATAGCGGGATGATTTTCGAATGAGGTTCTGGCGTTGGGTACGTGTGAGGTGAGGGGATATGATACCATCGTTAAGGTAAGCATGAATCTCATGGTACCAAGGGGATTGGGGCCCAACCAAGATAGAAACATGGTTTGAATCCTCATTCGCATAGGCAGGTGTGAGGAGCTGTTCCACTAAAAACTCATACTGTGTAGCTACTTGGGGAATTTCCAAGAGCGAGCCTATAGTAGCCATAACATCTGCTGCTTTGTTCTATATTTGAGGCACTTGTGTAAACTAAAGCCTTGTAAAATGCTGGGTTAGCTGATCAACTAGCTCTTTGTAGGGTAATAGCTTTTCATCTTTGGTTTGATATTCATTTAGGGCTTGCTTGATGATGAGCTGAGAATCGCCAAAGATTTGTAGCTCAGTAATGTTCCATTCTGCAGCTATCTTTAATCCTGCTATGAGGGCCTCATATTCAGCTATATTGTTGGTGCTAGGGAATTGTAGCTTGAAGGCTTTTGGAATGTAATCTCCTTGAGGTGTGACCAACAATATTCTTGCCCCAGATCCATGAGATGTGTATGAGATGTCAAAATAAAGTTTCCATGGGGGTTGTTCTTCAATTAGACAGATATGCTCATCTGAAAATTCTGTGATCAACGGATAAGCATCTATTAGAGGTGCATCAGCTAGGTGATCTGCTATAGCTTTCCCTTTGATTTCCTTTCTGTCCACATACTAGATGTCAGATTCGCTAAGGAGCATAACCCATTTGGCCAAACGGCCTGTAAGTGCTGTTCTAGAGAGCATATACTTGAGAGGGTCGATCTTGGAGACTAGTTGGATGGTATGACTTAGCATGTAGTGGCAAAGCTTTTGAGTTGAGAAAACAACTGCCCAACAAGTTTTTTCCATAGGAGTGTAATTGAGTTCATAACCAACTAGGGTTCTACTGATGTAGTAGATGGCTCTTTCTCTGCTGTAGTCATCAAGCTGTGCTAGAAGTGCCCCTAGAGTAGTAGGTGTTGCTGATATGTACAAAATCAGGGGACGACCAGGAACTGGTGGAACCAAGATAGGGGGATTGATGAGATACTGCTTGAGATGGTCGAAGTTGCGCTGACATAAAGGATCCCACTTGAAGTTCTCATCCTTCTTCAGTAAATGTGAAAATGGTGTACACTTATCTGCAAGCTGGGAGATGAAGCGCCAAATAGATTGGAGCTTTCCTTGAAGAGAGCAAAGCTGTCGCAGTGTCTGGGGAGGAGGCATGTCTAAGATAGCCTTGACCTTCTTGGGGTTGATCTCTATACCTCGTTTAGAAACTATGAAGCCTAGAAGCTTGCCAGATGTGACCCCAAAGACACATTTCTTGGGATTCAGCATGAGATGATATTTGGCTAACCTATCAAAGACTTTCTCCAGGTCAGCAAGATGATCCATGAAGGTATGAGACTTGACCAAGATATCATCCACATAATCCTCCATAATGCTATGGATGAGATCATGGAAAATGGCTGTCATAGCTCTTTGATAGGTAGCCCCAGCATTCTTTAGGCCAAAAGGCATCATGTTGTAGCAAAAGGTTCCCCAAGGGGTAGTGAATGTTGTCTTATGATGATCCTCTTCTGCAATCTTGATTTGATTATACCCAGAAAATCCATCCATGAGGGACAAAATTTCATGTCCAGCTGTAAGATCTACAATCATATCTATGTTGGGCAAGGGAAAATCATCTTTTGGACAAGCTTTGTTAAGATCTCTAAAATTAGTGCAGATTCTAATGTCACCAGAAGGCTTAGTGACGGGGACCATGTTGGAGATCCACTCTGAATAGTCGATAGGTCGGATAACCTTAGCAGCTAACATTCTTTCTAATTTAGCTTTGACCAATAATGCCACCTTAGGGTGCATTTTTCTAAGCTTTTGTCTGACGGGCTTGATCTTTGGATCGACTGCAAGATGATGAACTACAAGCTTTGGATCAAGCCCTGGCATGTCCTGATATGACCATGCAAATCGACCAATGTTTTCTCTTAAGACTTCAAAGAGGAGATCAACTTGGTCTTGTGATAGGGATGCAACAATGTGAACAAGTCTGGGGATCTCTAAAGAACCAATGTTGACTTCTCAAGTATCCTCAATTAGAATAGAAGACACCTCTAGTCGATTATCTTGAGGAGGCAATGCTAAATCCTCATGTTCTTCTTGTGGCTCTAGATTTTCTTGTTGAGGGGTTCTCTTCGCTGCCTTAGCTAGTCCTGGATTCACCTTAGTTCCAGTTTTGGGTATATCGGAACTAGGTTGGGGATTTTCTCCAAAATACCCCTTGGGATCTAGCTTGTAGATATAGGCAGAATCTGGCTTTGTTTTCTTGTGAGGTGTTTTGACTCCCATGAATCTCAGAAGTGCTTCCTCTGATGTGAACTTATCAATGTGTATGACGCTTGGTTGGTCCCAATCTATGAGTTGTGGATGGGTGAGTGGTAGGTCAATGAGGTGGATGGATAGTTCTTGGAGAACAGAGTCTCCAAGGGAGATTTGGTCTAGGATATCATCGTAGGATCTCTTTTCAACTTCCTTAGGAATGTCTTCAATTTTGACAAGGTCACGGTGAATGTTCAAAAAAGCGTGACCGTCCGTATTGGTGCCCTCAGTTGTGGGTATGCCAAAGCCAAGACCTAACTTCGATTCCCACTTGTGTGCGTCGATGGGGCACTGCATGCCTCTTTTTTCTAGTCCTAGACCACCACCTTGATAGTTCCATTTGTCAGTGATGAGCTTATGTTCTTGGGGATACTTTTGGCTAAATTGATCAAGGCGTGCTTGATTTCTTTGAGGTGCATCCTTATGTAACCAATTGTTGATATCCGGAGTGAGCTCCTCATGAAGAGGGATTTTCGAGGATACAAAGGTTGTTGGGCCAAACTGTTTGTATCAAGGAGGTGGAATCTCCTTAGCTTTGTGATATGTCAGTCTTCCATGGGCATGTGGATCAAGTAGGAGTGCCCCGACAACAAAGGCATCTGATAGACTATACTCTCCACAGCCTTTGTTATTGATCTTCACAGTAGATAGGGTGGAGGCGAGGATGGTTTCTGGGTCATTACAAGTGTGGGATGAGCTGGTGATGGCTGTGCCGATATCAATTCCAGGGCAATGGTTTGTATATGAAGCTTCAACTGCATTGCAGTAAGCAAAGGGTTTTGGATCGGCATGGATGGTTACCTCAGTGCCTTGATGCAGAAATTTGACACACTGATGGTAAGTGGATGGAACAGCTTTCATGGCATGAATCCATGGGCAACCGAGGAGGATGTTGAATGGTAGGTTTAGATCAATAACATGGCAGAGTGTTTCTTGGATGACTAGCCCAACCTTGATTGGCAGCAAAATAGTTCCTTCTGTGGTTCTTTCCAAGTTGTCATAAGCTTTGATGGTGATAACCTCACTGATGATATCTGCCTTAGTATACCCAGCTTGTTTTATGAATTTTAGGGTGCAAATATTCAAGGCTGATCTATTATCTATCATTACTCTTTTCACAAAAAAATTGGATACCATGATGGCTATGCAAAGCGGAAGGGTGTGGTCTGGCTCGACCACGGGTATGTCGGTGGGTTTGAAAGATAGGGCACATGAGGAGGATAGGTGTCCAACAAGATTACAAAAATCAGTAGCATTGATATCTGAAAGGACACAAGATTCTATGAGAGCACTGTCAAGGATGTTCTTGTACACAGGACTAGTGCGAAGAAGGTCTAAAATGGAGATTTGGGCTGGCATGTTCCCAAGGTGTTCCAAGATATTGTACTGGCTTTTTGATGGAGCTGATGGTGCTGGTGGAATGGGTGGGCCTACGATGTTAAATTGTGCTCTTCGAGTGGTGACTACACACTCATTGTTTGGTCCTTGGATATTGATAACATTGACAGAAGGCTCTTTCTCGGATATACAACCTATAAGGCTACCATAGTCTATATAGGATGAAGTGTGGTCATTGTTCTTCCCATGCTGTTGGTTTGGCTGACGGTTGTTGGTGTTGTTGTTGTTGGTTTGGATAGGTGCTTTTCCAAGATTTTGGTTGTGGTGTGGAGGAAAAGCATTTTGATAGATCTGCAAGCCTGCATTGGGAGAGGTTTGGGCACCAATAGTGATTTCCTTCCGATCAATGAGGTCCTGCACATAGTCTTTCAGTTTCATGCATCTAAGGGTAGTGTGACCTTTTACCCTATGAAATTTGCAGTACTCATTATCTTTTTACCATGCAACTTTAGATTGGCTTGGGTCGATTTGCTAGGTAGGAGGAAATTTGATGAGGTTTTCCTTGACTAATTTCTCAAAAATGACATCCAAAGGTTCACCAAGGGGTGTATAATTTCTAGGTGCAGGTTGGAATCTAGGCTTTTGTACTGCAGCTACATTGATGGCATTAGCTTGATTGCTAGACCCTTGAAAGTTGGGTCTTGGATTGTGGTTTTGATAGCTTTGGTGATTATGCTGTTGGTAATTGATAGCTTGTTGATTGTTTGGTTGATATGTTGGGTTGGACAAGTTTTGAGAAGGACCAACAATATTCACATGTCTGGTGTCAGTGATGCCATCTGTTGCAACGTGCTTGTTTTTGTTCCAATACCTAGACTTGTCATTGGAATGTGATTGATTTTGGTTGGCTTCCTTGTAAATCTTGACCACACCATCCTTAATGAGTCCTTGCTCAAGGATCATTCCTTTCTCTTTGATATCTTTGTAGGTCTACAAACAGTTCATGGTCATGTGGTGAGCCAAGCTAGGATGGGCATTATCAATAAACATTTTCACCACATGGCGCTCTGGCAAGGTGCAGGATATGCGGGTGGTAAGGGTTTGCCATCTTTGCAGGTATTCAACAAGGCTTTCTCCACCTTTTTGCTTAGTGTGGACAAGGTCAACTATTGATAGCTCTGTTTCAACAAGATGGGCATATTGGGCTACGAATGCCTCAGATAATTCAGAAAAGTTTTTAATTGTGCCATAGGGGATTCTATAAAACCATTCAAGAGCTGGTCCAACCAAGCTTTTGGGAAAAAGGTGCAAGAGGAAGACATCATTGTATGCCACGTCCTGGCAGTGCATGTAAAATTCTTTGATATGTGTGACAAGGTCTCCTTTTCCTCTGAATTTGTCAAATTTGGGTACCTCAAAGTGTTTGGGAAATGGTGTCATGGTAATGGCTCTGTCAAATGGGTATGGACACACATTCTCAAACTTGAATGTCTTCGGATCATTCCCTTCTTGGATGGCTTTCAGATCTGTCTTCATTTGTTCCCATTCTAAATTGATAGGTGATGGTTGGGGTGCCCCCAATGTAGGAGTGCCTTGAGGTAGGTGTGCGCTAGATGGGGCCACTGAATATGGATGGCTGTGAGGGATTTGCTGATAGGGATTGTACATTGTTTGGGTAGCTGCATGGTGGATGACAGGTTGTTGAGGGGGATGTGGAACATATTGCTGCATGTGCTGTGAGGCTTGCTGTTGATATGGGATTTGAGGTTGGGATTGAGGAATATAAGCTGGCTGTGGGATAAATGAATTGCTTTGTGGAGGTAAGGTATAAGATGGTTGTGAAGCTTGGGGAAAGGATTGAGGGGCTTGTGGGGTTTGACCAAGGTATGTGGGCTGCACCCCCATTTGGGATGGTACCTGCAAATAATTGGTGGTTGGCTGGATTGGTGGGTTACCTCCTAGAAGTGGCATTGAAAAGTAGTTGGTAATAGGAGGTAATGGATTAGTTGGTGGTGGAGTTGGTGGGAATTGAAAGCTTGGGAATGGAACTGATGGGGTTTGATAGCTTGGTGGCTGGATTTGAAAGCTTGGTAGAGTGGTGGCAGGAGCTGGGGTTACTTGGGAGCTTGGTAGAAAATTGGTAGTAGCTTGTGGGGCTTGATAGCTTTGTGGAGTGAGGGTAGTAGCTTGTGGATTTGTGGCTGATGGCATTGAGCTCCCAAGACCTAATGGAAATGATGGGATTATGCTTTGGGCTGTAGTGAACAAGCTGGGGGTGATGAAAGGTTGATTACTTGGCCCCATGGGTGGAATCCCTGTTGTATATTGCTAAGGTTGGCCAAAGATGCTAGCACTGATTTGGGAGATGGGTGGATTTGGAAGGCTGGGTTGGGGAGCAGCAATAGCAATAGTGAAGGGGGTGAACGGTGAGGTGTTTTGGGTAAAGGGGGTTTGGAGCGGAGAGGTATGAACCAAGGATGGAGTGGTGGTGGTTGGGTTGGCTTGCGGCATGGAGATTTCAACTTTGGTGGATGATGGTATGTTTGGGTCTGTTGGATCATATGGATTGGCTGGAGGCTCTTCTTTTGGCATATATTGAGGATAATTTGGATCATAAGAGCCTATGGGTGGTGGTAGCTGCCCAAACAACAGATGAGATGGATCTGATAATGGAGGGGGTCTTCGAAAGTCAAAGGTTCCTACATTGTCCCTTCGAAAATTAGCCATGATTGTCTCTTTGTTCTTGTCTATAATGGCATTTACCAATACTGCATTTCTTGGTTGGTTCATGAAAGCTTCAATGTCAGTAGATGATGGCATAGCTTTCTCTGGGCTGAAGGATGGCTGAGTGCTCAAGGGGGGTGAGGCTGTTCGATCCAAATGATAGGCCTCCATTGTTTCTTTCTTCTTGGCTAAGCGAGTGACGGGTGGCATGAAAAATGCTCCTAGGGATGAGATGCAATAATGCTGATGGATGCAAAAGGGGGAAGGCTTCTCTATGCAAATGATTTCCTAGGTTAAGGCAAAGCTATATGACAAAACCTAAGGAGGATTGGGTTGGAGATTCTAACTTCAAAGATATGTTGCCAAAGCACGAAAGGTCTGCTTTCCTATGTGCAAGCTTGGTGGTGATTGTGTCAACTTAAGGATAGACTTATGATCCTTTAGGAAGAACACGAGATTGACCACTTGTGGATCCCAACCTTTAGCTCAAGGTGATGAGGGATAACAAGTGACAAAGCTGGATTACCCTAGACAAAGCTCTGTCAAAGGGATAACCTTGGTGAGATTGATGGATTTGGAAGATTTTAGGAGTGGCAAACTTTTGGCAAAAGTGACAAAAATTTTGAAGGCTTGGATGTGAGGTTTTGATTGCTGGCTAGATGGTTTGGTTCTAAATGAGATGAATGAGCTAATAATGCTTAAGGGGATAACCTAAAATGGCTAGCTTTTCTACAAAGATGACTCTAAAGTGAAGCTTATCCAAGAAGATGTGGAGAAACAAGGGAGTCTAATCATAGAAATCATGCCTAGCTGGTAAGGCATAAGTAGGATTAACTCCTAGATTTTGGCTAAATTTGATGGTGCGCTCTAACCAAGCCTCTTGAAGTGCTTTGTTGGCAGCTTTGTCCTCTACTTTGTGGAGTTTGGCAATTCAAGGACTTGGTGTTAATTCCCTTCTCTTGGCTGAAAGTTCTCGGTATGCCTGAGATGGTTTGAGTTTAACTTTGTGGAACTTCTGTTTGGGTTTGGGTTGCTCTGACATCAATTCTTGAATCTGCTTGGCTTTGAGAGACCTTGGTTATTTTGCTTCAACTTGTTCAACTTCTGAGATAGGCAGTGACTACGCTAAGTGTGCCCTAAGCTAGGATTGACCAAGTTTGGCAAACATGCATTCAATAAGTAAAAGACCAAGCAATAGATAGAAACAACCAGATAGAAGTTTGATTCCCAGAATGTGATACTGGTGCCAAGGAGTGTGTGTGTTCTACAAATGTTTCGATCAGTCACTTCAAACACATTAACATCCTAGATGGTTGTCTACAAGGCTGACAATTGGTTTAGCTAGGGAGTCCTCGATATACCCAAAGGTACGTGAGGCCCAAATCCATAGATGAAACCAAAAATATGTCACACAGCCGAGAGGAGCGGTAACCCACTTCTCCTCTTTCACTTCTCAAGGGTATAAAGTTCCTTGAGGCTTAGCCCGAGTGACAAAAATCTTGATTCCAAGAGAGGTGTCTTTGGATTCACCTCTCGATGTTTATACTCTGCCGAAATGCTGGAGTTGAGGTCGTCCCAAGGGGTGATGAAATCCCCAAGAAGGCCTCCTAAAAAGAAACAAGGTTTTGGATCCTACTCTTATGCACCCAAGATGGCCTCGAAAGATGAAAAGGGGAGAGAAGACTTGGATGACCTTGGGCTAAAAAGCATGCTTTGTTCTTTTACCAATTGACTCTTATGTGTGTTGATCTAGACTTTGCAAGCACTCATGTTTAAGAGACAATCTTCAATTCCAACTTGAAGTGCCAACAAAACAAAATTGAGCGAAGAATGAATACAAGAAGAAGAGTTAGGGTCAACAAAAAAGTAAACCTGTGCGCCCGGAGGCCCTCCACGTCAAGTATCGATTAATTTCCTTTTAAAGCATTCAAGAGTTGGTGTGATTTTGTTTTAAAGCCCAAAAAAAAGATGTGTGAGACTCGATTTGTCAAGCGCGCGCCCGGAGGCCCTCCATGTCAATTGTTGTTCAATTTTATTGCCCAAACTTGAAGTGTGATCGATTTAATCTAGAGTTTTGATCATTTAAGAATTTTGATAAAGTTAAAGCAAACGTTCAAAGACCAAGTGAGTGAGTTAGATTGTGGAACATTTAACACCTTTTTCAAGTAGACCCATCCCCATAAATGGCGCTGAGATTGCAACCAATGGTTGAATTGATGGGTGATTAGAAAAGAGGTGAGCCCAAGGAACTACTCAAATTGATTTTTGCAAATTTGTATTTAACTTAACAAAGTTTCTTAAATGTCCAAAAATCAAACGTTACCTAGATTGCATGTGGAAAAGAGATTTGTTTTGTTCAATTTTAGAAGCTCCAAATGAAGTGTTTGATATTGCAATGGTTAATTGATCCTTGGCATTCAAGATTGGATTTGTTGTTTTAATCATGCATTCAAGGAAAATTTGATTTTAATCCATGGCATTCAAGAGTGTGTTTAGCAACATGCATTCAAAGACAAGTGATTAAACATTCAAGTTTTTTACCTTTGAGCATTCAAGATTGAGATTTTGTGTGTTGTTTTAAGAACTTTGAAGTGCTTTGTTTTAACCTTAGATCATTCAAGATTGTTTTGGACTTAAAAGTGAAAATGACTCTTTGGACTTTGGTTTTCATTCAAGATTTTGTGTTCTAGTTTGCATATTTTAAGCCCAAAAATGATATTCCTAGATTGTTTTGATGCATGAAAAACCTAAGAAACATTCAAGATTTTGCAACAAGACATTTTTTTGGAACAAATAACAAAGCTTTTAGGACAATTTTTGGCAACCATTTAGGACTCTTAGTTTTCATGAGATTTTTAAAAGAACTTTAAAATATTTGCAAATGAGGTTCATTTTATCCTTGATTGATGCTTTGAGTTTGATTTAGATTTTAGTGTGCACTTAGTGTTGATTTTGAACCTTTTGAAATGGAAACTTGAAGTTCTTTTTAAATTCTCAAAAATGAAGTGTTCCTAACTTTGCATGAATGCATCTAAAACCTTGATGTTGCAAGGATGCAAATGATTAGATTGGTTTTGTTTCACTTGTTAAAAGATTTTTTCTTTTTTGCAAATTTTTAATTTTTTAATGGATTTAAGTATGATTTGGGGGTTCATTTTAAGCACTAGAAAGAAGTGTGTATGATTTTGCTTCCTTAAAAAAAATGTTCAAGATCTCCCACAAGAAGAAGAAGAAGAAGTAGATGGAATAAGAAGAATATAGACCAGAAGAGGAAGAAGAATTCCGAGTTCTTTGTCCACCTATAAGCTTGAAAAATCTGCAAACACTATGAGATATACTATGAGTTCCTTTGTCTTCTTCATGCTCATGTGGACCTACAAAACCAATTTATACAATCCTACCAATCACAAAAACAAGCAAAATTAGCCAAAATCAGCAAATGACATACAAAACTTGACTAAAAAAGCTAATGAAGATGACCCATGCGGGGTCCCACCGGGCGTGCCAAAATGTATATGAGCAATGTTAGTATGCTAATAGAAACCAAATTTAAATAAAGCTTCTACAAACTAAACAAAATTCATAAACTTCAAGATAGACTAAGATGAGCTCTCAATTGAGAATATGAGCCATTAATGGGCTCTCTCAATGAGAAGCTCTCTTGTTGAGTAGCTTTGTCTAAATAGATAGGATGTATGCTCAAGCTTTATGCTTCAAAAAGGGCTTCAAATGGAGTTGGAATTTGGGTGTGAGTGTATGGTTTTGATGTAAAATGGCTTCTCAAAATGGCATTATGACTTTACTTCATGGGTTGTATTATTTTGCAAAGGGGAAGGATCCAATTTATAGGCAAGAGGCTTGAGGGATTGAGGGCTAAGATGCAAGGATGGGAAAAAGCTCATGGAGGGCTCAGATTGCATGAGAGGAGAGCACATGGATTGTGCTTCCTTACAACCAATCAAGGAGTGACACATGTCACATGGTGAGAGGATGGAGGAAAGGGGAAGGATGAGTCAACAAAGGAGGCTCAAGGGATAAAATATTCATAAAGACCCTCATAATGATTTGTAAGAGCAATAAAAGGGCTTGGAAGAGTCATTTATGGCCTAGTGGGCTTCATTAAGTTTTATGGTTGAGATATTTTGAGGGAGATGAGAGAAATTTTGACTTGGGCTTGATTAGGAGGGTTTTAAGCTTGATTAGGCTTGTGCAAATGATTAGAGGATGGATTAGGATGGTTTAGGATTAGCTTAGGGATAGGCAAGTGGATGACATTTAATGAGGGTGGGTGAAGGAGGAGATATTTGTTAACTTTGGCTTGGGTTAGTAAGTTTTAACCCATGTTTAGGGAATGTGACAAGGTTAGGAGGGGATTAGGATTAGTTTTAAAGACATCTTCTAGAAGAGTCTAGACTTTGGATGAGGATAAAGACTTTCTAGAATAGTCTAGAATTTCCTAGGATGAGGATGAAGACTTTCTAGAAGAGTCTAGAACTTCTTAGGATGAGGATAAATTAGATTTTTAGGAAATAAATAAAGTTTTATTTATTTCAAGGGTTTGGGTTGAGGAGATATTTATTAAAACTTTTTTAATAAACACAAGGATTAATATTTAATCTTAATTAAATATTTTGAGTTGGGATTAGGGGTAGGAAATGATGGGATTAGCCTTTAATCAAAATTAAAGAAGGATTAGAAGATTTTGGAAGAGGTTAGTGGTCTTAAGGAAATTGGCCAAGTTTTGGGCAAAAAATAATTTTTAAATTTATTTTGGATTTTTTGGTCAATTTATTAATTAAATAATTAATAAATAAGGAAATAATGTTTAAATAAGATTTAAACAATTTTGGGAGGGATTCCTTAATTAAATATTTTTAATTAAGATAAAGGGATTTAATGGCATAAAAATAAATAAATAAATTAAATAATTAATTAATTAATAAATGATGATGTCATCAAGAATTTTTCAAAAAATAAAAATATTATTTTCTAAAGGATTTTTAGGTGTCTACAGCTGCACCTATATCTCAGCCTTGTGCAAGTGAGGAAGCTGAGAATTATGTCTATGATCATGAGTTTGGTGTTGCTGATCTGACATGCTATGGAGAGATAACACAAGAGGAAGAGTGCGAGTCACATTCATCTCAGTCACAGTCAAAAGAACAAAGTGCATATATTTCTAATGTTACAACAATAGATGGTAAGATGTATTTTCTTGATCAGCAAGATAGGCAAGAAATGAATTATCTTATTGAGAGATTGCATTATGTTGAGAATAACATAAAGGTTGAAGAGGAAAGATATGCATCTCACTGTGGGTACAAAAAAGCTGAAAGTGATCTTTCACATGATGACAATGAAGTTGTTGATCCGATGGATTATCAAGAAGCATCATATGAAGGAGATGATGAGAGTGGTTACTCGAATCACAGTGAGGAAAATGACACAATATGTTCACCTTCATATGAGTTTGATGTTGATTAGGAAGAAGAAAGCAATGATGGCAGTGAACATTCATCTGAAGGTGAAGGTATGACTTATTTTTTTGAATTTGAAAAGGAAAGTGCATCTTAGTTTTTGTGTCATACAAATTAGTTAGCCAATGAAGAATTTAAGAGTGATTTGTCCTCAAGGTATGAAGATAAAGAAATGTTGAGTCCAATTAATGTTAATGATTTTGAAGACTTCAGTAAAGGGTTGTCAATTGATTTTACATTAGATAGTCAAATTCTAGCATGTAGTGAACAAATACACATTTCTTTGACTTAGCTTCCAGCTTGGTTCTATTTTCAGAATCTATATGAGCAAAAGCTTCACAACTGAAGGTCTTGAGAAAAGAATAACTTGCCATCTTACCAGTCCATACTTCCTTTGGAATACCATAGCCCAAAGGACTAGAGGGACCTCTATTAATCAAATATACAACAGTATTGATAGCCTCCACCCATATGTGTAAGGTCAACCCAACATGCAACCTCATGCTCCTTGCATGCTCCATTATAGTCCTATTCATGTGTTCAACCACTCTATTTTCCTATGGAGTCTTTGGAATAGTTTTTTGTCTACAAATGCCATTAGTGGAGCAATAATCTTCAAATTCATGGCTACAATACTCACTGCCATTACCAGATTTGAGACATTTTAATTTTTTACCAGTCTCATTTTCAACCAAGCATTTTCATTTCTTAAAAGTTTGAAATACATCAAATTTCTATCTAAGGAAACAACTCATACTTTTCTAGTTGCATCATCAATAAATGTAACATAATAATGAGAGCCACCAAGGGAAGATACCTGAGCCAGTCCCCATACATCTGTATGCATAAGCTCTAATTTCTCCTTTTTATCTTCCTTCCTAGTCTTCACAAAACTCACACTCTTTTTTTTTCCATACACACAACTTTCATAGAAATCCATATTAACACATTTTAGACCTAGTAAAAATTTCTTTGAATGAAGTACTTTCATACCTTTCTCACTCATGTGCCCAAATCTTTTGTGCCACAATGTTGTATCAAAATCCACAGCAACTATTTGTTCTCCCTGCTCAATTGCAGCAATTATTTCTGAACATTCATTTTTCTCTGAAACAATTAAAGTAGAAGGAAAAATATGATCTATACAAAGATATAAGGTGCTTACTTTCACACCTTTTGCTACTACAAGGGAACCTTTTGAAACTTTCCAATTTTTATCATTACAAGTAGCTACACAACCCTCATCACCGAGTTGCCCTATTGAAATTAAATTTCTACTTAGCCTTGGAACATGTCTTACCTCATGTAGCAGCCAATGATTCCCATTCTGCAACTTAATCTTATTTTTTCCCTCATGAAAAATTTGATAGGGTTCATTATCCCCCAAATAAACAAGTCCAAAATCCCCTTGGACATAATCAATGAAATAACCTCTATGAGGTGTAGCATGAAATGAAGCACCAAAATCTAAAACCCATGAATTATCAACACTTTGTAAAGAAAAAAGCAAAGCATGCTCTTCAAATTTTTTCCTTACCATATTTGCCTCCTTGTCTCCATCTAGTTTATCTCCTTCATTTTTCTTTCGATTCCAACAATCTTTATTTTTGTGCCTTGGTTTTCCACAGTTTCAGTAGTTATTTGGTCCTCTCGATTGAGACCTCCTCCCCTTTGACATTCTTCTTGATTTCCCATGATTTCCAAAATTACTTTCTCTCTTAGTCATTCTACCCCTGCTTTGTGCATTCAAAGCAATTCTTGATGTAGATCCATCTGAGGTTTTTTGACAAGTTTCCTCACTCAAAACAAAACCAATCACATCATCATATTTTAGGGTACTAGATCCAGAAACAAAATTACTCACAGCCATTACCAAGCCATTCCAGCTTTCAGGCAAAGAACACAAAATCAAGAGAGCCCTAATTTCTTCATCAAAATTGATAACCATAGAAGATAACTGACTAGTAATAGTATTGAACTCATTTAAATGATCTGCAATGAATCCACATTCTGCCATTTTCATATTAAATTAATGCTTCATGAGAAATACCTTGTTTGAAGTAGATGGCATTTCATACAATTTCACTAGGGTTTGCATCAATTCTTCTATCATCTTTACTTTTTTAATATTAAATGCCACTAATGTTGCCAGGCATAATTGAATCCTTCCAAGTGACTTTCTATCTAAAAGATCCCATTTGTCATTTGACATAGATCCCTGATTCTTAGTTTTGCCTTCCAACTACTTCCATAAATCCTTCTGATATAAATAGTCTTCCATTTGCATCTTCCATACTAAAAGTTTTGCCCATTAAACTTATCAACCCTTAGCTTACCCTCATCTACCATTGCTCCCACTCAACCGTGAGACTCCCACTCAATCGTGAAACTTTCTTGCAGAGGATAACTAAAAAACAACCTCGTTCTAATACCACTTGTTAGGATTGAACCATAGATAGAAATAACAATTACATGCAAATATAAACAATATCAAAAAATAATAGATCACACAGAGAAGAACATAAGACACCAAGATTTAACATGGTTCACCCAATCCCTAGGCTATGTCCACCAAATAGCAAGTTTGATATTATTATGATCTAGTGATTACAACCTGATTACAATCCATAATCCCTTACAGCTCAATACCACCACAAGAACCAATTTCAAATCACCTTATGAAACAATCCCTAACCCTAAGGCCCATTATACAAGTACAATACTTCCCTGATCAGTCACCACAAACCAACAGTTTTGGCAATGCCCTCATTGCCAATAGTTCACTCTTTCTTGTTGGGAATATCTCTTCTATTAAGGAGTGCAACCACCTAATAGATTTATAAGTTCTTGAAGATAAGATTTTGTGTAGGCTAAGAATACTGATGTAAAAATTGTAACTTGGTGTCATAAGTGGAGTACATTCCTTGTAGATAGGTAGAAGACATGGTGAACTTACCCGATCCTCACATATTCAAGGAATACACACCGATTGTATCAAGTTCAATTGCCAACAATTCATGAGGTAGAAATTACAGAAGTGTCACAAGCATTTGAAGGAATGCTTCAAAGTGAAAACCAAAGTGGATAGGATTGTACATCAGATGATAGTTGGGGACATATAACATGTGGAGATCCCAATCCTTTGAGGGAAAGTTGCAGAGGCCCATAGAAATTAATTTCTATGAAATATAGTGTTATTGAGCCATAGGTAGACATATGATTAGGACTTCCACATGATGATTGAAGATAGATATATGTAAATCAAGAAATGGCTACAATTTTTTCAACTAAAAAAAATTCATACATGATAATGTAATAAATAAATCCAAAAAGAGATAGACACATGGCCAGCTATCAGAGAACATGCATATACATCCTTCTAAAATGGTATACATCTTCATCATTAGGACAATCATGATGTTATGAAACATTATCCCAACAAGGTGATAAAGGAGATATCTTGTGGAATTGAAAACATTAATATGAAAGAATTGGAGGAGTTATTCCAAGAAATGGTTATGAGAATCAACACACGAGAGAGAAGTATTATTTATTGTAAGATTTTTTTCATAGCAATGGTTCTTCTTTTTCTACAAGTCCCGAGGCTACCAAGAGAGGAGAACACATTCTAATTGTGACATGGGAATGTAGAGGTTTGTTTTCTTTTATTTTCTACATCTGATTGTAATGGCAGGGATAGAGTAATCTTATGGTTATTTTGCGATGTTTTTGGAAATGGAAAGGAATATTTGTATGCTGAATCCTAAGGTCTAAATATTTATTTTGTTGATTGACAAAGATCTTATGGTCTTTTCTATCCTATTTTGAATGAGTTCTTGTGTTGTTGTCTTTTATAAAATAATATGTTTGATTCTTCTATTCCCTTTATAATGTGAAAGACTCAATAAGTGGTCCTATGGCCATTTGTTGATCTTTCTATCATGATCTCATCATAAACTTGATAATCAAATTCATTCCTTGTTAATGAATAAATGTTAGTATGCCTTTATGTCTTTTGGTTAAAGACATACCAAGTTCTTTTATTCATTATAAATCTGAAGAAGGGAGTCAAGCCTTCATAACAACTCTCAGAGAGAACTTGCATATACAATCACAAGTGACTAAATTGTTAGTTACTTTTGTCTTCTCATTTGGGCATTCAAGAGTCATTTGTGAAGGTGTTTTCAAGAGGAAAAATCTATTTAGTAATATATTTTTGGTGACTTTACTAGGGAGAGAAAGTGAAGTTCTAGTGCTATCTTTGTTTAGATATCTAAAGGTACCTCCTCGAGGATGGAGGTTGGTGACTTTAGTTTGATTTGGTAAAAGAAGTCTAGTGTGTCATGGATTTGGTGGCAACCTAGCCATGGGGGGCTTGGATTGGGCCATTTGGTTTGCCCCAATATTCTGACCTTCCTAAAAGATCAATGGAATATCTCCCAAAGTTTTCTGGTAATACAACTCAAGACCCAGATGATCATATTATAGTAGTTACAGTTTCTTATGAGATTCTTGGTGTATAGGTTGACAATATCTTTGTTAGATTATTTTTCGGTATCCTAATTGGGAGTGTGGTAGGTTAGTTCCACAATTTTCTAGTCACTTATATCACTTGCTAGAATAATATTGAGGTAAAATTTATCCAAAGGTTTATGCCTACAGTTGATGTTGCTAAGTTTTTAATTAAATTTCTTTCAAATCAAGACCAAAGATGGGGAAGCATTAATAGATTTTGTAGATAGATTCAATATAAGTGTTAGCAAGATTCCTCTAACTAGCCAAATGAGTGAGCATAACCAATTGTGTGTCTTCATTACTGCCATGCAAACTAAAATTAGGTTCTTGCTTCAACATCTAAAAGTACAGAGGTTGCAAGATGCATAAAGGGAGGTTATTAACTTGGATGATGATATGATCATTAGTGGAGTAAATGTTGACAATTGGCTAATGAAGATATCTAATTGTTGTCATTTATGGCAACACATGATGTACATGCTTACAAGACACCTCGAAAATAAAAAAATACTTAGCTTTTGGTACTCATAAATTGTCTAAGTATGAATTTGGCATACAACAATATATTGTTTTTCTTGTAACTTGTTACTAACATCATATTATGACTAGCAAAGCTAGATGGAGATAGTATACATTTTGATGATGATGTGTATTACCCTGAAAGTTAGTACAAATTGTACATAAAAGAGATATTCATGTTTTACTAGTGAAATAGGATGAAAAAATTAAAGGAAAGAAATTATTTGTTTACAAAATAATTACTTGACCAATTAGGGCCAACATCCTAGATGTTTACTCTAAGTTGGAAAAGTGTATTATGGTCATAGCCAACCTAGCAAAAATTTATGTAAAGGCATGATATTTATGCAAGGGACATCTTGCAATGAGAAGAGTAGTTGTTGTGTTGAGCCATTATATGTAAGCTTTTTTGAAAGCAATATATGCAAAGTTTTATAATGCTATTTTTTGATCCAAGATTGAGCTAAATATTAGAGATCAATCAAGAAAGAAGTTAAAGTACCTATATTCTAGAAGATTGCTTACTTGTTTGGGAAGTGAGCTCTTCTTGTAATTGGAAGTGCATGTTTGGGCAGTGGGCTTATCTTGTATCTACTGTACTACAACTCCTAATAGGGTTGGAATCTTCTAATAGGAATTCAAAGTCTCCTAATAGGGACTATCTATACTAAATTTCTTCATCAACTCCTAACAGGGTCCATCCTTTAACAAGGAACTTATATATCAATATATTATCTAGTGGGTATCATCCCCACAGGTGTTTTCCCTTAGATAGGGTTTCCCTTGTTAACAAAATATGGTGTTATGAGTTATCTTTGTGCATGGTTACTATTAGTATTCAGTATTGTTTTATTACTTTGTTTTTTATTAAGGAAAATAGGTTTTAACAGGGCCCTGATACCCAAACAATACATAGATCTGACAAAAAAAGAATGCTTAAAGTATCAAAAGAAACTAAAAGAAACCAACTAAAACAACTCCCCACAGTAAGTATAAAATTAGTAAAAAGCCAAGGAGTCAAGACAAAAGCCCAAGACTAACCAAGAAAAGCCAAGGTGCTCAGGAGATATCTCTTAGCATTTCTACTACATTGATTTCCATCTTTGACAATCTACCCACCGCCTCCTTCATGTCTTAGAGTTCTTGGTTAGGTTCTAGGGTGTCCTTCTTCCTCAAGTTGGATCTAGTGCATTTCCTCAAGCTATCATCAGGGGTCATGTCCTTTGCATTGTTGGGGGTAGGGTCCTCCTTACTAATTCTTTGCTCCTCCATTTTGTTAATGAGTAGCTTAATATTCTCATTGGCTTCTTTGAGAATATTATAACTTTATTCCACTATAACCTGCATTGAGCTCTCCATCATTTGAACCATGTTGTTGACCTCCTCCATTCTATTGTCCATGCTCTTTTCTTCCCTTGATATCCTATTTCTTAAGCTATATTTCTCCCTTTCGAAGCTACTCACCCTATATTTGAGCTCTTGGATTTCATGAAAAATCCACTTGGTGGTGCAAAAGCTATCTACCGCACCATTTTGGCATTGTTGAGGACATCAGTTTCTGAGTTTTCCTTAGTGGTGTCACTTTTTGGGATTTGAGGACATCCATTTCTAGGTTTTCCTTACTTTATTACTTTGTTATGCATGGTTTAAAGTAACAAATAATATCCAATTGGTGACTAAAGTTTGTAGATTACTAATTCACCCCCCCTCTCAGTAATTCCTATTTCTAACAATTGGTATTAGAGCACAATTATTGAAAAGTGGCCTAACAACTTGAGTAATATCCCTATGGATATAGAAGAATTGATGAAGAACCTTGAAGAGGCACTTGAACAAATTGATCTCCTTATAAGGAAAGAGATAAGCTGAAGGATAGATATGAAGATTCCAAAGTATACATTGGACAATCAAAGGAAAATATTGAACATCTCAAATCCAAGCCTAAATCTACTAAATCTGAAACTAGTGATGATGATTATTCAAAGCTGAAGATAGAGTAAAAGATCTTGAAGCATGAATTGACTATTACAAATTTGAAGTTAACTTTAAGGAATGATCCTAGCAAAATTGAAACTAATTTGAAGATTGAGAATGCAGCTCTTAGAGCAAGTCTGGCAAAGAAGACATCTAAATTTGAAACATTGAAAGAAGATCATGAAGAACTTCATAAGTACAATACTATTATGAAAGATGAATTAACTCAATGCAAGCAACAACTTTGAGAAACTTTATTCTAGTAGAGAAAAGCTTGATGATTCAATATAAAGACCTACTTATGATAAGACTAGTCTTGATTATCTATTTAACATGTTTGCAAAGAAACCTGAATTTAGATCACATCCAAAAGAAAAAGATAAATTTGATGAAAATATTGAATCTAGTCAATCTTTTGATAAACCTAAAGAAGTTAGACAAGGAAAGGAATTTGAAATATTGGATGAACCAAAGAAAGTGGAATCTCCTAAGGAAACTAGATATGAATTTAGAGGTAAGTGTTTTTCATGTAATGAAATAGGTCATATGAAAAGAGATTATGCAAATAAGTCATTTAATCATGTTAAGGATTTTAATTGTCATAATTGTCATGGCATGGGTCACAAAGAAATTGATTATAAGAAACCTAAATATGATAATGATAGATGGAATAGTAGAATGTCTAGAAATACTAACCCCATAGATAGAAGAAGATCTAATGAAAGGACATCAAGAGAAGGAAGACCTTATGAAGATAGAAGAAAAATCATGTTTAATAAGTGTGAAAACTTTGGACAAATTGCTCAAAATTGTCATACACTTGATGATCAACATAATCCTAGAAGTAGAACACCAGTATGTTAGTTATGCAACAACTTTGTACATATAGAAAAGTATTACAGAATGGATAGAAACTTTGGAGATAGAAGGAACAATGGAAGAAACTTTAGAAATAGAGGGAATGATGGAAGAAACATTGGAAATGATAGAAGGAACCATGAAAGGAATTCTAGAACTAACAAAGATAATGAGGAACAAATAAATGTAGTTAGTGAACTTCAAGAAGAACTCAATGAGGTATTTGCAAAATGATTAGGCATCTCAAAAGAAAATCTAGAAGATGATAAGACAGGAAGATCAAAGTTAGTTATCAAGTTTGATTCAATTAAGTTGAATTAAGCTTGTTCGTAGCACTAGAATTTGAAAACTTCATCTAGAGATCAAACTAGAGGTAGTAGAGTTGAGAAAGTGTGTATCGAGATCAGTTTAGATGGTATCTAAGATCACTTGTAATTTGGAGCTTATCTAAACTAGTTATGAAGGACTTAAGAGTTATTGTTATTATAGAGAAAAGTTAATTCTATAGCAAAAGATAAAAACTATGTTCTTACTAAGAATTTCATGGAGCATTGGCATGATGGGAGAAAGCTATGGTAAACCTCGAGTAGCATCTAAAGATCAGATAGAAGATCTTGAGAAGATATTTGATTTCAAATTTATAATTGATAACTTTTTTCATGTTTGAAAAGTACACAATTAATGCAAGTTCAAATTGAAGATATAAAATGGAGTACAAAATTGATTACCACTTCATTGTGATCACATTAGAAACATATAGCACTTAGAAGTAACTTGTCAAGGCAATTTTGAAGCAAACCCTGTTTTTGGAAAGAGGTATTTTATCATTTTTCCATAGAATTTATTTGGTAGAAGTTCATATTTGTTAGAATCATGGATATGTCAGTAGTTTACAATGTTGAGAATGAGGAATGACCAAAACTAAAGATTGTTTCCACAAAACCCATAGAAGGAAACCCTAACTCAACATTATCCATTACTCTGAATAATGTAGTATATTTAGAAGATGTAGGAAGTTATCTTACCAGTAAGTTTGAATTTATTGGGAGTGAGTATATGACCAAGGATATGGAATTAGTCTTTAATAAAGATATGACTGTGAAACTTGGATTTTAACACTTGAAGGAACTAGACCTATTCAAATATCATTTTTACCAAGAATTGGACATAGATGAGTGGACACAGATCATACTAAGTAGGATAGATGATGGAAAACTATGGATGGAAGATAGTATAGTTAATATTTCAGTCGACCTTATTCATGGGGTAACTAATCTTTATAAACAAGGCAATGTACCTATAGGTGAGAAATTGGTTAAGAAGAAGGTTGAGAGCTACACCAAAGTAGTCTATAATGGAAAGGCCATGGTGATCAGCACCATTAAACAAGATGATGTAAGATTCTTGAGTAGAATCATTACCTACTATGTGCAAGTTCAAAGATTGATGAATTGTTAGCCACATTTATCTATGCAACATATAAGATATGTGTTGAGAAGGAACAAGTTAATCTTAGTGAAATTCTAAGAATGTAACTTCTTGAGAACCTAGAGAAGATCAAAAGGACTAAGAATGGTGTGTTTAGATTTTAGTCACTAATCAATCATTTGTTTTTTCATGCACTTAATAGATTTTCATATTTGTCAGTTATAGAGATTATGATCAGTGAAAGGTGTACAATGGAGAAGATCATAGAAGTGTGTAAAAGACATCTAGTAGATAAGATATTGGATAGTGGGAACTTGATTATGAAAACATTTCAGGATGAGATGAGATAGAGATTCAAAATTGCATATGCAATTGTAGATAGATTTAATGAATACATTTGTGTCATGGTTGATATAGATTTTAGTTATTTTCAAGCAGTAGAACCTTAGGAAACATTTCTTGATCCCTTAGGTTATGAATTGAGTGATGAAACAGTAATTGGATACATAGATTTATTGTTGAAATTAGAGAAGGACAAAGCTGAGCATAGATTTGAAATTTATGATGAGATTACCCAATTAAATCATTAGGAATCCTTGGAGAAAGCATCTCACAAGAAAATAGAAACAATAATGAAGAAAGCTTTATCAGAGGCCAGTATAACTGAGAGTGAGTCAAAATAGGTCAGGCAAACTATGAAGCAAGGTATATTGGATGTGAAACCTTTGTCAATGTCTATTGAAAAGACATATTTGGAACAAAGAATCACTTATGTAGTAGTATTAGATGCTTAGACAAGTGAGACAAAGAGAAAAGCTAAGAGATTAGTGGAAGTTGTGACCAAAAAGACTAAAAGGGTCAAACAACAAGCCACTAGACTAGGAAAGAGACAAAAGACATTGTTGAAAATTGTTGAGTCTAGTGAAGAACAAGAAGAAGAATAAAGAAGTCAAATAGATAGAGAAGGTAACAACTTCTAAGAAGTTAATAGGAAAATCTTGACAACCCTGGAAGCCAAAGATAGAGAAGATAAATTTAGCTATTGCTAATGAGGGTAACTTTATTCAGATGAACAAATTCTATGATTTGTATAGCAACTTTGAGAAAGATCAGATTGATATCTCTACTATGAGATACATAATAGCTAACAATCTAAAATTGAAAGATATTGAAGGCACAATAAACCAAAAGGCTTATGATAGACTTACAAAAAAGAAGGTACCAACTAGAGAAGAGGAAATAGAACTTCAGAAGCCTATGTTAAGAATAATATACAAGACCAATAACAAAGAAGAAATCAAGAGATTGTTGAATAATCTTGCACCTTACTTAAGAAAAAAAGTATAACCATTCCTATTTATGTTGGGTGAGAAAGATAAGATAAGAAGTGAAACGGTGACAATCGTAAGTCAAATATTGATAGAGTCAAAGGCAACATCTTCACCAGCACCCAAAACCTCAGAAGTATCAGTGAGAGATGACACAATGTAGATAGATCAGACCAATGTTACAATTAACATTGATGATACAAGCTAGTTTGAGAGTTTCAAATAGAATGAACCTCACACCAAAGACATTCAAGATTAATTAAAGAAAATTGAAGAGGAAAAGAGGTTACTAGAAGAAGAGAAAGAGAAAATAGAAGAGGCTAAGTAGAAATTGCTTGCAGATGAGATGAAAAGAAAAGATTAGTTAAAGAAGGAATGAAAAAGAAAATAGAGGAAGATAGGAAGAAAAAATTAGAAGAGGAAGAGAAGAGAGAAAAAGAAGAGAGAGCAAAGAGAAAAATAAGAGGAAGAAGAAAGAAGAGTCAAAGAGGCAATTGAAAAGAAGCAAAGGGAAGATGACACTAAACCTTCTAGTTCATCTACTCCACTTTCACTTGCTAGCCTGAAAATTGATGATAATTATCAAACTAACTTTATCTCATCCTTGTCAAAACTTATTGAGAAGAACAAGATATTGAAAATCCTACAGAGAACCTTGATGGAGGTTACTGACAAATTACATAGTACTCTAGCTATGTAGCACACAAAAGTAGATCTAGAATAGAGGGCATAGGTAGTGCTAAAATATTTTGATGAGGAATTCACAAATTTGTTGAATGTTGCAAAAGAAAAGGCACAATCACACATGATGCTAACTTATTTAGGACCATTTGTCAGAAAATTAAGAATGATTTGATAAGTCTTGATACTTGTATTAAGGAGCTTTAGAAGTGTCAATAGGATGGAAATATATTGTACATCAAGTGTAATATATCTCACAAGCTGACTAAGGATATTGATAATCAGGTTGGAGAAAAAATGAGTGAGCTAGTGGCTCTATCTAGCCAATTACAACATCATGCTAGTAAGATTGATGATTTTGAAGGACAAGTAGCTAGTATTCATAATGATATTAGGAAAGTGGAACTTTGAAAGCAACAAATTTTGAAGAGGGCATTAGATTTTAGAGAGTCTATTGCTCTAAAAATATGTATTATTGAGAAACAGTTGGAGGAATGTGTCAAGGCCAAGGACACTTATTCTACCTTTTAATACTCTGACCTCAATGCAATTGAGATTGTATCATATGCCCTATGTGCAATACTCACATTTACTAAATTAGCCAAAGATACATGGAAAAAAGTTATGAAAAATCTTAAGGAAAGTTTTGATGACTACATGAAGATACTATCAGATCAAGGTAGATGTTTTGACAATAGATGGATAGTTTTTGTATAGTTTTTGACATCTTAACCTTTGTCATTGATATCAAAGGGGGAGAAAATACAATAGAAAATTATAGGTAAATCAAGTAAAGAGGAGTAAATAATATTGTAAAGTATGAAATCATATTGTAAGGGGGAGCATATGTAAGATGGACAAATCGTAATGTTAATGTGTTATTTATTTTAAGCTTTTGATACTTAGCCAATTTTCCCTATTTTGTTGCCATCAATACCAAAGGGGGAGATTGTTGACAATTGGCTAATGAAGATATGTAATTATTGTAATTATGGCAACACATGATGTGCATGCTTACATGAAACCTCAAAAATAAAAATACTTAGCTTTTGGTACTCATAAATTGTCTAAGTATGAATTTGGTATACAATAGTGCATTGCTTTGCTTGTAACTTGTTATTGATGTCATATTATGTCTAGAAAAGTTAGATGGAGATAGTATACATGTTGATGATGACATGTATAACCCCAAAAGTCAGTATAGACTATACAAAAAAGAGATATTCATGTTTTACCAGTGAAAGAGGACAACATAATCAAAGGAAAAGAATTATTTTGTTTACAAAATAATTACTTGACCAATTAGGGCCGACATCCTAGATGCTTACTCTAAGATGGAAAAGTGTATTATGGTCTTAGTTTAAATAGTATAAATTTATGTAAAGGCATGGTATTTATGCAAAGGACATCTTGAAATGAGAATACTAGTTGTTGTGTTGAACAAATATATGCAAACTTTTGTGAAACTGATATATGCGAAGTTTTGTAAAACTATTTTGTGATGCAAGATCAAGCTAAAGATCAAAGTTTTGTCAAGAAAAAAGGTTATAGTACCTATATTTTAGAAGTTTGATTAATTTTTTGGGTAGTGAGCTCCTCCTATAATTGGAAGTGCATGTTTAGGAAGTGGGTTGATCTTGCATCTACTGTACTACAACTCCTAATAAGGTTGGCACAACTCCTAATAGGGTTTGAATCTCCTAACAGAGATTCAAAGTATCCTAATAGGGACTTGTTGCAAGTATGAATCCTAATGATATTCCTATGGGGGAGTATTGAGATATGAAGATATGTTACATTCATGACTGAGTTTGTCATTGATGTGAACATATCAATTTTCTGTGGTATCTAACAAAAGAATAGTGGAAAGATCAAGTTGGTATGGATGGATAGTTGAGTATTCTAAATATACAAGGTTATGGGAGATAATTATAAGTGTCTAGTATAAGAAGTTAACATTAGAAGAAGAGATGATAAGTCTAGAAGAAGTTATGCAAGTTTTGGTGATGTTTGTTTTGAGATAGAGTTTATAGAGGCATATTCTGGTAAACTTGTTATATCTCTTTGAAGAGTTGATATTTTGATAATTGAGTTTGAGGATATAAATAAGGCATGTTGGAGATGATGTGTCTAAGCTTTCTTATCATAATATTATGTGTATGAAAAGTTATTCAAGTTGCAAGGTGGAAGATTAATGGTATCGCTAACTGTAACATGTTCTCAATGTGGTCCTATAATGATTAATTAAGAAGGTCTAATAGACAAATTAGGGAATTATTTTGAGGACTCAGTATAAAGAAAGGAAATTTCCTTTGTCAAGCATGACATGAATTATATTGATGCAAAGTAGTTGCAAGTAGAGAGAGCAGAATGTGAAGTTGAGCAGAGCAGTGCATAAGTGAAGGAAACTTCATTGCTGAGGTTTTTCTAAGTGATCTAAGGTTTAATATTTGGATTAGAGGTTCATGACCTACTATACAAGGTTTGATAGTGATTGGTCTAGTTGAAAACATAAAGGAAAGGTGAACATAATAGTAAACTACATGTTTGAGTAGTGAGCTCTTCTTGTAGTTGAAATTGCATGTTTGGGCAATGGGCTCATCTTGCATACATTGTACTATAAATCCTAATAGGTTTGGCACAATTTCCAATAGGGTTGGAATCTCTTAATAGGGATTCAAAGTCTCCTAACAGGGACTCTATGTACTAAATGTTGTAATGGACTCCTAACAGGGTCCATCCTCTAACAAGGAATACTTATATTAGTACATCATCTTCTGGGCATTATTTCCACTGGGGTTTTCCCTCTAATCAAGGGTTTTCCTAGTTAACATATCTAGTGTTAATGTCTATCTGCATCTTATTATTATTGTTTTTTACTTTGGTTGAATGGTTAAGTTTTTTTAAAGAAGATAAATGTTTTAATTCTTAGATAACTAATTCACCCCCCTAGTTATCTTGGTCAACTATTATTTCCAACAATTGGTATCAGAGTATCAGGTCCTTGAAGATAAAGTTTAACAACTTTGGGAGATCCATGGTGAGCATGTTTAGGAAAGATAGTCTAAAGTTTGATGAAATAAATTATGACATCTAGAAGGAAAAGATGAAGATACATCTATTGTGTATGGGTCTGGGATATTAGATCTTGACAAAAATCAATGAAGATAATCATTGCTAAAAAGAATTTGGAAACTTGTACTGAGGTAGAAAGTGATATTTTTATGTGCAACATGAGAGCTAGAGAAGCACTATTGACTGCACTTCCTAAAATTGCATACAATCAGGTAAAATCACTTGCTACTTCACATTTGATTTGAAAAGCTTTAGAAACTATTTTTGAAGGTGTTGCACATTCTAATAAGTTGAGGGTACATAGTTGGATTTGTGCATTTAAAGATGCTAAAATGATGGAAGATGAATCTGTAAGAACATATGTAGGCAAGATATTAGAAATCACTACAAGTATTAAATCTCAAGGAAGAACCAAAGAAGATGATGAAGTTATATGGAAGATATTAAAGACTCTAACACCACCATTTGAGTTAGCAGTTTAGATGACACAGTTGTTAATATCTTGTACCAAGCATTTCACAAAGGAGTCATTTCTTGGAAGACTTGACACAGTTGAGAATGAGCTTAGATAGGTTGGAGAATTAACTAGAATAGAGACAACTTTTAGTGCCTTGAATATTCAACCTAGTTTATCAAGGAGCATAAGTGTTAGAGGAGATTTTTCTAGCAACAATAGATCTGAAGAGGACAAAAAGATTGAAGAAGGAGTAGCCCTTTTGGTAAAAAGAGAAAAAGGAGGCAAGAACATCTTTAAATGTTGGACTTGTGATGAATATGGTCATTATGCATCTAAGTTTCCTAAAAGAGAGAAAAAGTATAAGGGAAATTAAAAATCTAGAAAAGATGGAGAGTGTTTGTATGCAAATGAAGATAATGATTCTAATGAACAAGCAATGAGTGCTAGTGATGATGAAATAGGATTTATGGAAATTAAAGAAGAAAGTCTAGAGAAAGTAGCTTTGGTGTCACAAGTTGAGGAGAATTCTGATTGGATAATTAATATTGGTTGTTCACATCATATGACTAGTGATATGAACAAGTTCGTTAACTTCAAAAGTTAGGATGGAGGCATTGTCAGAGTTAGAAACAATGCAACATGCCAAGTTATAGGTATTGAATCTATAATTCTTGATGGTAAAGCTAATAGAGGATGTATACTTTGCTGATGGTTTAAATCACAATCTTTTGAGTGTTGGACAACTAGTGGAGAAAGGTTATCAGTTGTAATTCAAAAAAAAGACATTAATGATCAAAGACAAAGATAGAAAGGTAATTGGAATAGGAACCTAATCTAGAGGTAATGTATTTCAGTTGAATCCCACTGAAGTGATACGTTTGGTTGCAAAGGTAGATGAAATTTAGTTATGGCATAAGAAATTTTGTCATTTAAACTTTGATAGTATTGTGAAGACTAGTAGTATGTTTGTAGTTAGGGATTTGCCAAAGATTGTAAAGCCAAATAACATAATTTGCAAGGAATGTGTGTTGGAAAAAAATAATAGAACTTATTTTCCCTACAAGAAGTTTACTATTATAGAAAAATTAGAGATTGTACATACAGATTTTAGTGGTCCTACAAAGACTAAAGGATTCTATGGTGAAAGGTATTTTATGATTCTAGTTGATGATTTTTCTAGAATGATGTGGGTTTCATTTCTTAAAGAGAAATTTGAGGCATTTGATCAATTTAAGATATTCAAGAATAGAGTTGAGAATGAATCTGGTATTAAGATTAAATGTTTAAGGTTAGATAGAGGAGGATAATTAATTTCAAATGAGTTTAACATGTTTTGTGAAGAAAATAGAATCAAAAGACAGTTATCAACTATGAGAATGCCTGAACAGAATGACATTGTAGAATGAAGGAACTAGTCAGTTAAAAAAGTTGTAAGAGCTATGTTAGGTGAGAATGAGGTATCCATGACATTTTGGATGGAAGCTATGAATACAATAGTCTACACTATGAATAGAATGCAAGTTAGGAAAGACACAAACAAGACCCCTTATGAACTGTTGTTTGGTCACTCACCTATAGTTAAGTATTTCAAAAATTTTGGGAGTAAGTGTTATATCAAAAGAGATGATGATATTGGCAAGTTTGATGTTAGAAGTGATGAAGGTATGTTTCTTGGTTATTCATTGAAAAGAAAGGCTTATAAATGTTATAATTAGAGAACTAAGACTATTACAGAAAGAAAAAGTGGGAGAATTGATGAGAAATTTAGGATACAAGATTGAATAGTTGATTACAATTTAGATGATGATGTTGTTACTAAGCCAAGGAATGATGAGGTATTTCTTAAGACTAACAATGATTTGTAGAATGAAGAAGAGCCTAGGTAGGAACAAAGCTTGGAACCTTCAGTAGAACCAAGAGTTGGGATAGCAATTCCCACTTTAGAAAAGAATATGATAAAGAATCACCCATCCGAGTAGATCATCGGAAGCAAAGATAAAGGTGTGATAAAAAGAAGTAGAGTCAATGAAGAACTATGTTTGATATCTCAAGTTAAGCCTAAGAATGTAGATGAAGCATGTAAAGATGATCATTGGAAACAAGCTATGAAAGAGGAATTGAATCAAATAGTAAAGAATGAGACATGGGAATTGGTTCCCAGACTAGAAGACAAGAATGTGATAGGAACTAAATGGGTATTTAGAAACAAGATGAATGACCAAGGTGAAGTTGTAAGACATAAGGTGAGATTGGTATGTAGAGGTTACTTATAGCAAGAAGGGATAGATTATGAGGAGACCTACACTCCAGTGGCTAGAATAGAAGCAATAAGATTATTCTTAGCCTATGTAGCACAAAAGAAATTCAAAGTGTATCAGATGGATGCCAGGTCAACATTTCTTAATAGAGAACTTGAAGAAGAAGTGTACATTGAGAAGCTTGAGGTTATAATTTGATAGATGACAAGGACATAGTATAGAGATTGAGGAAAGCATTGTATGGCTTGAAGCAAGCACCCATAACCTAGTATGAAAGGCTGGACAAGCATTTGACAAAGCTTGGATATAGCAAAGATATGATAGATAGTAATCTCTATTGGAAAGAAATTGATGATGGTTTTATGATTTTGGTAATATTTGTTGATGATATAATATCTGGAGGAAATGATGAAGAAAGTGAGAAATTTGTAGAAGTGATGAAGAAATAATTTTAATGAGTATGATAGGAGAGATGAAATATTTTCTTAGATTATAGATTGTATAGAATAAAGGTGGAATATTGATTTCTCAAACTAAGTATTTGAAGGATTTATTGAAGGGGTTTGGTTTGGAAATATGTAAAATCATTGGAATAGCTATGGTAATTAGACACATGTTATCTACAAAAGATTAGACACCTACTGATGAGTAGAAGAAGTATAGATCTATGATTGGAAGATTGCAATATCTGACTCACACAAGGTCAGATATTGAAAATGCAATTAAAATTGTTGCAAGATTCCAAGTTGATCCTAGAGAAGCACATTATGTAGTAGTCATAAGGATATTTAGATATCTAAAAGGATCATCTGAGTTTGGATTGTGGTATAACATATCTAATGATTTCACTCTAAGTGCTTATATTGATGCAAATTGGGCAAGCAGTATGGATGACAGAAAGAGCACCAGTGGTGGAGCCTTTTTTCTTGGAGGAAGATTAGTTTCTTGGTTAAGAAAGAAGTAGGATTGTACATCACAAAGTACAGTGAAAGTAGAACATATTACAGTATCAAACAATTGCAATCAAGTTGTTTGGATGAAATAGATGCTGAAGGATATAAGGATAGAAATCAATGAACCTATTGTTATACATTTTGACAACACAAGCATGGTAAATATGTCTAAGAATCCAGTATTGCATTCTAAGACCAAGCACATTTCTATTAATTATCATCTGTTGAGAGAGAAAGTTGTAGAAAAGGAAATCAGATTGGAGTATGTGACAACTAAAGAGTAAATTGAAGATATATACACTAAGACTCTCCCCAAAGAGACTTTTGAGTATTTGTGAGGTATGCTTGGCATTATGCCCCTTCCTAATTTAGAGTAGAAGATGCAAGAGTGCATCAGTCTAGTGTAATTGAGCACTATTATTTTCTGGACTAAATGTTGATGCTTCCTATATGAGGGAGTATCTATGATGGATAGAGTCATCTAGGACTCTTGTTGGATATTATTTTAAATAGTGTCTTATACTTGACCTAAGTAAGAATCATTTGTTGAAGATTTTGATATATTAAAGTTAATTTCTAAAACCTTTGAAATTGATGTCAATGGGGGAGAAGTTCAACATGAAAAACAACATGGAAAGATAGTATGTACAACATGATAGTTGGAGAAGTTTGGCATGAAAAATAGCATGGAAAGACAACATGTATAGCATGATAGTTGGAGAAGTTTGGCATGAGAATAGAAAGTTCAAAAGAATTACAACATGGAATGACTGTTTGATAGAAAACACATTGAGGTATATCAATGGCAGAGAATAATTGGCGAGGAGGATTTGAAAAGAAAGATTAACCATCTTTGTTGGTATTCTTGGAACTAGATGTTTTTCATCTATGTTTCCATCAATGCCAAAGGGGGATATTGTTGCAAGCATGAATGTTGATGATATTCCTATGGGGGAGTATTGAGATATCATGATATGTTACATTCATGATTGAGTTTGTCATTGATGTCAACATAGTAGTTTTTTATGGTATCTGACAAAAGAGAAATGAAAATATCAAGTTGGTATGGATGAATAGTTGAGTATTCTAATTATCCGAGATTATGGGAGATACTTCTAAGTATCTGGTATATGTAGTTAATGTCAAAATAATTTATGTAAGTTTTGGTGATGTCTACTCTGAGATAGAGTTTACAGAGGCATGTTCTGGTAAAATTGTTATATCTCTTAATAGAGTTGATATTCTGAGAATCAAGGTTGAGGATATAAAGAAGACATGTTGGTGATGATGTGGATAAGCTCTGTTGTCATGATATTGTGTGTATGAAAAGTTATTCAAGTTGCAAGGCAAAAGATTAATGATATTGCTAAGTGTAACATGTTCTCAATGCGGTCGTATAATGATTAATTGAGAAGGTCTAATAGCTGACTCAGGGAATTGTTTTGAGGACTTGGTATAAAGGAAAGACATTTTACTTCATTAAGAATGACATGAATTACATTGATGTGAAGTAATTGTAAGTAGAGAGAGATTGGAATGTGAAGTTGAGTAGAGTAGTGTGAAAGTGAAGGAAACTTCATTGCCAAAGTTTTTCTAAGTGATCTGAGGTTTGATATTTGGACCAAAGGTTCATGACCTAGTCTACAAGGTATGATAGTGATTGGTTTGATTGAAAGAAAAAAAGAAAGAAGAACATAATAGTAAACTATATGATTTAGTAGTGAGCTCTTCTTGTAGTTGAAATTGCATGTGTTGGGCAGCTGACCAATCTTGCATACATTGTACTACAACTCCTAATAGGGTTGGCACAACTCCTAATAAGGTTGGAATCTCCTAACAGGGATTCAAATTATCCTAATAGGGACTCTATGTACTAAATTTTGCAATAGACTCTTAATAGGTTCCATCTAATGGCACTTAAAATTGCATTCTCGTTTTGAGTACAGTTCTAAAATTTTGAGTCATTTTGAGCCGTATAAATGCATTTTCATGCTTATGTACTCGACTATCATTTCAAGACCTAAGAGGTTTTTTATGTTTCTAAAACCTTGTATTTAGCCTATCTATGCATCCTATAATGATAAACTGACATTCTGAATCATTCTACGAAGTTCTATTTTGAGAAGTGTTCATTTCTACATTTTTAAATAAGTGTCAAATAGTGACAAGAGGCCTAGTTTGCATTCAAATATCTCTCACCTAGTTATGTTTTATTAATCACCACTTTGGAATTGTTTATTATGCATATCAATGAACCTATGTTTCAATTTTCAAGTCATTTCAATATGTTTTGACTAGGTTTTGAATCCCTCAAACTTAGTTACTTATCTTTGTCATGTTGATGCATATTTCTCAGAAATCTAGGAAGCCTTGTTTGATCAATTATTACTTTGACCCAGTTGGCCCTACAAAGAAAATTACTTTTGCATTGAATTTTAGAGGTCATAAACTTGCTACACTCTAGATCTAAGCTTATGAAAAATCTGTTTGATTAATTTGCAAATGTGATTCTGAATGCAATTTATAATTTTTTACTAGTGTCATAAAATGCAGATTGATCAATACCCTTATTTTGAGATTTTATAACTCTAACTTCATGATTGATTGTATGAAATGGTTTGTGCCTCTACATTCTACTCTAAAAATACTTCAAGTGTGCTAGTTTGTAAACCTTGACAAATTCGTCTGCACACTTTCCCAGGGCCTTTCCATTTGCAAAAAAATACTTTTATACTAATGTTCATTGTCTTGCAATTCTGATTGCCCACTTTGCACACTTTCCAAATGCATCCTATTATTCTTCATGAGGCCAAATCATAGAATTATATTCTCCTCATGGAAATGAACTATTTCCCTAGTTTTCAAGCCTTCAAGTATCCATTTGCCCAATTTTTGAAGCTAAAACCAAATGCATTTTATGGTTTTCTAACAAGTTTATCTACAAACAATTTTGATTGGGCAATTTTGAATGTCAATATATTTTGACTGAGTGGTTTTCATGTGATGAGATTTGACAGGGGGAAGAATGTGGAACAAAGTATCAAAACGTCAACTTTTAGAGCCTTATTAACTAGTTTATGTTAATTTTTAAAGCCAGGCAACATACCCTATTATCAAAAAATCGTAATTTATGAAAACATGGTAAAACTAATTTTTAAATGGTGTTTCAGTGCTCGAATTTGACTTTAGTTAGTTGAGAAGATCTTAGTGGATCAATTCTAGGAATTAGTTGTTCAAAAACAATTTTTTTTTTAGCCAGACCCACTTTGGGGCTTGACTGATTCCATTAGAGTAAGGAAAATATGTGAAAATTGAAAATTTTGAGGGGGGAATAAGGTTGATGGATAAAAAGCATTATTAATGTTTATATAGAGGTTCATCAAATGTCTAGGTGGACTAATTATAGTGATTGTTGTTTATGAATGGGGGCATGGCCTTCTTCCAATTCATATTGTGGTTCTTCTCAAATTGGTGAAAAGTGAAATGCTAAATAAATTGGCTAGTATCTCTGTCCACACCTTTCATTTTCTCCCCATTGGTGCTGGAGTGTGTATTCAGATGTTCATATTTGATGAGGAAGCCTACCAATGACATGGAATTGTTTGACATATATGAAGGACATGGAGATGGATAAGGGAATGAATGGTTTCTTGCTTGGTTGTAGCAATTGGTCGGTGCAAAAATGTGGTATGTGGATTGTGAGGAAATAATAGGTTTGATAGAGGGCCACATAAGAATGCAATAATGGTAGGTTACATGCTAGGGGGCTTCCGTCTTCAACACTTCATAACATTCTAGATCATATAGTGATGCCTGAATCAACAACATTAGATATTTGGGGATCCTTGCAAACTGAGGAGAACTCTAATGATGTTGAAGAAGATTAGAGGAGGTCTTAGATGCCAAGGAGTTTTAACTAGTAGTACCAACAAATTTGAAAAGGCCAGAGAATTCTTCCATTCACTGTCATCTTTGTTGATATCAATAGTAATAGAGGAAGTAAATTTGTATTTGTAACAGCTGTAAAATTATAATAATGTTATGTGCCTTCTTGTTTGTGGAGCCACAACAAAGGAGATCTATAGAAAGGGAAGAAAGCACCCATGTTAAAGAAAAATATAGACCTTCCACCTACATTGAAGAAACATGCCTACAATCCACAAAAAAATGGAGGAGTAGGGATGACAATCATCCACATGCAAGAGTATCCATGTGCATGAAAGGAAGAACCCACAAGCAATAAGGTAGGAGAGAATGCATTGAACATGGGAGGCAAATTAAATTGCAGCAATAGTAGGTATAGGGCAATTCATGATAGGGGAGATAGGAACAAGAATGATATCCATGGCATGGTGGCAAAGATAATGGGTGCCAACAAGTATTTGAACCATAGGGGTAAAAGTTGGAAGAGCTCAATAGAACAATATGTGAGCTCCATAGTGTTGGATGTCACACTCCACGTTAAGAAAATAGTACAAAATCCATGTTAGAAAGGGGAGCAATCCACTAGCTCCAACACTTAATACGATATCCCACATGCAATAGGGTAGGGAGTTTTTCTCCTTTTAAAAATACCACCACAAAAATGTTAAGTGTCTCAATGAGAACACCTGGAAAGAAGGCAAGGTTTTCTTGGTGGTACCTGCATGGTGAGCTAAAAGTAGCCTGTTGTCAACAAGTTTTGACCTTCAATTCAAAGGGAGGAGATAACACGTGGCGGATTGTGAGGGCATTTTGTGAGATTAAAAATGGAATTTCAAAGGGTTATGATCTCACAACAAAGCATAGGATCAAAAGGGTCAAATCCAAGGTATAAGATGCTATGAATTTGGTGGTCATCATGTGATTGAGGAATTGAAGGTTAAGACCAAAGTGTAGGATCGAGAAGATTAAAATGTGAAGGCAAGACATTATGAGAAATATAATATTACAAAATATGGGGTGATCATATAGTCAAAGGAAGGAAAATTTAGTGAAAAGATAATGCAATTTGATCATAATATCATGGAAATGGATGCATATGATTTCAAATAATGATGTGAAGTGGGGCTTGTCAGGGTACAGTTGACAAATGAGATTTCAACGAGTGGTGTCGTTGGATTGTAGAAATGGAAAAGGAATAGAAAATAAAGTTAGAGATATTTTAACCCATAAAAACTTCAAAGAATGAAAATCTAATTGATTTTAAGATTTTATATAGGTTTAATTATGTAATATTTTAAATTTTTCTTTTAAACTTTGTTCATGGCCTGGGGTCTAAAATTTCAAATCAACATTAGAGGAATGATTTTTATCCAAAATATGCACTATAATATACTATTGGAATAAAAAAAAGATGAATTTTCCATTTCTACAGTTTGTTTTTGTACATATATTCACCAGAAGTAGCTATAGAAGGTTTTGTGTTTCTAGGGGCTCCTCAGTGATAAAGTGTAGATTTGATGTTTTTAGAGGGAAATGGGATTAGATATAGACATAATTTCATAATATTTGATTTCACTGATAGTTATGAGGGATGATTTGATTGTTTTAGAGGCAGCTGGAAGCAATGAAGTTTTTGCCGACAATATAGTTGAATTTTACGCCAAAAGTAGAAGTGACAAACCAAGATTAGATTTGAAGCTCTAACACATATTATGATGTGTATTTGATATTTCTCCAGAGGATATTTTGGTGATTAATTTAAAGGGATATATTAGATATTTATATATAACAATTGATGATTTTTGATTAGTGAGAGCTGAAGAAGATTGGTTTCAACAAGATCAAAATGAAGACAATTTTAGTAGGACACATGTCAATTTCAAATTATAGATCCTAAAATATCTTCTCTTCTATAAATCTTTTTTCTTTTCCAATTGTACTAGTTCCAATTTTGATATTTTCTCACTATTGTGAGATCAGTAAGGTTCCAAAGTTCAATAATTTTCCTGACTACTGTGATACCATTCTCAGTATTCCTCTATTATGAACAACAATAGTGTATTTCTTTTGAAGCATTTTATACTACATAGTCATTCCTTGGTGTTATTTTCTAAGTTTTTATATACAAATGATGTATTGGTTTGAATGAGATTAATACAAGAGCTTAATTTTTCTTAGTTTCATTATGATTCTCATCTCCTTCCTCTATTATCTACAATGTTTTATGTTTAAGAAAAAAGATCTTAAACTCAATTATAATCCCTTAAGGTTGTGTGTTTGGATAGAATTTCTATTGGAACAAAGAACCAAGTAAATGCTTATTTACCTTGACAGGGTTGCAATTTTCACTAGGATGATATTCAATAAGTATGATAGATCTTATGCAAATAGATGTCTATTTACAGGTCAAATAGATAGATAAGATGTCTAAATATATGAGTATACTTTAGGTGTCCATGTGTATGTTAAGGTTTAGTTGATGCCCAATGGATAAGGGACTCATCAGCTTAGAGATTGCATGTTCTCTACTGTTGCATACCTGGGTCATGTTGAGATTCAAAATTTTAATCGAATATCAATTTACCTTTTTATGTATTGAAGAACTATAAGTGCTAGTCACTACTTATTTGCATTTAGTTTTTGGTTATAGTTAGCTACTATGTCTAGGAATTTTATCAACAAATTATAGAAGAATATTGACCATTTTTGTTATAGGGGATAGTCTTGCAAAGAAGAGTACCAAGTTAATAAGATCAATCTCGAAGGTTTGTCCATCTTGGCCATCTACAGCATAAAGTGAAGTGAGTCCTGATGAATTTGTTAATGTTGGTCTAGAACTAAGATTTAGCCTTGACAAATATAGGATTTAGCTCATCCTTAGGCTTGTCCTTGTCTTTGTTTCTTGGCATCAAGTTTAAATCCACTTGATATGTTCCTTACTAGAAAGAATTTCAACACCATCCTCTAATAAGGAATATTTATATTAGTACATCATCTTATGGGAATCATTCCCACTAGGGTTTTCCCTCTAATCAGGGGTTTCCTTAGATAACCTATATGGAGTAATTGTCTATGTGCATCTTATTATGGTTGTTGTTTACTTTGGTTGAATGGTTTGTTAGAGTTTTAGGTAACTCTACAACACCCCCAGGATCAAATGAAAGACCAAGAAAACTTCCACAAGAGATCAACAAGACAATTCCATGAAGATGCAAGAATGCTATTATTGATAATGGACTTGATTGACATCCAATGGATTGATTTTAACATGTACATAATAGGCCTCCTTATATAGGAGAGGTGATAAGAGATAATGATAAGAAGATAAGATATCATGCACACAAGGTGGAATCACATGTCCACCAAAGGTGGATCATCCTCTATTATACAATGAAGTATGTGCAACGATGAGGATGATAATGTGATAAGTACACTAAAGGTGGAATGAGATAACAACTATGACCACCTAGAGTGGAATTATCCTACACCATGTGTTTAATTGAGGTGCAAACTCCTAAGTATCTCAATCAAAAACTACTATGCAATGCATTATCCTAAGTAAGCCTAAGTAAGTGTAATTAGTGAATATTTAATTACACCAACACCCCCCCTAAGTGCAACTAAGAGGAATGCACTTAAACTCACAATGCAAGATGGGTCCTGGCTACAAGGCCATTTTAGGTATCCGTGTACAATATGCAAAGTAATACATGAAATGTAATCTCTCATAAAGTGGAGAAAGAGAACCTCATGGGAAAAACTCTCCTCCAAAAGAGAGATGAAAACAAGATGCATGGATGGATGGAGTACTCAAGACACCCCAAAAATTGCATACATCATGTATATACAAAGAATGATCCCACGTACAAAGGAAATAAGGAGACATGATATCCCCACCATAATGAAGAAGCTCCAATGTAGATGAAGAGTACTTGCAAGAAAAATATAATCTAATGCCTACAAGAAACATGTCTCTCCTTAGGAAGAGATAAATATATCAAATGATGAAGAAGCCAATCCATGTAAAAAGTGAGGAAGGAGGAAGAAGGTCTCCATGTATGCATCTCTAAAGATTGAATAGGTGTCTCCAAGCTCAAAGATTCTATGAGATGTGAAAAAAAAAGAGAAATTGAAGAGTTGAAAAATCCAATCTCCAAAGAAGATGAAGAAGTATCTCGAAGAGAAACCCCCTCAGATGTATTAACCAAATCTACATTATGAGACTCATCTGAAAGAGCATTCAAGAATTAATCCCACATTGTAAGATCTAAAGTATAAAGATCATCCTGCTGAATAGTAGAACTCATGCCTAAAGAAGTAGGAGGTGGACAAGTAGGAAGTTCAACACTTGCCTCAAGAAAAAAATGAATCAAGTGTCGAATGTTCTCCTCACATGAATTATTCACCCTTGATAAAGGGTTAGGTACATCATGAATATCATCATCATGATCAATAAAATGTGCAAAAGAATACAAGCATGATGTATGATCAACAACTCCCATAGCTATGACATCTCTAGTCTCCATGTCCCTAATATAGACATAATCAAGAGTGAACTCAACAATTTTACCTTGTTCCCCATGAGTAATGTGGTAAATGGAAAGGAGATTATAAGTCAAGGATGGTATACAAAGAACATCATTAAATTTACCCTCTCCCATAGGAATAGAACCTTTTCCACAAACCTTCATGTATGTATTATTACCCATCAATATAGGTGAAGAAGTACAAGACTCAATAGAAGAAAATATATCCATAGAAGATGTCATATGATGTGATGCACCTAAACGAAGAAGTCATTTACCTTGCTCAGGATGTGTGCAAGTAATGAGTACTTGTCCTTTGCCTCGGGATGATGATGTAGATGTAGTAGCTGCCTGATATTGAGAAGAAGGAGAAGACACTGCTAAGGGAAAATGGATATTGTTCTTTTGAAGAATGTGAGTAAGCTCATCAATCTTCTTATGGAAACATTTATGCTCATTGTGTCCTAGCTTTTTGCAATAAGAAAATTTATCTCTCTTTCTTCTATATGATGAAGAGGACTTGGATTCAATATTATGTTGTGAAGGAGAGTCATCACCTTTTTCTTGTTCCTTAGGATCCTTGTGTTGTTTGTTTCCCTTTCCTTTGGGAGCCTTTGGAGAGGAGTCATTTGCAACCAATGCTTGATGCTTTAAAGGCTTTAATTGACCTATGCATGTTAACTTTGCTTGTTCTCTTGTGAGTTAAGCTGCAAATTCATCAAGAGAAGTCATTTTGTATGCACTGCCAAGAGCGTCCATAGTAGCATAGAATGTGGAAACAAAGATTGAATATTCGGGACCTAGCTTGGAGAGAATAGATAATATCAATTGCTAATCATCTTTAATAATGCCACACTTAGAAAGCTCCAATCTAATGGAATTGAACTTAGAGAAAAAGTCTTGAATATTGTCAAAATCACATGGACTTAGACCTATAAGCTTATTCTCCAATTTGAATTTTCTTATTCTATCAAGTTTACCAAAGATTCCTTCCAATGTAGTCCAGGCAGCATGAGGATGTGTGCATGATGCAATATGAAATAGAAAATCATTGGAGATGGTAGATCTAAGAGAGCCAAGTCTTTATCCCTTCTATCAAACCATTTCCTTCTTTCTGCAACCCTTGTAGCTATTTCTAGATCCTATCCAAGAATCATTTTAAGAAATCCAATACTCATCAACTAATTAGAAACTACTTGTTTCCATTCACAATAGTTATATGGAGTTAGTAATGGAACTTTTCAAAAATCCATATATGAAATCAAATGATGAATTAAATAAATTGATAACTCCTTCAAATTACCAATTCAATTAAGAAAATTGAAGTCCAAGTATTTACCAAGTGCAAATATAGCCTAAAAAGACCTATTCCTAAAATTAATATACCCACTCCAAATCATTGAAATCTGAGTATTGATTTGGAAAGTAGAGGAAAAATCATGCACTTTCAAAAAAATTGCACCTAAAAATGTTACCGAATGTGCCCAAATAAAGCCTTGAAAGTTGCAAAACACAAGATTTCAATTTTCAAAAAACTTCAAAGATAGAGACCCAAAATAACCTATACCACTATGTAGATTGTGAAATTCTACCCCAAAATGAAAAAAGAAATTCCTCGTAAAAAGGAGTCCGTATGAGGGAGATATCACTATTTACAAATCACTTCTGAAATTATTTTTTTTGAATCATTGCCATCACCACACCTTCAAAAACTAAATGGCTCTAGGTTTGGCCTTAGATGTATGATTTGGATGAAACAAAATTTTATTTAGGGTTTTTGGACCTCTTCTATATGGTGCCAACCTCTGATTTGCACCAACAAGCTCCAATTTTCACCTATAATAGAAGGTCACAAAATAGGATTCCTGAAATCTCCTCCAAATTGTGATGTCCAAATTGCCAAATGCTGTACCAACAATGAGTTAAGTCAAGATTGCACTTCTTGAGAAGAGGTCTTGAAACCACGAGAGCTTTGATATCATGTTAGATTTTTAAGTGACTCTACAACAACCCCAAGATCAGATGAAAGATAAAAAAAATTCCACAAGAGATTGGCAAGACAATTGCATTAAGATGTAAGAATGCAATTATTTATAATGGACTTGATTGATATACAATAGATTGATTTTAAAATGTACATAATAGCCTCCTTATATAGGAGAGGTGATAAGAGACAATAATAAGGAGAATATAAGATATAATGCACACAAGGTGGAATCACATGTGCACCAAAGGTGGATCATCCTCTATTATGCAATGAAGTATGTGCAATGATGAGGATGATAATGTGATAAGTGCACTAAAGGTCAAATGAGATAACAACTATGACCACCTAGAGTGGAATTATCCTACACCATGTATTTAATTGAGGTGCAAACTCCTAAGTGTCTCAATCATAAACTATTATGCAATGCATTATCCTAAGGAAGCTTTAGTAAGTATAATTAGTGAATATTTAATTACACCAACATGGTTAAGTTTGTTTAAAGAAGATAAATGTTTTAATTGTCAAATAACTTATTCACCCCTCACCCTCCCAGCTATCTTGGTGGACGATTATTTCTAACAAGACATTCTATACTAAATTTTCTCATCAACTCCTAATAGGGTCCATCCTCTAACAAGGAACTTATATATCAATATATTATCTAGTGGGTATCATCCCCACCAAGGTTTTCCCTTGACTAGGGTTTCCCTAGTTAACAAAATATGGTGTTATGAGTTATCTTTGTGCATGGTTACTATTACTATTTAGCATTACTTTATTACTTTGTTATGTATGGTTTAAAGTAACAAATAATATCAAGTTGGCGACTAAAGTTTGTAGATTATTTATTCATCCCACCCCCCTTAGTAATTCCTATTTCTAATAGTAAAAATGTGATAAACCTTTGTAGGAAGGAATTTTCTCTATGAACAATGTTATCATCTACAGGTAAATCCTAATGGGAAAAGCTTGGTTCTCAAAATAGCGAAACCAACACCCCCTGCCCTGGGTTGTTAGAATATGATAGTTTTTAGTGTAGAGGATTTGTTAATGCCTCCTATTATTGAAAATGGTCCCAATAATGTGTCTAGAGTATATTATCTACATGTTGAGTATGATGATGAGGATTTTCAAAATCCCACATCTGCTGAAAATAAGTATCAACATGACAAAGGAAAAAATCACGGGGAAGAAACAAAAGGTATCCTTGTAGTTAATGAAGAGGTACAATATAAAACCTTTTTATTTGATTATCCACCATCTTAGGAGAAATATTCACAACCTAAAATACTAGAGGAACATAAAGATTCTCTAAAAGGCATGATTGGTCATGCTACACAACTAGAAGTAATAGTGACCTTCATAGGTATATCTTTTATGTTAGAATTAGTGATTATTAAGGGGGGATGAATCAGTAATCTAGAAACTTTAGTCACCAATTGAATATTATTACTTACTTTAAACCATTCATAATAAAGAAATAAAGTAATGCTAAATAGTAACAATAGAAATGCACAAAGATAACTTATAACATCATATTTTGTTAACTAGGGAAACCATGGCCAAGGGAAAACCCTCATGGGGATGATACCCACTAGATAATATACTGATATATAAGTTCCTTGTTAAAGGATGGACCCTATTAGGAGTCAATGAAAATTTTTAGTATCAACAGTCCCTGTTAGGAGACTTTGAATCCCTGTCAGGAGATTCCAACCCTATTAGGAGTTGTGGTGCCACTACCCAAACATGCAATTTCAACTAAAAGAAGAGCTCACTACTCAAACAAATAGTTTACTATTATTTTCTTCTTTTCTTGACTAATCTTTGATCTTTAGGTCGATCTTGGATCACCAAATAGCTCATAAAAAACTTTGCATATACCACTTTCACAAAAGTTTTCTCATCTCGCATAACTTCACAAGCACATACAAGCACTTTGCTTCCTCATAATATTAAGATAGCACAATTCTTATTGTAAGAAGTCTTTTGTAGAAATACCATGCCTTTAGATAAATTATTGCTAGGTTGGTTAAGGCTAAAATTCATTTTTCCAAGTTAGAGTAACATCTAGGATGTCGGCCCTAATTGAAAAAGTAATTGTTTTGTAAACAAAACAATTCTTTCCTTCAATTCTATTGTCTTACATCATTAAAATATGATTATATTTGTTTCATACAGTCCGTACAAACTTCCAAGGTTATACACATCATCACAAATATGTATACTATCTTCATGTAAGTCCACTTGTCATAATATGATGTCTGCTATTGGAAATATTCTTAACAAGGCTAAGTTACTGAGAGGGGAGGGGTGAATCAGTAACTTATAAAAATTTAATCCAATTAATTAATCTAATATGAATACTTTGATCTAACTAAATGCATGAGAAACTAAAAACATGAAAGAATTCATAACACTTTAACACAAAGATTTGGTGACCCAGAAACCTTCCAAATAGAAAGTAAATCTAGGTTGGGGATGATGCCCACAAGCTTTAGTACTACAGTATAAAGTTGGCCTATTAAGGCTTACATTGATCACTTCTGATGATTTTCCTTGTTAGGAGCAATAAGGACTGCTAGGTCTACCTTGTTAGAGGATTTACAAACATACAATTAAGTATGCACTTGGTAAAGAGATTTGCATAAGATTGTTACTTCTACCTTGGTAAAGGATTTGAGCGATCCATCTATTTGGATGAAGCAGTAGCTGATGTTTGATTTGCAACTTGGTTTTCTACATGAGATTCCTTTAAGTGTACAAATCACCTTTCTATGATAGATGAATCTTTGCTGCTCCTTATACTATTGTAGCCTTTTTAATTTGCACTTTCTTCTCTTCTCTAATGATCGCATTGATTCCATGCATATACATTCACATTCTGCTCTTTTTCTCATACATTGGATGTGATACAATACATTACATATATACCAATCTAATCATACAAATTACAAAGTCGGCCACAATACAAGTTTACAAAAATATTACAAAGTCGGCTCAAATGTAGACATTCGAGTTTTGAAGACTGACTTAGTGAGTAATACCAGTGAGGTTCTAATACTTGACATCCACTATCAATGCTTGACATCGTCATGCACTTGGTAGACATAGAAGCTCAGTCCATACTGATCATTTCTAAGTAGTTTTGAACTCGGTTTGCACTGGTGACTCGACAAATACTATGAAACTCGTCATATAAAATGAATCACTTGTTTACCACTACATAGCTCAGTAAACACTATCACCTAGAGCTCAGTATAAACTAAGTCACTTGGTTAACACTGAGTAGCTCAATTAACATTGGAGTCACATCACATTAACTGCAAACTTGGTAAGCATTACAAAGACCGGTTTGCACTGGTAAACTCAACATACACTAAGATGCTTAGTTTACACTGCTGATCTTCACACTAATTGTAACTACTCGGTAGACATTGGAATTTGTCCAAAGGACTTGGTAGAAACTATAGAACTCAACAACCACTAAAATGCTTGGCAAACACTGTTAACTATACAATAATCTTAGTAGATACTTACAATCTGAATAAGTGTATGTCACTAATAACAAACTTTACTGATATGTCAATAATCTCCCCCTTTGGCATTAGTGACAAAAACACTTATTTAGCCAAAATTGAATTCAAAAAGAGTTCCTAAATATCTTTATCCATCACCTTGTGATTCTAGCTCAATAGAGTATACCGTTTTAAAATTTTTCAAAATTGGTTTTGTAAGATATAATTCTATACATGGTAAGGCTTCTATATAGTATACTATACATACTTGCTATACATATATCTCACATCTATCTCCCCTATTTTCTTTGTAGCTTATGTATCAATTCTTACATTTTCTCCCCCATAGCTCATTATTTCCATATCTTGTCTATATTTTCTCCTCCTATATCTACTATGTCTTCTCCCCCTTTCTATTATGTCTTCTCCCCATTTTTGACAATAATGCCAAAGATTTATTCTATATATTTACATATTAATGCCAAAATGAGACAAAAATTCTGAATGTACCTTGAGTATTATAGCCAATGTTTTTTCCCAATTGTCCTGCAAGACCTTCCATGTGTGAAGTGTAATCTGCACTTTTGCTGACAACTCAATCATGTGGTCTATTATGGAGAAGTTGTTGTCATAGATGAGAGTTTTAGAATGTGTAATATGCTTCTAAAGTGTATCCATGTTGGGAAGAATCATATTCTGAATATCTACTAATGTAGATCTAATTCTAGCCTCTTCCTTAAGAAATTCTACCTATAACTTTGTCAAAAATTTAATCTCATTAAAACGTATAGGGCTTGAACTAGGGTCAAGCTGCAGTTGCTGAGCACTTTCCTTGAGGTCTTCATCTATCTTGGACAATTTTTCCTTTATTTCCTTAGTAAAATTTGAAACATCACACAATTTACCAAAAAGTATTGATACATTTGTACATAAAGTTTCAAGGGAACCCAAAATGGTAGAGAGTTCTACTTGATAAATTGCAATTTGTTGAGAAATGTGCTCTAGCACTTTATTGTTAAACTTCTTGTCTTCCTTCTATAGTAACTTTTCTTGTCCATATATAACTTCATTAAACATTTGAACTACCTTTGCTAGTTGAGACGAAATTGGTTGAGATGAATCAACCTCTATACCTGCTGCCTCTGCCAAAATATTCTTGGCATCTTCAATAATTTATAACTATTTGTCCCTTTCCTCTCTTACCTTTGCTATTTAGCCTTCTTTTGGAGAAGTTCACCAAATTTTTTCATCTAATCTATATTAAGTTTGGAAATGTCCCAATTTGGGATTACTATTTCATTATCAAGGCCTATTTCCTCCTCCTTTTCTTTTCCATGGCTCAAAAATTTTGTGCTCGATTGAGACTTGGTCTCAATTGTCCTTACACTTATTTCTTGCTTACTAGGAATTGAAACAATAGTAGACATAATAGGACTAGCCACAAAAATTGATACTACACTTAATGTATAAATACCTTAAATAATACCTATGGTAGCTAAAATTGATGTATTCAAAATTGATGTGTCCAAAATTGATGTACCCAACATGATACAAGAGGGAAGAGTTTGCAACTTGGTAGATGAAGTGGAGGTCACTTCAGCTAATAATGTGCTGAGCTAAGTTGGTGCAAAGATTGATTGGCTGGTTGTGCTTTGAGTTCTCCAAAAAGGCCATCTTTGCACTTGATGTAGTCAATACCTTGCTTGGAGAATGAGGAAGTGAGGCTATAACTGTTGCAACAATCTTGACTGGGTTGGTTTCCTCATCATCCCATGTTTCTTCCTTGGTAGCCTCTTTTTCTCGTTCCTCTTCATTGTCAAAATGTGTTGCTTCTTCAACATTTTCCTCTTCATCTTTCTCCTCTTTATCATTATCATCATCATCTTTAACTTCAATAGAAAAATCACTCAGTTTATGAAGAAGATGTATATTATTCTAGGTATTTATTGCATTCCTTACTACATGCTCAATATCTTTTATCAAAACTAGACAAGTGTTAAATTTTAGAGTTAATTTATCCTCATTTTTCTATAGAGATTTCTTAATCTCCTTGTCTATTAGGCTTGGAATAAGCTACCTCAGGGTTTTCCCATAGATGTCTTTTACAGTTTGCATGGAAGATTCCCATCTTGGCTTAATCTTATCCATCAAAATGTTAGGGAGTTAAGAAGTAAGCTAGTCTGGTGAGTATTTCTACTTACCCATTTTTTTCCATCACCAGGTCTTCAATCTAATTCTATTCTTCCTTAGTCCTAATTTCATATTTTAATGCCTTAAATTTTTTTATGTCAGCCCCATCTTGCAGTTCTTTTAGGCTATCTTGGAAGGTAGGTGGAGGTTTTCTGAATATTATATCTCCTCCTTGTCATCTTTCTTCTTTGAGGCCCTTAAGGTAAACATAATAGTGGATAGCTTGGTAGGCTTGGTAAGATTACCTTACCCTTCTTCTTCAATGGTTCCTCTTCCTCTGATTCTTCCTCATCCTCTGCTTCTTAATCGTCACACTTTCCCTTAGTCAACAATAGTGTGGAACTAGTTTTCAGCTTGGCAATTCTTTTCTTGCCTTTGTTTACTGCCTGGAGGAGCTTGATCTCCAGTTCTATCTTGGCCTTGGATTCATCATATGTACCAAAATATGAAGCCTTGGGATCAACTAGTTCATTTACAAGTGTGTCAATGATATCCTTTATTTCATCAATATTAACCTCATATCCAAGAGGTTTCACCCATCCAATTCTAGGCTTGACTGCCTGAATTTATACCTTATCACTATCTACCATGAAACATACATCATCCTTGTAGTCTGCCACTAGTTTTCTTGGAATTCTAAATCTATTATTCATTTTCTCTCTAAATGCATCAAAATAGTTATCCATGATACTATTATAGTTCTCTCTCATCTCAACAATGTATTCATTAATTTGGTAGAGAACTGGCACATCTTTTCTCCATACAACTGAACCTTTTGAAGGGAAAAATTTCTAAACATAAAAGAATAAATAGGTGAACAGAGAACCAAACTTACATGGGTTGCTCTTTGACATCCAAATGTTTTCCATGTTCTTGTTGAATTGCTTCAACAATAGCTTGGCAAGGTCAAGAGAAAGATTATTCTTGACTACCTTGTAAGCAAGGTCAACTACTTCACAAGGGACACAATTCAATTGGATAGAGCTTTTGATCTTGTGTGATATGATATGAATGCCAAATTTTAATTCCATATTAGTCACATTGCTTATCTTTATGCCTCTACCATCCCATTCTGCTAGGGTTTTCTTCTCAAGTTTGGCCTAATCTATGGTTTTGGTCATTTTAACCTTGGCCAATATTGGGAGACCAATGATTCTACGAATCATCTTCTTTATGATTAAAACTAATTTTTCCAACCATAACTATCCATTATGCACCTAACTAAGAATATACCTAATCCATTTCACTTGAAATTTATGGGGCATATTAGGAATGTGTGTCAACCCTTTTGTCTCTAGGTGTTGATGCTTGAGTTTCAAAATGCCATTAAAACATAACTGATGTAGGGCTTCATCCATTTCTAAATTACCAATATCTTGAATCATACATTTGAAGTGAGAATGAATGTGATTGATCAACAATACCTTTGGAGGGATTTGAGACTGTGCTCCACTCAGATCTGGGGTTTTAGCGATTGTAGGAGTGAGCTTGAAATCTAGAGCTTTCTATTCACCATGAACTAGCATGTTAGAACCTTGCTTTTCCTTGTTGCTACTGGATGCAATTTTCACTCGATAGGGTTTGAAAGAACTCAATTTTTTAAAGTAAAAATTCTCTTAAATCACTTGGAATTAGCTCTTGAAGATCGTACTGCTCAATAGCTCTTGAAAATTCAAGGTGAAAATGAGTTCGATTCCATTTCTTTTATCAAAATTTTCCATAAATGCTTGGTATGGATGGTATATCAAATTGATAGACTATCATCCACTTCCTTGCATTGATTACTCAGCTAAGTCTTCCACCATTCAGTAGCTATATGAAACTTTAGTTATTTCCAACCTTGCTCAGTAGAGTCTATGAGCCAACCTCACTTAGTAAGAAAAGTGACTTAGTAGTGACTGATATCCTATTCACTCGGTGATCCCTTTGTATCTTGAATACATATATGGATCTTTTGTTCTTTCAATTGGTGACTGATTTGAATGTCTTCTTTGGTAACCTAGTCCTAGTTTCTCCTTTGAGAAATCAAGTAGAGATTATGGAGTCACCTAATTCTTGAATGACTTGTTCATCATTGTTTGGACTTTCATTTTTGGTAGAATTTGGAACCCATTTCTGTCTCATCTATTTGTGGATGTTATTAGCTTTTTCCTTCTTCTCATCTTCAATTCTACTAGTATTCATGCAGTTCTTGGCAAATCAAGTTCTATACAAATGAAACATCTTTTAGTAGTATCCCTTTTCCTCAAATGATGCTTTATACAATTCATTCCAATGTGTCCAAATTCTCCACAATAATGACATTTGCACCAGGTGTTGTAGTCCCAACCAAATATAGCTTTCACAATTTGTTTGACTGGATTTAATATCTTGTTTTTTGTTAAGCTGTCATTTTGCATGATGCTTAATGATAGGAATCCTTTCGAACTCCTCTCTTAAAAAGCTAATCTGAGGATCAACTCCAAGGTTCTAGGAAATCTTGTGACCTACTGGAATCTGCTCAGTTGAAGATAAATGTGAATGTTTATGAGGAGGTCTTTTCTGGTTTGAACCAATTTTGGCTCAAATGACCAATCTGCTTGCTGTTTCAAAATTAACCACAAAAAAGATATGTTTTTGGTATTTTCTATTTTCTAAATGAATGTAATCTAACAATAAAACTAAAATGAATTCCTAAATTAACAAGGGGGTTAGTAAAGAAAATAACAAGAACTTTAAAGAAAATATCATGAAAATAAAATCCTAATGGACATAAGCTACATAAAACAACACGTCTCTGAGTTAAGATTTCAAAGAAATCGGTAGGTAAACAATGAAAGTAGGAGCAACACTTCCTTAATTCCACTGATGTAATCATCAATGAGAAACTTAGTAACCATATGATGTTTTTCTCTTCATCAAATTGCAAGGCCATGGAAAGTGCGCTCATGTGAGACAACAAGTTATGTAGGTACAATTTGGTGATTTCTTCTTGAGCTAGATACATCAATGAAATTTGTAAAATCATAGCAAACATTGGAATTAAAAGATCACACAACTAGAAACAAAAAAAAAACCTTTGGCTCAATCACAATTCCATGAACATAAATTCACAAAACAATGACACATTTAGGCAAGAATCACTACACTCCAAATGCAAGCACCAATAGTATAATTTTATTGCAAAATAATGGTGGCCCCAATTACATATTACAATGGAGTATTTATAAGAAATTTCCTCCTCAATTTGTGTTGAGAGTGAGAGATATCTTCATGCAATAATATGCTTTTAATTTAATAAAACAAACTAATTATATACAAACTAAGAATCTAACTAGTGCTTAGTAGGACTTCATCCATTTTATATTCATTAATTGGGTGCATGAGCCTTTATATGTTAAAGAACAAAGAATTTATGAGAGTAGAAAGAATAAGAAAGCCTCCAGTCAAAGTAGAAGTGTTTGGAAGTGCAAAAAATGGAACTTGATCCTTCACTGGGCATCTGCCAGAGATAAACTACTATTAGAATGCATTTCTGATGCATGGAAAGCAATATTTTTGGAATTGGTAGTTAATTGTCAGTGCACCTTTGGAAAAGCGCATCTGTGGAGTTGTGGACCTATGGACCTTCGCACCTACAGACCTACATGAATTCTTCAAAATTCTTCCAACACATTGAAAAATGCACACTTGTGCACCTGCTAAAAATGCACACGTGCACACCTGTACACCTCTAAATTCTTCAAAAACTTCCAAAACACTTATGAAAATGTGCACCTATTGAAATTTGTGCAAGGTGCACAAATCACCAAAAAATCAAAGTTCTCAGTTTTGAAAACAATTTCTGGGTTTTTCTCAAATGGGGTTTTAGATCACTCTTGTGTACTTACTTTGATCCTTTTGATGATTTATACCTTATTTATAGCCAAAAAAATTCATAAACCCGAACTCCTACTTCTAAAATCCCAAGGCTCCTATGCTAAATCTTCTCATTAATAGTTGCATAAGATGAAGAACCTATTTTTGTTCACGTATCTGATCTCTGTATCTTTGATCTTCAATGTAAATTGCTTGATTCTTTCTTCACTTTGACTGCATGATCCTTCCCAATTAGAGACCAAGCGATCTGGATTATCCAAAATATCAAATGTTTGAAACTTTTTCATACTTTTTTTACAAGTTTTTCTAGGTCCTTTTAACTGGCTTTTCCAGAGGTCTTTACTCAAAATATCAGGTTGAAACTTTCATTGGTCCCCAAAAATAGGTAGCCAAAGGCTCCCTATTTTAGGGACTAAAATGTGATCTTTAGTTCTTCTTTCCAACAGTGTAAATGGTTCTAAATTCTGAGCTCTAGGTCAAAAGTTATGACCCCAACAAGTTGAGGATGTTCTTTTTACCTACAAAAGAAGCAAACATTAGTCTGGAGAGTTGAAAATTCTTAATTAATAAGCCCTAACATGAAGAAAATTATTGAGAATGTAAAAACATTGCAATACTTGCAAAAATTTCATGTTAGCCTCTGATAAGCAAAAAAGAGCCCACTTTGCACAACTCAGAGGTGCGCTAGGTGCCCCTTTGTCCTTGTCAATGGTTTAATATATGAGAAAGTGCACCAGTGCACCTCATGGGGTGCTCTAGGTGTGTAGCTCACATATCCTTTCTAATGCATGAGGAGTATAAAGGTGCGTACCTAATTAGGTGCATAGCTACACACCTTATTTTTGTGTGCTTTCCTTTGAATTTTGGTGCACTAGCGCACCTAGGGAGGTGCGCCATTTTTTTCTTTGCAAAAATGACTTATCCTCTTTAATGATGATTTCTAGAATCTGGGTTTTTGAACTAGGACCCAAATCTGACCAAAGACACTAGGCAAAACCCTAGAAAAGACTCAAACCTTAGACTAGGGATCTAGAAAGCTAAAAAAATAAAGTATGGGGTCCCCATTTCTAGGAAAAATGGGGCATGGATTATGAAACCACAACAAATAACCCCGATAAAAAAAAGAAGAAATGACAAAGGAATTTCTTCATTAGCAAACATTCATTTGATATGTGTCAAACACCAACTAAATCCTGAATATTCTAAGTATAATTTGAGTCACTTTACAGTCAAAACCTCAGAATCTTGAATCTCCAAGTTCAGTGTGTGTTTAGTGTATCCATTTCCTTTAACATCTTAGGATGTAGTCTATCAAAAATTTCTGACAACTTGGAGACAATCTTCCACCCCATCCAATCCATTCATTGGGAATCTTCATGAAAGTTGTTTATCAATCCTTTGTGTAACTAGATGAGAGAATCAGTTTTGAGGGCTCTTAATGGGTTGTCACTTTTTATTTGAAGTCCTTGGAAATCCTTTGAATACTTGCTCCATGTAGCTCATAATATTGCCATTTGATTATTTGATAAAGTAATACTTTGGTATTGGATACCTTATTTTGAGTGCATATCCCTATAATCGGATCACCTTTCTCAGACTTTGTAGAATCCTTCATTCTTAATGCCTTTCTTTCTTTTTTAAAATTTTATTTTTGTACCTTAACCACACTTAGACTGTGTGGCCAATACATTGGTGTCATTTCTCAGATTTGATCTTTTGTGAATCATCCCTTGCGTTCATCTTTTAAGAACTTTTACAAACTCTCACACCAAACAATGATCTTAGCAATTCCTTCGAGAACACCCTTTTGTTTGAACCAATAGGGTTTGGACTATCCCTTGCTACCATCAACCTTGGTTCAAAAACACTTGTGATAGTCAATTTTTAAATTTGTAAAGCATTGAGAATTTGTTGATCTACAATTTTGAATTTAGGACTGAAAGTCCTCTATTACTAGAAGTAACATCCGTTCCTTAGTTGGTATAAGAAACAAAATATTAAAATGTTTTGACAAAGAAATACCTCTTCCTAAAAGTTGAAACCACAAGGAGTGATTTATGAAATGTGTCAAGGATGAGACTTGATTGCACCTAACCCCTAGACTAACATGACTTAAAAAAGACAAAAAAATAAATAGAAATAAAACCCAAACAAAAATACTAGACTCAAAGCAAACTAACACCTAACTTAAATGAAAACTAAAAAAGACTAAGAAAAACAAAAACAAAAACAAAAACTTATATATAGAAAACCTTGAATAAAAATAATATGGGGTAATTGTCAGTAGATTTCTCATTATGTGCAATAGTAATGAACCACCCCATATAGTTCTCAAAAATGCTGACTTGTCTTTGTATTTAGAAAAATAAAGTTTGGACAATCTTGGCTCAAATTTCGGGCACAAGTCACACAAAATTAGAAGTTGTGGTAGCTCTTTATGACCATGATTAATCCACAAACAAGTTCTCTTACCTTTAGCATCATATTCAAATTGAAAATCATCAAACTAAGAGGGATAATGGAAAGATATCACTTGATCTAGGGAGTCTCCCAACATAGGGGTACACTCACACATTGTAATTTCTCTTTTTGGTGGTCTTATCTCATGGGACATGACTTCACATGCACATGGAAATACTTTAGGTTCCTTAGAACTAGAAAAATCAATCACCAACCTTCCTTTTGAATTATAGGATTCATTAATATCATTGACCAATATGTTTTCTACCTCATATCCCAAAGAAGCTTGTTTAGAAATACAGTTTCCCTCTATCATGATCTCATAAGATAACAAGTAATCTGACAACTTTCTTTAGAATGGAACCCAAATGGATGGATTCTACATGAATCATTTATTGCATGGTTTGATATGTGTTTAGAATACCCACAAATAGACATTTCTTCAGTCAAGCTTGAGACCAAATTGAACATTCTATCCATCTCTTCTAATGACAAATCTTGTTTTGAGGGAGGTATCTTATCAATATCTAGTGGGGAATAAATAACATAGAAGGAAGAATTGGTATCTTCATCTTGATGACTTTTTGAAAAAATCTCACCAACCTCAAGATCTTCTACATTTCCATCACTTTTTGCAACTTCATAGAGTTTTGGAACTTCAAAATTTCCCGTGTCCTCAAAATTTCTTTGCATATCCACACTTATTGAAGCAGCAAAACTTGGAAGAATTTCTTTATTGAATGGGAACACAAACTCCTCTTGATCATCTTCATCAATTTTTCCTACTACAGATTTATCGCATGATTCAGACACCATTGCACTAAACTGCAAGGATTGTTCCTCCATGATTTGGTGAGGCCGATCCAAAACATCATTGTGCCCATACCCATTTTCACTTGGACTCATACCTATAATATGATTATTCTCATTGTTGATGTTCCTAAAAAGGCTAAAATTTTTGCTCTGATTTTGAGAATAGTTGCTTTGGGTAGCAAGTTGTCTTGGACAATTGCCTTGGTCTCTTGAATAATTAAACTTTATTTTGATGAGTTCATTGGATAAAAGGGACATCATATCCTTCATGGCCTTAAAATCTCTAGCCATATTATTTTCTACTTCAGTGGATATAGCTACCTTCTGCTCAAAGAAAGTGGCCTTTTGAGACTCATACCCAGAATATGTAATTATTGGCATTGGAGCAGCAACAACCTATTTTGTGAATGCAATAGCCTCTTTGAAGGACTTTTCAATGGTATCAATGTCTTTGGGTGGGAGACTTCTTAGAAAAATAGAAGTTGATGAATCCATTGTTCCAAAATAGATCTAGATGGTATCCTCTTGTGGTATAATGTAAGGAAACTCCATTCTTTGATACACCCTATAGAGGCGATGATTAAACTGTGAAATAGTCTCATGGGGATCCCTCTTAATTGAGATGAACTTATGATATAGGAGAGCTAGATTAACATATATCTTGAATTATTCCAAAAAATTACTCTCAAAAGAGTTCCAATCCCTTATTGATGTTGGTGGCAAATTGAGGTACCAATTGAATGCCATTTCCTCCAAAGTGTAAGGAGAAAGGTGACATACCATGTTCATATGTTGAATGTAGTTTTGAGTATAGATCTCCTCAAAATTTTTAATATGATCTTCTACTATTCATGATTCTCCATAGATGAACCGTGGACAAAAATTTTCAAGATTTTTGGGCAAGTCATGCAATGGACCAATTAGATTCAAAAGTGAACTTTGGGCATTGAAGAAAGACATTATGCATAGTGATGGGAATGTACAAAGTATAATGTAGAGAAGATGATGATTATGAAATATGTAATGCAAATGGGTGGAGTTCTTGGTATCCTTTTATCATTGTGATGCTTGTGAAAGTGACTGAGTTCTAGGAACTTGTGTTTATTCTGGAAAAGTGCACCTCTCAAGAAGTACACTTTCTTAGAATAGTGCACCAGTGCACCTACGAACCTGTGCACCTATGCACTAGTGTACCTACTAAAAATTCATAGAATTAGTTTTTTTTTTTTTTTTTTGTGAAATTGTAGAATTCTCAAACAACCACTTGGATTTTTTGAGTCGAATGGTTTTTAGGCCCTCCTTCTAGTGCCACTTTTGTTGAGCTATCGTTTTGCATGATGCTTAATGAAAAGAATCCTTTCAAACTCCTCTCTTAAAAAGCTAATCCAAGGATCAACTCCAAGGTTTTGGGTGATATTGTGACCTAATAGAATCTACTTAGTTGAAGATAAATGTGAATGTTCATGAGGAGGCCTTTGCTAGTTCAAACCAATTTCGGATCAAATGACCAATCTACTTGCAGACCTGTGCACCTACGAACCTACGCACCTACTAAAAATGTGCACTTGCACACCTCTAAATTCTTCAAAAACTTCTAGAACACTTATGAAAATGTGCAGTTACGCACTTGCTGAAAATATGCACTTGTGCAACTTGATGAAATTTGTGCAAGGTGTGCAAATCACAAAAAAATCAAAATTCTGAGTTTTGAAAATAGTTTCTGGGTTTTGCTTAGATGGGGTTTTAGATCACTCTTGTGTACTTAATTTGATCCTTTTGATGATTTATACCCTCTTTATAGCCAAAAAATTTCATAACCATGAACTCCTGCTTCTAAAATCCCAAGGCACTTGTGCTGAATCTTGTCATTAATAGTTGCATAAGATGAAGAACTTGTTTTGGTTCACGTATCTAACCTCTATATCTTTGATCTTTAGTGTAAATTGCTTGATTCTTTCTTGTCTTCAACTACCTAATCCTTCCCAATTAGAGACCAAGTAATCTAGATTATCCAAAACAATCAAATGTTTGAAAGTTTTTCATACTTTTTTTACAAGTTTTTCTAGGTCCTTTTAACTGGATTTTTTGGAGGTCTTTTGATCAAAATATTAGGTTGAAAATTTCATTGGTCCCTAAAAATAGGCAGCCAAAGGCTCCCTATTTTAGGGACTAAAATTAGATCTTTAGTTCTTCTTTCCAACAGTGTAAATGGTTATGAATTCTGAGCTCTAGGTCAAAAGTTATGACCCTAACAAGTTGAGGATTTCCTTTTTACCTACAAAAGAAGCAAACTTTAGTCTGGAGAGTTGAAAATTCTTAGTTAATAAGCCTTAACATGACAAAAAATACTAAGAATGTAAAACATCATAAAACTTACAAAAATGTCATTTTAGCTTCTGATAAGCAAAAAAGAGCACACCTAGTGCACCTTAGAGGTGCATGAGGTGCCCCTTTGTCCTCGTCAATGGTTTAATATATGAGAAGGCACACCAGTGCACCTCATGGGGTGTGCTAGGTGCATAGCTATGCTCCTTCTTTCTCTTTGATTTACTTTGAATTTTGGCACACTAGCACACTTGGGGAGTGAGCTATTTTCTTCTTTGCAAAAATGACTTATCCTCTCTGATGATGATTTCCAAAATCTGGGTTTTTGAACTGGGACCTAGATTTGACCAAAGACACTAGGAAAAACTCTAGAAAAGACTCAAACCCCAAACTACAGATCTAAAAAGCTAAAAAAAGAAGTAGGGGGTCCCTATTTCTAGGTGAAATGGGGTGTGCATTGTGAAACCACAACAAATAGCCTTGACAAAAAGAAGAAGAAATGACAAAGGAATTTCTTCATCAACAAACATTCATTTGATAGTGTGTGTTTAGTGTATCCATTTCCTTTGACATCTTAGGATGTATTCTATCAAAATTTTTTGAGAACTTCGAGACAATATTCCACCCCATCCAATCCATTCATCGAGAATCTTCACAAAAGTTGTTTATCGATGCTTTGTTTGACCAGATGAGAGAATCAATTCTAAGGGCTCTTAATGGGTTGTCACTTTTTATTTGAAGTCCTTGTCAATCCTTTGAATACTTGCTCCATGTAGCTCATTATGTCACAATTTGATTATTTGATGAAGAAATACATTGGTATTGGATAGCTTATTTTGAGTGCATAGCCCTATAATCAGATCACCTTTCTTAGACTTTATAGAATCCTTCATTCTTGACACCTTTCTTTATTTTTAAATTTTTTTTTCATACTTTTTTTACAAGTTTTTCTAGGTCCTTTTAATTGGCTTTTTCGGAGGTCTTTTGATCAAAATATCAGGTCGAAACCTTCATTGGTCCCTAAAACTAGGTAGCTGAAGGCTCCCTATTTTAGGGACTAAAATTAGATCTTTAGTTCTTCTTTCCAATGGTGTAAACAATTCTAAATCTTGAGATCTAGGTCAAAAGTTATGACCTCGACAAGTTGAGGATGTCCTTTTTACCTACAAAAGAAGAAAACATTATTCTAGAGAGTTGAAAATGCTTAATTAATAAGCCCTAACATGACAAAAAATAGCGAGAATGTAAAAACATCGTAAAACTTACAAAAATGTCATTTTAGCCTCTGATGAGAAAAAAAGAGCACACCTAGTGCACCTTAGAGGTGCACAAGGTGCCCCTTTGTCCTCGTCAATGGTTTAATATATGAGAAAGTGCACCAGTGCACCTCATGGGGTGTGCTAGGTGTGTAGCTATGCACCTTCTTTTTCTGTGATTTCCTTTGAATTTTGGTGCACTAGTGCACTTGGGGAGGTGCACTATTTTTTTCTTTGTAAAAATGACTTTCCTCTTCGGTGATGATTTCCAAAATCTAGGTTTTTGAACCAAGACCTAGATCTAACCAAAGATAGTAGGTAAAACCCTATAAAAGACTCACACCCCAGACTAAGGATCCAAAAAGCTAAAAAAATAAAGTAGGGGGTCCCCATTTCTAGGTGAAATGGGGCGTGTGTTATGAAACCACAAAAAATAGCCCTGACAAAATAAAGAAGAAATGACAAAGGAATTTCTTCATGAACAAACATTCATCTGATATGTGTTAAACACCAACTAAATCCCAAATATTCCAAGCATAATTTGAGTTACTTTACAGTCAAAACCTTAGAATCTTGAATCTCCAAGTTCAGTGTGTGTTCAGTGTATCCATTTCCTCTGACATCTTAGGATGTAGTATATCAAAAATTTCTAATAACTTTGAGACAATCTTCCACCCCATTCAATCCATTCATTGAGAATCTTCATAAAATTTGGTTATTGATCCTTTGTCTAACCAGATGAGAGAATTAGTTTTGAGGGCTCTTAATGGGTTGTCACTTTCTATTTGAAGTCCTTGGCAATCCTTTGAATACTTGCTCCATGTATCTCATAATGTCGCCATTTGATTATTTGATGAAGCAATACTTTGGTATTGGATAGCTTATTTTGAATGCATATCCCTATAATTGGATCACCTTTCTTAGACTTTGTAGAATCCATCATTCTTAACCCCTTTCTTTATTTTTTAATTTTTTTTTCTTTCTGTACCCTGACCATGCTTAGATTATGTGGTCAAGACATTGGTGTTGTTTCTTAGATTCAATATTTCGTGAATCATCCCTTGTGTTCCTCTTTTAAGAACTTTTACAAACTCTCATGCCAAACAACGATCTTGGGAATTCCTTTGAGAAGACCCTTCTATTTGAACTAGTAGGGTTTGGACTATCCCTTGCTACTACTGACCTTGGTTTGAAAATGATTAAGATAGTTAAATTTTAAATTTGCAAAGTGTTGAGAATTTATTGATCTGCAATTCTAAATTTAAGACTAAAAGTCCTCTATTACTGCAAGTAACATCTGTTCCTCAGTTGGTATAAGAAACAAAATATTAAAATATTTTGACAAAGAAATACCTCTTCCTAAAAGTCGAAACCACAAGGAGTGATTTATGAAATGACTCAAGAATGAGTCATGATTGAACCAAACCCCTAGACTGACATGACTATAAAAAAGAAAAAGAAGAAAACATAAATAAAATCCAAACAAAAAGACTGGAATCAAAGCAAACTAACACATAACTTACATGAAAACTAAAAAAGACTAAGAAAAAAAAAACAAAAACTTATATACAGAAAACCTTGAATAAAAAGAATATGGGGTAGTTGTTAGTAGATTTCTCATTATGTGCAATAGTAATGAATCACCCCATATAGTTCTCAAAAATGTTGACTTGTCTTTGTACTCATAAAAATAAAGTTTGGACATTCTTGGTTCAAATTTTGGGCACAAGTCACACAAAATCAAAAGTTGTGGTAACTCTTTATGACCATGATTAATCCACAAACAAGTTCTCTTACCTTTAGCATCATATTCAAATTGAAAATCATCAAACTGAGAGGGATAATGGAAAGATATCACCTGATCTAGGGAGTCCCCCAGCATAGGGATATACTCACACATTGTAATTTCTTTTTTTGGTAGTCTTATCTCATGGTACATGACTTCATGTGCACATAGAAACACTTTAGGTTCCTTCAAACTAGAAAAAACAATCACCAACCTTCCTTTTGAATTACAAGATTCATTAATATCATCAACCAATATGTTTTCCACCTCATATCCCAAAGAAGCCTATTTAGAAACATACTTCCACTCCATCACGATCTCCCAAGCTAACAAGAAATCAGGAAAACTTTCTTCTGAATGGAACCCAAATGGATGGATTCTACATGACTCATTTATTACATGGTTTGATATGTGTTTAGAATACCTACAAATAGACATTTCTTAAGTCAAGATTGAGACCAAATTGAACATTCTATCCATCTCTTCTAGTGACAAATCTTGTTTTGAGGGAGGTATCTTATCATTATCCAATGGGGAATAAATATCATAGAAGGAAGAATTAGTATCTTCATCTTGATGACTTTTTGAAAAAATCTCACCAACCTCAGGATCTTCTACATTTCCATCACTTTTTGCAACTTCATGGAGTTTTGGAACTTCAAAATTTCCCATGTCCTCAAAATTTCATGGCATATCCACACTTATTGAAACATCAAAACTTGGAAGAATTTCTTCATTGAATGGGAACACAAACTCCTCTCGATCATCTTCATCAATTTTTTCTCCTACGGATTTATTGCATGATTCAAACATCATTGCACTAAACTGTAAGGGTTCTTCCTCCATGATTTGGTGAGGCTGATCTAAAACATCATTGTGCCCATACCCATTTTCACTTGGACTCATACTTGTAATACGATTATTCTCATTGTTGATGTTCCTGTAAAGGCTAAAATTTTCACTCTGATTCTGAGAATAATTGCTTTGGGTAGCAAGTTGTCTTGGATGATTGCCTTGGTCTCTTGAATAATTCAACTTTATTTTGATGAGTTCATTGGATAAAAGAGACATTGTTTCCTTCATGGCCTTAAACTCTCTAGCCATATTATTTTCTACTTCAGTGGATATAGCTGCCTTCTGCTCAAAGAAAGTGGTCTTTTGAGACTCATACCATGAATATGTAATTATTGGTATTGGAGCAGCAACAACCTATTTCATGAATGCAATAGCCTCTTTGAAGACCTTTTTAATGGTATCAATGTCTTTGCGTGGGAGCCTTCTTAGAAAAATAGAAGTTAATGAATCCATTGTTCCAAAATAGATCTGGATGGCAACCTCTTGTGGTATAATGTAAGGAAACTCCATTCTTTGATACACCTTGTAGAATCAATGATTAAATTGTGAAATAGTCTCATGGGGATCCCTCTTAATTGAGATGAACTAATGATATAGGACAGTTGGATCAACATATATCTTGAATTGTTCCAAAAAATTAATGTCAAAAGAGTTCTAATCCCTTATTGATGCTGGTGGCAGATTTAGGTACCAATTAAATGCCATTCCTCCCAAAGTGTAAGGAAAAAGGTGGCATACCATGTCCATATGTTGAATCTAGTTTTTATTATAGATCTCCTTGAAAATTTTAATATGATCTTTTGTTGTTTGTGATTCTCAATAGTTGAACCATGGACAAAACTTTTTACGATTTTTGGGCAAGTCATGCAATGGACCAGTTAGATTCAAAGGTGAACTTTGGGCATTGAAGAAAGACATCATGCATAATGATGGAAATGTACCAAGTAGAATGTAGAGAAGATGATGATTGTGGAATATGTAATGCAAATGGCTGGAGTTCTTGGTATCCTTTTATCACTGTGATGCTTGTGAAAGTGACTAAATTCTAGGAACTTGCGTTTATTCTAAAAAAACACACCTTTGAAGAAGCACACTTTCTCAGAACAGTGCACCAGCGCACCTGCTCAAAATTCACAGACTTAGTTTTTTTTTTTTTGAAATTGTAGAATTTTCAAACAACCACTTGGATTTTTTGAGCTAAATGGTTTTCACACCTTCCTTTTAGTGCCACTTTGATTGAGCTGTCACTTTGCATGATGCTTAACGATAGGAATCCTTTGGAACTGCTCTCTTGAAAAGCTAATATGAGGATCAACTCCAAGGTTTTAGGTAATCTTGCGACCTCTAGAATCCACTCAGTTAAAGATAAATGTGAATTTTCACAAGGAGGCATTTGTTAGTTCAAACCAATTTTAGATCAAATGACCAATCTGCCTCCGGACCTATGCACCTGTGGACTTGCGCACCTACACACTTGCATGAATTCTTCAAAATTATTCCAACACATTGAAAAATGTGCACTTGTGCACCTACTAAAAATGTGCACTTGCGTACCTCTAAATTCTTCAAATACTTCTAGAACACTTATGAAAATGTGCACCTGTACACTTGTTGAAAATGCACACTTGTGCACCTCGATGAAATTTGTGCCAGGCGCGCAAATTGCCAAAAAATTAAATTTCTTAGTTTTGAAAATAGTTTCTAGGTTTTTCTCAAATGAGGTTTTAGATCACTCTTGTGTACTTGCTTTGATATTTTTGATGATTTATACCATCTTTATAGCTAAAAACTTTCATAAACCTGAACTTCTTCTGCTTCTAAAATCCCAAGGCACCTATGCTGAATCTTGTCATTAATAGTTGCATAAGATGAAGAACCTATTCTGGTTCATGTATTTGACCTCTATATCTTTGATCTTTAGTGTAAATTACTTGATTCTTTCTTCTCTTTGACTACCCAATCCTTCCCAATCAAAGACCAAGTGATCTGGATTATCCAAAACGATCAAATGTTTTCATACTTTTTTAACAAGTTTTTCTAGGTCCTTTTAACTGGCATTTTTGGAAGTCTTCTCCTCAAAATATTAGGTTGAAACTTTCATTGGTCCCTAAAACTGGGTAGTCAAAGGGTCCCTATTTTAGGGACTAAAATTAGATCTTTAGTTCTTCTTTCCAATGGTGTAAATGATTTTGAATTCTAAGCTCTAGGTCAAAAGTTATGACCCCGACAAGTTGGGGATGTCCTTTTTACCTACAAAGGAAGAAAACATTAGTCTAACATGAAAAAAAATATAAGAATGTAAAAACATCACAAAACTTGCAAAAATGTCATTTTAGCCTTTGAAAAGCAAAAAAGAGTGCACCTGGTGCACCTCAAAGGTGCGCGAGGTGCCCGTTTGTCCTCATCAATGGTTTAATATATGAGAAAGCATACTAGTCCACCTCATGGGGTATTCTAGGTGTGCACCTCACATATCCTTTCTAATGCATAAGGAGTATAAAGGTGCATAGGTGTGCACCTAAATAGGTGCATAGCTACGCACCTTCTTATTGTGTGTTTTCCTTTGAATTTTGGTGCACTAGTGAACTATTTTTTTCTTTGCAAAAATGACTTATCCTCTCTAATGATGATTTCTAGAATTTGGGTTTTTGAACTGGGGCTTGGGTCTGACCAAAGACACTAGGCAAAACCCTAGAAAGGACTCAGACCCCAGACTAAGGATCTGGAAAGCTAAAAAAAAGAAGTAGGAGTCCCCCTTTCTAGTTGAATTGGGGAGTGCATTGTGAAACTACAATAGTTTTGTATTTTGATGATTTGTGCCCATGCTTCTTGCATTTGTGACATTTTCCTTCAAATCTTATTTTTTCTTTGCATTCACTAGCTTTATGACCATGCTAATTACAATTGTAACATTTTCCATTGTACTTTACTTTTCCATTACTCCAACATTTGTTTGAAGTATGACCTATCTTACCATAGTGATTACAAGTAGGCCTTTGATTCTTTTGAGCTCCTTGCTTGGATGATTCTCCTTCTTCTGTATATCTAATTCCTACTTTTTCTTTTTTTCTATAGAGATTTTGCTCATTCAACTAATTCATGTCTGCTTGAGATTTCATCATTCTTTCATTGATTTTTGAAAGTTTAGGTCATTCCACAATCTTTCATTTTTATATCTTAGGCTCATGATTTCTTCATTTGCATTGGAGAGTTGGTCAATGATGTTTTCTTGTTGAAGGGATTGGTACTAGATTTCATTGTTCTTTACTTCTATCTCTTCTCTTATCTTGTTCTTCTCTTCCATAACTTCACATAGTCTTACTGACTAAACTTCTTTCTCTCTTCTTAGTTTTCTTACTTCTTCTTGTAGGGAACCATTCTTTTCTGGGAGTTCTTTGATTGCTTCATTGGCTTCATATGGATTGCTTGAATGAAGGTCTTCAATTCTTTCTTTAATGTAGAGATGATCATTCATTTGAATTGCAAGCTCTTTTCTTCTTTTTAGGGATTGAGAGAGTTGCTCCTTTTCTTTCTTGAGTTGGGCAATAGCCATTTCCAAATGTAGCTTCTCATTGTCAATAGCTTTGTCAAGTCTAAATATCTCCTTGAGCTTGATCTTTGCTCAAGTTGTTAAACTTTCTTCTGAGAACCACAATGCTTTGATACCAATTGTTGGAAATATTCTTAACAAAGCTACATTATTGAGAGGGGAGGGGTGAATTAGTAACTTTAAAAAACTTCAAAAACTTTAATCCAATTACTTAATCCAATATGAGTACTTTGATCTAACTACATGTATGAGAAATTGAAAACATGAAAGCATTCATAACACTTTGACACAAACATTTGGTGACCCAAAAACCTTCCAAATAGAAAGTAAAACTAGGGTGGGGATGATATACACAAGCTTTAGTATTGTAGTATAAAGTTGACCTGTTAAGGCTTACATTGATCACTTCTGATGATCTACCTTATTAGGAGCAATAAGGACTTCTAGGTTCACCTTGTTAGAGGATTTACAAACATAAAATGAAGTATGCACTTGGTAAAGTGATCCACCTATTAGGATGAAGTAGTAGCTAATCTCTGATTTGCAACTTGGTTTGCTAAATGAGAATTCTTTAAGTGTACAAATCACCTTGCTGTGATAGATGAATCTTTATTGTTCCTTATACTATTGTAGCCTTTGTAATTTGCACTTTCTTCTCTTCTCTGATGATCACATTGATTCCATGCATATATTTGCACATACATTCACATTCTACTCTTTTTCTCACACATTAGATGTTATACAATACATTAGATATAGGCCAATCCAATTATACAAATTACAAAGTCGGTCACAATACAAGTTTACACAAATATTACAAAGTTAGCTCAAATGTAGACACTCAGGTTCTGAAGACTAACTTGGTGAGGTTCTATTACTCAGCATCCACTATTAATGCTTGGCATCATCATGCACTTAGTAGACATAGAAGCTTAGTCCATACTGATCACTTCCAAGTAGTATTTAACTTAGTTTGCACTGGTGACTTAGTAAATACTATGAAACTCCTCATATAAACTGAATCACTTATTTACCATTGCATAGCTCGATAAACACTATCACCTAGAGCTTGGTATAAACTAAGTCACTTGGTTAACACTGAGTAGCTTGATTAACATTAGACTTGCATCACATTAATTGTGAACTCAGTAAGCACTGCACAACTCGATTTGCATTGGTAAACTCAACATACACTTAGATGCTCGGTTTACACTATTGATCTTCTCACTAACTATAACTGCATGGTGAACACTAGAATTTGTCCAAAGGACTCGGTAGAAATTGTAGAACTTGGCAACAACTAAAATGCTTGGCAAACATTGTTAACTATACAATAAGATTAGTAGATACTTACAATCTAAATAAGTGTATGTCATTAATAACAAACTTGATTGACATGTCAACAATCTACAACATGTTATAAATAAAACAATACACTGTTGTAAACAGATTCTATACTTAGACAATTTTTTGATTACCAAACACTAAGTACCTTTATTTTTGAGGTTTCCTATCAACATGTACATCACGTGTTTCCATTCATGACAATAATTACATATCACAATTAGCCAATTATCAACAATCTCACCCTTTGGCATTGATGGTAATAGAATAGGAAAAATTGGCTAAGTGACAAAACTTAACTATCAAAATAAACATTACATCTATTATAACTTGTTCAACTTTACATATATGCTCCCCTTTACAATATACTTTATACTTTTACAATCTTCACATGTATTTCAACAATCTCTTCTTTTGTCAGGTATACAATTTTCACATCTATCCCCCTTTGACATCAATGACAAAGGTCACAATGTCAAGATTCTATCCAAAAACAATCAAAACTATTGTCCTTCCTTATGCTGATATTATCTTCATACAATAATAAAAAAATGGTCTTTAGATTGTTCATACCTTTGTTCCATGTTTCTTTGGTAGACTTAGCTGATGTGAGAATTGCACATAAAGCATATGATTCAATGTCAACTAGATTGATATCTAAATACAAAATGTTTGCATATGTGTCCTTGGCCTTGACACATTCCTCTAGATGCTTCTCAACAATAGATAACTTTAGAGCACTAGATTCTTTGAAATCATATGTTTTCTTCAAAATATATTCTTTCTAAAGTTTCAGTTTCTTGATTTTGCTGTGGACACTGGTAGCTTGACTCTCAAAATCATCAATTTTTCTAGATGGATGTTGGATCTACCTACATAGAGCCTCTAGCTCACTCATCTTAGTCTCTAACTGACTATCCAAATCTATAGTAAATTTGTATGATAAGGTACACTTAACATACCAAGCTTTCCCTTCCTACTAACATTTTTGAAGTTTTTTTATGCATGTATCAAGATGGACTAAGGCATTCTTGATATTTTGGCAGATAGTTCTAAACAAGTTAGCATCATGGGAAATTTGAGCCTTCACCTCTGCAACATTTAGTAAATTATTAAACTCTTCATCAAAGTATTTTATCATTTCCTATGCTCTCTATTTAGGGTTTGACTTAGTATGTTGTACTGTCAAAGTACTATGCAATTTTTCAGTTACATCCATTAATGATCTCTGCAAACTTTTCACCATTTTATTCATCTGTAAAAGTTTAGATAAGAATGAAATGAGATCAGTCTGATCATCATCATTAGTAGCTAAACTAGCAAGAGAGAGTGGAGTAGATGAACTAGATGGTTTAGTCTCATCCTCCCTCTATTTCTTTGCTACTTCTTCTGCTCTTTTCTCTTCCTCGTCTTTCTTTTCCTTTTCTTCTTTTTCTCTTTTCTCTTCTTCTATAATCTTTCTCTTTTCTTCATCTTCCTTTCTTTTCCTTTCTTCCTCAAGAAATTGTTGCTTGGCTTCCTCTATCTTCTATTTTTGTTCTTCTAGTAACCTCTTCTCTTCCTCTATTTGTTCCAAATTTTCCTCAATATCTTTAGTATCAGGTGCATCTGGTTTGGAACTACCAAATAGATTGGTATCATAAATGTTAAGAGTAACATTGGTTTGATCAATCTTCATGGTGTCACCACTTACTAATACTTCTAAAGTTCTAGAAGCTGGAGGAGATGCTACCTATGACTCTGACAACATCTTATTGATAGCTATTGTAGTCTCCTTTCTCAACTTATCTTTTTCACCAACCATAAATAAGAATGTCCTCAACTTATTCCTGAAATATGGTTCGAGGTTATTCAACAATCTCTTTATTTCATCTTCATCATTAGTCCTATAGATAGTCCTTAGCATAGACTTCTAAAGTTCAAGGTTTTCTTATATTGTAGGAGTCTTCTTATATATAAGTCTCTCATAGACTTTCTGGTTCACTACTTTGATATCTTTCATACTAAGATTATTTGCTATCATATATCTCACAGTAGATATATCAATTTGATCCTTCTCAAAATTATTGTATAAGTCATAAAACTTGTTCGTCTAAATAAAGTTTCCCTCATTGGCAATTATTGTGTTAATCTTCTCAATCTTTGGCTTCTAAGGTTCTCGTGCTTTACTTGCTGCTTGCTTAGGTGGAGTCACCTTTTCGGCTTGTTTGGTTTCCTATTCCTCCTCTTCCTCATCACTTGACTCAATTGTCAACAATGTTTTTTTCCACTTACCAAGTCTTGTGGCCATCTGTTTGACTCTCTTTTCCATTGAAGATACTACTTCAACTAATATTTTTAATTTTGTTTTCTGCTCATTGGGTTGAACATCGGATATTGTCGCATATCGTATGCTCTACTCTGAAGATGTCTTAATAAATAAGACTAACAAGAGTTGTATGTTTAATACACCTTTCTTTATTGTTTTTCTCATGACCTCAGATTCACTCTCTAACATTCCAGCTTTAGATAGTGCCTTCTTCATGATTGACTCAACCTTCTTATGTGATGCCTTCTCTAAGGTTGCTTGATGAGTATGTTGAGTAATCTCATCATAGGTACCAAATCTATATTTTTCTTTTTCTTTATATGAATTCAACAACAAATCAATGTAGCTAACTACAACATCATCACTCAAGTCATAGCTCAAGAGATCTAAAAATGTTTCTTGAGGTTCCACTACTTGAATATAAGTATGATCTATATCAACCAATATACATATATCCTCGCTGAATTTATCCATAATTGTTGGTGAGATCCTAAATCTTTTTTTTATCTTATTCTGAAAGATCCCCATAATTAAGTTTCCATTGTTCAATATCTTGTTTGCAAGGTGCCTTCTGCATATCTCTATGATCTTCTCCATAGTGCATCTATCATGACTTATTATATCTATTACTAATAAGTAGGGAAATATCTTTAGTACATGGAAGAATATGTGATTTATCAATGATTGGAATCTAAACACACCATTCTTTGTTCTCTTAATCTTTTCCAAGTTTTCCAAGAGTTGCATCCTCAGTATTTCACTCAAATTTACTTACTCTTTCTCTAGACATATCTTGTAAGTTGCATATATAAATCTAGCTGACAATTCATCTATCTTAGAACTTGCACAAACTGAATAAGCAATAATTCTGCTAAGAAATCTCACATCGTCCTGCTTGATAGAGCTGATTACCATAGCTTTCCCATTGTATACTGCCTTATTATAACTTTCTACTTTCTTCTTTACCAATTTCTCACCTATGGGTACATTGCCTTCTTTGCTATGACCAGCTATCTCATGTATACGGTTTGAAAATATCTGTACTATATTATCTTGCATCCACATTTTTCCATCATGCATCCTACTCAATATGATTGGAGGCCATTCATCTATATCTAGCTCATGATAGAAATGACATTTAAACAAGTTTAATTCTTTTAAGTGTTCAAATTTGAGCTTCATAGTCATGTCGAGGTTAAAGACTAGGTCCATATCCTTATTCATGTATTCACTGCCAATTGATTGAAATTTGCAATTCAAATAACTTTCTACATCTTCAAGATAAACTACATTGTTTGGAGTGATAGATAGCACAGAGTTAGGTTTTTCTTCATTAGTTTTTACGAAAAGTATTTTAAACTTAGTTCTATCTTCATTCTCAACATTGTTTACTACTAACATATCCATGATATTTATTGAAAGATATATTTTCTTGAGCAAATTTTGTGAAAAAAATAAAAAATACCTCTTTTCAAAAATAGGTTTTCTTTGAAATCGCTCTAAAAAGTTGCTTTAGAATGCTCTTTTCTTTGAATGTGTTTGCAATGAAGTAAAATTAATTCTATACTCCATTTATCCCTCAACTTGTACTTGCATTAATTGCATACTTTCACAAATATTAAAAATTTGTTACTTGCATTTTGTAATCAGTTAACTACTCAAGATCATCTATCTGATCTTCAGATGTCAACCAAGGTTTACTATAGCCTCCTTCCATTATGACAGATATCCTCAAAACTTCACATCACAAAATATTACCTATTTCCTAGAGCTATCAATGGTCATGCCCACACACATGGTTGAGACTTCTAAAAGAAGCGTGTCTTGAAGACACTTAGTCATTGTGTGCGATTGTATTTATACATTAAAAACAATGCCCACACTATGAATGTGGGATTATGCTTTTTAATTTTTTCTCTACTTTGCACCTTTTTTTTCCATGGTGCTTCTCTCTCTACATACTCCACATCCTCGCTCTTTAAAAATTTGAAATCTACCTCTGCTTTGTCTGCACTATGGCTTCCATTGTCGATATGTTCTTCTCTGTAAGTGGGCATCTTCTCTATTTGTGTGGTCTCTCCTCAACGTTGTGAGGATTTGCATTTGCCATGGTTGCCATTTCCAAATGCATGGAAATTCTCCTTGTCAAAAAGGTAGCCTTGTCTTAAAACATCGGATTCCTCTTCTTGGTGTGAATGTTGTTCTGCATGCAAACAAACTTGCATTCTTCACAAAATTTCCTCTTTCTCCATGCACCAGTCATGCCTTCTCTTTAGCATTCCCTACTTTTGTGCTTGGGCTATTCTTCTCTCATGCTACTTGCTCCTTTTACCATGGGATGTTGTGGATGCTTCCATCTATAGGTTGTGTGGGTTTTCCTTGGCTTATGTTGCTGCCAAAATCTATACTACTTCTTCTAAGCTGTGGGTTGCTTTTCCATCAACATTTTCTCCTTTTACATACTGTTGATGATGCAATAGAGTACTGCTCCAATCATATTCTCCTCATGCAACTACTTCCCTTGCCACCTCTAGCTTGCATTTATATTTAGTGTGGATCTCCCTTTAAAGTCCAACATGGGGTCTGACCTTAAAGACTGCAACCTCTTCAAAGAATATAATGTCTTCCTCTTTGCTATGGTGGCTTCCATGCCTCAATGTGTCCCCTGATTTTCCTTTAAATCCTTCCCTTTGTTCTACATTTTTGGCTTCAGTATTTCTGAATTCTAATTAAAATCTGTTAATGCAACTGTCTATTCCCCTTCCTTTCAACATGCTTGCTCACTACTGTCTCATTTTCAACCTGCAATAGTCAACATTTGATAGATTATTCAGTTTGGAAGAAAACCTTGATGATGGGGTGTTATCTCTGCTCATGCTGCTATTTTTGTTGGCCCAGAGCATCATCCTTCCTATCCTACACGAGCAACACTTAGGGAAACATGCATGTGGAAACAAATCACTTCTTCCAAAAGTTTGAAGTGGTGGTTATATAAAACAAATGATTTGTTGGGAAGAGACCAAGGGGTGTGTTATTAAGAGGAATTTACAACAAAGCACAACACAATTGCCTTGTTGGAAAAATGTCTCATTAGTTTAGTCACCATTCATTAGTTTATTTAGTTATATTACCTTGAATAAACCTTAAGTCACCATTTGAACATATCATTTACTTGGTGAAAAAACAACATGACTTCTATTCTCCGTCTTTTGCAAGATCATGACTTTCCTTTCCTCGCCCATGCAAAACAATGTTAAATTGTGTGAATAAGTGCCAAAGACATTTTAAAACAAATGTCCTTATTAATTTTTTGAAAAATGCTTGTCCTCCTGTCACCATCATCTATATTGCCATTGGAGTGTGATTCTTTAACAAGATAAAACCCCTTTGTTATCCATTTCTAACATCTTAAAAATCTCATGATATTTGAAACATGGATGTTTTATATTGATCCTTTAATTATATGAACTTTCCTCTTATTTTAATTGTGCATAACTTTTCACTTTTAAACATCCTCTATTCACCTCAAAACTTGTCAATCCTGGCAGAATTAGTCGGGCCCCAAAGTGGGTCCGACTAAATTTTTTTTCACTTTCAAATAGTTGACATTCCACACTAATTTGATGAACATCTGAAAATGACTAAAAACCATTTGATCATTGAATTATCCTTTTAAATCTCATTTCACATCTTATTTGCAAACTGTGATCTTCTGCTAATAGGGCCTGTTGACTAGCTTTGAGGTCTAAATCATAAGCAAGCTTAGATACCGTCTAAACATAACTAAATACACCTTTTCCCAACTTCGCTACCTCTAATTTAGTCTCTGAATGAAGTTCTCAAATAATGATGTTGTGAACAAAATTAATTCAACCTAATTGAATCAAACTCAATGACTAACTTCAATCTTCCTATCTCATCATCGTCTAACTTTTCTTTTGAGATGTCTTTCACAAATGCTTCATTAAGTTCTTCTCAAAGTTCACTTACAATGTTTCTTTGTTCTTCATTGTCTTTGATAGTTCTGGAGTTCCTTTCATGGTTACTTCTATCATTTCTTTTATTCCCAAAGTTTCTTCCATTATTTCTTCTATCTCTAAAGCTGGTTTCCATTCCACAATACTTTTTTATGTGTCCAAAGTTGTTGCATAATTGACATATAGGTGCTCTGCTTCTAGGATTCTATTGATTATCAAGTGCATGAAAATTTTGAGCAATGCGTCCTAAGTTGTTTCAATTATAACACATGATCTATCTTCCATCTTCATAAGATCTTCCTTCTCTTGATGTCCTTTCATTAGATCTTCTTCTATCTACAAGGTTAGTATATCTAGACATTCTACTATTTCAACTATCATTATCATATTTAGGTTTCCTACAATTAATTGCATTATGACCCATACAATGAAAAATATGACACTAAAAATCCTTAACATGATTGAATGACTTATTATTACAATCTCTTTTTATATTACCTTTTTCATTACATAAAAAACACTCACCTCTAAATTCATACCTAGTTTCCTTAGGAGTTCCCATATGCTTAGGTTCATCCAAGATTTCAACTTCCTTGTTTTGCTCAGTGCTGGCTCTTGATTTAACAAATTTTGAATAACCAAGTATGCAAGGAAAGAATTCATCTATGGGAAACTATATCCAATAATGGACACAATTTACCAAGAGCTTGGGCCAACTATAAGGCTACACTCCTTCTTCACTTTAGGCTCTTCAAAACCTAGGCAGGTGAACCTCTTAATATCTGATTATGTGATTGGTGCAATAAGCATAATCAAGATCCTTAAATCTTCTATACTTAACCGAGAAATCACAAGCATGAAATAGCTAATAGCATGACTCATGAAATTGGTAAGCTAAGTGAGGGTTAAAATTTGAATAAATTTCAACATAAAAGGGAGAAGATGATTTAATATGTTGATATTAGCAAGACCTAGGTATGAGCAACAAAACCTAATGATCCTATCTCTGATCAGTGCCTTATCTATTGGGAAATTACATGAATTACAACAATACATCTCTTGGAAAATCTCTGACATAACTCCTACATCAAGATCCCTAAACTATCTTTCACTTTGTGAATAAACATCTGCATCAAAATGAATCTCATACTTTGAAATATCCCATCATGAAATCTACAAATCCTATGATAAATATAAAGCAATTACATGGCTCTTTGTTCCACAAGCAAGACATTTAAACCACGTACATTTTTAAACAAACTACAACCTAATTTATGCCCTTTGTTCACAAATTAGAAGAAATTACAGATCCATGAACAAGAGACAAGATTCAAAATGAATGTGAACCCTTTGCTATGTTTTTATTCATTTTCCTCTGAAAAAAAATACATGAAAGATGTATAGAAATACTTCATAATCACCAAACATATCCAAACTATCTATATTAAAACTAAAAATTCTATTCATACAAGAAGAAATGCTGGGTGTTTGGCTTTCACAGCCTGAGAAGAGCTCCCAAAGCTAAAAATTAAAAACCAACCAACAACCTTTTCAAAAGAGAAGAAGAAATAACATATAGCAAGGAAGCAATTACTAGATTTGATCAAAAGATGACAAATGTCTACTCAAAATTGTTTCCCAAGAAGCTGAATAACCTCTCTCTACCTTCTCCCATCAACTGCTAATCATATCCCTTCTGTTTTGTCTTTCCAAATGCAAAATATTTCATTAAAAGACAAAAATCTAATAACTAAACCTAGATATGTGCCAATTGATCAAATTGAATTCAAAACACAAAAAAGACTCAAAATAACTAGACACAAGGGTCAATGAATATGTTTAAGGTGTTTCTCCACTGAATCCTGCAACTGATAACTCAAAACACCTAATAAAACACACAAATCACTCTAAGAGACAAAACCTCCTATAGCATGTACCAATGACATCCTATGCAAAAACCAACTTCATGAGATAGCTCATTTCCTCCTAGTTCCAATGGTATATTGGAGGGCCTGTTTTGAGCAAAACATGTACCTGTAGCGACCATTTGAAGTTCAGGCTCCTGTTATGGCCTTGCCCACTATTATTGCAAAATTTTTACTTTTTCTAAAGTTTGGACTATAGGATAAAATCCAAATACATTTAAAAACTTCCACATTCAGCCAAGGGAGAAAATTTTTAGAAATTTTTTTTTTTCTAAAATTGTTTGAATTTTCTCTTATAGATTCCATCCAAGTCAAACTTGGTTTGACTACCCTCACCACATATCAGCACTGGATTGGCTTGTTTTATGCACAGTCATCAGACCCCTCCAACTAGGCACCTCATGGCATCATTTCATTCATCCACCTCACCATTAGCTCACTACTATGTGTCAAAATTTTATTGGGTTGCCATGTCACTATGTTAACCTCTCTACAACTTTACTTTGGTGATATAGTGATAGCTATTGGATGCACCACATGTCACCATCCTATGCATCCTAAAATTTGATCACCATAGTGCCACTTGTCATCATGTAGTTGGTCAAAATTCCACATCATTGCTGAGTCACTACACACATTTTTTTTGCCAGATTTCCATCATTTTTTGGTAGGTTACTATGTCGCTACCAGAAAACCTCATTATTTTCTGGTGGCGACATAGCACCTTGCCAAAATTTTCAACTTTTTTGGTGCCACCTAATCATGCTGACATCACAATTTTGTTTGCATGTTCATTCAAAATATTACCTATTTCCTGGAGCTATCAATGGTCATGCCCACACACATGGTTGAGACTTCTAAAAGAAGCGTGTCTTGAAGACACTTAGTCATTGTGTGCGATTGTATTTATACATTAAAAACAATGCCCACACTATGAATGTGGGATTATGATTTTTAATTTTTTCTCTACTTTGCACCTTTTTTTTCCATGGTGCTTCTCTCTCTACATACTCCACATCCTCGCTCTTTAAAAATTTGAAATCTACCTCTGCTTTGTCTGCACTATGGCTTCCATTGTCGATATGTTCTTCTCTGTAAGTGGGCATCTTCTCTATTTGTGTGGTCTCTCCTCAATTTTGTGAGGATTTGCATTTGCCATGGTTGCCATTTCCAAATGCATGGAGATTCTCCTTGTCAAAAAGGTAGCCTTGTCTTAAAACATCGGATTCCTCTTCTTGGTGTGAATGTTGTTCTGCATGCAAACAAACTTGCATTCTTCACAAAATTTCCACTTTCTCCATGCACCAGTCATGCCTTCTCTTTAGCATTCCCTACTTTTGTGCTTGGGCTATTCTTCTCTCATGCTACTTGCTCCTTTTACCATGGGATGTTGTGGATGCTTCCATCTATAGGTTGTGTGGGTTTTCCTTGGCTTATGTTGCTGCCAAAATCTATACTACTTCTTCTAAGCTGTGGGTTGCTTTTCCATCAACATTTTCTCCTTTTACATACTGTTGATGATGCAATAGAGTACTGCTCCAATCATATTCTCCTCATGCAACTACTTCCCTTGCCACCTCTAGCTTGCATTTATATTTAGTGTGGATCTCCCTTTAAAGTCCAACATGGGGTCTGACCTTAAAGACTGCAACCTCTTCAAAGAATATAATGTCTTCCTCTTTGCTATGGTGGCTTCCATGCCTCAATGTGTCCCCTGATTTTCCTTTAAATCCTTCCCTTTGTTCTACATTTTTGGCTTCAGTATTTCTGAATTCTAATTAAAATCTGTTAATGCAACTGTCTATTCCCCTTCCTTTCAACATGCTTGCTCACTACTGTCTCATTTTCAACCTGCAACAGCCAACATTTGATAGATTATTCAGTTTGGAAGAAAACCTTGATGATGGGGTGTTATCTCTGCTCATGCTGCTATTTTTGTTGGCCCAGAGCATCATCCTTCCTATCCTACACGAGCAACACTTAGGGAAACATGCATGTGGAAACAAATCACTTCTTCCAAAAGTTTGAAGTGGTGGTTATATAAAACAAATGATTTGTTGGGAAGAGACCAAGGGGTGTGTTATTAAGAGGAATTTACAACAAAGCACAACACAATTGCCTTGTTGGAAAAATGTCTCATTAGTTTAGTCACCATTCATTAGTTTATTTAGTTATATTACCTTGAATAAACCTTGAGTCACCATTTGAACATATCATTTACTTGGTGAAAAAACAACATGACTTCTATTCTCCGTCTTTTGCAAGATCATGACTTTCCTTTCCTCGCCCATGCAAAACAATGTTAAATTGTGTGAATAAGTGCCAAAGACATTTTAAAACAAATGTCCTTATTAATTTTTTGAAAAATGCTTGTCCTCCTGTCACCATCATCTATATTGCCATTGGAGTGTGATTCTTTAACAAGATAAAACCCCTTTGTTATCCATTTCTAACATCTTAAAAATCTCATGATATTTGAAACATGGATGTTTTATATTGATCCTTTAATTATATGAACTTTCCTCTTATTTTAATTGTGCATAACTTTTCACTTTTAAACATCCTCTATTCACCTCAAAACTTGTCAATCCTGGCAGAATTAGTCGGGCCCCAAAGTGGGTCCGACTAAATTTTTTTTCACTTTCAAATAGTTGACATTCCACACTAATTTGATGAACATCTGAAAATGACTAAAAACCATTTGATCATTGAATTATCCTTTTAAATCTCATTTCACATCTTATTTGCAAACTGTGATCTTCTGCTAATAGGGCCTGTTGACTAGCTTTAAAAATTGACTCAAACACTTGACCAGGCTCTAAAATCAAACACACCGATTCTCTATTCTACATACTTACACCCTATCAAATCTTGTCTCATGAAGAATTCTTCATCAAAAGATATTGGTTGCCAAAGTTGCCCTCTCAGAAATGCCTGCAAGAAAACATGTCAGGAAACACTAAATCATGTTCAGATTTGGCTTTGAAAGCTGGGCAAATTGACACTTGGAGAAATGAAAAATGAGGCGTTGGTTCACTGTCATGATGAGAGCATAAATCTAGGATTAGGGCTCATGAGGAATAATAGGACACAAATGGAAAGTGGTCAAAGTGGGCTACTCAGCATTTGTAGATTGGGAATAATAGCAAAAAAACATTTTTTGCAAATGGAATTGACTTGGGAAAGTGTGCAGACGGATTCCTCAAAACTTGCAAATTGGCACACTTAAAGTATTTTTGGGGAAAAATGTAGTGACACAATCCATTCAATCTCATGTACCACATATTTCAAAATATGACATCACGAATAGGGGTTCTGACAAATCTGCACTTCTTGACACCAGTAAAAGTTACAAGTTGCATTTGGAATCACATTCAAAAACTGATCAAATGGATTCATCGTAAGCTCAAAATTGAAACATATAAACTCTCTGACCTCTAAAATGCAACACAAAAGGAATTATCTCATTTTGGTCAACTGAGTCAAAGTTATAACAAGTCAAACAGGGCTTCCCAAAATTCAAAATAATTCATATCAACATGATAACAATCAATGACCAACTTTGAGAGATTCAAAACCTAGTCAAATGGATTTGAAATGACTCAAAATATGAAACATAGGCTCTTTGGTAAGGAAAATAGGCACTCAAAAAGTTTCAAGTCATGAAACATTATTGGGTGTGAGATATTCAATTGCAAATAAGGCCTCTTGTCGCTGTTTGACACTTAAGCAAAAATGTAGATTTGACAATTGCTCAAAATAGAACTTCACAAAATGGTTCAAAATGACAATTTAACTTCATGGAACAAGTAGGTGTACTAAATAAAAGGTGTTAGAAACATTAAACACCTCTGGGGGTTCAAAAGTACAATTGGATACATATGTATCAAAAAATGCTTATAAGGCTTGATTTCTTCAAAGATACTCAAAATCAGGGCTTCAATTTTGAGTCTTAATAGTGGCTTTGTCCGGGGATGCATGTCCCTTATGCAAATGGCAAGGATTTAGATCTCTAGAAGAAGTAGACCATTCCCAAAACAACAAAAACTTTCTCTTGAACAACTTTATTGAAAGCAAGAAAAGTACTCCTACTATGTACAAATGATGACCTCGGGCCACTGAACTTCAACAAGAATTTTTGCCTCTATCATAAATATGATTCTCATCTAAACTTGCATGAGGTAAGTTGGAAATATTATTCATATCAGTCTTACCAATCATATTAACATTTTGAAACAACTCGGCAGAACTTAATCTACACCTTGACTTTCATAATGCATATAAAAACTAGCTTCACTTTCAACCACTTGCTCATTATGAAAGTTCTGATCACCATGCTTATAAATATCAGACTCAAACTAAAAATTATCTTCATCAAATGAATCATGCATGCTATAAGTCTCAAATATAAAGACATCATATTCAACATGGGGAAAAGGTCGCACATACCTTCAAATTGTATATCCTTATGCATAACCGGATGGTACTCAAATGGGCAATCAGATTTGTACTCACACATGTCATCAATGTCAAAATCTAAAACTAATCTAAAATCTTCAAATGGCTCTTTGAAATCAGCAAATGGATTAGTTGTTATATTAGAGCATTCATCATAAAACTTAGTACAAGGTGCATGCTAATTTTCAACAACTTCATCAAACACCTTGTCATCCATCTCATAAGATGCAACATCATCATCTTCACCATCATACTCAGAAGAAGAAAAATCTAATCTCTTATAGCAGTAGGATAATTTATCACCATTAAGATCATCCTCAACTAAATTTGAACATTCCATGTCTTCTTCAAACAATGGATTGATAACTCCATGCAATGACCCTCTTTGATCATTTTGACAAAAAATGGGCTGATCGTCATGAAAATCTTCATCATATAAGTGTTAGTGTACACTTTGAACTCATTACCCATTTCATCTTCATGGAGACTTTCAACATGTGATGAAAAATTAGAACTATATAAAGAGTCACCGTCTACTCCATCACCGAAGCATGTAGAATATAAATCAAAGTTACTTTCATTATCTTCATGAAGGTGATTCAAGTGTCTTGCAAACCAATCATTGTTAGGTGCTGATGCATAATTTTAGAGTCAGCTGCATATTGCTAGTGACTATTGCATGCATCTTCAAGAAACTCATCTACACGATTAGGTAATCCATCCTTATAAATAATCCCTTTATCTTCATATTGTGTAGACAAATCTTCTTCACAACCTTCAACTTCAAGCTACCTTGTATAACTCTGAAATGGAACTTTAGTTTCAGATTTAGAAAAATAATTGATACCTTGACTTGCATAAGATCACTCACTTCCATTATTTCTTTCTTCTTCCCAATTTGCATCAGATTCATGTGAAGATGAACATGTACTACCACTATCTTCTTCTTGACTTGAGAAACAACTCTTGTTATTGTCTTCACATGATGCTTCTTTACAATATGTCAGATCAACAATTTCACCTTCATCACTTGACACATCATTTCCAGCCTCTTCATCCTCATATTGTGATGAATAACTTTCCTCTTCCTAATTCGTTATATTTTCAATATAAAGAAAATCATCGATGGGAGAATGAATGACTGAATTTAAATCTGGCATGTATAATTCATCAAGTGAACTAACTTTATGTTCTGCTGCTATAATATTACCAACATATGCATTCAATTCAACAAGAATGGAATCATCTTTTCTTTGCAAAAAAGAAACTTTATCTTCACACATCTTTAATTTTGAATTTTCAACCAAATATTTTACAACAATAGTAGTATCTATTTGCTGATTTGAAATCAAATACTCTTTATGATATTGATCTATCTTTTGCACCTCATCTTGCCGACAAACATTCCTAGAGAAGTGACTTCGGGTCAATCCACATTTTATGTTATTTTCAATCTCTATTGCCATCATGAATGGTTGATGCAAAGTCTTAGGTTATTTATCTCTTAATAGGTAACTCATCTTTTTATCAAATTCTTCAAGATAAACAACTAGACACACTTGATCATCTGGCTTATAACTTTTAGGAATGTCATTCAAAACTTTTGCAAATCTAATATTAAATTCAGGAACTAACTCACCATTCTTGATTTGGATTTTCAAGAACTTATCAAAATAATCTAAGATGCTTACTCTTTCCACAAATTTCTTCATGAAGGCTGAAAGTAATTCATCCCAAGATGAAATTGAACATGCCAGCAGAAAGGAAAACCAATCCCTAGCATCACCTTCTAAGGTCTGAACAAACAACTTCATATGAATGTCTTCATAAGCAATTTCAAAACCACCAACCAAGTCACTAAATAATTGAACATGATGGCTAGCTGAATTTTCATGGTTCCCACTGAATTTAGGCAAATACTTTTTGAGTTTATACAACATAGGGTTTGGGAAACAATGAATGCCATCAAAACATAATGGCATATATCTCTTGGTAGAAATAGATCTATAATTCTCACTAACTGGTAGCATACTTGATGAAGGGAAATTTGACATTTCTAATAGATTTAAAACTCATTCACCATAATTAATTTCAAAATTCATTACTTGTAGCAAATCTAAAAATATTCTACCAATTCAACTTCAAACATACTTCAAAATATAAAAACACTTTTGCTGAATTTATTTTTCACAAAGTATGCTGAGATAAATCAAACCAATCTCCTACTTAGTGCTAAAAATACCACTTGATGAAGAAACTTTTGTAAAGCTTACTTTCATGTTAATGAAATCACATGAAAGTAGAAAATACCTCATGTTTTGATGCTCAAACCTTTGATCTATTGATTGGCATAGGTGCTGATTTCAATTCTGCACACTACTGATCAAATCCTTATAGAGCCGCCATCTCCTTTAGGAGAAAAAAATGAAATCATTTTTGTGATTCATTTTAACATTTAAGATTTCTTGTGAGAGCAGATCAAACACCACTTTAAAACTCATCAGTCAAGAACATACATATCTCTTTTCTTGCTTAAAACTTAACATAACTTTTTGATCTACACAATTCAGTTAAAATGTCCTAAAAATAATTATATGTAATCAATATACATAAGTACAGAGATCTCTTAGAGATTTGCCACTCAAAATTGTGAGAAAGATTTAAAACATGATTCATAACATGACAAATCTAAATTGGATTTTCAACTAATAGAACTTGCAAATCATTAAACATTTAGAAAAAAGAAACCTTCTTTAAACAATTTTGACTTGAAATTTACAATAGTACTTTATAAACAACAACCGACTAAATTGACTAAAGATGAACACTCCTTAGTAATACAAATTACATTCAACCTCAAAGTTACTACTACAAATGGATAAAACTTAACTGGGGAACATGAATCTTCAGTAAAGAAATGGAAAACACTTCATCACATTGTTGTTGTAGCAAATTCTTCTTATTGTATTGAATCTTTTCAAATTGTTAAGGTTTGTCAATCATATAGATTCTGAAAATGCTATTTATACCAGAGATTCTAGTACTCCTAACAATGAATATCTTCATAGAATCTCCAATAGAGTTTCCATTTTGTTGGTTCCTGATTTAAAAGATTTTGAATAACCAAGTATGCAAGGCAAGAATGCATCTATGGGCAACTATCTCTAATAATGGACACAATTCACCAAGAACCTAGGCCAACTATAAGGCTACACTCCTTCACTTCAGGCTCTGCAAAACCTAGGTGGGTGAACCTCTTAAGGTCTAATTATGTGACTAGTGCAATGAGCATAATCAAGATCTAGAATAACAGATGAAACCCCTAAATATTCTATACTTAACTGAGAAATCACAAGCATGAAATAGCTAATATCATGACTCATGAAACTGGTAAGCTAAGTGAGGGTTAAAATTTGAATAAATTTCAACATAAAAGGGAAAAGATGATTTAATATGTTGATATCAACAAGACCTAGGTATGAGCAACAAAACCCAATGATCCTATCTCTGATTAGTGCCTTATCTATTGGGAAATTACATGCGTTACAACCATACATCTCCTAGAAAATCTTTGACATAACTCCTACATCAAGATCCTTGATCTATCTTTCACCTTGTGAATAGACATCTGCATCAAAATGAATCTCATACTTTGAAATATCCCATCATGAAATCTACAAACCCTATGATAAATATAAAGCAATTAAATGGCTCTTTGTTCCACAAGCAAGACATTTCAACCGCATATATTTTTAAATAGACTGCAACCTAATTTATGCCCTTTGTTCACAAATTAGAAGAAATTACAAATCTATGAACATGAGACAAGATTCAAAATGAATGTGAACCCTTTGCTATGTTTTTATTCATTTTCCTTAAAAAAAAATACACGAAAGATGTACAAAAATACTTCATAATCACCAAATAGATCCACACTATTTTTTATTAAAACTACAAATGCTATTCATACAAGAAGAAATAATGGGTGTGTGGCTTTCACAACCTAAGTAGAGCTCCTAGAGCTGAAAATTAAAAACAACCAACAACCTTTTCAAAAGATAAGAAAGAACATATAGCAAGGAAGCAATTCCCAGATTTTATTAAAAGATGACAAGTGTCCCCTCAGAATTCTTTCCTAAGAAGCTGAATAACCTCTCTCTACCCTCTCCCATCAACTGCTAATCATATCCCTTCAATTTTGTCTTTCCAAATGCAAAATATCTTAGTAAAGACAAAAAATTGATAACTGAACTCATATATGTGCCAATTGATCAAATTGAAGTCAAAATACAACAAAGACTCAAAATAACTAGACACAAGGGTTACTAAACATGTTTAAGGTGTTTCTCCACTGAATTCTACAAGTAATATCTCCAAACACCTGATAAAACACACAAATCACTCTGAGAGACAAAACCTCTTGTAGCATATACCAGTGACATCCTGTGCAAAGACCAACTTCATAACTGGATAGCTCATTTCCTGTTGATTCCAATGGTACATTGGTGTGCCTATTTTGAGGAAAAAAACATGCCTATAGTGGCCATTTGAAGTTTAGGCTCCTATTATGGCCTTGCCCATTATTATTGCAAAATTTTTACCTTTCTAAAGTTTGGACTATAGGATAAAATCCAAATACATTTAAAAAATTGCACATTTAGCCAAGGGAGAAAATTTTTAGAAAAAAATATTTTCTAAAATTGTTTGAATTTTCCCTCATAGATTCCATCTGGGTCAAACTTGGTTTGACCACCCTCACCACATGTCAACACTGGATTGGCTCATTTCATGCATAGTCATCAAACCCCTCCAACTGGGCACCACGTGGCATCATTTCATTCATCCACCTCACCACCAGCTCACTACCACTTGTTAACTTTTTATTGGGTCACCATGTCACTATGTTAACCTCCTTGTAGCTTTCCTTTGGTGACATAGCAATAGATGTCAGATGTGCCACATGTCACCATCCTGTACATCCTAAAATCTGATTGCCACAATGCCACTTGTCATCATGTGGTTGGGTTGGTCAGAATCCCACATCATCACTGAGTCACTGCACACATTGTTTTTGTCAGATTTCCATTATTTTTTGGTAGGTCGCTATGTCGCTACTAGAAAACCTTGCCATTTTTTGGTGGTGACATAGCACCTTGCCAAATTTTTTAACTTTTCTAGTGCCACCTAATCATGTTGACATCATAGTTTTGTCTATGTGTTCGTACAAAATATTACTTGTTGCCTCTAATTGTCAGTGGTTGGGCCCACACACATGGTTGAGACTTCTAAAAGAAGCAAGTCTTGAAGACACTTAGTCATTGTGTGCGATTGTATTTATACATTAAAAAAAATGCCCACAATATGAATGTGGGATTATGCTTTTTAATTTTTTCTCTAATTTGCACCTTGCTTTTTCCATGGTGCTTCTCCCTCTACATACTCCACATCCTTGTTCTTTAAAAATTTGAAATCTGCCTCTACTTTGTCTATGTTGTGTCTTCCCTTGTCGATATGTTCTTCTCTATGTGTGGGTGTCCTCTTTGTTTGCGTGGTCTCTCCTCAACATTGTGAGGATATGCATTTGCCATGGTTGCCATTTCCAAATGCATTGACATTCTCCTTGTCAAAAAGGTAGCCTTGTCTTAAAACGTGAGCTTCCTCTTCTTGGCATGGATGTTGTTTCTAGCATGCAAATGAACTTGTATTCTTCACAAAATTTCCTCTTTCTCCATGCACTAGTCATGCCTTCTCTTTGGTGTCCTCTACCTTTGTGCTTGGGTTGTTCTTCTTTCATGTTGCTTTCTCCTTTTACCATGGGATGTTTTGGACATCTCCATCTATAGGATGTGTGGGATAGCCTTGGCTCATGCCTCTACCTAAATGTGTACTACTTTTTCCAAGCTATGGGCTGCTTTGTCATCAACATTTTCTCCTTTTACATACTATTGATGATGTAGTTGAGTACTCCTTTAGTCATATTCTCCTCATGCAATTTCTTCCCCTACTGCCTCCAGCTTGCATTTGTATTTAGCATGGATCTCCTTTTAACATCCAATGTGGGGTCCAACCTTAAAGATTGCAACCTCTTCAATAACGTCTTCCTCTTTGCTACGGTAGCTTCCATGCTTCAATGTGCCCCCTACTTTTCCTTTAAATCCTTCTCTTTGTTTTGCATTTTTGGCTTTAGTATTTCTGAGTTTTAATTAAAATTTGTTAATGTGATTATCTATTCCCCTTCCTTTCAACTTGCCTTCTCACTACTCTCTCATTTTCAATGTTGCAGCAGTCAACATTTGATGGATTATTCAATTTACAAGAAGAACCTAATGATGGGGTGTTGTCTTTGCTCATGTTGCTATCTTTGTTGGCCCAAAGTATCATCCTTCCTATCCTATGTGAGAAGCACTTAGGGAAACATGCATGTGGAAACAAATTGATTGTTCCAAACGTTTGAAGTGGTGGTGCTATAAAACAAATTATTTGTTGGGAAGAGACCAAGGGGTGTGTTGTTAAGAGGAATTTACAACAAAGTACAACATAATTGCCTTATTGGAAAAATGTCTCATTAGTTCAGTCGTCATTCATTAGTTTATTTTTTTAGATTACCTTGAATAAACCTTGAGTCACCATTTGAACACATCATTTACTTGGTGAAAAAACAACATGACTTCTATTCTCTGTCTTCTACAAGATCATGGTTTTCCTTTCCTCGCCCATGTAAAACAATGTTAAATTGTGTGAATAAGCACCAAAGACATTTCAAAACAAATGTCCTTATTAATTGTTGGAAAAATGCTTGTCCTCATGTCACCATCATCTATATTACCACTGGAGTGTGATTCTTTAACAAGATAAAACCCCTTGTTATCCATTTCTAGCATCTTAAAAATCTCATGATATTTGGAACATGGATGTTTATATTTCTCCTTTGATTATATGCACTATCCTCTTATTTTAATTGTGTATAAATTTTTACTTTTAAACATCATCTATTTGCCTCAAAACTTGTCAATTTTGGCAGAATTAGTCAAGCCCCAAAGTGGGTCCGGCTAAATTTTTTTTCACTTTCAAATAGTTGACATTCCACACTAATTTGATGAACATATGACAATGACTAAAAACCATTCAATCACTGAACTATCCATTTAAAAATCATTTCACATCTTATTTGCAAACTGTGATCTTCTACTAACAGGGCCTATTGGTTGGCTTTAAAAACTGATCTAAACACCTAACTAGGCTCTGAAATCAAACACACTGATTCTTTTTTCTGCATACTTACACCATTTTGAATTTTGTTTCATGATGAATTCTTAGTTAAAAGACATTGACCACCAAATTTTCCCTCTCAGAACTAGGTGCAAAAAAACATGTTAGTAAACACTAAATCGTGTTTAGATTTGGCTCTTAAAACTGGGCAAATTGACACTTGGAGAAATGAAAATTGGGGTGTTGTTTCTTTGTCATGAGGAGAGTATAAATCTAGGATTAGGGCTCATGATGAATAACTAGATGCCAATCATAGGAAGTCAAAGTCGACTACTCAGAATTTATAGACTGGGAATAATAGCAGAAAAACATTTTTTGCAAATGGAATTGACTTGGGAAAGTGTGTAGACGAATTTGTGAAAAGTTGCAAACTAGCACACTTAAAGTATTTTTGGGGTACAATGCAATGGCACAATCCATTCAATCTCATGTATCATGGATTTCAAAATATGACATCATGGACAGGGGTTTCAACAAATCTACACTTCTTGACACCATTAAAAGTTACAAATTGCCTTTGGAATTATGTTCGAAAACTGATCAAACAGATTCTTCATAAGCTCAAAATTGAAACATAGCAATTCTCTGACCTCTAAAATGCAATGCAAAAGGAATTATCTCATTTTGGTCAACTGAGTCAAAGTTATAACAAGTCAAATAGGGCTTCCCAGAATACAAAATAATTCATATCAATATGATAACAATAAATGACCAACTTTAAGGGATTCAAAACCTAGTCAAATAGATTCAAAATGACTCAAAATATGAAATATAGGCTCTTTGGTAAGGACATTAGACACTCCCAAAGAGGAAATTCATGAAACATTACTAGGTGTGAGATATTCAATTGCAAACAAGGCCTCATATTGTTGTTTGACAATTGAGCAAAAATGTAGATTTGACAATTGCTCAAAAAAGGACTTCATGAAATGGCTTAGAATGACAATTTAACTTCATGGAACAAGTAGGAATACTGAATGAAAGGTGTTAGAAACATTAAACACCTCTTGGGTCTCAAAAGTATAGTCAGGTACATATGCATCAAAAAGTGCTTATAGGGCTTGATTTCTTCAAAGGTACTCAAAATCAGGGCTTCGATTTGAGTCCCAACACTTAGCTTCTTTAGGTTTCTTAGAAGATTGAATAGATTCAATATTGTCATCAGATTTGTCTTTTTCTTTTGGATTTTATCTAATCTTAGGTTTCTTTGTAGACATGTTAATTAGATAGCCAAGACTAATCTTGTCATAAGAAGGTCTCTATATAGAGATTGAATCATCAAGATTTTCTCTACTAGAATAAAGTTTCTCAAGCTACTATTTACATTGTGCTGATTCACCTTTCACAATAGTATTATACTTAAGGAGCTCTTCATGATCTTCTTTCAATGTTTCAAGTTCAAATGTATTCTTTGCCAAAGTTTCTCGTAGATCTGCATTTTGAGTCTTCAATTCAAATTCAATTTTTCTAGGATCATATCTCTGAATTAACTTCAAATTTGTAATTTTCAACTTATGCTTGAAGATCTTGTATTCGATCTTCAAATTTGAATATTTATCATCAATAGTTCTAGATTTACTAGATTTAGGCTTGGATTTGACATGTTTAATCTTTTTCTTCAATTGACCAATGTATACTTTGGAATCTTAACATTTGTCCTTCAACTTATCTCTTTCTTCAGTAAGGATATCAATTTGTTCAAGATCTTCTTCAAGGTTCTTATTCAACTATTCCATATCCAATTGGATATTACTTAAGTTGTTAAGACTCTTCAAAGTAACTATGCTCTGATACTAATTGTTAGAAATAGGGATCACTAAGAGAGGGGGCAAATCAATAATCTACAAACTTTAGTCACCAACTAGATATTATTACTTACTTTAAACCATGTAGAACAAAGCAATAAGGTAATGTTGAACACTAACAATAGAAATGCATAAAGATAACTCATAACAACATATTTTTTTAACCAAGGAAACCCTGGCCAAGGGAAAACCTTGATGGGGATGATACCCACTAGATAATATACTAATACATAAGTTCCTTGTTAGAGGATGGACCTTGTTAGGAGTCAATGAGAAAATTTAGTATAAGAAGTCCATATTAGGAGACTTTTAATCCCTATTAGGATATTTTGAATCCCTATTAGTAGATTCCAACCTTGCTAAGAGTTGTGGTACAATGTATGCAAGAAGAGCCCACTGCCCAAACATGCAATTTCAACTACAAGAAGAGCTCACTGCTCAAACAAATAGTTTAATATTATTTTCTTCTTTCCTTGAATGATCTCTAATCTTTAGCTTGATCTTGGATCACTAGATACCTCATACAAAACTTCACATATACCAATTTTATAGAAGCTCATTCATTTCACATAACTTCACACACACATACAAGCACTTCGCTTCCTCATAATATCAAGATAGCACACTTCTTATCACAAGAAGTCTTTTCCATAAATACCATGGCTTTACATAAATTACTATTGGGTTGGCTAAGACTACAATTCAAATTTCTAAGTTAGAGTAAACATCTAGGATGTCAGCCCTAATTGGACAAGTAATTATTTTGTAAACAAAACAATTCTTTCCTACAAATCCACTATCCTACATCATCAAAGCATGATTATATTTGTTCTATACAGTTCGTACAAACTTTTGAGGTTATACATGTCATCACCAATATGTATACTATGTCCATGTAACTTTTCTTTTCATAATATGATATTTGTAACATGTTATAAACAAAACAATACACTGTTGTAAACATATTCTATACTTAGACAATTTTTTGATTACCAAATACTAAGTATCTTTATTTATGAGGTTTCTTGTCAACATGTACATCATGCATTTCCATTAATAACAATAATTACATATCACAATTAGCCAATTGTCAACATTTTATTCAACACAAACCTAGTGGGAACTTTCTGTCATATGCTTCTTTTTCAAAATTAGGATTTTTTAGATTTGATGCTTATGATATCAATTTAGTGGATGACTTTGACCAAGAAATTTTAATGGATCAACATGACAAAGAAAGGCATAGGGGTGGTAACACTAGAATAGATAATTTTAGATTTCCACAATCCATGCTAATGTACTTTCATCAAATCTAGAAATTTGAAAGCACAATAGAAAATTATTGCATGCTAATTATTGAATTTTCTTTAGCACACATTTCAATTTTTTCATGATACCTCTGTACTAACATCTTGCACATAATTAGAAGTGTTTAAGTTTGATCATGAACATGGGTTGATTGATACCATTCCTATATTGTAGTCCTTTTTTTTATGAGGCAGATATGGGCCAACTCATTCAAAGTAATGACAAAGTGTTGTAGCCATAATTCTATGGAATAGAATGGGTATTTTAGTCCAACATACTAATTCAAAGGTTTGTCTAGAACATGGTGGTTAGGTCCATACTCATGACTACTACTGGATGGCTACTTAAGGTGATGCATCTTATGTTCCAACCTATTTTTCACACTGGCACATATATTTCTCAACCAGTGAATGACTTTCCATGAGTAGCTAGGTGAGTTATTCAAGGTCTATGTCATTTGCCCTATCCTTTGTACATAAAGTTTTTTATATGCCTATGAATAGTTTTCTTTTGCAATTTTGGTAGTGTAGTTGTGTAGCTTGTTTCCATGTCCCTTTTGGCCTCTCTGATCTTTTGGTGGTGTTTAGTTTTGCTGGTTGGTTTTTGCTTGCTAGTAGTTTAGGTGTTTTGGTGTTATCCTTACTTTTCCCCTCTCTAGAAGTAGTCCCTTTGATTTATGTTGTATGCCAACTCTGTTTCCCCAATGAATAAGTACTAGTCAACTACTAGAGGCTTTTGGATTCTTCATGTCCCTTGTGGCCCCCATCCCTAGTCAGAGCCAATTATAAGCATGCTTTCAACACCCAAGTTTTAAACTTGGGTAATTGGCCTAGTGGGAAAGGATTCTTAAATTATGTAAGTTTCTCTTTTTTTTGTTACCAATGATGCTTTGTAAAGTTTTATCTATGAAGAAGTAATGTTCTAGGATTGTGTTGAATTTCAACTTGAACCTTAAATTTTAGAAGTTCAAAGTTCAAGGTTTAAAATATAGATATCTTGGTTTGAAATTTCATATTAAAGTTCAAAGTTCAAGGTTCAAAATATAGATTCATTGGTTTAAAATTTTAGATCCAAGTTTAGGTTCAAGGTTCAGAATCAAAGGTACAATTTCATGGTTTAAATTTCAAAGGTTCAAATTTAGGTTCAAGAGCATGAATGATTGGTTTCAACATTCAAGTTCAAGGTGCAGTTTTTGGATAATTCTTGGTTTAGAGTTCAAGTCTAGTTATAAAGGTTCAAGGTGCATGTTTCAAAGTGCCATTCCAAATTTCTTGTTCATAATTACTAATACAGTAACACATTTTAAGCCTAGAAACACAAACTTGTCAGTTCAGAAATGCAAGTTCATGCCTAAAGCTATAAATGGCCTACAAGTTGAAATTTAGAGACACAATAGGGGAATTCAAAAGTATAATTTTGATTTTTCAAGGATCATTCATAAAGTGTTTTGATGTAGGAGAATCTTGGGTTTCATTGCTATCCTACATGATTTCCTTATTTCTTAGTTTCTACCAAGTTGTAATGCTTTGCATTACTAAGTTCCCAAGGATGTCAAGTTTGTATTGGTTGCCAAGTTACTCGTGTTGACCGAGTTTGTGGTGTCTTCTAAGTTTGCAAAGTTTTCCAAGTTCCTAGTGTTTGTTGAGTTCACAACATTTTCTAAGTACGTAGTGTTTGTCAAGTTCATAGTGGTTGTGAATTTTTTAGTTGTTGCCAAGTTTTAACATTGCTGAGTGCCAGTATTGTTGGGTCTTCTTTGACCGAGTTGTCTATGTCTGGTTGTAGTTTTGGCAAACCTTTTTTATTTAATTTCATGATGTGTATTTGTTGAGATCTGACTTGTCATTTTTTTTCCATTTAATGTAAGGGTTTATTTAGGTTGTATTTTGTAACATGCCAAATTATGGTCATGAAAGTATTTAAAGGAGTCTTTGTAGAGTCTTGGGAGATGATAGTAGAGGATAGAGATAATGAAGATTAGAGTAAAGATGGAATGTGAAGTTTATCATTGAATATTGAATCTTAAATTGTAATTTTGGTTGTAATTCAAAAGGCCTTACAAATGGGCACGTATATTGATGATTTGATGAATCTATAAATTATTTTGCTTCTTCTATCTCCTTTGTTTTTTATTATTTGTGTTGTTTTGCATTGTGTTTGTTGTTTTGCATTGTGTTTACTCTCGCAGTTGGCTTTGATAACTGGGTGTGCCTTTTCCCATAGTCATCCTATGTCCTCCCTACATTAGGTGGTATCAGATCTTGAGGTTCATCCTTGTGGAGATTGGATCATGTAGAACCCTAAGTGAATTTGGTTATTGCAGTAACAGATCTAATGATTTGACCTAAAACTTGTAGAGGGCTATGATCTTGCAGGAACCTAATTGTAGAGATGGTTTGAGCTAGAGGAAATCCTAACAATGTCATATTGGATAAATTTAGAATGATTGCAACTGGATTAGATGTTATAGAGATAGCCCAGAGGAGTGGAGCACACCTTGATGATGTGATTAATGATGAAGCAGCAATACCAAACTGTAATCTAGAACTTGAAGAATATTAGGATGAGGCATGATTGTTGAGAGTATTATCTAGGGAAAATTTAAAGCATGTTGTAGAAGTTTTTCCTTATGATGGAAAATTGGATACCAATAATGTGTTGGATTGGATCTCTGAAATGGAGAAGTCCTTTGAGCATGAAAAAACTCCTGATAATAGAAAGGTGATATTGGCATTATGACCAATCAATCAAATAAGGTAAGTTATGGTTGTCATTTATGGCAACATATTTTTTTTGTAGATCAGTCTCGTTCATCTATAAAGAAAATTGCCTAAGTATCAGACAATGTTATAGCAGCATAATAGTTTTAGTGATAGCAAAATATTCCCTTGGAATATTCTCTTGCATAGTTAACTATAGATGTAGGACATCATAGTGATGATGTATACTAGTGCACATGTCTGTATGATAAATTGAGTTTGAGTTATGAAGGAATTAGTAATGCAGTGATGACTCAACATAAAATAGAGCATGTCAAAAAATTGTGTTAAACAACTTGATTTATTATTTTAATTATTATCTCTTTATGAGTTGACTCTAATGATGATTATGTGAGCTGAATAAGGAAGAATTTATCAATATGTTGGTATAAGTAAAGAACTTCATTTGTGAAGTTAAGTGAGAAAAAAAGATATGATGATAATGATGTGTGATCAGTGATTGCGAAGTTGATATAATCTTGTGAAATGAGAGTAATAAGTGAAAGTGACATTGTGATATATGATGCACAACATTGTTATGCTAGATATGATGTAGATTAAGTTGTACGCAGTCACTCTTGTATTAAGAATTGTCAATCAAAATATTTTTGAAGTACACAAGTATCTCAAGATTGTATGTATACCTATTTCCTAAAGATCTCATTGTATAGTTGCATGGTAGGCTAGTAGGTTCTTCTTGCACAAATTTGTTTATGATCCACAAACTCCTAATAGGGTTAAGGCTTCTAACAAGGCCTCGTATCCTAATAGGGACTTGAGACACTATACATTCTTCATAGACTCCTAACAAGGTCAATATCCTTAACCAAATTCTTTATATAGTGAATCATCTAGTGGGTTTCATCCCCACCGGGGTTTTCCCTTAGCTAGGGTTTCCCTAGTTAACAAGATATGGTGTTATGATCTCTCTTTGTGTATAGTTTTTTATACTTTTTAGCATTATTGGTTTACTTTCTTATGCATGGGGTAAAGTAATTAATAATATTCAGTTGTGGGAAAAAGTTTGATATTACTGATTCACCCCCCCTCTTAGTATTATCTATTTCTAACAATTCATATCAGAGCATGGTTATTTAGAAAAGGCTTAACAACTTGAATAAGATCCCTATGGATATAGAACAATTGAAGAAGACTCTTGAAGAAGCACTTGAATAGATTGATCTTCTTACTGATGAAGGAGGTGGCCTTAAAGATAGATACAAGGATGCAAAAGCCTACACAGGTGAATTAAAGGACAAAATAGATGACTTGAAGTAGAAAGTACCTAATAATCAGACCAGTGATGATGACATTAAAGATTTGAAGAAAAAAAATGAGATCCTAAAACATGAGTTAGAAATAGTTGAACTTAAGTTGGGTCTTAAGAAAAATAGAGGAAAAAATAACTTAAAGTGAAAGCTAAAAATGTAGATCTAAGATCCCAATTAAGCTTGAGGTAACATCTAAATTGGAATCTATTAAGTTAGATTATGTAGAATTAGAAAAATACAACACCATTGTGAAAGGTGAGTTGGTACAAATCAAGCAACAACTTGAAAAGTTATATACCAGTAGTGATAAGATTGAAGAACAAATATGTGCACAAAGACCTAGTTATGATAAGACTGGACTTGGATTCTTTCTTGGTCAATCCACTAAGAAATCCATTGAGAGAAAAAAAATTGATTCTCCTAAAAGCAATAAGGATCTAAGCAGGATAGATAATACACCCAAGGACAAAGAGGATATCACTTATTCTGAGAAAGATAAAGAATCTGATCAAGATATGGACAAGAAAAGAAAGGAATCTTTTTCCTGGTGTGATGAACTTGAAGACACTAAAGTTGATTGCAAAGGTAAGTCCTTCAAACCTATTTCAAAGTTTTATTACCATAATTGTCATGGATATGGTCATTATGCAATAGATTGTAAGAAACCCCAAATTTGATAGCAATAATGCAAATAGTAGGATATATAGGAACACTAACCATGCAGGTAATAGAAAAAGATCTAATAGTAATGAAAGTGGAGAAAGAAGAAAAATTGTTTGCTATAGATGCAACAATCTTGGACACATTGAAAGGAATTGCAGAGCACCTGACAACTAGCTAAATGAACAAGAAATAAATGTACCCATATTTCAGCTATGCAATAACTTTGGACACACAATGAAGTTTTGCAAAATGGATAGAAGAGACCTAAATAGGAATCAAAATTACAAAAGAAACAATAGAAGAAATGATAATAGTTTGAAGAAAGAAATAAAGGAGTAGATAAAAGAATTAAAGGAATCATTTATTAAGGCAAAGGAGCTAGGATGTTTACATATAGTTATAGAAGATGTACTTGATAAGACAATGGAGTCACTTATTATTTGTGACTCTTCTTACTAGAATTGAGCACTCTTAATAAGACATAGTATCAGTTATTGGTAATTCTTGTTAGAGTAAATATCAAGTGTTGCACAGTTGATAGTATGTAGTAGACATTGAGAAAACTCTGCAGTGAAGTGCGCATTGGCTGATAAGGTCAGGACAAGGATATATAAGAAGATTAAACTCTCTGTTGCACAAAGATAGTATATTGAACTAGTAGAAGACATGCATTTAATGCAAAGTATAGATTGTGAAAGATTTAAAGGATGCAAACTAACTCACATACATCATTTTCTTGTGTGAAGTTTGTGTTTGAGATTGAAGCAAGATTTGGAGAATTTAAGAGGCATACAATCATGTGAAGTTGTCGAAAACCCCAGTACATGAAATTGAGGTATTTTCTAAATTGTTGAGCATAATATTTCAAGAATGGCAAGAAATGAAGTCTTTAGTGTAAGCAATAGGCCTAGGTACAATTTCAAGAAACACCCATTTGTTTCTTTGCTTGATGACCCCATTGGAGCATTTTTGCAAGTTCCAGAAAATGTTCTTCATGTCAAAGATATAAGAGGATATATTCACCGTAAAATTGAGAGCATAGGTGACTCAAAGATTCATAAGGAATTAGAGAAGATGTGCAATATAGACTTGTCATTGAAACCTGAACATAGATACCTAGAATGACTTAACCTAGTTAAGCATATGTTTTACATGGATTTTGATAACAATGAATGGACAAGGATAATTCTAAGTAGAGTACATGATGATTTTCTATGGTTGGGAGATTCTATCATTTGTATTGACTATTACCTAATTCAAAAAGTCATAGGTTTGAGCAATGAAGGATGCAATCCAGTAAACATTAAGAGTGTGTGCAAGATAGTTGAGACAAATCTTAATAAATATTTTGATGGCAGAAACATGAAAGTTAACGACATTCAAGATGATGGAGTGATACTCATTTGCAAGATTTTGGGATACAAGTACAATCATGGATCTAGGATAGATTCAATACCTGCAAGATTTCTTCATGCAGCTTACTTGGAAGTAAGAGGTAAAGAAGTTAACATGTACGATATTATCATAACATAATTGTTGGACAACATATCTAGAATCAAGAAATCAAGGAGTGAAGTCTTCAGATTTGAATCCCTATTGACACATATATTTTTCTATGCTACTAAGAAGTTCCCTGGAATCTCAAACTAGAATGAAAATGAGTGTGAAATGTAGCTAATCACTTGATTATATAGGTCAAGACTTGAAGCAGTCAGGGATAGTAATATTGATAGAATGATGAAATCCTTCCAAGTTGAAATAAAGAAAATGTATAGGATACCTCTTGTGCTAGTAGAGAAGTATAAAAATGAATTATGTTTTATGGTTGAGATATATTTCACATGTATGGAGGTAGTAGTTCCTTGGGTAAAATTCATTAAACCTATGGGATATGAGATGAGTGAGGAATTGATTAGAGGGTATGTGTAGATAATCCTTCATTTTGAAGTTGATTTTGGATGTCCTAGATAGAGGAAATATTCTAATAAAATGAGAGAAGTTAAAACTAGTCAAATAATGAAGGATTCCAAGAAAAAGGTGGAGAAAGTAATTGATTCTATTTTGACAGAATCTAGGATGACTAGGAAAGAATTTGATGAAGTGAAAGGGATAGCTATAGAAATGAAGGTTAGTGGCCAATCTGAGCTTTTGGCCACTACACGCATTGTAGTAGTAGGACCTACTGAAGAGGTCACAGTTTCTCAAACAAGTGCGTAGACACCTAATGTGCCTTATGAACAGTTGTGTAGCAACAACCCCTAAGGAACCTAGTGAAGTTTGAAGAAACATCAACTGCAAGGAAGCCTACAAGGACTGAAAGGGCCAAATATCCTCCTAAAAGAAGAATGAAATAGACTACAAGTGGACCAAGCAAAAAGAGAAGAACCTTGCATATTAGCTCATCTAAATCAAAAGAAGAAACTAGTGATAGACTAGTTTAGCCAGTTAATCAAGAAGCAAAGACATCAATAGCGCAAAAAGCATGGAAGCCAAAGGTAGAAAAATCTAAACATGAAAATCATTAATGAAAATAATTTTGTATAGTTGAATAAATACTATGATTTGTATAATAATATGGATAGGAGATAGCTAGAAGATGCTATAGTTAGAAACATGATTCTTAAAGATAAGAGATTTGATAGTATAAGAGGTTAGATACCTGAAGACTTATTTAATAAATTGAGAAATAGAAAGAGTTGAGTTATAGAAGAAGACAAACAAATAAGAATGAATATGGTGAGAAAGTTATGTTCTGTAAATAACGAGGAAGAAATAATAATGTTTTTGAAAGGTATAGCACCATCACTAAGACTAAAGAAGAGATCCATTCTCCTCATGGGAGGAAATTATGAAGAAGTTAATAAGGAAACTCAAGAGGCTATAGTTTCATACATGTTTAATATGATAGGCAAAGGAGGCAAGTCAGATGCCTAGAGAAAGTGCACAGAAAGAGGAGGCAAGCTAGATACCTAGAGAAAGTGCACAGACAAAGGAGACAAGTCAGATCCCCAAAGAAAATGCGCAACCAGAGGAAGCAAGCTAGACACTTGAGGAGTGTGCATAGATAGAGGAAGCTAGTCCTATAGCATGCAATCCACCTCAAGGTTTTGAACCAACATCTACACCAAGTTCTTCACCACATATTACTATTGGCAGTGAATCTATGCAAAATAGATAACACCAAGGTGACAGTTGACAAAATAGAGGATCCATTCAAGGATTTTGGTACTAGCATTGTTGGAAATATTGCAGATTATAGTAGCTCATTAGATGAAGTAGAAGAAAAGGATCAGAAACCAAAGGAAGAAGAAGCACCTTCTACAAAGAGAATTAAGTCTAGTAGTGAAGCAGCTAGTACAAATATACCCTTGACATTAGTAGTAGTAACACCATCCACACCACCTACTCAAGCAGTAGTTGTAGCACAATCAGATGATGAAGATGAAGCACAAAGTCTTTTGTCTTCTTTGATTAAAATTCTTGAGAAAAAGAAATTAGTGAAGTCAATTGAGAAGACTTTGACCTCAATTTTGAATAGAATAGAGAAAGTAGTAAGCAATATTGACACCTCTGTAGATATTCAATAGCATGCAACAATTTTGTGCAAAGCTTTTGATGATGAGTTTACAACACTCACAAATGTGGCTACAATTCAAGCACAAATAGAGCATGATGGTAAACTTTTGAATACCACATGCACTAATATGAGAAATGATATAGAAAATTTGAATATATGTATTAAAGCATTGAGACAATGCATAGAGGAAGGAAAATAGGCTTACGCTAAGTGCAACTTGGCATATAATTATCTTATAGAATTTGATGATTAGGTCAAAGGAAAGGTAACTAAGCTTCAAATGGTCACTAAAAACTTTTTGAAGCAAAATTAGAAGATGGATACCATTGAGCCCTCAATACAAATACCTCATGTTAGCATCAGGGACTTGCAAGCTGAAAAGGAGAAATCTCTAAAGAGATTCACTCTCCTAAGAGAACACTTGTTGCCACAAATAAAATTGCTAGAGAACCAGCTAGAGGAATGTTTTTTAGCAAAATCTTCTTATGAAAAGTTTGTGGCTATAGACTTGAACACAACAGAGTTGACAACATATGCTCTATGTGCATTTATCAGTGTATCTGATGCACTGAAAGAAAGTTGGAAGAAACATTTTGTGCAGTTAAAAACTTATTTCAGTGATTGCTTTTCCAAGTTTTGATGTAGCTACTATATTTTGACAGTCTCTTTTTGATACCCTTGTCATTGATGTCAAAGGGGGAGATATACAAAAAATTGTAATTAATTATAATTGTAAGGGGGAGCAATAAGTTATAATAGGAAGTTATAAGGGATGTAACCTCTTTAATAACATGAATACAAATGTTTAAATTATGTTATGGTTATTTGTTTTGATTGGTGTGACATGTTTGGGACTTAGCCAATTTTCTAAAAATGTTGCCATCAATGTCAAAGGGGGAGATTTTTGGTAATATGTCCAATCAATTAGATAAGGTAAGTTATGGTTGTCATTTATGGAAATACATTTGTTTTGCAGATTAGTCTTGTTCATCTGTAAATAAAATTGTCTAAGTATCAGACAATGCTACAATGACATAACAGTTTTGATGATAACAAAATATTCCCTTGGAATATTCTCTTGCACTATTAACTAGAGATGCAAGACATCATAGTGATGACATATACCAGTGCACATGTCTATATGATAAATTGAGTTTGAGTTATGTAGGAATTAGTAACATAGTGACGACTCAATGTAGAACAAAGCATGTTAGAAAATTATTTTAAATGACTTGATTTATTATTTTAATTATTATTTCTTTATGAGCCAACTCTAATGATGATTATGTGAGTTGACTAAGGAAGAATTTATCAATATGTTGGTACAAGTAGAGAACTTCATTTGCAAGGTTAAGTGAGAAAAAAAGATATGATGATAATGATGTGTGATCGGTGATTGTGAAGTTGATATAATCTTGTGAAATGAGAGTAACAAGTGAAAGTGACATTGTGATATATGATGTGAAGCATTGTTATGCTAGATATGATATAGATTAAGTTGTGTGTAGTCACTCTTGTATGAAGAATTATCAATCAGAAGATTTGTGAAGTACATCGAGTATCTCAGAATTTTATGTACACTTATTTCCTGAAGATCTCATTGTATAGTTGCATTTAGGGAAGTGGGCTCTTCTTGCACACATTTGTATATGACCCACCAAATCCTAATAGGGTTGAGGCTTCTAACAAGGCCTAGTCCCCTAGCAAGGACTCGAGAAACTATACATTCTTCATAGACTCCTAACAGGGTCAATATCCTTAACCAGATTCTTTATATAGTGAATCACCTAGTGAGTTTCATCCCCACTAGGTTTTTTCCTTACCTAGGGTTTTCCTAGTTAACAAAATATGGTGTTATGATCTCTCTTTGTGTATGGTTGTTTATATTGTTTAGCATTATTGGTTTACTTTCTTATGCATGTGGTAAAGTAATTAATAATATTGAATTGTGTGAATTTTTTTTGATAATACTGATTCACCTCCTCCCCCCTTCTTAGTATTATCTATTTCTAATAGTTGAAAATTGTAGTTACTAGGTTGAAAGGTCACATTTCACTTTGGTGGGAGTATTTGCAAACTAATCAACAAAGAAGAGGAAAGGAGAAGATTAGTACTTGGCCAAAAAAGGTAAAGAACAAGTTCATTCCTACTAATTACCAAGTTAACTTGTTGAGAAAGATGCAAAATTTGAGACAAAGGGACATGATTGTGAAGGATTATATTGATGAATTCTATAGACTGGACATCAGATCTGGACATGTGGATGATGATGTTGACAAAATTGTAAGGTAAATAAATGGATTGAGATTTGGAATTTAAGATGAGATGAGTTTTGTGAAATTGGAAAGTATGGAGGAAGCATATCAATATGTCTTAAAATTTGAGGAGATCTTGACAAAGAAGCATGAACAAAGACAAAAAGGTAGAGGTTGTAGATTCTAGAGAGGCAAAGGTAGAACTTATGGAGAATGTGGTAGATTTGAAAATTATGTGCAAGATAAGGGCAAATCTAAATGGAATAATGATGATAAAGGAAAGACTGAGTGGAAAGGGAGTGATTCTTACCAAGGAGGTACTGGCTATTACAAAGGAAGAGGTAATTCTTATCCCAGAGGAGGTTTCTTTTGTAATTGTTTTAGATGTGGAAAAGAAGGGCATAAATCCTTTGAGTGTAGATCCTCTGAAAGTGGGCAAGGTAACATAAATGCTTTGGTGCAAGGAGACACTAAGGGTTCACCAAGTGGACCTAAGGTTGGAGAAAATTTGATGGTGAGAAGAACCTTATATAATAAGGGAAGTGATGAGGAACCTATCCTAAGAAGAAGTCCTAAGTGAGAAATGTATTGTGAAGTTTAAGATTGGACATTATTTTGATGAAGTTTTGTGTGATATTATGATTATGGATTGTTGTCTTATTTTTTTAGGTAGACCTTGGAAATAGGATATATGCTATACATGATGGAAGAATGAATAAATATACTCTTTGGATGAATGGGAGAAAGTAAATATTGTTGCCTTTGATTGAAAGTCTAAATGAGGTTACTTGTACTATTGTGAGAATTTGAATGGTTAATGGAAAAAAAATTGAAAAGGAAATGAAGAAGAATCAAATCTATTTTTCCATAATTCCTAGGAGATCAAGTTGTGTTGGCAGAAATTGAATATCATAAAATAGTGTTAACCGAGTGCCAATCAATAATGACTGAGTGATAGAATTTAGTCATGACCGAGTAACAATAAAAACTAATAGTATTGATCAAGTGCTAGTGGAAATTATAAATTTACTGAATGAGTATAACAATATTGTTGTAGAGTATATACCTGATGGTTTACCTCTAATGAGAAGTATAAGTCATTGCATGGATTTTATTCATGAAGTTAGTTTTATGAATAAATAACCATATAGATTGACACCTATTGAGAATAAAGAACTTAACAAACAAGTGAATGAGTTGTTGTAGAAAGGTTTGATCAGAGAAGGTTTGAGTCAATGTGTTGTACCTGCTATATTAACACCTAACAATAATGGAGAATAAAGAGTGGAGAATGTGTGCTGATTCCAGAGCTATCAACAATATCATAGTGAAATATAGGTTTCATATGCCAAGGATGGATGAAATTATGGATTTTTTTAAGTAAACCAAAGTATTTTACCAAGATTGATTTTAAGAGTGGTTATCATCAAATTAGAATAAGAGAAGGTGATGAATGGAAGAATTATTTCAAGATAAAAGATGGTTTGTATAAATGGTTGGTAATGCCTTTTGGTTTGACTAATGCACCTATTAATTTTATGAGGTTGATGAATGAAGTTCTCAAAAAATTATTTAGTAAGTTTATGATGTTTATTTGAATGATACTCTGATATTTAGTAAGACCAAGGTAGAACATCTTGAACATGTTAGACAAGTATTGCAAAGATTAAAAGAAGAGAAATTGATGATTAATTTGAAGAAGTGTTTTCTTATGCAAGAGGAAATTATGTATTAATTTGTGATTTTAGCTGATGGTTTGAGAATGGACCCTGAGAAAGTTAAAGCAATTTTGGAATGGCCTACACTTGAGAATGTGGGTGAGGTAAGATCATTTCATGGTTTGGCTAGTTTTTATAGGAAGTTTATAAGGAATTTCAATTCTATTTGTAATGCTATGATTGAGACAATGAGAGGAGATAAAAAATAATTCAAGTGGACACATGGAGCTGATAACAATTTTAGGACTTTGAAACAAAAGGTTATTGAGTTACCTATATTGGCTTTGCCTAATTTCAATAAAGTATTTCAAGTTGAATGTGATGCAAGTGGTAGTGCAATAGGAGATGTATTAAGTCAAGAAGGTAAACCTATTTTTTTCTTTAGTGGGAAGCTAAATGATAATAAAAAAAAAGTATTTTGTGCATGATCAATAATTTTATGCAATTGTTCAAGTATTTAAGAAGTGGAGACATTTTTTGATTCCTAAAGAGTTTGTCTTGTATATTGATCATAAAGCTTTATAGTACTCAAGAAGTAAACATAAGTTGAATTAGAGACATATGAAGTGGGTTGAGTATTTGCAGAGTATCACATTTATAATTAAGCATAAGAGTAGAGTCACTAACCAAGTTGTTGATGGATTAAGCATAAGAGTTTCTTTATTGAGTGAGATAATGGTTGAAGTTATTGGTTTTGATGAGATGAAGGAGTTGTATTATATTGATCTTGATTTATTTGAGATGTGGAGAGAGTGCAGAGAACCTAGTTTGATAGAACAACCATGTAAGTTTGATAAATATTTTATTCAAGAAGGTATGTTATTTAAGGGAATTCAGTTGTGTATTCCTAAGAAATCTATGAGGTTGAATTTGATTAAGGAGAAACATAGTGGTGGCTTGGATGGGCATTTTGGAATTGACAAGACATTAAGTTTGTTGAAGGATAAGTATTATTGGCCACATATGTATAAGGATGTTTAGAAGTTTGTAAAGAGTTGTGGAGTTTGTCAAGATAAAAAAGGAGTAAGTCACAATATTGGTTTGTAAACACCTATTTCTATTCTTGAGAATCCTTGGAGTCAAATTAGTATGGATTTTGTGCTTGGATTGGCTAAGATAGTGAAGGGGTACAATTCTATATTTTTTGTTGTGGATATATTTTCTAAAGTGGTTCATTTCATACCATGTAAGAAGACTTAAGATGTTGAGCATGTTTCTAAGATTTTCTTCAAAGAGATCGTTAGATTGCATGGATTACCAAGAAGGTACTATTTCTAACAGAGATAGTAAGTTTATTGGTTACTTTTGGAAGACTTTGTGGAAGAAAATGGGTACTAAGTGGAAGTTTAGTTCTACATTCCATCCATAAATAGATGGATAGATAGAGTTTCTGAATAGAAGCTTGGGTAATTTGTTGAGATGTTTAGTTGGAGATAAGCCAAGTAATTGGGAGCTAGTATTGGCACAAGCTGAGTTTGCATAGAATAACTTTGTAAATAGGAGTATAGGGAAAACACCTTTTGTGATTGTTACTAGAATGTAGCCTAAGGGGATATTAGATTTAAGGGATGTTGCTGGTGAAGAGAAGAGAAGTGTTACAGGGAAAGAATTTTCTAATTTTATGAAGTCTTTGCATGAGGAAGTAAAGTTGAGGTTGGAACAAAGCAATCTAAAGTATAAGGAGAATGCTGATAAGTCTATAAGATATCATGTTTTTGAAGTTTATGATGAGGTGATGGTTCATTTGAAGAAAGGAAGATTTTCTATTGGAACATACAATTAGCTAAAGATGAAGAAGTTTGAACCTTGTAAGATCTTGAGAAATTTTTGAAAATGGTGATGCTTATGAAGTTGAGTTACCTAAGACATTGCTATATCTCCTGTATTCAATGTTTCTAATTTGTATAAGTATCATGAGTTAGATGAAAAATTTATTGTATCAGATGATTAGCCTAAGAAGAAGATTAAAGAGGTTGAACATATATTGGATCATAATGTTTGTAAGAGCACAAGAGGAAAATATTAATATGAATAGTTGGTGAAATGAAAAAATAAACCAATTGAAGATGCTACATGGATTTCCCAATCTATGTTGGATTTAGCTGAAGTTGTGACATCTCAATGATTTATGAGAATCATTTCTTTTGATGCCAATTATCTGATGTAGGAGCATCCTAGGTTGTATTGTTGTCCTACATGATTGCCTTGTTTCTTAGTTGTTGCTAAGTTGCAATGCCTTGCATTGTCGAGTTCTTGAGGATGCCAAGTTTGTATTGGTTGCCAAGTTCTTGGTCTTGATTGAGTTCATGGTGTTTGCTAAGTTCCTAGTTTTTTATGAGTTCACAATATTTTCTAGGTTCCTGGTGTTTTTCAAGTTTGTGGTTGATGCTAAGTTCATAGTGGTTTCTGAGTTCACAATTATTTCTAAGTTCTTAGCACTGTCGAGTGCTACTATTGTTTTGGGTTTTCTTTGATCATTTTCTCTATGTCTAGTTCCACTTTGGCATGACCTTGCTTATTTAATTTTGTGGTGTGTATTTTTTGAGAGCTGACTTGTGGCTTTTATGCATTTAATGTAAGGGTTCATTTAGTTGGTATTTTTTAACAAGCCAACTTGTGGTTGTGCAAGTATTTAAAGGAGTCTTGGGTAAAGTCTTAGGAGAGGATAGTAGAGGATAGAGCTAAGGAAGATCAAAGTAAAGTTGGAATACAAAGTTTATCATTAAAGATTGAAGCCTAAATTATAATGTTGGTTGTAACCCAAAAGGCTTTATAGCTAGGAATATATATTGATGATTTGATTAATCTATAAAGCCCTTCGACTCTTTTATCTCCTTTGGTTGTTGTTTTTGTGTTGTCTTTTTAGCTGTGTTTACTCTTGTAGGTGGCTTTGGTAGCTAGGTGTACCTTTGGCCCTAGTTATCTCATGTCCTCCCTATGTCACATTTTCATAAAGAACTATTAGAGTAATTAGATATTTCCTAACTAACTCTAGTTTTCTTAAGCTAAACTTTAGGCGTCTAATAATTAATTATTTTATTTATTATGATGAAACCTAGGGTAGACCATTTTAGAGTTTTGATCTCTTTTTTAAGGATGATCTCTCTTTGTCATTATTAACCAATTCACTTTTGGTAATAGCAATTTTTCACTTTTTTTCTCATCAAGAACATCTCATCTATGGATCTGGGAATTTCAGCCTCCATATCTTTTTCTTCTCTTTCTATGACAGATGTCTACATGCAAGTGATTCTTGTGAGTTGTGGGGTTGATCTTTCATCAACTTCAACATGGTATTGGAGCTCAAAATATTCATGCCCCTATTATGTTTATGAGAGGTTTGGCTTGGATTTAAGATCTATGCTTTTTCTTTTAGAGGGTTTCATTTTTTAGAGTTATTTTGTATTGAATTTTGGGTTCACTAATTTTTATGTCACTTTGAGCCCAAACAAACATCACCATTGAGCTTAGAGCACCCCAAAACCCCTTTTTCATATAAATTTTATCCAATTTGGACATAGTAGGAATCTTAGGAAACATAATATTGCTTCCAAATTGGGTAAGTTTTCGAAGGCAACATTTTTTTGATTTTTTCCATGTACATCAAGCTTTCTTGGCACTATAATCAAGATTTTTGGTACAAAAATTAAGATTTTTGGGCACTTAACAAGAGTTTACATGTAAATCAATAATTTTAGTGCACAAATTGGGATCTTTGATGCACAAATCTAGATTTTGGCATGCATTCTAAGACTTTTTGGCACGTAAATCAAGATTATTGGCACTCATCTTGAAATGTTTTGGCACACATATTGAGATAGTTTTGTATAAAGGTAATACACTTCCTGAGGTAATTTCTAGTAGTATCGAGTACACTTTTTGAGGCATTTTGGCATGGATCCTGAGGTAGTATTTTTTAATTCTACCTTTCTAGTGCATCTTTGACCTACATGTGGTTTTTTGGCCATAACTTTCTCATTCAAACTCCATTTTTTGCAAATGAGATATCGCCAAAAAGGTAGTTTCAATCATATTCTAGTGGTGTAGGTTATTTTTAGTTTTGGTGCTCTTTTGATGGTTGTTTTGTCTATCAAATTTAGGAGTTCTTTTTGCACTCAAGGAGACATATTTTTAGACATTCAATTTTCCAGATTATGCTCCAAGCACATCTTATTCAATTTTTTTTCTTTTTTGCATTCTGGTGGATATTATGGTTGTTTCATGTCCATGGATCACTTATATTTATTTAGTTGATTTTTCATGGGTTGTACTATCTTTTATATTAGCCTTATGTCTCTTTTGACCTTTGTTGATTTGTAGTATTTTTGCAAATGCACTAAGATAAAGTGTTACTCTATTTCAGTTCAACATCTTGCACATCTTTGTATTTTTTTTACTTGCACTACATTATAAAGTGCCTTGGTTTCATGTTGGCCATATTCACAATATTCCTTTTTTAAGTGAGTGTTCCTTCTACAGTATTAGCCTCATGGTGTGTTGATGACACATTCCATTATAGGTGTTTGTACTTCTTTTTCACTCTCGATGTTCCTAGTTCTTCTTTCTATAACATATATTGCATTCAGTTTCATTGTTCATGTCTTACCTCTCAAAGGGGGTTATGTTAGTTCTATTTCTTTCTTGGTTTGATGGAGTGAGCTATGTATTTAGTATTTGATCCTATGTACTAGGCAATTGTAGTGGTTGGATACCTATGCATTTTGGTGAGATGGATCATTTACCATGTAGGCATTCTTTCCTTCCTATTTTTGGAGGCCATGAAGATATCTTCCATCTTCAATTGATCAGCTCTTTATAATTAGTCTTCTCTACCTAGTCATGTTTTATATAATGGAGGTTCTTCATATCAATAGTTTGGTGGTGTTTGTAACTTCATGCTTCAGTGATGTTCTTCATGATCATCTTTTGTTCCTATCTTCTAGGGCATTCTCTAGTTTGGAGACTTCTTTAGTCCTTCACTAGTTCTTTTTAGCATTATTTCCATCTCTTTTTGGAGTAGGGTTTTTCCCATGTGGTTTTCTCTATTTCTCCTCTTTTCAGAGAATTAGTTGTGCTTGGGTACCTAATCAGGTCTTGTTACCAGGACCCAAATCTACTTTCTCTAGTAGTTTCTATGTTTTTAGCTACTCCCTAAGTTTATCTTAAGGGGGGTGTTAGAGTAATTATATATTTCCTAATTAACTCTAGTTTTCTTAAGCTAAACTTTAGGCATCTAATAACTAATTATTTTATTAATTATTATGATGCAACCTATGTTAGACCTTTTTAGGGTTTCAATCTCCTTTTTGAGGATGATCTCTCTTTGTAATTATTAATCAATTCACTTTTGATAATAACAATTTTTCTCTTTTTTTTTTTCTCATCAAGAATGTCTCATCTATGGATCTAGGAATTCTAGCCTCCATAGCTTTTTCTTCTCTTTCTCTAATATATTTTTACATGCAAGTGATTCTTGGGACTTGTGGGGTTGACCTTTCATCAAATTCAACAAAAACATGTGATGGATTCAAAATTTTCAAGGTTTAATAACCTAAAATAAAGACCCAAATTGTTCTTGAATACCTCAAATCTGTAATTTCATTTAATCTTGATAAAGAAAAATTATGTGAATGACATATGTGTCTAAATATGATGAAGGGAAAGTTCTAGTCTTGGATCCATTCTATTTTTCTAAATATTGATTTGAGATGAGATACAAATGTTTGAATCATTGTTTGAAGGTAATGGAGGGCTAAAAGCACAAACCTGTGGCACCCTTTTGTAAGAGAAAAAGCTAATAAAAGTATAACTATTCAACTTCAATGACATAATACTAGTATTGTTATTTAGAATTTGAAAATGAAGTAAACTAATGAAATGTATAGAAATAGAAGAAGTTTAGGATTATAATTTTTAATAATTATTTATAATAAGAATTGATGTATTTTTCAAATTTTTATAGGTAATTTTTTATTTGCTAAAAAATGCTAAAAATTAGGGGTCTAGTTCCCACCACAAAACTATATGGAAATAAACTCGTTTCACTTTGATCTCAGAGTATGTTATAGAAAACATATATAGCTAGAAACAATCAAAAATAAAAATTGTCTTTAAACCTATATTTTCTCCTTTATAGTGATTCAAATTTCAACTCACCTAAAATTGATTGATAGTCATCTCCCACCACATTTTTCAAAATAAATCTATTCCAACTAGAAGAAAAATTATACATTCTAGAAGAGGACTCTCTCCTCTAGAATGTAATACGATTTTTAGATTTTTTTGATATGATTTAATATTTTTTCTTTCTCAAAATCAACATCTTTTTGAGTGTTAAAATATGAGCCTATAGAATTTTTTAATTACAATATACTAGATCTAATTAATACACTATAAACTCTATATGAGAATATTCATAAATTTGAGATCTATAAAATGGTGTTTATAAGTTATTTAACAATTATCATAAAAAATAGTAAGAGTTATTGAAACCTCATTTTTCTAAAATAATTTTATTTCTTTGGTAATTGGATACAAACTAGTATAAAATATGCATTTAATAGACATTTGGAATTAGAAAAGTGTGAGACCATAAATAACTTAGCTAGAATGAATATATCGAGATCATATGTTTGAACAAAATTAATTTTTAGATAGAAATACTCAAATTCATTCATTCTGGTAAGTTATCCTAAAAGGTGACATAGCTTTGTACTTTTACCTGGGAAGCATTGGTGAAAGTCCTCCATCTTGAAGCATTATTCTTAGAGGCATGGCTTCACTAGTAATAGAAATAGAGAAAACATCAAAAGATCCATTTATGCCCTAAAAGCCTAAAGAATGTATTCCAAACTATGGCGAAAATAAGAAAAAGAGGATACTAATTTATATCAATCACATGGGAATTAAATTGCAACAAGTTTATTGATGGTTGAAGCTCATGATGAAATAAGGAAGATACAAAAATGGAGTGGCTTGGTTCATTAATAATATTTAACATAAGACATCCAGTGATAAATTAGAAGAAGTCCCTAATAAGTTAAAGAGATGGAATCTATTGGAATACTTTAGAATAATTTAGAGGGGGGGTGAATTGGTTATCCAAGGTCCAGATGCATAAATAAAACTTTTCATGACTTAGTAAATCGATAAAACATTCATATCCATGCATCCATCCATAAGATTATGCAATCACTAAAACTTGTCGGTTACTATCAAATCAACTCACAGAAATGTAAAGAATGAAACATAATAGATTCATCAACACACTTAACATAATGATTTATGTGGAAATCCAATTTGGGAAAAGCCACTAGTAACATGCTACTTCTTTTCACTCTTTTAAAGTGATAACCTGTGAAAGGCCAACCTTGTTAAAGGTTACAATACACACTATTAAATGTGACCTGGTTAAGGGATTTCAATCACCCTATTAGAAGTGAATCTTGTTAAAGGACTTTAGGCCATTCACTTGGAATGCCACCAAGTTAAAGGATTTACAAATGACTATTAGGTCAACCTTAATTCAAAGGATTTACCCTAGACTAATACAATTGTTAGAGAGTAACAATAGAGCTTTGATCTAATACAACTTACAACTTCTCTTGCAGATTACAGATCTCTATTCAGTCCTTAATTTTTCTTAGCCCTCATACTTTGTAGCTCTAATAACTTGTTCACCCTTCAAGCATTCATCTCCTTGAGCCTTCTTGCTTAACTTGCCATTGCAGACTCTTCTCTTGGGTCACTTGATGAAGTAAAACCATTATGTCCTTATCTCCCTTAGATTCTCGCACACGACAACTTTGCTTCATGATCAAACATTCCTATAAATAGGAAATTAGGATATTTTCCCACTCATTTTCCATCATCCAAATTAAGATTCAGATGGATTAGGTAGAATACAATGTATCTATCCCATATCTCATATCTCTTCTAGAAACTTCTTCTAGAATCTATTTGAATTTGCCTAAAAATGGTTTATCTCAAATTTTGTGCCAATAGGTCATCAATCTTATCTTTCGCATGGTTCAAAAAATTCAAGAAAATGAAAATGTCAGCTCAGATTCAGTGAATCTTTGATCTTTAAAATAATGCAGCAACTCAACATTACCAACCTTTTGATGCTCAACACATACTACATTTCTTGACATCCTCTATAAAATCACTTAACATCAACTAAAGTTTATTGATATTCAACATCAACTAAACTTTACTCATCATCAACTATTTTACTCAGCTTGCACTAACTTTTCTTAGTGCCTACTATCCACTCGGTCAAGCTTGGCAGAAAAACTTTGCGTAACTTGTTCTTCTAAACTTTCTTGGTTTAGCCAACATTTGTAACCTTAAGTAGATTATCAATACATCTTGTCATCACTGTCTTAACTAATCCTTGTATTTCATTACATAATCATAACTCAACCTTTCCTCTAGGTGCATTTGTTACATTTTATTGATCAAATCCTCTTCATCAATCAACTGATTGATAGTAATTGAATCTTATAAGTAGTTTTCTTACTGGCAAATAGAAAGTTTGACATCAATGATAAAATAATGATTGAAACATATAGTCTTCTTCAACAATCTCCCTCTTTCAATAGTCTCTCTCAACAATGATCTTTTCAATCATATCTCAAAAATCTTCCTCTTTGGCATTGATGGCAAACCAAACTGATCAACTAAGTCAATCAAATGATGAACATCTTGTTCAACCAAGCTAACTGGGTTAAAACAGTAACAGTAAGACAATACCTAAAAGAAAAACTTGTATCAAAATTTCTCCCTCTATCAACAACTTCTAATTAGGTTACAAAATTACTTGTTATGGCTCTCTCTAAGTTCCTTCTTGTATCTTATGACTCCCTCTTACTAGGTGATTAAGATTTCTCCTTCAATATTTAAATTGGTTTGATCAGTAGAATATCTCTCTTTGTGATTATACATTCTAGCTTTGATATATCTCCTTTTTGATCAGTAAATCTCTCCTTCTTTTCTAGCTCTTGATCAATATCTCCATATCTATTTTGACTCTTGATCAATAGAATTTCTTCCTCTTTAACAAAAATACCAAAGACATATACCAAGAACTTGTCATCTTAAAACATGCAGATGTAGGCTTTTGCAGTTTCTCCCTCTATCACCTTGCTTGTGACTATTTTGAAGTTTCGATTCTGTGATTACTTTAGGTGGCTCCTAAAGTAAGATCCTCTTCATCTAGCCTTTGATAGGGGTATCACCCCTAGTTTACTTCTTAGATATTCATGGGAATTCTAAGGTAATGGTTTTGTGAAGGTATCAACAATTTGCTGCTTTGTGTTAACATATTCCATCTTCACCTCTTTATCTTGAACTAACTGTCTCAAGTAATGATACTTGATTTCAATGTGCTTTGTCTTTGTGTGCATCACTGGATTCTTTGATATATTGATAATACTTGTATTATCACAATAAGGTATCATTGGTTCTTTGATTTCTTTCTTCATTCCTTTGAGTAGCTATTTGATCCATATGATGTTTGTGCAATTTACAACAGTAATGACATATTTAGCTTCAACAATAGATTATGAAGTATAACTCTATTTATTGCTAGTCCATGTAACTAGTCTCTTTCCTAAGAAAAATAGTCCTCCACTGGTGCTCTTTTTATCATCAATGTTTCCAGCCCAATCAGCATTAGTGTAGGCTCTCAATTCAACCTTTTCATTCTTCTTGTAGTATAGATCAAACTCTTTTGTTCCTTTTAGATATCTCATTATTCTCTTTACAACCATTAAATAATTCTCCTTGGGATTAGCAGAGAATTTTGCAATGATCCCTATAGATAATGTAATATTAGGTCTGCTATATACTATAGATTACAATTTCCCAATCATAGACCTATACATGGTTTGGTTCACCTCAGCAAAATCATCATTCTTTGACAACCTGTGTCTAGTCACCATAGGTGTAATTACTGGTTTGGAATCCTCTAATCTAAAAGTTTTCAATATTTCCTTGACATATTTTGACTGAGTGATGTATATACCATATTTTATTTGATATACTTGCAAACTCACAAAAAAATTGATCTCTACAAACATAGACATTTCAAATTCTTACTTCATCTGATTTGAAAAATCCTTACATAAAAATATTGACTTCCAAATATGATATCATCAATAAATATTTTAGATAACAAAATACCTTTTCCTTTCTCTATCTTTATGTATAGATTGTTGTTATTATTAGTCCTTTCAAATCCAATCTTCACAAGATAATTATGAAGTCTCTCATACCATGCTCTTGGTGCTTGTTTCAAACCATATAGAGCTTTGTACAGTCTACATACCATGTTCTTATTGTTATCATTAACAAAGCCTTCTAGCTACTTTATGTAAACTTCTTCCTCTAATATGCCATTCAGAAATGTAGATTTAACATCCATTTGATAAACTTTGAACCTTTGTATGCAACATAAGCAAGTAGAGTTCTAACTCCTTCCAATCTAGCAATAGGGGAGAATGTATCTCCATAGTCAATTCCTTCTTCTTGTGCATATCCCTTGCAAACTAATCTTGCTTTATTTCTTGTGACTTCACTATTTTATCTAGCTTGTTTTTGAATACCCACTTGGTACCAATCACATTCTTTTCTTTTGGTCTAGCAACTAGACTCCATGTTTTGTTCTTTTCTATTTGCTCAATCTCCTCTTCCATGGCTTTGTACCACTCAGCATCTTCCAATACATATTTTACTATTTTGGGTTCCTTCAAGCTTATCAAACATGTTCCACTTCTCAATCTATTTCTTGACATTATTCTAGAATCTTTATCTCTAATGATTTGAGTAGAAGGATGATGTCTTTTGACATACTTAGACAACCTTGGTTCAACTCTTATTTCTTCATTTTTTCTTTCATCTTCAGAATCAATGTGTATATCTTTGTCAAGTATCTTAGAATCTCCTTCATGTATACTAATCTTAGAATTAGAATACACATCCACTTCATCTTTAACTTGACATCTGAATGCATCTCAATTCTTGAATGCAACTCAACATTCATAGGGTGTGACTCGGTAGTCACTATAACTTGATGTTGATTTGAAATTTGATTTGCAACATCTTCTTCAACAAGCATTCCTTTATAAAAGTATACAAAAGATTTGTATTCTTCTAGATTTTTCATAGATTCAGCATCATGTACTTCTGTATATTCATCAAAATTCACATTTTCACTTTCCACAATTTTGTTAGTGTTAGTATTCAAACACTTATAGGCTTCACTTCTTGTGGAGTATCTTAGGAATATACCTTCTTCATTTTTTGCATCAAGCTTATCATTCCTAACATCTTTAAGAATGCAACACTTGTTTCCAAATACCTTAAAGTATTTTACATTGGGTGGATATCCATACCATAGTTCAAAAGGTGTTGAATGAGTACCTTTCTTGATTGTTACATGGTTCAAGGTATAGACAGTTGTACTTACAACTTCTCTCCAAAATTTTAGAGCAACATTCTTCTGCATCATGAACACTGTGTCTATTTCTCCTTTTAGCTATTCCATTTTGTGGAGGTGTTCTAGGGGTAGATGTTTGTATTTTGATTCCTCTATCATTACAAAACATCTCAAATTCATTTCCTGTGAATTATCCTCCTCTATCTAATCTCAAACATTTCAGACTCTTACCCATTTCTTTTTCAACTCTTGCCAAGTACCACTTAAACATTTGAAAAGAATCAAATTTCTATTTCACAAACATAACTATCATCATCCTAGAATAGACATCAATACATAGCATTATGTACTTATCTCCCTTGTAGCTTTGTACTTCAATTGGTCCACACAAGTCAATATGAAGAATCTCTAGTATTCCTTTAGAGGTATACATTTTACTCTTAAAACTTGACTTTGTCATTTTTCCTAATTGACATTGTTTACACACTATATTATTAGGCTTCTTTAACTTAGGCAAAACCTCTAACTTTATTCATGTTACTGATACTAACCAAGTTATCAAAATTAACATGACATAACCTTTTATGCCAAAGCTATACATCATCAAATTTTACAACAAAATAAGTAGCATCCTCTATATCAAGGTAGAATAGATCACTTCTAGTCTGATCACCTTTTCCAATCAGTTTCCCATTTGTGTCATGCATCTTAGCAATCTTGGTTTCAAATTCAACCTTGCATCACAAAATTTTCAATTGTGACACACTCAATAGGTTATAGTTTAGTCCTTCAACATAGTAAGCACTGTCGCATGAAATCTTATTTGTGAGTTTGATAGAACCTTTTCCTTTTATCAAACATGGTGCATCATTACCAAATCTTACATTATTTCCATCATAAAATTTAAGGTAATGAACTTACTTTTGTCTCCAGTCATGTGATGTGAGCATCCACTATCAATGATCTATCTATCATTTTTGTTCACATAAGTCACAAGTGCAGCTTCCTCATCTTTATCAAATTCATCCTTCATTACAACATAGACCACTTCATCATCATGCTCATTAGAATCATCCCTTGTTTCCTCTTTAGCAATATAGCATGACTTCTTTCCTTTATCTTTGTAATCTTTGTTATCATCTTCTCTTTTGATCTTGTACTTGTCACCACTTTTGTAGTTCTTCTTCTATGTACATCTTGCAACAATACAACCAACCTCATTACAATTAAAACAAATGATGGGTAATGTACCTTTGAACTTGGCTTTAACTTTGTAGAATCTTTTTTCCATTAGTGCTTCCAGTTGTTCAACATCTTCCTCATTGTATCACTATCACTAGACATATATTTTATCTTTCTCTTCTTCTTCTACTTCACCTCATTAGAATCTTTCAATAACAACTTAGCTTTGAAAGCAGATTCAAGACTCACAGGTTTGTAATTATCAAAGTTAGATAGGTCAAAAGTAGTGAGTCTACCTATCAGACCTTCAAGGATTAGATTATTTTGTGGAATACATCTTCGTTCTTGAATTTTAGAAAATCTAATAGCATAAATAGGTTGTAGTGTTCTCAAGAATTCACTTAGCACAATATCATCATCTATCTGACCAATAGCTCCTTTTATTGCACTAACAACTTCTTTTATTCTAACAACATATTGAGCAATATTTTCACCTTCATCCATTCTCATATCATCAAACTTAAACTTTGAGACTTTTAGATTTGGGTGTTTGAACATTTTTGTCTCCTCCATAGATGGTGGCTAGGGCATCCCACATTTTCTTTGCACTATCAAGACCTTTGATATCATCAAATTTGGTATAGCTTAGGGTAGAGGCAATATCCAACATAGCCTAATTGTTTTCTTTCTTCTTCTTCATATTTTTAGCAGTTAGGACTCCAACTAGATCAACATGTTCCACATAAATGGTAGATTGTGCATGATCTCCAAGTCCTCCAAGGTGTAGCTTCATCAAAATTTTTCATGTAGGAAAGTTATCTCTATTTTGCTTGGGTACTTCTCTTTTAGACATCTTAATCTTTGTGCTTATAGTACCTTGAAACTAGTCCTCTTAAGAAGTTGGCTCTGATAGCATTTGTTTGAATACTTTAGAATAACTAAGAGGGGGGTGAATTAGTTATCTAAGGTCTAGATATATAAGTAAAACTTTTCATAGCTTTGTGAACCCATAAAACATTTATATCCATGCATGCATCCATAAGATTATGCAATCACTAAAACTTGTAGGTTACTATTGAATCAACTTCTAGAAATGTAAAGCATGAAACATAATAGATTCATCAACACACTCAACACAATTATTTATGTGGAAACTCAATTTGGGAAAAACCACCAGTAACATGCTACTCTTTTTCACTCTTTTGAAGTGATGCCCTGTGAAAAGCCAACCCTATTAAAGGTTACAATACACACTGTGAAATGTAACCTAGTTAAGGGATTTCAATCACCCTATTAGAAGTGAGCCTTGTTAAAGGACTTTAGGCCATTCACTTGGAATGATAGCCAGTTAAAGGATTTACAAATGGCTATTAGGTCAACTTTAATTTAAAGGATTTACCTTAGACTGATACAATGGTTAGAGAGTAACAATAGAGCTTTGATCTGATACAACTTACAACTTCTCTTGTAGATTACAAATCTCTATTCCATCCTCAATTCTACTTGGCCTTCATACTTTGTAGCTTTGATAGATTGTTCACCCTTCAAGCATTCATTTCCTTAAGCCTTCTTTCTTAACATGCCATTGCAAACTCTTCTCTTGGGTCACTTGATGAAGAAAAACCCTTAACTCCTTATCTCCCTTAGATTCTCGCATGTTACAACTTTTCTTCATGACCAAACATTCTGATAAATAAGAAATTAGGATATTTTCCCACTCATTTTCCATCATCCAAATTAGGATTCAGATGGATTAGGTAGGATATAATATATCTATCCAATATCTCATATCTCTTCTAGAAACTTCTAGAATCCATTTGAATTCACCTAAAAATACTTTACCTCAAATTCTGTGCCACCAGCTCATCAACCTTATCTTCCACTTGGTTCAAAAAATTCAAGAAAATAAACTTTTCAGCTCTAATTTAGTGAATCTTTGATCTTTAAAATAATGCAGACACTTGGCATTATCAACTGTATGATGCTCAACACATACTACATTTCTCAACATCCTCTATAAAATCACTCACCATCAACTAAAGTTTACTGATGCTCGACATTAACTAAAGTTTACTGATGCTCGACATCAACTATTTTTCTTGGCTTGCACTAACTTTTCTTGGCACCTACTATCCACTCGATCATCATTATCTCAACCGATCCTTGTATTTCATTACATAATCATAACTCAACCTTTCCTCTAGGTACTTTTGTTACTTCATATTGATCAAATCCTCTTCATCAATCAACTAAGTGATAGTACTTGAATCTTATAAGTAGTTGTCTTACTAGCAAATAGCAGGTTTGACACTAGTCACAAAACAATGATTGAAACACGTAGTCTTCTTCAAAAATCACCCTCTTTTAGTAATCTCTATCAATAATGATCTTTTCAGTCAGATCTCAATAGGAATCATGAGCTAGGTAATGAGTTAGTGCAATTTTTGGGCATGTGGAAAATGTATGGATAAGCTACATAATGTAAGGCATGCATCTTCAGGAGCTATCTCAAGGTATCATTATTTGTTGATAATGGTGATTGTGGAGGATTCATTTGGCTTGAGAATTTGGGCATCTTCAATAAAAACCAAGCATAGGAAATGTGTGCCATCATGCCGATAAGGGAACATAAGCATGAAAATAAAGCATTTGATGAAATGCATATAAATATGCTTAGAGGAGTTTATGTTTGGGATAAAGGGAAATACTTCAATTAGTATACATGTTGCAACATTAATATATGAGTTTCCCATAACATGAACCATATATCCAAACACAATCAGATGGAAGCATCATGATCCCCACATAATAGAGGAGATGGATTGAGATCATAATTTCTACTCACTCGACACCACACTATGCTTGAGCCTGTAGATGTTAATGGGAATCCTTGTTGGTTCACAGACTAAATAAGTTAAGATATGTAGACCATATTTCCTATGCATTTCGGAAATCTCCAATTCATAAGTTTTGGCAATGCCCTCATTGCCAAAGGTTTACTCTTTCTTGTTGGGAATAACTATTCTATTAAGGAGTGCAGACACTTGATAGGTTTATAAGTTCATGAAGGTAATAGTTTATGTAGGTTGATAATACTAATGCAACAATCATAACTTGGTGTCATGAGTGGCGAATGTTCCTTGTGGATATGTAGAAGGCATGGTGATCTTATTCACCTAGCATATTTGAGGCATACACATTGACTATCTTAAGCTTAATTTCCAACAATTTAGGAGGCAAAAATTGTAGAAGTGTCTCAAGTGTTTGAAGGAATGCTTCAATGTGAAAAATATAGTTGATAGGATTGTACATTAAATGATGGTTGAACACAGATAATGTGTGGAGCTCTTGACCCTTTGAGGGAAAGTTGCGAAGGCCCATAGAAATGGATTTCTATGAAATATAGTGTTATTGAGCTATAGGCAGAGATACCATCAGGCCCTCCACATGATGATTGAAGATAGATATATCAAACTTGATAAATGGCCATGAATTGTTCAACTAAAAATAGATTCATCCATGGTAATGTAATAAATAAATCCAAAAGGAGATAGACACATGACCACCTTTTCGAGAACACATATATGTATCCTTCTAAAATGGTATATATCTTCATCATTAGGACAACCATGATGTTATGAAATCTCATCCCAATAAGTTGATAAAGGAGATATCTTGTGAAATTAAAAACATTAATAAAAAAGAACCGGAGAAGTTAGTAGAAGAAAAAATTATGAGAATTGACACATAAGAGAGAAGTATTATTTATTATAAGATTTTTTGGTCTTAGAATTGTTTTGACAATTGAGTGTCAACACACTTAACCAAATTTCATATAGAATCCAAGTACACTATATGTGCCAAGCCCGAATTCCAATAGGTGTCGAGTGACTTTAGGTGCTGAGTGAAGTTCAAGTACCAAGTGATCTACATGTGTCGAGTAAGCTTGAATGCTACATGTGTCAAGCAAGCCAAAATTCTACATGTGCCGAGCAAGCTAGAACGCTGCATGTGTCGAGCAAGCTAGAATCATACACGTGCCAAGCACTAGTAATCCAGTATGTGCTGAGTAACACAGATTGGACATAGTTGTTTGTAATTGCACAAACACCTATGTAAACCTTTTTTTGAGCCAACATAAAAGAATCTCGAAGGATAAGAATGAATCTTTTATATTTCCTATGCAATCAGTATGTAACCAATAAGAAAAGTGCAAGGAATGAGTGGGAAATAAATATTTAATGTGGATTGTAGATTCATACCTAACTCTAAGTCTTCAAAATCCTTAAAAGGAGGATGAAATCCCATTGTATGCATGGAAGAGAGTAGTGTATGGGTAAACTATAGCAAAATTTAGAAGGAAGTGTTAAAGACTTAGTGATTCCATTAGCATTGCATATTCAGTTGATCAAAACAAAGCAAGATCAAGTGCCTGAATTCAACAATCAAGGATTGTAAGCTATCAAGTTTATTAATCTAATACTCTCTAGCAATTGTATTAGAAAGAATATCCTATGTTGATAGGTTAGCTTAACAGCTAGGTTGTAGAACCTTTGACAAGGTGATAAAATCCTTTAACAAGGTGACACTTCATGTAAAGTGTTTGTAAATGCTTTAGATAGGTCATTATTGATACAGTGTAAAGCTTTTAATAGGGCAAGCCATTAACAATGTAGACCATCAGAAGTGGTCAAACATTATTACTACAGTGATATTTTGTGGGTATCTGCCCCACCCTAGTTTTACCTTCTCATTTTGGAGGGTTTCTGGGTTACAAAATTTGGTGTTATGTGTTTTGATGTATGTGTTTACTTTATGCTTAATTGATATGTTTACATGCATGCAATTTATTTTCAATTAAAAAGTTTTTAAGGTTAAAATGTGATACTTTTGATTCACCCCCCCCTCTCAAAAGTATTCTTCCCATTTGATTATTCCAACAATTGGTATCAAAGCTGAGTTCTCACAAGAAGAAGCCTTACAAATTGGAGAAATGATTTAGAAATGGAAGTCTACAAACTTGGGAAGATCATAGAGAATTAGGCAATTGACATACAACTTTCTTTACATTCTTTGGAAGAAGCTAGAGGAGAACTGAGAAAATCATTACAAAGAAGAAAAGAGATTGCCATAGCTGAGAATGACACATAGTACAAGGAGATTGACAACTCAAATATGTTTTCAAATGGAAATTCTAAAAAAATTGATGCAGCAATAGCAGACCTGATGGAGAAGAATAGAGCTCAAGCAAAAGAAATCAGAATACTCAAGCTTGAACAAGAATCACAAGCCATAATACTTTGTGAGGTGACTGAACAAAAGAAAAGAGCCATTGAAGAAAAAGTCATGATAGAAGATGACAAGAGAAATCTTACCAATATACTAGAGGAAAAGACAATTGAGTTTGAAAGAATTTCTAACATGTAGCTGGACACCTTAAGTTAGATGATGAATGCACATCATGAACTAAATGTCAAGGATATTGAGATCTCTACATTGAAGATGCAGAATGAACAATTGCAAAATGACTTGAAAAGAGAGAAGGAGATTGCAAAGAGCTTCAACAAACCCAATGAGGCCATCAAGTACTTTGAGTAGCTACTAAAATCACCAAGGGCTAGCAATGATACTATAGGACTTGGTTACATCAGCACTAAACAAGGAGAGTCCTCCAAAATTGCAAAAGAAAGGAGTAACAAAGTTAAGAACACTAAACCTACTTGTCATTTCAGTGGTAACAATGGACATACTTCTAATGTATGTAGGAGTAAGAATGCCCATCAACATGATAAGCCTAAAAATACAAGTTACTATCACAAGTGCAAAAAGCAAGGACATAAAGCACATAATTGTAGGACTAGGACTATCAGAGCACCAAAATTTGAAGGCCACCACTACAATTACAAGAAGTATGGACATAGAGCTTTTGAGTACAGATCAAAGCCTGTATGGACATCAAATCAGACAACAAGAGAAGGTAACCCTAGTCATCACTGCAATTGGGACTATAACACTAGGTATAACTATCATTACTATTAGGAATATGGACACATTCCTAAAAATTGCATAAGGACACAATTCAAAGGAAACTACAGCAGATGGTTAAGTAAAACCACATGTTTCAGTTGCTTAAAGATTGATCATATCATCAAGAATTGCCCAACAAAGTCAAAGGCACCCAAGTTAGAAGTCAACAAAGGAAAAGAGAAGGTAGATGTTAAACACATCAGAGGACAAATGAACAAGACTTGGAAGAAGAAAGATGAGTGTAGCTCATCAAATGAAGGGATCACTTCACCTAATAGGTCAAGTGGTCACACTTCATCTAACTAAGCAAAAGAAGGCACGAGGGACTGATTTATGAAGCTTTATAATATATTAGTTCCTAAATAAGATAGTACTGAAAAGAAGAGACCGGCATGATTAGAGATGTAAAGTTGAAACTTAAAGTTTTCACCAGTATTACTAAGCTGGCCTTGGATGTTGAGCAAACATTAGTATATGCCAAGCTACTAGTAGGAGCTGAGTGATTGGTCATAGATGAGTTGGCAATGGAAGCCGAGTGAAGAATAAATCTACTTGGAGTCGAGTGATGGAAAGTCAATGGAAGCTGAGTTATACTAAAATCCTTAAGGAGCCGAGAATATAATTGTATACACACTAAGCATTTAATGTTATGTTTTGAAGGGTATAAGGTTGCTTTTTGATCATTTCTTATCATTTTGAACATAGAACAAGAATGAGAAGAGAATAGAAGTGATTGATGAACATAAATTGAAGCTTTTGCATAGATTTCAACAAAGATCAAGCACCATTTTCATCGATCTAAGGTATTCTTCAACTGCCAAGTTGCGTAGTTATAAAATTTGATATCTTTTGAAACCCTAGATTTGCAATATGGCTTCTAGTTCTAAAAAACCTAAGGAAAAGGAAGGTTTTGAGGTTTAGTTGGTTAGCAATGAGGTCAAAAAACTATATTTTAGGCCAATTCTTGAAGTTGCTTATAAAAATGACCCTACTGGTGCATTATCCATGATTCCACCCAAAGTCATAATGGTGCAAGATGTCAAGAAATGTTACAAGTGCAAGATAGGTGCAATAGGAGACTTGGAGATTTTTCAAGCATATAATAAACTATGTGAAAATTGAGTGCTTAAGGAGGAATTTCAAATAGTTGAGAAGAAGGGCTTAACCCATGCCCTAGTTTTCCCCACAGTTTTCAAAACTGAATGGACAAGAATTATTTTAAGCAGGATACATAATGGTTGTTTATGGCTAGGAGGACCTATCAAGATAACAAAGAGAATTGTGCATAGTGTTACAGGTTTTCCAACCCTAGATCAGCACACAACCTTGTGAAGTGATTCAAAAGAAGCTATTGAAAAGGAGACTCAGGAAAAATGGAACAAAAGGGGCATGACTATTGATATAATCATAGATCCCCTTCTGGACTTTTCTGTAAGAATCATATCTCATAAGTTTTATCAATCTAGTAGATTGAATAGTGTTCCATGCATTGCTGTGGATGTGGCATACAAAATTGTTAAGAAAGATCATTCATATGATCTAGACAAACTGTTATTACAATAGATCATGGAGAATCTGGGAGCAATAAGAAGATCAAAAGGTGCTCAGTGTAAGTTTGGATTAGTTCTAATTTTTATGTTTTTCTATGTTTTGGAAGAATTTCCCTCTTTTGGCAAGGTGAACGAGAAATCAAATAGGTTAGCTATTACTCAAATTAATGAGTACATAGAACAAATGGGAGATAACTTTAACTCTCTAATGAAAACTTACTTTGAGGATTTCAAGAAATCCATGAAGCAAAGATTGAGGATACCAATTTACCTAGTGGAGAAACACATCAATGATATATGTTTCTTGGTTGATATTGATTATACTTATATCCAAGTAGCAATTCCAATGACTAGGTGGCTAAGACCTCTAGGATATGAGTTGAACATTGATGAAGCATTAACAACAATCACAACATTTCTTGTAGAAGAAATTGATAAGGAGGCACCCCGCTTTGGAACATATGATGTGGTATGATCCAAGGTAGATATGGAGCTAAAAACTACTTCCGCCTTATAGAATAAAGATGATGTAGGAGCATCTAGAGGTATAAGGGCAATCCTATGTCACCCAAAAAAAAATATACTTAGACTTAGTTTCCATTTCATGTGTTTTCATTTTTGGATACCCATTTGGGTCAAATAAAGGTTCCAACTCTCACAGTTCCACTATCAGTGTGTTTAAAAATCCCAAAAAAATAGGAGCATGTAATTGGGCCATCATTTTGGTAAACTAGAAGGTGTGAATTGGCCAGATGAATGTAATCGTGATTTAGAGCATTCCAGAAAAAGAATCAGGTCAATAGACCCCACGGTTTGAAAGTTATTGCAGTTTTTTGGGTTTTGGAGACCTCCTAAGAATACTTCAAAGTCAGCTTAGGGGCATTAAATGACCTCGAAAAGGGCCAAAAAATGGGGGAAAAGAAAATCTGGTCCATAGGGCTATAGAGCACTTTGAGAGCTTTCCAAAAATGTAAACAGTTCGTCAATCGGAGCTACGGTTCAAAAGTTATGCCTCCCGAAAGTTTGATTACCGTTTCTGGATTCTTCTAGATTTGTACTGACTTCTAATGCAGCTTCTGGAACCTTCTATTTGGTCGGTGGATGCCTACTAGCACTTTCTAGAATGTACTCCTAGTCCTTAACCCTTTGGGGTCTATTTAAGGAGATTTCTGGCATTGTAAAAGGCAGTTTGGAGTGGAGTTTGAGAGGAGGTACTGAAAGGAGAAATTATCTCTAGATTTATGCTATTGTAAGCCCTTAGGGCATTTTTTGAAATTTATTTTCTCTGTACTATTTGTACTAGCTTATTTTCTTAGTTAATACAATTTCCCTTTTCTATTGTGTCCATTCTGTTCTTGGGTTGTGTTCCCATCAAAAGATAAGCTTGTGAAGAAGCTTAAGGAAAAGTTTAGAGAAGGCACTATATGTGAAGGTGCTAAAGCTAAGGAGGAGGAAGAAGATGATTATGATGATGAAGAGGAACATTGACCTCTTGAATTGAAACAAGGCTTAGGTTAAGATGAAGAAGAGGTAGAAGGTACCAAGGAAGAAGAAGCCAAGGAAGTAACAACTCAAGCTGAGCCCAAAAAGAGAAAAGCCAAAGCCCAGTCTACAGCCCAACCTAAAAAAAAGAAGGGTACTATTGTCACAAAAGTTTGAACCCATGTCCAAAGTTTTTACCTAAGGACAACCTTGTGAAACATGGAAACAACCTCCAAGCTATGGGACTTGAACTATGAGGTTGATTCTCTGGAGAAGGCCGACTTCCTTTAATATCAAGGTGCACCTAACTACTCTTGGAGAGGAAAAGGGGGAAGGAATGCATAGAAGCAAATCTACCTATTCTAACCTAATGGGGTGATGCACCAAAAGAGAGTGTTCAAACCAATCTCTACCCATACATGCACTATTGAACCATCATGACACCAAAATATATACACATTTAGACTTTCTTTAATCTAACAATTACATGTAGATCAGAAAACCCAAATGAATGACATAAGGAAAGAGGGGATTCACTTATATACCATTCATAGGCCAAAAGAGATACAATCATGCAAGATTGTAGATCTCTACAATACACCAATGAGAGGTAAATAGTTCTTGCACTTTACATCAATGGCTAGAGGAGATAAGGGAGAATGTCATGCAATTTAGAGGCAAAGGGAATTTACACTGAAGTTGCAAAGCAATATCAGAGAAGTCAGAGAAGAGTCGACCACACAAAAAAAATCTATAAAAATTACCTTTATAGTTAAGGTATAACTAAGATGTCTTCTAACTAAAGTTACTCCACAACTACTACGATTAAGTCTTACAGAGAATAATCATGTAGATCTATGGAAAATCCAACCTTGGCACAGACTCAGACACCATGAAATCTGATACTTTTCTAAAATAGGGCCTTGAGAAGACATCAAACAATGCTATTAAACCATTTTAACCAAGTAGATGGGTAGGATCAGAGGTGGTGGAGTGTAGCATTCACTCAGGGGTGGTTGGAATTGATCATGAAGATCAAATTCTGCAAGAAAACTTGATTTCCTTCTTTTTTAGCTCGTGAATTAGCAAGGTCAAATAGTCAACTAAATTCTGCCACCAGGATGAGCCATGTGGACCAATGATTTCATTTCATTTTTCCACCCCACAAAGTCTCCATATGGTTGACCACATCTAACTAACTAACCGCACCACCTTTTCAAAACCCTGACTATGGCAGTTTTCCAATTGCCAGCCTCGACTACCAATGCCTTAGCTGGGCCCACTAGGACATGTGTCCTTTAGGCACTTCCCCACAATGTTTAATTTCCTCACATCTTCATATTGTGAGAAAGTGCTGATTGTTGATCTCTATGAGATCAATGATTGTGAAAGATCCTCCATATATTGCATTTGCTCTTTAAAATTTCTAGGCCCACGAGCACTCAACATCTGACTTAGCATGACCTAGCACCACCTTGGCATCCAACTGTGGCATAAGGAAAAAACCTAACCCCACAAGGACATGTGGTAGTGAGCTGCATGCCCACATTCCTTAAAACTCATGCAAATTCTTATTGCGAGTATGTGCTAGCCATTGATTTTGGGAGATCTAATAGTGGAAGGTATAACTGAGAACATGTGACATCACTATAGGCTTTATTCCTTTGGACTGGCGGGGATATGTGGTGATCTATCACTTGCCCCACATTGTTAGGAAGTTTGACCAAACATAGAATGTGGGAAAGTAGGTGCCAACCAAAATGCCAACTGGACTAAGACCTCTTCCCTCTACAGCCCACAAAAGAAGATAGACCCACCTGCCATGCATCACAAAGGGGCTTCCCCACAATGTTTAATGGTCATTTTTTTTGAAAATGCAAGAAAGTGCCCACCATAGATCGCCAAAGATCTGACGGTGCAGAAAGTTGTGGGAAAATAGGAAGTTTAATCATTTTATTTTTTTATATTTCCTAGGCATTAAAATGATAAAAAAGTGGGGAGAGACTGTTGGGTGGGCTTGCATTTGAAATTCAAATTTTGGCAGGAGGCAAAAATAAGCAACATTTCTGGTGACTCAGAGGGAACACAAGCTAGCTATGTTCATGACCAATGGCCTTATGCATCACATAGGGACCACTCCATAGTGCATCAAATTTTGAGTGTCTCCTTGGTTTCACCCTGTCTGCATCCCATTTCAAAACTAAATCACCTTCTCTAAAGATTTTGACCCTAGCCTTCTTGTCAAAGCTTCTTTCACCTACTATTGATGTGATTCTAGGGTCTGCATGGCCTAATTTGTTTTCTCTTCCAGCTCCATCAACTCTGCCATTCTCACTGTCATGGCATCATCTTCAATTAACTCTAGCTAATGAGCTAATTCTAGGAATGGGAATTCTAATGAAATCAAAAGCCTTGCTTCTTTTCCATATACCAACATAAATGGTGAATTTCCTATTTACCTCTTAGGTGTTATCCTGTCAGCCCATAATGTAGTCCTCAACTTTTGATGCCAACACCTCTGGTTATCCTCTATAGTTCTTTTCATAATCCTAATTAGGTTTTTTTTGGATGAATTAGCTAAACCATTACCATTATCTTTGCTCAAAAGAAAATCTTTAACACTTGTATGGGGTACTAACAGATGGATTTTATTATGAGATAGGAGGTGTCAAAAATTTTTTAAAGCTCCGATGACTACAAGGGCCTACTTCTCTACATAGCTATATTTGTTTTCATACTCTTTAAGCCCTTCACTAAACAAGGCTATGGGATGCTCTTCATCTTTATCATTTGTTTGAGTCAAGATAGCAAAAATGTTTGACTCACCACCTAGGGTATAAAGGATGAAATCCTTTTCAAAATTTGGGTTAATGAGAGTGGGGGCTAAGGCTATGGCTACCTTGATCTCTTCAAAACTTTCCTTCCCTTCCTTGGTCCATGCAAAGACCATACTTTTCTTGAGCATATCTGTAAGGGGTTTTACGATGGTAGTAAGATTAGGGATAAATCTTCTCAAAAAATTTATCCTGCCAAGGAAACTTTGCAACCCTTTCTTATGTGTAGGAAGAGGGAGAGAAAGTATTGCTTTTGTTCTTTCTAGATCAATGGTTAAACCATCCTCAAATACAATGTTTCCTAATAATTTTCCTTGATTGGTAGCAAAGACACACTTGCTTGGGTTAAGGGATATCCCAAACTCTCTACACCTTGAGAACACCTATCTTAAATGATCAAAATGATCTTCTACATTCTTTGAATACATTATGATATCATCAAGGTAAACTAATACAAACTTTTCAATCATGTTTTTGAAGGCCATCTCCATTTCCTTCTGAAATGTAGCACCTACATTGGTTAGCTCAAATGGCATCTTACAATAAGCATAGGTACCCCATTTGGTAGTAAATGTAGTCTTGTACCTATCAAACTCTTTGACCAGCACTTGATTGTAGCCAAAAAATCCATCAAGAAATGAAAACCTCTTTGAACCACTGACCTTAGACAAAATCTACTCCATGGAAGGGAGAGGATGGTGATCTTTAAGGGAAGCTTGGTTAAGGTCCCTAAAGTCCACACACAATCTAATTTCTCCATTCTTCTTCCTAACAGTGACAAGGTTTGCTACCCATGATGAGTGCTTGATGGGGAAGATTATATTGGCCTCAATCAATTTGGATAGCTCTTTTCTCATTAAGGGTTCAATTTTGGGATTCACTGGCCTCTATTTTTGTCGTACTGGTTTGACATTATCATTTAAATCTATGGTATGCTAAAACAACCTTGGGTCAAAACCCCTTAAATCATCATATGTCCAAGAAAATACATCATTAAATTCTTGACATAGATGAATAAAACTTTCTTGCTCAGCTTCAGAACATACCTTCCCCATGTTTAAGGATTTTCCATCAGCAACCATGACTGGGGTGTGCATCTTTGTCAACAGCTAGGTTCATGACTCTGCCTCTTGCTTGGTCATCAGGATTGAAAAACCTCTCTAAAGTAATGAGACCCATAGGCAATTTGTTGGAATTGAGGTTAATGATTTGATCACCATACTAATCTTGCAGTCTCGACTAGTTTCTATCTAAAAATTATTCTTTATTCTGTAAGAAGCTTACAATTTGTTCATCAGATTTAAACACTTTCCAATGGATGTTGTTGTCAGGGATGGAAGGCCTCACTACCATTTTGATTTGCTTATTCTTATTCTCCTCAAGATTCCTTGACACATCATGAGATGCACCTATTGCTACAAGTCTATTCGCATGCCTATTTTCTTTTTTAGGGATGCTTTGAATATTAAATGCATCAAAACCCTTAGACAAATCCTGTACCCTATGTTTATAAGACTTGAGCAAACTGTTCTTGGTGGTATTATGATTTCTCACTTGATTAACCACCAACTCACTATCTCCATATACACTTAAGGCTTGAATTCTTCTTTTCTGAGCAAGTAGGAGACCTTGAATCAAGGATTCATACTCGACCACATTATTAGTGCAACTAAACTAGAGCCTAAAGGAGAAGTAGTACCTTACTTGTGCAGGGAAAATCAACATCACACCAACCCTTGATCCATTCTTATTTCTTGACCCATCAAAGAACATACTCCATATCCCACTCACATCTTCTTTAGTCTCCACAATATTGGGAACTAGAGCATCCTTCTCTAATATACAATATGTACTGAGGCTTGTCTCAAGGGTTTTTGACATAGGATCAAATTGATATGCATTAGCCCATTCATCTAAGAGAAAATTAGGTATCTCTGCTAGGGAAGTAGTAGGCTCACTCATTATGTCATTCTCATCCATTTCTAGGATAATGCAATTCATGTTGATAAGATTAGGGGTGTAGGGTTTGGTATGATGGAGGACTTGAGACTCTACTCTGATTGAAGCTTTGGTCCCATATCTTGTCCTAAAAGACATATATGACCAATCATAAGATATGTAACCACCTATTTGGGTAGTGAAGTCTCTTGATAGACAGATGGCAAAATGTGGCTTGACTTTAACAATAGATATATCTTGAGTTAAAATACAACCAGGGCATGCATGTAGGGCCATCTCCACATTCCTAAGGATCCCTAAAGTCTTGATAGTACTACCATCCAAGTGTAATACATCTCTAACAATAGGCTCATATTTCATTTTGAAAGAATTAGCAACACACCTAGGCATCACTGAACTACTAGTCCTTGAATCAATCAAGCAATTGTGGACTATTTTACCCCCTATAATTAGAGAAACATAAATTGTGGCACTTTCCATGCTGGGTGGCTAATCCTTTGATTCAATACTTTCTAATTCTTGTTGCAAGAACCTCTTTTGCATGGGTATAGTAGCAACAACATCCCACATGGAAATATTCACATTTGTCTTCTTCATTTTTTCTACCACACTGAATGGCATAGTAGGTACTTTGGTAGAAACCTTGGGAGCTACATTTGTAGGAGGTTTAGGTGGAACAACCTGAGGATCACTTAGATCCTTTCTGCCATTATTTTGCCTTTGCTACTGAAAGGTATTTGATTGATCATTTACTACTTGTTCATGAGGTATTGCATTTGAAGTTGAGGCCTGATTGGGAGGAGGAGGGGGGCATCTTCAATAGCTCTTCTTTTGCTCCTAGTGTTGTGAGCAATGGAATCCTTGTTTACATTACAATGTTCCTCCACTTGATGATTCATAAAGGAGCAATCACCTTGTCCTTGTAGGTACAAGACATCTTTAAATTGGTCCTCCTTGTATGATTGTCCTATTGTAGGCTCTTGGATGGTCAAAGCCAAAAAAGATTTAGCCTTCTGAAACATGCAATGGGCATAGGAGTAGTTACAAGAGGGACAAAAATCCTGATCTTGGGCCATGTTGTTTTGAGAAACTATGGCCTTGCTTTGGTTTACATTTGAGGTTGAAGCATGGCTATTCTATCTATTTTGATCAAAAGAATTGTTCCCATAATTATGATTTGGAGGCCTACCACTATTCAGGGTTTGATATTGCAATTGATGAGCCTTGCTACCATGAGCTTGCTGTCTCTCTAAAGTCACCACCTTGTTGCTCACTTTCTGCATCACAAATAAGCTATCGTCCAACTTCTTCTCTTGGCCCTGCAATCTTGTATCTATGTTCTCTACATTCAGCATCATAGATTGCATCATCTCCTTGATTTCATCTATTCCATTTGAAGATGTGGAAGCTTGAGGGAGTAGAGCAAGGGATTGTGATGTGGAAGTTGTTGGAAGAGGAGCCATTTCTGGTTGGTGGTTTGGAACATTAAGAAAGAAAGATATGAGAGGCCTTGGAGCTAGCTTACCTCCTTGTATTAGGATGTTTTCTAACTTTATTGCTATGTCATAAGCATTAGGCAAGGTATCTCCTCCCATAGTTTGGATTGTAGTGGCAATGTCACTGTTAAAAGCTCTGAGGTAATGCAAGAAGGCATTACTAGGGGTAGGATTTACTTAAGTAGGTATTCTATCCCATGTCTTTTGAAATCTATAGTTGAAATTAGTCATACATTCATGGTGGGCTCTTTTTATAGTAGTCAACTATTCTAAAAGTGACAAATGGTCACTTTTGTCCTCAATGTGTTTGTACAATCCTACTCCTAATCCATCCCAATCTGTTATAGAACCATGAGGCAAACCTCTATACCATTGTAGTGCTTTTCCTTTCATGGATGAGGATAGAAGCCTAATAGCAACATTATCCTCTGTAATACCATGGATATTATAGACATTTGCAACTTCTTTAATGTGTTCTGAGGGAGAGATAGAAGTTTCATTAGTAAATTCTAGTAAAATTTTGAGTGTAGCTATTGGTATGTCATGTCTTTGGGCCAATAAAAGAGGACTTCCACCATTAAAGGTGGAAAAAGCATGAGCCCTAGGCTGTGCCATATAGACAAGTGATCTATTGATATGTGTTGATGGCAATCTAGACTAAGATCTAATAGTAGGAGGAGTAGAGATGGATCTTGTAGGCGTATTTGTTGCTATTGCACTCCTAACTGGCGATAAAGATACTTTAGTCCTCCTTCCTCTAGGATTTGAAAATGGAAGCTCTTGGTACTAAAATTTACCTCTAGAAGATGCCCTTGTTTTAGCTTTAGGCATGAATTAATACAACTTTGGCCTGGAACTAGATGTATATAAAGCTTAGAGTCACCAAGTACTTGAAGAATAAGCCTCTTGAAGGCTTGAATACTGACGCCAATACTATCTCCTTGGTATTAATCTTGAAATCTTCCTTTTGACACTAGTAGACTTGACATTTTCTAAATATTGTCCCACCGGGCATGCCAAAAATGTTGTCACAAAAGTTTTCACCCATGTCCAAAATTTTTACCTAAGGAAAACCTTGTGAAACATGGAAACAACCTCCAAGCTGTGGGACTTGAACTATGAGGTTGAGTCTCCAAAGAAGGCTAGCTTCCTTTACTATCAGGGTGCACCTAACTACTCTTGGAGAGGAAAAGGGAGAAGGAATGCATAGAAGCAAATCTACCTATTCTAACCTAAGGGGGTGATGCACCAAAAGAGAGTGTTCAAACCAATTTCTGCCTATAAATGCACTATTGAACCATCATGACACCAGAAGATATATAGATTTAGACTTTCTTTAATCTAACAATCACATGCAAATTAGAAAATTCAAATGAATGACACAAGGAAAGAGGGGATTCACTTATATACCATTCATAGGCCAAAAGAGATACAGTCATGCAAGATTTTAGATATATACAATACACCAATGAGAGGAAAATAGTTCTTGCACTTTACATCAATGGCTAGAGGAGATAAGGCAGAATTTGTCATGTAGTTCAAAGGCAAAGGGAGTTTAAACTGAAGTTGTAGAGCAATATTAGAGAAGTCAGAGAAGAGTTGACCACATAGACAAAATTTAAAAAAATTGCCTTTATATTTCAGGCATAACTGAGATGTCCTCTAATTGAAGTTACTCCACAATGACTATCATTAAGTCTTACAGAGAATAATCATGCAGATCTAGATCAAATCCAACCTTGGCATAGACTCAGATAAGATGAAATCTCATACTTTTCCGAAACAGGGCCTCGAGAAGATAGAAAATAGCACCATTAAACCATTCTAACCAAGTAGATGGATAGGATCAGAGGTGGTGGAGTGTATCATTCACTTGGGGGCAGTTGGAATCAATCATGAAGATTAGATTATGCAAGAAAACTTGATTTCCTTCTTTTCTAGCTCATGAATTAGCAAGGTCAAACAGTCAACTAAATTTTGCCACTAGGATGAGCTATGTGGACCAATGATTTCATTTCATTTTGCCACCCTACAAAGTCTCCATGTGGTTGACCACATCTAACTGACTAACCATGCCATCTTTTCAAAACCTTGACTGTGGCAGTCTCCCGACTACTAGCCTTGACTGCCAATGTCTTAGCTGGGTCCACTGGGACATGTGTCCTTCAGGAACTTCCTTGCAATGTTTAATTTTATCACATCTTTATATTTTGGGAAAGCATCGACAGTTGATCTCTATGAGATCAACGATCATGAAAGATCCTCCATAGACTGCATTTGCTCTTTAAAATTTTTGGGCCCATGAACACTTGGCATCTGACTTAGCATGACCTGGCACCACTTTGGCATCCAACTAAAGAATAAGGAATAGACCTAACCCCATAAGGACACATTGCAGTGAGATGCATGCTCACATTCTTGAAAACTCATGCAACTTCTTATTGTGCGTATGTACTAGCCATTGATTTTGGGAGATCTGATGACAGAAGGTATAACTGAGAACATGTGACATCACTATAACTTTTATTCCTTTGGGCCTGTAGGGACACATGGCGATCCAGTGCTAGCCTGCATTGTCAGGAAGTTTGACAAAACATAGAATGTGGGAAAGCAGGCACCAACCAAAATGCCAACTAGACTAAGACCTCTTCCCTCTATGGCCCACAAAAGAAGATGGACCCACCTTCCACGCGTCATGAAGGGGCTTCCCCACAATGTTTAATGGTTGTTTGTTTTGAAAATGTAGGAAAGCACCCACCATAGATCACCAAAGATTTGATGGCATGAAAAGTTGTGGGAAAATAGAAAGTTTAACCATTTTATTTTTTTGTATTTCTTGGGCATTAAAATAATAAAAAAGTGGGGAGAGATCGTTGGTGGGCTTGCATTTGAAATTCAAATTTTGGCGGGAGGAAAAAATAAGCAACAGGTACAAAGATAACTCAAGCCAAGCCAACCATACTAGTGAGGAGAGCTACCACAAGATCCTCAACTCAAAAAGCCAAGGAATAAGACAAAGAAAAGAAGAAGGCTACCAAGAAGACTGGTCCTATGTAGAAGAAACCAAGGAGAAAATATGTTGCACAACTAGAGTTAGATGATGAGGAAAGGATAGAATCAAAAGACATCAACCAATTTAAAGTGGTAAGCCATTCTCCCAAGTGAAATATTGATAAAATAAGTGATAATGTTAGGAAGAATGCAAATTTTTTTGGTTTGAAAAATATTGATTTTAAGAAATTAAGTAGAGAGGATCAAAATAAAGTAGAAGAATCAGTATATGCCATGATGGCAGAATTCAAGAACACTCCTCTTGAATTAGACAATACAATGCCCAAAGAATTATATGAAATTGTTGAAAATAAGTGGCATTATTGTTTAAAGATGGAAAAGGAGATAAGAGAATCCACATTGGCACAAGTGATGCTAGAATTGAGCAAAGGTCAAATAACTAAGGCAGACAAGAAACATGGAAGCAAGTTTGCACCAAAGTATAGAGCCTTTAGCATCTTGTAGAATAAAGTTGAAGAAGTTGTTAATAAATCACCTAGAATGTGGAAGTTGATCTATGGATTGACTATTGTCAAGGATGGAGAAGAAGATCCCTTTGAGGGAAAAAATATTGAAAAGGATAAAGATGCAAATAAGGCTGAGGCTAGTAAGGAAGAAGAAGAAAGAGAACAAGAAAAGGCTAAAGGAGAAAAAGAGGCAAAAAAAGAAATAGTGGAAGATGAAATAGAAAAGGAAAATGAAATGGCAATAGTTGAAGAGGAGCAACAAACTAAACAAGATGTACAAGATACACAATTGCCACCTCCTAGCCCTCCACATAGAGCACTTGTAGTTACAATCATTGTAAAGGATGTTCTTGACACTTCTTCTTAGAACATCAAACCTTTAACTATAGAGGATCTCAAGAAGATCCTTCACCAATCAACACTAAAAGCACAATTATGCACAAATCTAGCATTGGTTAGTGTTGATGAGCTGCAAAAAGCTATAGCAGTAATAACAAGGGAGAAGGAAACTACTCAAGAACAATCAACACAACCTCCCATAGATCAACCTAAAGAGCAAGAGGTAAAAGACAAAATTGGTAAGGTTGACTCTACAACAAGGATGACAATCACTACCAAGGAGTCTACAAAAGAACCAGTAGGACAACATGTTCCTATAACACTGACTCTAGGTGTACATCCTCAAATTGTCATAATTGACCAAGGTAGAAGATAAGAGAAGAAAGAAGCAGAGAAAACCCCTAAGAAGTAGGAGGCAATACAAATGTTGGTAAACTTTCCTACCTTGGGGACTCCTTAGAAATAGCCAAGCACTGATACAATGCCATTGAAAATTTCTACACCAAGTTTGAGCACTGCCAAGATTGCAAGGGTACTTCACTATGGAGACCTTTCTCTTGATGAAGAAATAGTTATACCAAGCTAGGACTCAAAGACAATGAACCTGCAATAGATATATGAAGTGTAAGAGGAATTAGAAAAGAGGAAAAGATAAGAGATACTAAAAAATGAGTATAAGTAGAAGCAAGCATTACATGAAATTAAGGACATCTTTTTGGATGCCTTTAGCTTGCAAACACCTAATGAAACCAAGGAAATATTGGAACAATTGATAGATATTGTAGAATAGGTAAAAAATGAAGACTAGGAAACCAATGTAAAACTCATGGAATGGTCTGAGAAGAAATTTCAAGGAAAAGTAAATGAGAAAATATCTAGTGAAATAACACTATCCTAGGTTGAATTGGCAAAGAAAATTGACAAAGTGAAAAAGGTACTTGAGAATGTATTCTCATTGTACAAAAAGTTGTGTGATTTCTCATACTTCACACATAAGACAAGCAAAAGAATAATGAGCTTGGAAAGAAATCTAAAGATTTCTCATACTCAACTACCAAATGATCCAGCTTAGAGTGAGAAGAATTTTGCTCAAACACTTCACACTTAGAAGGAACTAGCTGTGTTGATAGTAGAGGAGGCCAACATCAAGGCCAAATTGATGTAGATACAATCTTCCATAACCCCCCATTTGGAAGCACTCCATAAAAAACAAGCTTATGTTGAGAATGTACTAAAGAAAGATCCCAATCTTTCTACTTTGGAAGGACTTGTTCATCTTGCAACAGAGACAACTATCCAACATAGATAATTGGAAATTTCTTTAGAAAATTGGGATACATCTCTCAAGATGATCATGGAGGTCAATAAAACATTTTTGGAAAAATATGGTCTTCTACCTTAGAACGCTTTGACATAAGTATCAAAAAGGGGGAGAAATAATTAAGAGGAAGATATAATGTTATGGGGGAGTTAAACAGATACAGAGTATCAAGTACATCAACATGAGACAAATTCAGTACAAGAATTTTGGTTACAGGAATGGAAATGACACATTAGCTTAGGGGGAGTTATAAGTTTTTTGAGGTATATTGTTCTTTACAAAATTTTGAACATATGCTAAACAAGAGTAAATGATGTACTCATAAGATCAAGTATAATGCTTAGTTAAGTGTTTTTGACACCCATGTCAAAGGGGGAGATTGTTAGTCTCAGATTGGTTTCGACAATTGAGTGTCAACACACTTAACCAATTTTCATATAGAAGCTAAGTACACTATATGTGCCAAGCTAGAATTCCAATAGGTACTGAGTGACTTTAGGTGCCTAGTGAAGTTCAAGTGTCAAGTGATCTACATGTGCCAAGCAAGCCAAAATGCTACATGTGTCAAGCAAGCCAAAATGCTACATGTGCCAAGCAAGCCAGAATGCTGCATGTGCCAAGCAAACCAGAATCATACATGTGCTAAGCACTAGTAATCCAGTATGTGCTAAGTAACACAGATTGGACATAGTTTTTTGTAATTGCACAAACACCTATGTAAACCTTTTTTTGAGTCGACATAGAAGAATCTCAAAGGATAAGAAGGAATCTTTTATATTTCCTATGCAATCAGCATGCAACCAATAAGAAAAATGGAGAAGGCATGCAACCAATAAAAAAAATGCAAGGAATGAGTGGGAAATAAAGATTAAATATGGATCATAGATTCATACCTAACCATAAGTCTTCAAAATCCTTAAAAGGAGGATGAAACCCCATTGTATGCATAGAAGAGAGTAGTGTATGGGTAAACTATAGCAAAATTCAGAAGGAAATGTTAAAGACTTAGTGATTAGATTAGCATTGCATATTTAGTTGATTGAAATAGAGCAAGGGCATCAAATAGATATTAGATCTCATAGGATCAAGATTAGAGAGAGTAGATTAAGTGCTTGAATTCAGCAATCAAGGATTGTAAGCTATTAGGTTTATTAATCTAATAATCTTTAGCAATTGTATTAGAAAGAATATCCTATGTTGATAGGTTAGCTTAATAGCTAGGTTGTAGAACCTTTGACAAGGTGATAAAATCCTTTAACAAGGTGACACTTCATGTAAAGTGTTTGTAAATCCTTTAGATAGGTCACTATTGATACATTGTAAAGCCTTTAATAGGGTAGGCCTTTAACAACACAGACCATCAGAAGTGGTCAAACATTATTGCTGCAGTGATATTTTGTGGGTATCATCCCCACCCTAGTTTTACCTTCTCATTTTGGAGGGTTTCTGGGTTACCAAATTTGGTGTTATGTGTTTTGATGCATGTTTTTACTTTATGCTTCATTGATATGTTTATGTGCATGCAATTTATTTTTAGTTAAAAGTTTTAAAGGTTAAAGTGTGATACTTTTGATTCGCCACCCACCCCCCCCCCCCCCCCCACCCATAAGTATTCTTCCCATTTGATTATTCCAACAAGACTTTTGTCATAGCAAGGGTTATTCTTTTTTCTTCAAGTCCTGAGGCTGCGAAGAGAGGAGAATAAATTGTGTTTGTAGCATGTGGATGTAGATGGTTGTTTTATTTTATTTTGTATATCTCATTGTAATGATAGGGAAATAGTTATCTTATGGTTATTTTTCCATTTTTTTGAAATCGAAAGGAATATTTGTACGCTAGATTATAAGGTTCAAATATTTATTTTCTTGATTAAGAATGTACTTATGGTCTTTTCTATCCTATTTTGATTGCATTTTTGTGTTGTTGTCTTTTGTGAAATAATATGTTTAATTCTTCCTATTGGTTTTGTTTTCACTTCAAGTTTATCTTAATGTATCTCTAAGTGAATGTTCCAGGTTCCTTTCAAAAATAAAAGTTTGGTTTTTTTAATTTATGTTAACCCTAAAATAGCCCTAATTTTTGTTTCATTAAGTGTTGCACTAGAAAGCCTTTGGTATATATTTTCATAGCATGTGCTTTCAAAAAAAGGAGTGTGTGGGAAAAATCTTTAAAAAATACTCCTTTTATTACTTCTCAAGTACCTTTTAAAAATTTGATGCATTATCTAATGTTTCCTAAGTCTTTGAAATAACCTTAACCTAATATTTTATTTTAATTTTTTTTGAGTTTATGTTTCTATTTGAAAAATCAATTAAACAACAATAACCCTTGATCTTCCTTAACATGAAGGGTTGTCACTATGTCACCATAAGGAATCACATGCTTTTTATTCCTAGTGACATAGTGACCAAGTAATATTCACCCATGGGACTTAGCTAATTAAGGAATGAGGTTTTAAGCATGAAGTCTACTCTATCAGATCTTCTCTAGATTGATGGTGGTCACTTTTTCACCATGGGAAACTGCAAGGTTTTTATCTTTGGCGACATAGTGACCACCTGCCACATGGATATGTGGTGAGACCAACCCTTGAAGATGGTGCTGTAACTTTCCATGTCATTAACAACTCATCAAAATTTTAGGTTGTCAAGATGTTAGATGCCATGAGGGATTCACTTTGAAGGAAATGTAATATTAATTTGCACTGTCAGATCTTCTCAAGATCGACGGTGGTTGTGTTGTTGCTAAAGGAAGTTGCATGAGCTTTATCCTTGGTGACATAGTGACCAAAAGAAAATACTATGGGCCCACTTTTTTTATAAAGACATTGTCGTATGAGCTCTATTGTTTGATGCAAGGACAATCAAAGATGGTTGCTATGTTGCCAATAGGAGTTGCTTGACCTTTACCCTTGGTGATATAGAGAGAACATGAAACATGTCTAGAAGCATAAGTGGGTCTAATATAAGTTGCCAGTAGTAAAATAAGAGGCTTATGTGGAAGGATTCTTGAGATTGACCACCAAATTGGAGGGTTGAAGTTGAGCTATTAAAGATTTTATTACTTAATCATCAATTTTTTTAAAAAAAATTGACGACTTGTTCTCAAATTTGAAGGTGATGCCACTCTATTTCTGTGCAATCCATTTATGAGACTTAAAGCTCCTCATGTGAAATTAAACTAAGGATATAGTGTAGAATTTAGAGAATTTATTCATGCAAATGTATTTCTAATTTTCTAAGAGCTAGAACCTATTGAAGAGCTATTTTCCCACTTGGTTAAATTGTGAAGAATTTTTGATACCAACAATTCACTATAGAATTTAGAAGAAGAAATAAGAGTACCAAGTACGTACCTCAACCTGAATATAATTCAAGGAATTCTATTTTCACTTTATTATTATCAAATATACCTCTAAAGAAGGGTTCTTCAAGGAAAGTAGAGTATGCTAGTAGGAATATCCATGATGATTTTCTCGAAAAACTAAGTGAATCCATGAATGAATCATCCAAAATTAAAAAGATAGTTCTTGCAAACCCTAGGCTTTGGATTGCAAATGGTTTATATGACAAGGGAAATTGGACTAGGGATGCAATAACCTCTAAAATAGGGCTCCAATTGTTCAAGAAATGGTTCTCAAAAAGGAAACTGTTTACCCCCCATAGAAGCATTTGGAACTTTAATTTAAAAAAGATAATAATCCTTGGGGTTTTCCTGGATTCAAAACATCTTACAACAACAACCCTAAATTATGACCTAGTAGCCAAAATGGTGAGGAAATTAGATGGGGAGTGTTTGATAAAAATAACTATAGAAGAGATTCAAGAGGTTTTTGGATTAGAGCTAACCACATATTACCATGAGATCATTGAATTTTAGGGATTAGAAAAGGAGTATTTGTCTCAAAAGGATCAAATTAGACAAGGTGCATTAAGAGGACATTTGGCTACAATTAGGAACTTGACTTTTATTATAGCATCAACAAAATAGCCCTTTAAGAACCAGTTTTTCAATTCTAGGGCCATAGAAATTTACATGACTTTGTGTAGGGTTTTTGTTGAAGATGAACAAGATTTTATACAAATAAAGTTCATGTATATGATGACACATATCTCTTCTTTTGGTGTGGACAATATCTTTGATTTTTCATCTTATCTAGTAGAAGAAATTCATGTAAGTCTAGTTGGAATTGCAAAGGGAAAAATTGAAAAAACATTTGATCATTATTCCTTGTTGATGCATATGTTCTTGTATAAAGGTGTTACTTTCTTTGAAAAGAAATGGTGTTGAACAAAGAATTTGAGGGAGAAGCTCTGCCTATTGAATTATGAAGTGAGGAGCCTTTTGTTAAGGGACAATCCTAGAATACCTAAGGCACTGTTGAATTTTATTAGGCCTATGGATAACCTTGTTGGTTTGAAGGTGTCCCATAATTGGGTATATATCATAGCATGGCTTGTGTCTATAGTATTTAGAGTGCATGTATTCCAAGGAACTCCTCATATACTTACCTACCAAGTACCGCTAAATGTGGAAATAGATGAAATGCTATGGAAGATAGGTGGATTAGAGGAAGCATAATCGACTGGTCAGTCTAGAGGCTCAATTTTCCTATCTTGTACTATTGCCCATTAGTTGATCATCACCAAGGGTGGTTGATTGCTTTTGTATAAATTTTTAGATCAATATAAAATAGCTGTCTCCCATGACTATTTCAATGATAGTGAAGGATTCTTTGATATTTTCAAATAGAGCGCTAAGACTAGTGCCAAAAAACATCATCCCTACTTCCCTGAAGATATAATTAGAAACAAATTCTCTCTCCAAGAGAAAGATATTAAGAAGGAGAAGTGGAGAGTTTACTCTAGGGTCTTAAAATTTATTAATTGTTTTGATAAGGATTATAAGCCTTTGAAAAATGCCAAGATAGAGGTAGATAAGGTAAATAAATTGATGATTACTTTTCCTAGGATTATGGAAGAAATGAATGAGAAGAGGACATTCTTTATTAATTATTATCTTGATAAGGTGTGAGAGGTCATGCAAAAGTTATCTTTTACCTTTGTAGTAGGATCAGGGTAGCTAGTTATTCAAAGGAGGGCTAGTTACAATATTATTTAGAATAAAAGGTCTACAATTGACAAAGGTAAATAGATAGTTGGATTAACTAGTGTTGTTATGGAGGAGAAGCTTGATGAGCCCATGCCCAAGAGGCAAAAGATAGAAGAGAACAAAGGAGTACTCACCCACCTAGTCCCCATTGCATATAAGAGATGAACAACTCACTAAGGAGCAGATGGAGCAATTAGGATCCCAAGGGGGAGTTTTTATCACTATTTCAGAGTTAGAAGATGAGAATCCTTAAGAGCCTCCCATGCTTAGCCTAGAATTAACTATTTTTGATTATGAAGGAAGGGAATTGGAACCTACGGTAGAACAAGATAGTTAAGAGTTTCTTTCTAATGATAGATTTATCAAATCTAGAGCTTTCTACCAGTTTTCATGGAGGACTAATATTGAATTATTTGAAGAAAGATGTAATAAGATAAAGACAAAGCATCTAGAGATGCAAGATGCAACTCTAAAAAATCAAATAAAAGAGTAAATTATGCAAGAGTTTAAGAGCCTGACCCCTCAATAAGGGAGAAAAATGATAGGATCAACTCGAGTTTTGCTATTGCCAAATTGGGACATTGTAGATGCAATGGTTTTTAACTCTATGACCAAGAAGCTGAATACAGATGAAAAGATGAAAAGGGAGCTGAAAGGTGCCAAATTTAGTGAAGATTATGCTACCTTAGTCATTTGGTCTATGAGAAAAGGATCAAGAGCTAGCTCCTCCTAGCCTAAAGAGGCTATAGAGTTAAATGTTGGAACAACTAGCCTCACCCTAGCCACAACCTTGAGGTAGAAAGGGGATAGACTAGATCTATAGAAAAAGTATGAGAAAGTTTTGGTAGCTTATAATGAAGAAATGCATAAGAGGATAGAACTTGAGAATAAGTTGATGGGGCACCAAGGACAGTCTAGTAGGCCTAGGATTACTTATCCTCATCTACTAGTGAAGCCTTTTAAATCCACTCCTCTAATTGAAATTCTAGGCACACCATAGAGACCTCAATATTATACTATTGAGGATTTTGAAGAAGAAAAGAGAAAATTGCGGGCATTGTATGTGGAATTATATCTCCAATATGAGGATATGTTTAGGAACGCAAATATGTGTTTATTAGATAAAGTTGATTGGCCTACTTTCTATGAACAATTAGCAAAGGTAATGAACATGTGGAATGGGATAAAAGAAAATGAGGGGGCTTTGAAGCCAATTGTTAATAATTTGAATAATAGGGATAAAGATGTCACTCTTCTATGTTTTTCAGTTATCACTTTGTCTTTCGAGTATATAAAAAAAACTTATGACATGACTAATGATCTCTTTGAGTTTGATGATAAAAGAATTACATTATAGAGGAGGATCATATATTATCTTGGAAAATATAAGAGTAAAGACTTTGGACTCTTCCCCCATGCCTTGGATAAAAAAGCTAAATTAAAAGATAAAGAAGAATGGGCCCAAGAATTGGATGATCTATTATGTCTTAGGATGAATAGAGTCATAAATGAAAAGGGTTATGCACAGTGGGAAAATATAATAGAAGAAGTTAAAAAAGTGAAAATATTTTATGATTCTTTAAGAGAAGATTTTATTAAAATAAATAAATTTAGAGATTATGTGATGAAGACACAACATGATATTCTAAATTTTAACTTGCCACATGACACACTTTTTGACAAGTGGATGACATACATTGTACATGCAAAATAGTTTGAACTTGGTGAAACCAATGATGATGAAATGGAAGAAGATGAATTGTAAATAATTGATAGTAAAAGAAGAAGAAGACAAAGGAAAGAAACCAATTGTAGTCACAAGTATAGAGGCCAAAACATAAGGCTTGACAAAAGGAAAATCAAATGTGACAACCAATTTGTTAGTACAAGATGATATGGATGGAGAACGCTAGGTTCAACTTAGCTTTCAAGTATCAAAATAGGGCCCATCACATGCAAGTCCAAAAGCCACATGCTTCAAGAAATGATGATTATGACAATGCCAATCACAAACTCCTTGAAAAAGAATGCAACAAAAGTGGTCCTATAAAAGAATATTCATGATGTAAACTTTTTGTCTTTAGTGATAGTAACTTTTGTAAATATCTTTTTGTCTTAAGGACAACTATCAATACTCTCTAGAATTCAAGCTTGTTGCATCTCACACTATATAAGTGATATTCCAAGGCTAGAGAAAGGGTCCAAACTATTATATAACTTTTAGTTTTTCTAGTTTCATTGATGCCAATTTTGTGATGTATTTTCTTTGCAAGTCTAAGAATGCATTAATTTTCAAGGATCATGGTGTCTTGTCTTGAATTATTTTGATTATTATTCCAATGTTGCATAATTTTCAAAGACAATTAATACAATGATGAATCACCACCATATCTATTTTCTCTAAATCCTATCTCCATTTTATTGACTGGTTATTTTGAGGTTGTATGGGAAAATCCTTTCTCAATTTAATGCAACTAGGATAGGTTGTATATCAATTCACTATTTATTTTGATTCAATTTATTAAGTAAGTTCTTTAGTGAATTTTATAGGATTTCCAGGTAGTAAGAGGGATATGCATAAGAATGAGTTTTAGGGAAGATTGTTGATAATATTGATTGTAATGAAATCAGTTAGGTCAAAATAGTTGGATAGATGTTGAATCCTAATGGATAAGGCACTGATCAATTAGTTTAGTTTTCATATGAAGAAATCATGGATAAGCATCGAGCAAAAATCTTAAAATCAAAATAAATTTCACTTTAAATGTATGAAGAGTATCATAGTTGGTCAATACTTGTTTGCACTTAATCTTTGTGTTTTAGTTAGTTGTTGTTTACCTAGAATTTCTTGTAAATTTGAGAAGAATTATGACAAATCTACTATAGGGGATGAATATTTTCATAAAATGTCATTAAATGAATGAAATATGAAGATAGTATCAATCTTTGAATCTTTTTATCCCTCAGGTGCACCCACCTTGGTTTTGCAGAGCCAAAAGAGTAGAAATTCTTTATGATTTTGTTGAAGTTGGGTTTAGATCTGAAGACCATCTTGCTAATCATTGGAAGTAGCTAATCCTTAGGTTATTTTGATCTTCACCATATTGGTATCAGGTATTTTATACTTGGTAGTTACAAACACCAACACTTTCTATTTCCTTTGTAACATGAAAGACTCATTTAGTGGTCCTTGGTCATTTGTTAATCTTTGTTTCATTATCTCATCATAAACTTAATAATCACATTCATTTCTTGTTAATGGATGAATGTTAGTATGCCTTTGTGTCTTTTTAAATACATACCAAGTTATTTCATTAATTGTAAATCTAAAGAAGAGAGTTGGGCCTTCATAACAAAACTCAGAGAGCACTTGCAAATACAACCACAAGTGACTCAACAATTAGTTACATTTTTCTTCTCATTTGGGCATTCAAGAGTCATTTTTGAAGGAGTTTTCAAGAGAAAAAATCTATTTACTAACAAGGAAGAGGCTTCATTACATTTATAAAAAATAATTGGCCTTTCCCAATAATTCCCTCACTTAGAGGTCTATGGGGTGGTGTTGTCTTAATTGTAGTAGAATCATCTACTTTGTGCCCCATGAAATCTCCTCTAGTTTGAGCATTTTCAACATCAATATTTGTGTTTCCTTATTCAATGTCTATATTTTCAGTCATTTCTCCCCCTTGTCTTGAGTTTTGTGAGCCTATTGTTCAGTAGCTACATCCTTTTGTTCTTCACCAATAACCATATGAATAGTATCAACAAGTATATGTAATGACCCAATAGATATACCATTCTTATTTTGTGGTTTCTCTTGTGTCACAGATATAGGATATGGTTTGATTTGTTAAATAATAGATGCATATGTTGATATGTAAGTGAATGTTGAATTAGTAGGTATAGGGCCTTCATCTTTATGCTTGCTTCTAGTCATTGCATCTTCATCTTTCTTTAGGTTTTTAGCTGGGTTTTTATTCGATGCATTTTTAATGGTTATAGTTATTCTAATTATGTATTCAACCATTTGATGAATAAAATATGCCATCTCTTGTGGGGATATATTGATACACTCTTTATCTTTGTTGTCAAGATTGATATTTTTGTCAGTCTTAGTATTGTCAACTTGAATCACTTTCTTGTAGATCTTTGATATTGTACACTTGCTTCTAGATTATTTTTGAGTCCTTGTCAACTATAATTTTCTTGTCAAAAAATAAATAGGTCTTTATTTTTTAGCAAATCTATCTTTGTAATCCTCCAATGCTTCACTTATATCTTCAAGCCCAAAATCTGGTATAAGAGTAGCCATTGTCCTTCCTTTCATATCCTTCTTGGTCTTGAGAGCATATTTTGATCAACTATCAATTTATTGGTATAGATCATTAGTAATTTGATTTCCAATTTTTATAAATGAGTATTTAATTCTAGTCATCATGACTATCACAATATCTTCTACCTTTTTCTTGTCCTTGTCACTCATGGAATCATACTTGAAGGATTTAAATGTATAAAAACCTCTTCTATTTTTAATAATTTTAGTTATTTCATCAATAGTTGTCTTAGGACTCTTATTTAAAGAAACTCTTAAAAAATTCCTTCATATGATTTGGTTTTCTCATTGTGCTTTCCTTCTTCATTATCATCCTTAAGGATTAATTTTCTTCTCCTTTGTGTGGGCTTATTAACTAATTTTTGTGATGACTTGGGTACCTCTTTACTCTTTTGATATGTATTAACTTGTGGTTGAAATGACTTGGTAATTATTACTATAGACTTTTTCAATGGTGTAATTCCTTGTGTAGCTCAGGTCCTTGACCTATATTCTTTGGAATTATTGGGGGTGGTTGAAGATCTTTTCTTATGTTTCTTTGTTTGTGATTCATAAAAAACATTTTTTTTACCGCTACCTCCTTCTTTAGCAACATCTTTTGTTGGAAATATAGAAGGAGTAACTAAGAGGGGGGGGGGGGGGGTGGGGGTGAATCATTTTCCACTAAAATATATCCTAGATCCTTTAGATGTCATTAATAAAATTTAGACTGAAAAAATTGATTGCTGTAACCCCGTAAATGTAGAGTGTGATTTATTTTTAGCTGATCTTAAAATATTAACAGTGATTAATTTGTAAGCACAAGAGAAATAACATGAACACATAAGACACCAAGGTTTAACGTGGAAACCCAATATGGGAAAAACCACCAATGTATCTAGTTACTTTTTTTCACTCTTCTTAAGTGAGCCCTATTAGGAGCTAACCCATTTAAAGGTGACAAAACACACTGTTAGGTGTGACCTTGTTAGAGGATTTAATCACTCTATTAGGAGTGGCCTTGAAAGAGGTCTTAAAATAATTTAATAGAACTGTCACCTTGTTAGAGGATTTACAACTGGCTATTAAACCAACTTTGTTAAGAGACTTTAGATCATTGCTATAATGGTTAGAGAGTAACAATGAAATGACCTGATTATGATGCAACTAAATTGTTGATTACATATCTCTATTCTGATTAATACTTGATTCTTCATAATTGAATGATAATTTTCTGCTCCACAAGGATACCTTCTTATTCTTCAAGTTCCCTCTCACTCTTTCCTTCTTAATTTCAATCAAAACACTTACACACACACACTAGAAATCTCAACTTGACCTTTCATTTATACAATCCAGATTGTTAAGTCATCTTGAATTCAAATTATAATAACCAATAATCATTACCATAGTTGGCTAGAAATAATACTTAAAATAATTAAGCTTCTTATGTTGAAACAATAAAATCCTTCATTGGCTGACCCTACTTAGTAAACATTGGTTCTGAGACAATTTCCTATGTTAACTAACAAAAGCTTGGTTAATACTGCAAACTTGCAAAAATCCTTTGGTAATTGAGTGAACTTGGTGAACACGGACTCTATTCAAATTTTCTTTGCTAACCATGTGAAATCAATTTACACTATTTCCTGCCTAGATTCCTTCAATGCCTGACTGAGCTCGGTAGACACTGTCTTCGTAAAGTAATCTTTAGGAACACTTAGTAGACAAGGAAAACTATCTTGCTGACCAAGTGAGATCGGTAAGAACTGATTGACAACTAATATAACATTTTTGCAACATCAAAGAAAAGACACAATTAGATAGTTGTATCTAACAATCCCCCTCTTTGGTATTGATGGAAACACAACATGTCATAGTACAATGAAATTTGAGAACAGGACCTTCTCTGATAGAAAGTTTCTCCCTCTTAAATTTTCACCAAAAAAATATTCTCTTTCATGCAGTAATCTTCCTTTGTGAAGGAATTACATAACTTTTATAATAGTATACCTCTCCCCAAGAAAGATATAAATAGATTTTAGAAAGATATGATAGTAATCTTCTCCCTTTTTGACAACACATGCCAAAGACAACACATACCAAATTAGTATCAATGTACCTTGAGTACTAATTCATATGCAATATTCTCTTTGACTATGCTACATCAACTAATTGATCTTCAACTTAGTTCCTATTGATGCATCATTAAAACTTTATTTAGTGAGCTTTAGATAGGGGATTGACCCCTACTTTACCTCTTAGATATAGGAATGCATCCTTAGGTAATGTCTTGGTGAATATGTCTGCAATCTATTCTTTTGTGTTAACATATTCCAATCTAATTTCTTTGTCCTGCACCAATTCTCTGAAAAAATGCTATTTTATAGCAATGTGCTTAGTTTTGGAATGCATCACTGGGTTCTTTGATATGTTAATTACACTGGTGTTATCACAATACATGACAATTAGCTCTATGATCTCAACCTTCATGCCTTCCAACAACTATTTAAACAAAAAAATGTTAGAACAATTCACTACTACTGCAACATATTCTGCTTTTGCTGTAGATTGGGATGTGTAGTTTTGCTTCTTGCTTGTCCAAGATACCAACCTATTACCAAGAAAGAATGCTCCACCACTTCTGCTTTTTCTATCATCAAGATTTCCTACCCAATCAGCATTAGTGAATACCTTTAGGTCTAAGTTTCCTCCAATTTTGTACCATAATCCATAGTCTTCAGTACCTTTTAGATATCTCAAAATTCTTTTTATTGCTATCATATGATTTTCTTTGGGTTTAGTTGAGAATCTTGCTACTATCCCAATTGCTAAAGCAATATAAGGCCTTGTATGAACTATATATTGTAATTTTCCAATCATTGATTTGTATAAGGTTTGATCAACCTCTTTTGAATCATCATCTTTGGTAAGATTTAGTCTAGTACACATGGGGGTTCCAACTAGTTTAGAATCTTCCATTCCAAATTTCTTGAGTATCTCTTTGATATACTTAGATTGAGTAATCTAGATACCATTCTTTATTTGTTGTATCTATAATCCAAAAAAGAATCTTATCTCACCAAAAATGGACATCTCATACTCTTTGTTCAATTTTTTCTAAAAAATCTTTTCACAGATCATCATTTCCTGTAAATAGAGTGTCATCCACAAATATTTCTGCCAATACAATCTTGTTATTTGGTCCTTCCTTGATATGCAAACTATTGTTATCATTAGTTCTATGAAAACCAATTTGTATAAGGTAGTTGTGCAACCTTTCATACTATGGTCTAGGAGCTTCTTTCAGACCATACAATGCTTTATGTAATTTGCAGACCATGTCCCTTTTGTATGGATCAATAGAACCTTCTCGTTGTTCAATGTAGACTTCTTCATCAAGTATACCATTAAGAAATGTAGATTCAACATCCATCTGATATACTTTGAATCCTCTATGAGAAACATATGCAAATAGAGTCCTAACACCTTCTAATCTTACAATAGGAGAAAAAGTCTCACCATAATTAACTCTTTCTTCTTGAGAGTAGCCTTTATATACCAATCTTTCTTTGTTTCTTGATACTTGTCCATCTTCATTCAACTTATTTCTGAATACCCATTTTTTTCTAATCACATTTTTATCTTTAGGCCTAGAAACAAGGGTCCAAGTTTTGTTCTTCTCTATTTGTTCTATTTCTTCATTCATAGCCTCAATTCAACTTTCATTTTCCAATGCATTTTTAACAATTCTAGGTTCAAAATTAGCAAGTAAACATGTACCTTTTAGCTTACTTCTCATCATAGTACCTTCTAATTTATCTCCAATAATTTGATTAGGTGAATGATGCGTTCTAACATACTTGGCCAATACAGGTTCTTTGCCTATTGAATGCATTGCACTATCTTCATTTTAAATTTCAACTTCTGGCTTAGTTTGCTCAAATTTGGCAAGCATTGGCTTGGTAGCTTCAGAATGTGACTCGGGTCCTTGTGACTTAGTTTGAACTTCTTGCAACTTGATAAATAAGGAAGACTCGAGAGGTGAAGTCTCCTTATTGATAGATGTGTCTGGTAATGTATCAGGTTCGAAGTAAAAAAATCTCCTATAGTCTTCTGGTTCCTTTTTGCTTTCTTCTTCAGTCTTTTCTGCAAACTCATCAATTCTCACATGTGCAATTTCTATGATTTTATGGGTAAAAAAATTCAAACATCTATATGCCTTACTTCTGCAAAAATATCCTAAGAATATACCTTCATCACCTTTCACATCAAAGTTGCCTTTTGTAGACTCTTTCAAGATATAACATTTACTTCCACATACTTTTAGGTAACTTACATTGGGTTTGTAGCCATACCATAATTCATAGGGAGTTTTATGTGAGTCCTTCTTCAATTTTACTCAATTCAAAGTATGAACTGCACTGCTTATGGCTTCCTTCTAGTATTTCATAGCAACATGTTTTTCAATCATTAGAGTCCTTGCACAATCCATGATGGATCTGTTCCTTCTTTTAGCTATTCCATTTTTCTCGGGAGTACCAAGGGCTGATACTTGTCTTTTAATTTCTCTTTCAATGCAAAAGTTATTGAATTCATTAGAGATTAATTCACCACCTCTGTCTGTTCTTAAGTATTTCAATCTTTTCCCTGTTTCCTTCTCTATTCTTTCTAGATACCATTTGAATTTCTCAAATGCTACTGAATTTTCTCTAAGATACATAATAGTCATCATTTTGGAATACTCATCAACAAAAAGAATAAAGTATTTTATTCGAATGGGTCCACATAGGTCATTATGCACAATTTCCAAGACATCTTTAGACTGATAGTTTTTGCTCTTAAAACTAGTCTTTTCCATTTTGCCAATTTGACAATTCTTACATAAACCAACATCTAGTTTCTTCAAACTAGGAATACCTCTTACTTTTCTAAATTTTCTTATCTTGACCATATTATCAAAGTTTACCTAACATAATCTTCTTTGCCATAACCAACTTTCTTCCATTTGTGCAATAAAAAATTAACAATCACCAAGATCAAGATAAAATAGGCTACCTTTATTTGTTTTCCTGATCCAATCAGATTACCTTTGTAATCTAGTAGCCTTGCCTTGCCATGCATGAATTCTACATTGAATCCAATGTTGATTAGCTATGCTACACTTAGAAGATTATGTTTTAGTCCTTCAATCCAATAGGCATTGTCACATACAAGTTCTTTGGTTAGTGAGATTTGGCCTTTCACTTTTATGTAACAAGGTTCATTGTTTCCAAACCTTACACTACCTCCATCATAATGTTCAAAGTGTTCAAATTTTATTTTGTCTCTAGTCATATGATGTGAACATCCACTGTCTATGATCCATGTGTCATTTTTATTGACATGAGATAAGTGCCATCTTATCTTCTTCTTCATCAAATTCATCTTTCATAGGAATGTATACTATTTCATCTTCACTGTTATCAGAATCTTTATCCATAAAAAAAGTTTTCTTACTTTTTCCTTGAATGTTTTGTGATTTTAAAAATCCTTTTTGCCATTATACTTGTGACTCTTCTTCTCATCCTTGCTTTCTTTGTTTGGGCATGTGGTAGCAATATGACCAATTTCTTCATATGAAAAATAGATTAGGGGAACTTTACCTTTATATTTTCCTTTGTTTCTAGAATATTTCTTTGCAAGTAAAGCTTCAACAATTTCAAGATCACTATCAAAACTTTCTTTTGATTCCTCTTCACTTTTTGACTAAATGTCCTTTATTTTCTTGTCTTCTCTTTGAGTGAAAGTTTGGCCTCAAATGAAGATTCAACATTCTTGGAAGCTGGAACATAATTGTCATAGTTGTCTAGCTCAAAAGCTATCAATCTTCCTACTAAGGTATCCAAACTTATCTTGTGATTTGGTTCACATGTCTTTTCTTGAATAGTAGATGCTCTAATTGCATAGATGGGGAGCAATGTTCTGAGAACTTTATTTACAAAAATTTTATTTCTCCTCCAAAAGCTCTAATTGCACTAAGACTAGCTTTAATTCTTTCAACATATTTGGCAAAATTTTCATCTTCTCTCATTTTCATCTAATTAAACTATTCTCTAAGGCTTTTGGCTTTGGCTCTCCTCACATTGTAATCACCACCATAGATGTCCTTTAGCTTGTTCCACATGTCAAAAGCAAATTTTTAGTCTTTGATCTCATCAAATTCATCATAGCTAAGAGCATATGCAATATCAATCATCATGATGTTATGGTTCTTTTTCTCAGCTAGATTTCCAACAGATAATGTACCAGTAGGGGTTGAATATTCTTCATCAAGGTATTTCAAATCTGAATCACTAATGGTGGCTAGATGAAGTCTCATGAGTCCCTACCATATTGCAAAGTTATCTCTGTTTATCTTTGGAATCTCTCTCTTGTAAGACATCTTGATCTTTAGCTGAGGTCCTTCAAACCTTTCCTACAAGCACCAAAATATCAGATACCAATTATTGAAAATATAGAAGGAGTAACAAGGGGGGGGGGGGGGTCAGGGGGAATCAATTACCACTAAAATATATCCTAGATCCTTTAGATGTCATGAATAAAATTTAGACTGAGAAAACTAATTGCTACTCTTATGCTATAACTCGGTAAATGTAGAGTGTGATTTATTTTTAGCTTATCTTAAAATATTAATAGTGATTAATTTTTAAGCACAAGAGAAATAACATGAACACATAAAACACCAAAATTTAACATGGAAACCCAATATGAAAAAAACCACCAATGTAACTAGTTACTATTTTTTACTCTTCTAAAGTGAGCCCTATTAGGAGCCAACCTAGTTAAAGGTTACAAAACACACTATTAGGTTTGACCTTATTAGAGGATTTAATCACCCTGTTAAGAGTAGCCTTGCAATGTTAGAAATACTTTAAAATAACTAAGAGGGGGGGGGGGAGGAATCAGTTATTCAAGGTCAAAATGTCCAATTAAATTTTTTCATCAAGTAAAGTGAGCCTTTTAAACTATTCATTCATCCAAGCTTATACTTTCCTACTTAGCAGGTTACTATAAATCAATATGCAAGCATAACACATTAAAAATCAACACATAACATAGTGATTTATGTGGAAACCCAATTTGAGAAAAACCACTTGTAACATACTACTCAATTCTCACTCTTCTAAAGTGATGCCCTATGAAAGGCCTGTATATGAGAAATAAGCATGCAAGAAATACTAAACTAGGAAATCAAAAGCATTTACAAACTTGTTAAACATAACATAAAGTGAGACAAAGAGGAAACAACTCAAATGAGAATGTGAGCCATTAAGAGGCTCTCTCAATGAGATTGTTCTCTTGTTTTAGGGATGAGTCTATTTGATAGGTTTGGTATGTATGCTCAAATGCTCAAAATGGCTTCAATGGAGGATTTGGATTTGGGTGTGGATGATGGCTTTGTTGTAAAAACTTGGTCTTAAAATGGCATTATAACTTTGGCTTCAAAGTTGTGATGAAATGGCTTGGGAGGGGATTCAATTTATAGGCTAATGGCTTGAGGGATGGAGGGTTAAGATGCAAGGAGAGATGAAAGCTTAAGGAGGGTTAGGATGAACTCAAAGGGGAGCACATAGATTGTGCTTTTTTAGCACCAACCAAAGAGTGACACATGTCATAGGGTAAGTGGATGGAGGAAAGGGCAAGGATGAGTCAACAAAGGAGGCTCAAGGGATAATATCTTCATAAAGATCCTTCATAAATGGCTTGTAAGAGCAATGAATGGGCTTGTAAGAGTCTTTATGGCTTTGTAAGAGCATTCATTGTTGGGTGGTTGGGATATTTTGGAGGGAATTGAGATTGTTGACTTTGCTTGGCTTAGGAAAGTCTTAAGCTTACTTAGGGAATGTGACAAGGTTAGGGGAAGATTAAAGATGGTTTAGGATTAGATTAGGCTTGTTAGAGATTTGCAAGTGGATGACATTTAATGAGGGTGGGTGAGTTAGTGACTAAGCTTAGTTAGTATGGGTGGATGGGGTGAATTAGGCTAAATGAAGGGTTAGGGATAGGTTAGGGGTTATTAGATTTGAGGGATAGATTTATTAAATAGATTTATTTAATAAATGGGGATTTTTGGAATTAGATAGAAGAATAAGATTTAATTGATAAATGATAAGTTATTTGATTTATCAATTAGGACTATAGATGATTAATTAAATTAATTAGATAGGGGATGGCAAAGGATTAAATAAATAGGAATTTAATTAATGATGCCTTTAGAGATAGCTAAATAGGATTACCAAAGTGGTGTAATCAAATTTAGGTGTCTACATTTTGCCCTTCTTTGACATGGTGTTGAGACAACACTATTTCAAAGAAGTTTGAATGAAGATGACACGAGGAAGATGTTTTAGCAACAAGGTTTCCCTAGTCTCGGATAAGAAGAGGAGAGACTAGACTTAGAAGATGCCCCCTCAAGAAGGCGGTGGGGAGAGAAAATGAGGCTCGATGATTTCTTTGAAAAATACAAGAATTCGGGATGAGCAAGGAGACTCAGATTGGAAAAGAAAAAGGGCTAAATTAGCTCAAAGTCTCACTATGGGAGAATGATAAAGGGAGGTCAGAGGCATAAGAGGAAGCAAGCTTAAGACTTTCCATGATTGGGGGGGAGGAAAGAGTAGAGTACTATAAAAAGGAATCTAGGATAGGGAGAAGGATGAGGCGATTATAAAGCTGATGCAACAGGATTTCAAAGAGTCAGATTGGTGGAAGATGGATTTCAGAGATCCCTAGGACTAGGATTGTGGATCTTAAAAGATGAGGCTTGGTGGATTGATTAGGTTGGTGGATCCCTAAGACTAAGATTGTGGATCCCTAAAGCTAAAAGTGAAGATTGATTCAAAGAGATACTGATGCATAAGCTGGGGTAGGAGATATAGAGGCTAGATATGGATGGGAGATAATGAAGATGAAGGGAATCCATTGAAGCTTTTTGAGAAGGGGGATACTTCAAAGAGAAGTACCACCATGTAGTTGAGCACTAGATTTTCTATAGGACTGTTGGTTAATTTCCAAGGTTACCAAGAACATCAAGGCCTTTTCACCAACCGTCCAGAGGACTGATGAACTAACTCAAAACCAACACATAAAGATTGGCCTAGCATCACACACGATTCCCAAAGGAAGCATTGTGGAACTGACACTAGGTAACCCACAAGCAAAAAAGAAAAACAAACAAAAGACCTGATCAAGATCTTACGCTCAGATTGCCCCATTCATAGTATACCATGATATGGAAGATTGTGGCAACTTGGAGGAGGGAAAAAAAGGATTTCTTGGAAAAGATACTTCAAGACCCAAAAGGAAAGATTCCAAATCAAAAGAAAGAAAAAATCCAAAAGAGAACTGTTTTCCAATGAGATGGGTGGGGCAAAGAACTAATGGACCAAGATCAGATATGAGGAAAGCTATGTCCTACAAGGATCTATCGGAGAGCACCTAAGCTGGTGGATTTGGATTAGTGATGCACTTGACAAGTTGAACTAAGAAGGATAACACTTTGGTGACAGCAGATCTAGCTAAAGGATGCATTTGGAATAGCTAATCAAGATTTGTGCGATGTGTGCAAGATGCTGATCAAGGAGGAACTGACACGAAAGTTGGATAAATATAATGGTACTAAGCTAAAGAGGATGCACAGGCTAACAGACCAAGATATGTTACAAATGTATAAGGTTGTTCATGTTTTTGGGTTTTGTGAGATGGAAATATTTGTGAAGGGTGGAATGTTTGTAATAGGTGATAGGCAGATAAGTAGATGGTTTGCGAAAATTTTAAGTGAAAATGGGATTCTTTGTGTGCATGTGATAGGATACAAGCTAGGATACAAGATTATTTACAAGCTAGAATATGGTACAAGCTTTGGACAAGATTTGGATATACAGGCTAAGATACTAGGGATGATACAAGATTTACAAGCTTTGGTACAAGATTTACAAGCTGTACAGGAGGTATTTACAAGCTTCAGTAGACTTCGGATATTTGGTTGGAACACCAAGGGAAAGAGTAGGTGTTTTATGGAATGGTGGGTGAATGGATGAGGGATAGGATAGTGATAGCTAATGGATTAGTCTTAGTACACAAGGCACCTGAATTACCAGGTTTTCACCAAGGTACCTATCCAAGGTGCTTGAATTGCCAAGTTTTCACCATTGGACACTTATTTCTCTTTACTATTTTTTTGTATTTTTCAAAAGCTGGGTATACCAAAGATCTTCAAGCATAGAACTTCTTGAGATGAATGATGTTTGTAGGATCATTCAAGAGTTCTCCTTCTAGTGTAGATAGCTGATAGGCTCCAGAGCCAAAGGTTGTAGTGACAACATAAGGACCAAGCCAGGTAGGTTCAAACTTGCCTTTCTTTTCTCGATCTGCTTGGACTTTCATGTTTTCTTTGAGGACCATGTCACCTAGCTGAAAGTGTCATGGATGCACCTTCTTGTTGAAATTCTATTTTAAATGAGTTTGATAGACTGTGAGATGATCATAGGCTTGTTGTCACTTCTCATCTAAGAGATCTAGCTGGGTGAGCCGAGCTACTCTATATTCTTCATCTGATATTTTCCCTTGCAAAGATATGCATAAGGAGGGAAGTTCAACCTCAATGGGTAGTACCACTTTGGCACCATAGACTAGGGAGTATGGAGTTGTGCATGTTGATGTATGGAAGGAAGTTTGATAGTCCCATAGGGCTAGATTTATTTGTAGGTGCCAATCGCGGTCGAAATCATTGACAACTTTCTTTAGAATTTTGAGGAGGGTTTTGTTAGTTGCCTCTGCATGGCCATTACCTTGTGGGAAATATGGGGTAGAAAAGTGGTAATGGATGTAGAGGGAACTACATAATTCTTCCATGTTGAGATTTTCAAAGTTACCTCCATGGTTGTTGAAGATGGTGGATGGGATGCCGAAGTGGAAAACAATGTGGTACAAGATGAACTTGGAGACCTGAACTCCTATAGTTGAGACTAGGGGGACTACTTCCACCCACTTAGTGAAATAGTCTATAGCTGTTATTATCCATTTATGTCCATTAGATGAGAGAGGTGTGATAGTTCCAAATAGATCAAGGCCCCAACAAGCGAAAGGCCAAGGTGGTGCAATAGGTTGTAGATCTTGTGCTGGAGCGTGCATAAGATTTGCATGCTGCTAACATGGGAGACATTTTTTGACAAAGTCACAAGAGTCTTCTTCAATGGTAGGCTAATAGTAACCTGCTCTAAGGATTTGTTGCGCTAGGAAAATACCACTCGTGTGGGCATTGCAAAGTCCGGAGTGTACTTCTTTTAACACCATCACGACCTCGTCTTGGTCTAAACATTGAGAGAGAGTATCGTGATAACCTTGACAATATAGGGTACTGGCTATGATGACATAGCGGGATGATTTTCGGATGAGGTTTTGGCATTGGGTACGTGTGAGGTGAGGGGATATGATACCATTGTTAAGGTAAGCGTGAATCTTATGGTACCAAGGGGATTGGGGACCAACCAAGATACAAACATGGTTTGAATCCTCATTCACATAGGTGATCGTGAGGAGCTACTCGACTAAGAACTCATACTGCGTAGCCGCTTGGGGAATTTCCAAGAACGAGCCGATAGTAGCCATAGTGTCTGTTTCTTTGTTCTATGTTCGAGGCACTTGTGTAAACTAAAGCTTTATAAAATGTTGGGTTAGTTGATCAACTAGCTCTTTGTAGGGTAATAGATTTTCATCTTTGGTTTGATATTCATTTAGGGCTTGCTTGATGATTAGCTCAGAATTGCCAAAGATTTGTAACTCAGTGATGTTCCATACTGCAGCTATCTTTAATCCTGCTATGAGAGCCTCATACTCAGCTATATTGTTGGTGCTAGGGAATTGTAGCTTGAAGGCTTTTGGAATGTAATCTCCTTGAGGTGTGACCAATAATATTTCTGCCCCTGATCCATGAGATGTATATGAGCCATCAAAATAAGGTTTCCATGGGGGCTGTTCTTCAATTAGGCAGATATGCTCATCTGGAAATTCTATGATCAAAGGATATGCATCTATTAGAGGTGCATGAGCTAGGTGATCTACTATAGCTTTCCCTTTGATTTCCTTTTTGTCCACATACTGGATGTCAAATTCGCTAAGGAGCATAACCCATTTGGCCAAATGGCCTGTAAGTGCTATTCTGGAGAGCATATACTTGAGAGGATCAATCTTGGAGACTAGTTGGATGGTATGACTTAGCATGTAGTGGTGAAGCTTTTGAGTTGAGAAAACAACTGCCAAACAAGCTTTTTCCATAGGAGTATAATTGAGTTCATAACCAACTAGGGCTTGACTGATGTAGTAGATGGCTCTTTCCTTGCCATAGTCATCAAGCTGTGCTAGAATTGCCCCTAGAGTAGTAGGTGTTGCTAATATGTACAAGATCAAGGGAGGATCAGGAATTGGTGGAACCAAGATAGGGGGATTGGAAAGATATTTCTTGAGCTGATCAAAGCTGTGTTGACATAAAGGATCCCACTTGAAGTTTTCATCTTTCTTTAGTAAATGTGAAAATGGTGTACACTTATCTGCAAGTTGGGAGATGAAGCACTGAATGGATTGAAGCTTTCCCTGAAGAGAGCAAAGTTGTCATAGTGTTTGGGGAGGAGGCATGTCTAGGATAACCTTGACCTTCTTGGGGTCAATCTCTATACCTCATTTAGAAACTATAAAGACTAGAAGCTTACCAGATGTGACCCCAAAAACACATTTCTTGGGATTCAACATGAGATGATATTTGGCTAACCTATCAAAGACTTTCTCAAGGTTAGCAAGATGATCCATCAAGGTGTGAGATTTAACCAAGATATCATCCACATAATCCTCCAAAATGCTATGGATAAGATCATGGAAAATGGTTGTCATAGCTCTTTGATAGGTAGCCCCTGCATTCTTTAGGCCAAAAGGCATCATGTTGTAACAAAAGGTTCCCCAAGGAGTAGTGAATGCTGTCTTATGTTGATCCTCTTCTACAATATTGATTCGATTATACCCAAAAAATCCATCCATGAGGGACAAAATTTCATGTCTAGCTGTAAGGTCTATAATCATATCTTTGTTGGGTAAGGGAAAATCATCCTTTGGAAAAGCTTTGTTAAGATCTCTGAAATCAGTGTAGATTCTAATGTCACCAGAAGGTTTAGTGATGGGGACCATGTTGGAGATCCACTCTGAGTAGTCGATAGGCCAGATAACCTTAGCAACTAACATTCTTTCTAATTCAGCTTTGACCAGTAATGCCACCTTGGGGTGCATTTTTCTAAGCTTTTGTTTGATGGGCTTGATCTTTGGATTGACTGCAAGATGATGAACTACAAGCTTTGGATCCAGCCCTGGCATGTCCTGATATGACCATGCAAATCGGCCAATGTTCTCTCTTAAGACCTCAAAGAGGAGATCAACTTGATCTTGTGATAGGGATGCAACAATGTGAACAAGTCCAGGGATCTCTGAAGAATCAATGTTGACTTCTCTAGTATCCTCAATTAGAATAGAAGATAGCTCTGGTCGATTATCTTGAGGGGGTAATGCTAAATCCTCATGTTCTGCTTGCAACTCTAGATTTTCTTGCTGAGGGGTTCTCTTCGTTGCCTTAGCTAGTCCCGGTTTCACCTTAGTTCCAGTTTTGGGTGTATCAAAACTAGGTTAGGGATTTTCTCCAAAATACCCCTTGGGATCTAGCTTATAGATATAGGTAGAATTTGGCTTTGTTTTCTTGTGAGGTGTTTCAGCTCCCATGAATCTTAGAAGCACTTCCTTTGATGTGAACTCATCAATATGTATGACACTTGGTTGGTCCCAATCTATGAGTTGTGGATGGGTGAGTGGTAGGTCAATGAAATGGATGGATAGTTCTTAGAGAACAAAGTCTTTGAGGGAGATTTGGTCCGAGATATCATCGTGGGCTTTCTTTTCAACTTCCTTAGGAATTTCTTCGATTTTGACAAGGTCACGGTGAATGTTTGAAAAATAATGACCATTCTCATTGGTGCCCCCAATTGTGGGTATGCCAAAGCCAAGACCTGACTTCATTTCCCACTTATGTGCTTCGATGGGGCACTGCATGCCTCTTTCCTCTAGTCGTAAACCACAATCTTGATAGTTCCATTTTTTAGTGATGAGCTTATGTTCTTGGGGATAATTTTGGCTGAAGTGATCAAGGCATGCTTGATTTCTTGGAGGTGCATCCTTATCTAACCAATCATTGATATCTAGAGTGAGCTCCTCATGAAGAGGGATTTTTGAGGATACAAAGGTTGTTGGGCCAAACTATTTGTATCGAGGAGGTGGAATCTCCTTAGCTTTGTGATATGTCAATCATCCATGGGCATGTGGATCAAGTGGGAGTGCCTCAACAACAAATGCATATGATAGACTATACTCTCCACAACCTTTGTTATTGATCTTCACAATAGATAGGGTGGAGGCAAGGATGGTATTTGGGTCATTACAAGCGTGGGATGAGCTGGTGATGGATGTGCCAATATTAATTCCAGGACAATGGTTTGTATATGAAGCTTCAACTGCATTATAGTAAGAAAAGGGTTTTGGATCGGCATGGATGGTTACCTCAGTGCCTTGATGCAAAAATTTGATGCACTGATGGTAAGTGGATGGAATGGCTTTCATGGCATGAATCCATGGGCAATTGAGGAGGATGTTAAATGGTAGGTTTAGATCAATAACATGGTAGAGTGTTTCCTAGATGACTAGCCCAACCTTGATTGGCAGTAAAATAGTTCCTTCTGTGGTTCTTTCCAAGTTGTCATAAGCTTTGATGGTGATAACCTCACTAATGATATCTGCCTCTGTATACCCAGCTTTTTTTATGAATTTTAGGGTACAAATATTCAAGTCTGATCCATTATCTATCATTACTCTTTTGATGACAAAATTGGATACCATGATGGCTATGCGAAGCGGAAGGGTGTGATCTAGCTCGACCATGGGTATGTCGATGGGTTTGAATGATAGGGCACATGAGGATGAAAGGTGTCCAACAAGATTACAAAAATTAGTAGCATTGATATCTGAAGGGACATGAGATTTTATGAGAGCACTATCAAGGATGCTTTTGTACACAAGACTGGTGCAAAGAAGGTCTAAAATGGAGATTTGGGCTGGCATGTTCCCAAGGTGTTCCAAGATATTGTACTGGCTTTTTGATGGAGCTGATGGTGCTAATGAAATGAGTGGGCTTGCGATGTTAAATTGCGCTCTTCGAGTGGTGACTGCACACTCATTGTTTGGTCCTTGGATATTGATAACATTGACAGAAGGCTTTTTCTTGGATATACAACCTATAAGGCTACCATAGTCTATATAGGATGAAGTGTGGTCATTGTTCTTCCCATGCTGTTGGTTTGGCTGGTGGTTGTTGGTGTTGTTGTTGTTGGTTTGGATAGGTGCTTTTCTAGGATTTTGGTTGTTGTGAGGAGGAAAAGAATTTTGATAGATCTGTAAGCCTGCATTGGGAGAGGTTTGGGCAGCAACAGTGATTTCTTTTCGATCAATGAGGTCTTGCACATAATCTTTCAGTTTCATGCATCTAAGGGTGGTGTGACCTTTTACCCTATGAAATTTGTAGTACTCATTGTCTTTGTACCATGCAACTTTAGATTGACTTGGGTCAATTTTCTGGGTAGGAGGAAATTTGATGAGGTTTTCTTCGACTAATTTCTCAAAAATGACATCCAATTGCTCACCAAGGGGTGTATAGTTTCTAGGTGTAGGTTAGAATCTGGGCTTTTTCCCTGCAGCTACATTGATGGCATTAGCTTGATTTCTAGTGGAAGTTGGGTCTTGGATTGTGGTTTTGATAGCTTTGGTGATTCTGCTATTGGTAGTTGATAGCTTGCTGGTTGTTTGGTTGATATGTTGGGTTGGACTGATTTTGGGAAGGACCAACAATATTCACATGTCTGGTGTCAGTGATGCCATCTGTTGCAACGTGCTTGTTTTTGTTCCAATACCTAGACTTGTCATTGGAATGTGATTGATTTTGCTTGGCTTCTTTGTAAATCTTGACCACACCATCTTTAATGAGTCCTTTCTCAAGGATCATTCCTTTCTCTTTGATATCTTTGTAGGTCTGTAAATAGTTCATAGTCATGTGGTGAGCCAAGCTAGGATGGGCATTATCAATAAAAATTTTCACCAAATGGCGCTTTGGCAAGGTGCAAGATAGGTGGGTGGTAAGGGTTATCCATCTTTGTAGACATTTAGGAAGGCTTTCTCCACCTTTTTGCTTAGTGTGGACAAGATCAACTATTGAGAGCTCTGTTTCAACAAGATGGGCATATTGGGCTACAAATGCCTCAAACAATTCAGCAAAGTTTTTAATTGTGCCATATGGTATTCTATAAAGCCATTCAAGAGCTAGTTTGGCCAAGATTTTGAGAAAAAGGTGCAAGAGGAAGACATCATTGTATGCCACTTCTTGGCAGTGCATGTAAAATTCTTTGATATGTGTGACAGGGTCTCCTTTTCCTCTGAATTAGTCAAACTTGGGTACCTCAAAGTGTTTGGGAAATGGTGTCATGGTAATGGCTCTGTCAAATGGGTAAGGACACACATTCTCAAACTTGAAGGTTTTTGGATCATTTCCCTCCTGGATGCTCTTCAAAGCTATCTTCATGGCTTCCCATTCTACATTAATAGGTGATGGTTGAGGTGCCCCCAATGTAGGAGTGCCCTGAGGTAGGTATGTGCTAGATGGGGCAATGGCATATGGATGGCTTTGAGGTATGGGTTGGTAGGGATTGTACATGGCATGGGCAACTAAATGGTGGATGATGGGTTGCTGAGGTGGAGGTGGCACTTATTGCTGCATGTGTTGTGAGGCTTGATGCTGATATTGGATTTGAGGTTGGGATTGAGGAACATAAGTTGGCTATGGGATAAATGGATTGCTTTGTGGAGCTAAGGTATAAGATGGTTGTGAAGCTTGGGGAAAGGATTGGGGAGCTTGTGGAACTTGACTTTGGATTTGAGGAGTTTGACCAATATATGTGGCCTTTGCCCCCATTTGGGAAGGTATTTGCATGGCAAAAGAGGCCAAGTAATTGGTGGTTGGTGGTGGTGGATTTTCTCCTAGAAGTGGCATAGAAAAATAGTTGGTGATAGGAGGTAATGGATTAGTTGGTGGTCGAGGTGGTGGGAATTGAAAGCTTGGGAATGGAACTGATGGGGTTTGATAGCTTGGTGGCTAGATTTGAAAGCTTGGTAGAGTGGTGGCAGGAGCTTGGGTCACTTGAGAGCTTGGCAGAACATTGGTAGTAGCTTGTGGGGTTTGATAGCTTTGTGGAGTGAGGGTAGTAGCTTGTGGATTTGTGACTGATGGCACTGATCTCCAAGGACCTAGTGGAAATGATGGAATTGTGTTTTGAGTTGAGGTAAATAAGCTGGGGGTGATGAAGGGTTGATTACTTGGCCCCATGGGTGGCATCCCAGTTGTATATTGCTGAGGTTGGCCAAAGATGCTAGCACTAATTTGGGAGATGGGCGGATTTGGAAGGTTGGGTTGGGGAGCAGCAACAACAATAGTGAAGGGAGTTAATGGTGAGGTGTTTTGGGTGAAAGGGGTTTGGGATGGAGTGGTATGGACCAATGGTGGAGTGGTGGTGGCTGGATTGGCTTGCAGAAGGGAGATTTAAACTTGAGTGGAGACTGGTATGTTTGGGTCTGTTTGATCAAAAAGATTGGCTTGAGGCTCTTCTTTTGACACATATTGAGGATAATTCAAATCATAAGAGCCTATAGGTGGTGGGAGTTGCTCAAACAATGGGTGAGATGGTTTTGATAAGGGAGGAGGTCTTTCAAAGTCAAAGGCTCCAATGTTGTCCCTTCAAAAGTTAGCCATGATTGTTTCTTTATTTTTGTTTATAATGGCGTTCACCAATACTACATTTCCTGGTTGGTTCATGAAAGCTTCAATGTCAATAGGTGATGGTATAGTGTTCTCTGGGCTAAAGGATGGTTGAGTGCTCAAGGGGAGTGATGCTATTTGATCCAAATGATAGGGCTCCATTGTTTCCCTCTTCTTCTTGGCTAAGCGAGTGACGGGTGGCATGAAAATGCAAAATGTTCCTAGGGATGAGATGCAACAATGTTGATGGATGCAAAAGGGGAAGGCTTTTCTATGCAAATGATTTCCTAGGTTGAGGTAAAGCTGTATGACAAAACCTAAGGAGGATTGGGTTGGGGATTCTAACTTCAAAGATATGTTGCCAAAGCATAAAAGGTTTGCTTTCCTATGTGCAAGCTTGGTGGTGATTGTGTCAACTTAATGATAGACTGATGATCCTTTAGGAAGAACACGAGATTGACCACTTGTAGATCCCAACCTTTAGCTCAAGGTAATGAGGGATAACAAGTGCCAAAGCTAGATTACCCTGGACAAAGCTCTGTCAAAGGGATAACCTTGGTGAGATTGGTGGATTTGCAAGATGGTAGGAATGGAAAACTTTTGGCAAGGTGACAACAATTTTGAAGGCTTGGATGTGAAGATTAGGCTTTTGGGATGCTAGCTAGGTTTGAGGGGATTAGTTTGGTTCTAAAGCAAAGATCTAAATGAGATGGCAAACTAAAATGCTTAAGGGGATGACTAAGGATGGCTGGCTTTCCTACAAAGATGACTCTAAAGTGAAGCTTATGCAAGAAGATGTGGAGAAACAAGGGGGTCCAATCATAGAAATCATGCCTAGTTGGTAAGGCATAAGCAGGGTTAACTCTTGGATGTTGGTTAAGTTGGATGGTGTGATCTAACCAGGCATCTTGAAGGGCTTCGTCGACAATTCTGTCCTCTGCTTTGTGGAGTTTGGTAATTCGAGGGCTTGGTGTTATTTCCTTTCTCTTGGCTGAAAGTTCTTGGTATGCCTGAGGTGGCTTGAGTTTGACTTTGTGAAACTTCTATTTGGGTTTGGGTTGTTCTGACATGAATTCTTGAATCTGCTTGGCTTAGAGAGATTTTGGTTCTTTTGCTTCGACTTGTTCAACTTTTGGAATAGGCAGTGACTACGCTAAGTATGCCCTAAGCTAGGATTGACCAAGTTTGGAAAACATTCATTCAACAAGTAAAAAATCAAGCAATAGATAGGAATAACAAGATAGAAGTCTTTGATTCTTATAATGTGATACTTGCGCCAAGGAGTGTGTATGTTTTACAAATGTTTCGATCAGTCACTTCAAACACATTAACACCCTAGATGGTTGTCTGCAAGGCTGACAGTTGGTTTAGCTAGGGAGTCTTTGATATACCCAAGGTACATGAGGCCCAAATCCATAGATGAAACCAAAAAGATGTCACATAGTCGAGAGGAGCGGTAACCCACTTCTCCTCTTTTACTTCTCAAAGGTATAAAGTTCCTTGAGGCTTAGCCCAAGTGACAAAATCTTGATTCCAAGAGAGGTGTCTTTGGATTCACCTCCCAATCTTTATACTCTGACAGAATGTTGGAGTTGAGGTCATCTAAGGGGTGATGAAATCCCCAAGTAGGCCTCCTAAAAAGAGAAACAAAGTTTTGGATCCTAATCTTATGCACCCAAGATGCCCTTGAAAGATGACAAGGGGAGAGAAGACTTGGATGACCTTGGGCTAAAAAATACGCTTGTTCTTTTACCAACTGACTCTTATGTGTATTGATCTAGACTTTGCAAGCACTCATGTTTAAGATGAAAATGTTCAATTTCAACTTTGAAATGCACCAAAAAAGAAAAATTGATCGAAGAATGCGAACAAGAAGAAGAGCTAGGGTCAACAAGAAAGTAAACTCGCGTGCCTAGAGGCCCTCCACGTCAAGTATCGATTAATTTCTTTTAAGACATTCAAGAGTTGGTGTGATTTTTTTTTAAGCCCAAAACAAAGATGTGTGAAACTCGATTATCAAGCACGTGCCCAGAGGCCCTCCATGTCAATTGGTTGTTCAGTTTTAAAATCTAAACTTGAAGTCTGATTGATTTAATATAGATTTTTGGACATTGAAGAAATCTTATAAGTTTAAGACAAACCCTCAAAAGGCGAATTAAGTAGAATTTGATTATGGAACACTTAACACTCTCTTAGGTGGACCCATCCCCATAGATGGCACTCAGATTGCAACCAATGGTTAAATTGATGGGTGATTAAAGAGGGTGAGTCCAATGAAGAAACTACTCAATTTGATTTTTGTTGATTTCTTTTTAACTTAACAAATTTCTTAAGTGCTCAAAAATTAACTTTGCCTAAGTTGCATGCAAAAGGGAGATTTGTTTGTTCTTTTTAATGCACCCAAAATTGAAGTGTGAGATATTGAAATGGTTAATTGATCTTTTGTATTCAAGATTGTGTTTGTTTGTTTTAAGCATGCATTCCAAGAAAATTTGATTTTAATCCATGACATTCAAGAGTGTGTTTTAAGCACCATTCATTCAAAGAAAAAGATGGTTAAACATTCAAGTTCATTTTAGCAACATGAAAACCTGCAAAAAACATGGTTAGTGGCTTCATATATGCTCCAACCTGCAATAGCTACAAAAAGCCAATTTGATTAGTAACTCAAAAATCTCAAAATTTGAAGCTTAACTATGGAGAAAATAAAATCAAATTTTTTTGTTCTTTTTCCTAGGCATAAAAACACTTAAAAAAGCCTCTACTCTATGGAACCACCAAAAGTTAAAATTTGATTTATAGTCTTTAAAAAATAAAATAAAAAAAGTGCAGAAATAGAGATGCTAAAATAGAAATGCAACAATAACAAGCGGAGATGACAGTTCATCAGGTGGAGACGTTAAACTGCAGAGATTCTGAACTACAGAGATGCCAATCTACGGAGACAACAGAGAAAAAAGCAAAGAAAAAAAATTAGTTTAGTGGCACAAAAAATAGGAGACAAGCAAAGATGCTGATTTGCAGAGACGATGGTTTGGGTTGGCGACAGTGGAGACGACAAAATAGGAGAGGCGGTGACAAAGATGACAGATAAAGAAAAGCGGTGGTAGAGACGATGAAAAGCTAGGCAGAGACGCTGAACTATGGAGGTGACAGATAAGGATGCAGAGATGATAGTTTAGTGGCAGCGCCAATAGTAGAAGACCAAGCAGAGATGCCAAACTGTGGAGATGTCAGTTTGGTTGCGGGGGCGACAGAGTAGCTGGCGGAGACGATAATTTGCAGGCGCAGAAGCCAATCTGTGGAGATGACATTGCGTGAAAAGAACTAAAATGCGTGGATTTTTTCTAAAATATTTTAATTTTTTGGCTATTTTCAAATTTTAGAGGGTATGTCTTCTTCCCAAGTGCGCCCTTCAACTTGCAAAAACAAGTGAAACACTCAACTCACTCAAACAACAAGAGACATTAGATTATTAGAAAAAATAACATATAAATAGAAATAGATGATTAAATGACCCATAGTAGGGTCCCACCGAGCATGCCAAAATGTATATGAGAAATAAGCATGCAAGAAATACTAAACTAAGAAATCAAAAGCATTTACAAACTTGTTAAACATAATATAAAGTGAGACAAAGAGGAAACAACTCAAATGAGAATGTGAGCCATTAAGAGGCTCTCTCAATGAAATTGTTCTCTTGTTTTAGAGATGAGTCTTTTTGATAGGTTTGGTATGTATACTCAAATGCTCAAAATGGCTTCAATGGAGGATTTGGATTTGGGTGTGGATGATGGCTTTGTTGTAAAAACTTGGTCTTAAAATGGCATTATAGGTTTAGCTTCAAGGTTGTGATGAAATGGCTTGGGAGGGGATTCAATTTATAGGCTAAGGGCTTGAGGGATGGAGGGTTAAGATGCAAGGAGAGATGAAAGCTTAAGGAGGGCTAGGATGCACTCAAAGGGGAGCACATGGATTGTGCTTATTTAGCACCAACCAGGGAGTGACACATGTCACAGAGTGAGTGGATGGAGGAAAGGGCAAGGATGAGTCAACAAAGGAGGCTCAAGGGATAATATCTTCATAAAGACCCTTCATAAATGGCTTGTAAGAGCAATGAATGGGCTTGTAAGAGTCTTTATGGCTTTGTAAGAGCATTCATTATTGGGTGGTTGGGATATTTTGGAGGGAGTTGAGATTGTTGACTTTTCTTGGCTTAGGAAAGTCTTAAGCTTACTTAGGGAATGTGACAAGGTTAGTGGGGGGGGATTAGAGATGGTTTAGGATTAGATTAGGCTTGTTAGAGATTTGCAAGTGGATGGCATTTAATGAGGGTGGGTGAGTTAGTGACTAAGCTTAGTTAGTATGGGTGGATGGGGTGAATTAGGCTAAATGAAGGGTTAGGGATAGGTTAGGAGTTATTAGATTTGAGGGATAGATTTATTAAATAGATTTATTTAATAAATGGAGATTTTTGGAATTAGATAGAAGAATATGATTTAATTGATAAATGATAAGTTATTTGATTTATCAATTAGGACTATAGATGATTAATTAAATTAATCAGCTAGGGGATGGAAAATGATTAAATAAATAAGATTTTAATTAATGATGCCTTTAGAGATAGCTAAATAGGATTACCAAAGCAGTGTAATCAAATTTAGGTGTCTACAAGGCCTACCTTGTTAAAGGCTATAACACACTATTAAATGTGACTTGGTTAAAGGATTTAACCGCCCTATTAGAAGTGGACTTAGTTAGAGGATTTTAGAACATTCACTTGGAATACCACCTTGTTAAACAATTTACAAATGGCTATTAAACCAACCTAAGTCCATAGGATTTTACCCTAGCTTGTACAATTGTTAGAGAGTAACAAAAAGGGCTTTTGATCTGATACAACTCAACTTATCTTGTAGGTCTTAGATCTCAGTTCAGCTCATAACATTGCCTAACTTTCAATCTCTATAGCTTTGAGAACTTGTCCTCCTTTCAAGCTTTGTCTCCTTGAGTCTTCATGCTCAATATACCAATGTAATCTTCTTTCTGACCACTAATTGAAGTAGTGTCTTTGTACTCTATTCTTCCTTCTCCTCTTGATGCCTTCTCCTTGACACCTTTCAACCACTTCACAATTTGGCACTTCAGCAACTCTTGCTTCTTGGATCGTGACTCCTTAAGTAGAAGTTTGGAATTACTTTTCTTGCTCAATTCTTCTGTCATTTATTTTTTAGTTTGAATGGATTAGGTAGAATTCATTGAATCTAACCCATATCTTGTTCCTTCTATAAAAATCATGAAGAATCCTCCTTTAATTCACTCAAAGGTGGTTTACATAAAATTTAGTGCCACCAACTCATCATCCTTATCCTTCAACTAGTTCACAGAATTTAAGGTAACAAATTTGTTAGCTCACATTTGGCAAATCTTTGACTTTTCAATAATGCAACAGCTCAACACTATTGAAATTTTGGTGCTTGGCACATACTGTGTTACTTGGTATCAACTATGTTTTATTGATACTCGACACCTATTGTAGATTCACTCAGCATCCACTAAGTTTTTCTGATGGTCAACACCTGTTACTTTTCTCAGCACTTAAACACACTCGGATCCTTTTGTATCACTCGACACACACTAGATTTTTTATTTGCTCAACACTAACTAAAAATATGCTCAGCTTGAACTAGCTTGCTCGACACTCACTAATGAACTTAATTAAGCTTTGCAGTCAACCTTGTTGTAACTTATTCTTCCAATGTTTTTAAGTGTGACCGTTGTATCTTCAAGTATATTATCAATACATCACTTTACCATTGTCTTAACTAATCCTTGCACTTCATTAAAAAACCATCACTCAACCTTTCCCTAGATGCTTTTGTTACATCTTCTTGATTAAATTCTCTTCATCAATCAACTAAGTGATAGTACTTGGATCTTATAAGCAATTATCATTTCAGCAAGTAGCAAGTTTGACATCAATGACAAAACAATGATTGAAAACATTCTTTATCAACCATCTTCCTTCTTTGTAACATTTCAAGAGGTCTTAAAATAATTCAATGGAACTGTCACCTTGTTAGAGGATTTGCAATTGGCTATTAAATCAACTCTGTTAAGAAATTTTAGATCAGTACTACAATGGTTAGAGAGTAACAATGAAATGATCTGATTGTGATGTAACTGAATTGTTGATTATAGATCTCTATTCTACTTCATACTTGATCCTTCCTAATTAAATAATACTTTTTGCTCCACAAGGATACCTGCTTATCCTTCAAGTTTGCTCTCACTCTTTCCTTCTTAATTCAATCAACACACTTGCACACACACTTAAAATCTCAACTTGACCTTTCATTTATACCATCTAGATTGTTAAGTTAGCTTGAATTCAAATTATAATAACTAATAATCATTACCATAGTCAGCTAGAAAAAATACTTAAAATATTTAAGCTTCTTATCCCAAAACAACAAAATCCTTTATTGGCCGACCTTGCTCAATAAACACTAGTTCTAAGATGATTTCCTATGTTAACTAACAAAAGCTTGGTTAACACTGCGAACTTGCAAAAATCCTATGGTAACTGAGTGAACTTGATGAACACTAACTCTCTCCAACTTTCCTTTGCTAACCATGTGAACTCAATTAACATTGTTTCCTACCTGAATTCCTTTGATGCCCGAGTGAGCTCGGTAGACACTATCTTCACAAAGTAATCTTTAAGAACACTTGGTAGAAAAGAAAAATTGTCTTGCTAACCAAGTGAGCTCAGTAAGCACTGACTAATAACTGATATGACATTTGTGTAACATCAAAGACAACACATAATTAGACTATTGTATCCAACATCTTCACCCTTACCTTCAATAATCATCAAGGGCTAATTGACTTCACCTACACCAAGTGCACTTTCCAAATTGTCAATCATTTTCTGAATTTTCTTAATACCTTGGGAGAAACAATATCCATCTTAATCTTTTCTATATCTTCTTCATATATCCAAAATGGTTGGGCATACTTGTCAACTTTTGCATTTAAAATATATTCAATGGCCTTGGTGGCTTGATCTATATTGATCTCATAATCCATAGGTGCAAGCCATACAACCCTAGGAATTTTCACTTTCAAAAGTGTGTTATTCATATCAACAAGAAATAAAATATCATTATGATATTTCTTCAATAAATATAGGGGTATTGTATACCTTTGATGCATCCTTTACTTGAAGTTTTCAAAATACTCGGTCATCACACTATCAAAGTTGTCTCCTAGTATTTGAATAAACTCATTGACTTGATAGATGTAGACAACTTTGATAGTTTGATACAATTGTTAGAGAGTAATAATAGGACTTGATCTGGTAACAATAATAACTCACTTGTATATTATAGATCTCACATTTAGTCCTCCATTCTACTTGGAATTCATCCTCTTTGTCTTTGATAACTTGCTCACCCTTCATGCATTCATCACCTTAAGCCTTCTTGCTTTGTATTCCAATTTTAAAATATTTTATTTGGCTAACACATGAAGAAACATCCTAGACGTCTTGTCTTTCTTAGGCTCTCACACATGACACTAGTTTATTCTAGCCTATTATATCCTTATATAGAGAATTTAGATCTTTTTCCACTTAACCATTCTCATCTATTCTAGGGTTAGGTCAGGTTCATTGAATCTACCCATCTTTCCATTTGGTTCCCTTCTAAAAACTTCTTCTTCAATCCTCTTTGAATTTTCCTCAAAATGATTTATCTTGAATTTTATAAAACTAGCTCATCGTATTTATCTTCTACATGTTTCACACATTTCAAAAAACTAACGTTATTGACTGAGATTTGTTAAATCTTTGATCTAACACATTTTAATGTCACTCAACAATAACACTCTATTTGCTTGGCAAACATTGTCTTTTGATATTCGACCAAAACTTGGTTGCTTGACATCCACTAAGTCATTACAGGTGCTCAACACTTACTAACTTTCTTCACTAGACACCGACTAGACTTTTCTTGCTCAACACATACTGAATTTACTATTTGGCTTCAACTAATTTTTTTCCTGGCTTGTACTAACTTTACTTTGCTTGAACTATTTTCTTGGTCAAGCTTGGCAAACATATTACTTTACTTAGCCTTAAGTAGATACATAATACACTATATCATCAAAGTCTTTCTTGGTCTAAGTGCTCCTTTTATACACCTATAACTCAACCTTTCTCTAGGTTCTCTTGTTATCCTTTCTTTTGAAATCCTCTTCATAAATCAAACAAATGATAACATTCAAACTAAAGTAAGTAGTTGTCTCACCAACAAGTAGTAGATTTGACATTAGTGACAAAATAATGATTGTTCTATGATAGGTTCATCAATATTCTTCATTTCACCAATCTCTTTTCAATAATCTCCCTCTTTGGCATTGATGGAAAACCAATACCAAAAACAATACCAAAGTGAAACTTAATACCTTGTATTGAAATCTCTCCCTCTATCAGTATGTGTACCTTCCTCTGATTTTTGCCTCACCTAGTATTTTCCCTCTTTGATAATCTCATTTGGTCTTACTTCTCTAATCTAATCTCTCTCTAATCTCTCCTTGATTCTATTATATTTCTCTCATCTATTCTTTCTTCTCTGATCTGATCCATCTATGATATCTCCTTGATTCTCTTATATCTCCCTCATCCATTCTTGCTTCTTTGATTTGATCTCTATATAATATCTCCTTGATTCTCTTATATCTCCCTAATATATTCTCAATAAACTCTTTGTCTTTCTCCCTCTTTGACAAAAAATGCCAAAGACTTGTCATCTATACATGTAGATATAATCAATTTAGGTTCTCCCTCTGTCACCTTGCATGTGACTTAAAATCTTCTATTTCAGCTCCTTCTTTACTTTAGGAAGATCCTAAAGTAAAATCCACTACATCAAGTTGTAGGATATGTCATTCAACATAGTTGATGTAGGGAATTACTCCTACTTCTTAAGTAACTTTGGATAGGGGTACCAACCCTAGTTTACCTCTAAGATATTCATGTGCATCCTTAGGTAAAGCCTTATGAATATATCAACTATCTATTCTTTTGTATTCACATGTTCATTTCTCACTTCTTTGTCTTGAACCAACTCTTTCAAGTAATGATACTTTATTGCAATGTGTTTTGTCTTTGTATGCATCACAAATTTCTTTGATATGTTTATAACACTCATAATGTCACAATAGAGTACCACATGTTCAATAATTTCCTCCTTCGTTCCTTTCAGTAAATGTTTGATCCACACCAAATTTGTATAATTCACTGAAATAGCCACATATTCAACTTCAATAGTAGATTGTGATATACAATTTTATTTCTTGTTGATCAAGGTGACCAATTTTTTTCTTAAGAAAAATGCTCCACCACTTGTACTTTTTCTATCATTAATGTTTCCAACCCAATCAACATCTATATAGGCTCTCAATTCAAACTTGTCATTTTTCTTGTAGTATATACCATAGTCTTCTATTCATTTCAAGTATCTCATAATCCTTTTAATAACCATTGAATGATTCTCCTTATGATTTGTAGAAAACCTTACAACAATCTCAATAACTAGTACAATGTCAAGTCTACCATGAAATATATATGTTAATTTGCCAATCATAGACTTGTACAATGTTTGATTTACTTCAATAGAATCATTAGGTTTGGAAAGTTTGTGTCCTATCACCATAGGAGTACTAATAGGTTTTGAATCTCCCATACCAAAAGTTTTTAAAATTTCCTTCACATACTTGGATTGAGTGATGTAAATACCATATTTCATTTGATATACTTGTAGTCCAATAGAAAACATTATTTCTCCAAACATAGACATCTCAAACTCTTTCTTCATTTCATTTGAAAATGTCTTAGACAATGCATTTTTCCTCCAAATATGATATCATCAACAAATATTTCAGCTAGTAAAATTACTTTAGCTCCTTCTATCTTCAAGTACAAATTTCTATTGTCATCAATCTTCTTAAAACCAATCTTCACAAGATAGTTATGTAATCTTTCATACCATGCTCTGGGAGCTTTCTTTAAACTATTTAAAGCTTTGTGCAATCTACACACCATGTTATTATTTTTTGGATCAACAAATACTTTAGGTTATTCTATGTAAACCTCATCTTCTAGTATACCATTAAGAAATGTTGACTTAACATCCATTTGATAAACTTTAAGACCTTTGTAAGAAAAGTAAGAAAGTAGAGTTTTTATTCCTTCCAATCTTGCAATTGGGGCAGATGTCTCTCCATAGTCAATTCCCTCTTCTTGTGCATACACTTTGCAAATTAATCTTTCCTTATTCCTTGTGACTTCACCATTCTCATCCAATTTTTTTCTATACACCCACTTGATTTAAATCATATTATTAATCTTTGGTCTAGTTAAAAGTGTCCATGTTGTTTTCTACACAATCTAACCATTTTCTTCTTTCATGGCTTGATTCCAATCTTCATTTTCTAATGCATCCTTCACTGACTTAGTCTCATGCATGCTTAAAAAATATGTGTTATTTATCAACATATTCCTTTCATTTTTTTGTCTTCTTTATCTCCAATAATTTGTCTAATAAGGTGATGTTTTCTGACATACTTGGATAACCTTGGCTCAACTCTCCTTTCTACATTGAGTCTTTCATAAGTTTAATTTCATATTCATTATGCACTTCTCTATTAGGTAACTCGACATTCCTTTCATTGAAACTAATCTTAGTATTAGAATGTATCTTGGCTTTTGATTACAACTTGGCTCCTAACTGCAACTTGACATGCATTGTATGTGACTCAACAATCACTAATTATTGTTGATTGACAACTTGGTTTGTAGAATTATCACCATTAGTAGACATGTCTTCATAGTAGTACATAAAGGTTCTATAATTTTCAGGTTCCTTCTTTGGTTCATCTTCATGCACTTTTGTATATTCATCAAACTTTACATTTTCACTTTCCACAACTTTGTTAGTGTTAGTATTTAAACACTTATAAGCTTTAATTCTTGTGGAATAGCCTAGGAATATAAAATTTTCACTTTTATTATCAAGTTTATCATTTTTTTAGTCCTTAAGAATGTAACACTTACTTCCAAATACCTTAAAATATGTCATATTAGGTGAGTATCAATACCATAATTCAAAAATTGTGGAATTTTTACCTTTTAGCTTGACTTGTACTTAGTTCAAGGTATAGACAGCTATACTAATAGCTTCTCTCCAATATTTTAAAGAAAATTTCTTCTCCATCATCAGTATTTTAGTGCAATCTATTACAAATATCTTCCTCCTTTCAACAATCCCATTTTGTGGAGGGATCCTAGGTGCATAAGTTTGTCTCTTGATTCCTCTATCAGTGCAAAAGTTTTCAAATTCATTTGATGTAAACTCTCCACCTTTGTCAGATCTTAGACATTTTAAAATTTTACCAATTTCTTTTTCAATTCTTACTAGATAACATTTAAAAATTTTAAAAGCATCATATCTTTCTTTTAAAAATATTACTGTCATCATTCTCGAGTAATCATCAATAAATAGGATAATGTAATTGTCACCTTTGTAGCTTTGCAAATTAATTGGTCCACATAAATCAGTATGAACTAATTCCATAATTTCTTTTGAAGCATGAGTCTTAATTTTAAAATTGGCCTTTGTCATCTTTCCTAACTCACATTGTTTGTGTAAGAATTTGCCTTAGGGCAATATTCACCCAAGACCAAGGAACTCAAACACAAGCACAATAGTAGACCAAAGAGAGTATGATCAGAATGCCAATATATTCATTCAATATTCAATGTGAAAGTACACTAGGAGTGCATGTATATAAAGGCCTTTGGAAAGCTTCTAGAATGCATAGAAGTCAACAACATGATAAGTCATATAACTAGGCACATTTCCACCATAAATGGTTTATCCTCCATTAAGCACGGGAGTAAGTGCAATGATGTAAGGATAAGCCTACAATAGTGTAGCATGTAAAATAATGTTGTAGACAACATGTGCTAAAATGGGAGTGCGAATAACTATGTTTTATACATGACAACTTAGTGAATGATGCCAACTCCAGTGTTGTAGACACCATGTGCTGAATTAGACTTGCATACTTCTGTGTTATCAACATGACAACTCATGAGAGTACACAAACTCCTAAGTGTCTCACCTAAATAAATAATAAAATAATGCATTAACCTAATTAAACTTAAGTAAAATTTAAATAGTAAATAATTATTTACACCAACACCCCCCCTTAAGTGCAACTTAGGGGAATGCACTTAAGTTCACAAAATCTAGGATGAAATGCATGATGGGTCCTGGCTACTAGGCCATGTTAGATACCCATGTACATAATGGAATGCAATCTCACATAAAGTGGAGAAAGAGGGAAAACCTCATGGGAAAAACCCTCCCCCAAAAAGAGAGATGAAAAAACTAGATGCATGGATGGATGGAGTAATTAAGACCCCCCAATTATGACATAAATTGAGTATATACAATAGAGAAATATGAGAAGAACACTATCCAAAAGGAGGAAAAGGTCCTTCCACATAAGGGAGAAGAATAAGAGCGACAAGATAGTCTCCCCCCAAAAATGAAGAGTGCTAATTAGTGACAACTACTTTGATGTAGAAGTTAATCCAAGACTGCAGAATAGTGTTCCTCCCCTTTGGAAGAAACAATACCATAGGTACAAGTGAGATGCTTCCACTGTGTGTGGAAAGAATCTTGATGATCACTGATGTCTCTAAAAACTATTCAACTACCACTATCAAGGATGAATGTAGAACCTATCCCAAAGTACATACTATCTCCTCAATTGATAAAGAGACCTCCTACAACTATTGTACATAAGTATCCATAATCATATCAACCTATGCAAATCAATCATGTAGAGAATGGACATGAGAGTCAGAGAGAGGCCTTGCAACAATTGAAGAAGGATCTTCTCTATCAAAGAGTAGATTTATATTTTCAATTATGTCCCCCAAATCCACTATGGATGACTCTACAAACAAATGTGAAATATCTACTATGTAGTCATCCTCTGTTTCTAGAGCTGGAAGATTGGGTGTACCCTTGTTTGCTAGACCTATCACTGTGGCAATATATGCATGTGGAATATGCTGATGTTGTGACCTCTCACTATAAATATTGATAGAACTCCACGTGTTTGAATCTATTGAAGCACAATCATTGGTGTCACTATCAGTTTCCACAATGTATGATGTGTGGAGAGGATTAGAGGATAAGCTTGGTGATCTTTTCTCAAAGTGTACATCCTTCTCAACAATTATCTCATGTGTCTTAGGATCCATAAGTCTATATTCCTTTACATTGACTTCATATTTGATGAAAGTACAAGGTTGAGGTGGTGATGCCTTGCATCCTCTAGAAGAAATGTTTGCCCATGTTGGACAATTGAAGAATTTGAAGTGTGTCACAACTAGTTTTTTACCACACCATGCCTCAAAAGGTGTCTTTCCATGTAAGGAATTATATAGAGACCTATTTAGTATGTGATTGGCACTACTAATTACTTTGACTTCAAGTGATGCATCAAGAGACTTGGCTTATATCATGCAACTTTCCATGGAGTTAAGAGTTCTAATCCTCATACATGCAACATTTTTCTTGTGTAGACTAAATGCTAGTGGATTCTAAAGATCAATTCCTTCAAGTTTGCAAAAGTCTTTAAGTCTTTTGTTCACATATCTACTTTCATTGTTCATTCAAAGACTTTGATGGCTTTCCTTGACTTATATTCAACATGAGTATTGAAGGCTAGAAACTTGTCCAACACTTCATTCTTATGATGAAGAAATTAGACCCAAGTGTACCTTGAAAAGTCATCAGTGAAAGTATGTAGCAACCCTGGCTGACTAAAGTCACTACAAAAGGACTTGCTAGCACCATGTGAACCAACTGAAGAACAAATGGTGCTCTTGAAGACTTCCCTTTATGTAACTTCTCCTCTAGATGCATATCCACTGAACCTATTGAACATCCACTTGTGGAAAAGTTGATCAAAGGTAGACCTTTGACCATTTTATTTGAGAAAATTTGTTGAAGATAGTGGAAGGAAAGATGACCAAACCACTAATGCCATAATTGGATTTAAGAATTGGATTGAGTCAACAAGGCTTGTGAAGGAGACTTGGGCACAAAGTGGGAGAAAGAATACAAATTTTTTTCATGATTAACTTTCCCCACTATAACCATTGAATCATCTTTTAGACTATACACTTTTACTAAGTTAGGAAGGAACTCAACTTTATGACCATCTCCAAGGTGAATGATTTGGTAAATTGAGAGGAGATTATAACTTAGGTTTGGAACATAGAGAACATCCTTGAACTCTCCATTTTCCATCTCCATACTTCCATTCCCTTCAACTTTCATTTTTGTATCATCTCCCACAAAGATGTGCGATACCTTTGATTGCTTCAACAAAGAAAAATCCCCTTTTGAAGAACCCATATGGTATGAGGTACCTGAGTTAAGAATCCATTCAGTTGAAGAACTTGAATTTTCCATGACTGCTTGCCCTTTTCCCTTTGAATCTAAAGAAGACCCTTTCTCCTTGTAAGCATTAGGTAGTGGAACATTATGTTTCTTCATGATAGTTGTTAACTCATAAATCTTTTTATGATAACATTCATGTTCTTCACGACCCAATTTCTTGTAATAAGCACACTTTTTCTTGTCCTTATTATTGTCTCACTTCTTGTTTGAATTTGAAGACTTGACTTGTTGAGTTGATTGTGGTGTTGCCTTTTCTACATCCTCTAATTTTTTATTCTTCCATTTCTTATTCTTTCCCTTTCCTTTATTTGAAGCTTGTGCAACTAAATTTTGAGAACCCTCATTATTGGCCACAAATGCCTTTGACTTAGGTAAATTGAGAATCCCCATTAATTTCAACTTCTTTTCTTCTTTATCCAACAAGTTAGCATAATCATCAAAAGAGACTTTATAATAGGCAGATCCTAATGTAGTCTTTGAGGTGTTATAAGTATAAAAAAATGTGGAGTACTTAGATGAAAGCTTATTATGAATGAGATAGATCAATTTTTCATCTTTGATAGGACTCCCAAAATCATTAAGCTTTGTCCTTAGTTCATTCACCTTAATGATGAAATCCTATATAGAATCAAATGACTTAGGATCTACGAAGACAAGTTCATCTTTAATTTTGAAAACATCCTCTTTAGACACTTTCCCATATAGGTTTTGGAGGGTATCCCAAGCTTTCATGGATGTATGAGACTTCTAAATATGATACATGATCTTGTCATCAACTCCCAAACAAATATCACCTATGGTTTCCTATCCATTGTTTGCGAATTAGTGATTTCCCCAGAAGATACTTGATCACATGTTGGTTTAGGAAGGGTACCATCTACATATTGAGAAACTCCTTTATGCATTAAGTGACACTACATTTTAATGGACCATGTAGCATATTTATGTGGAGTTAATTTTGGAAACTTAAAATGTCCCATGATGTAGAAAATGAAAGAAAATTGTAGAAAAAAGAGGAACACAACACCAGGAACACCCGATTTTCACCCACTCAAGAAACCATCCCCAAAAAGATGCTTTTGGCAATTTATATGTGGTACAATTACAATGGACACTTACCAATTTTGACCTTAGTGGACTTTTGATTTTTCCTTTTACAACCTCCTTATGGAGTTGAAAATTGGAACATTACAATGTATCTTAGATATACAACAATTCTAAAGATTATCAAAGTATTACAATGCAGAAAATGACCTAATTTTGAAAGTGACACTCTTGTCCACACAACCCTATAATCTGATCATAGATCTAGAAAGTAGATGAAAAATAATGCACTTTAAAAAAAAAAACCTATTTTCGTGTCCAAATGAGCCTGTACAAAGCATTTGAAGTTGTAAAATGGAGGATTAGATAAGTATAGTAGCCAAAAGATGTATTTTTTTACAAACTCATACACCAAAACTAGAAAAAAGCTACACCACTAAATTTTTTGGGAAATTCTACTCAATTTCAAAAAATATTGCACTTGATTTGGAGTTCAGATGACTGAGATGTGGCCTCCCAAAGTTGGACTGCAAAATCAAAATTCAATCTGGAGAGAGGTTGTATCAGCAAAAGATGAGGTTAAATTTGATGATCATGCGACCATCATAATAATTCAAATTTTCCCCTAAACGATGGTCAAATGGTTGTCAAATTTAGGGTCATAAAATTGATGAAATTGAATGAAAACTCTAGCCTTAGATGATGTTAGCATGATATTAGGATAATGTCAAAATTATATGACTCTGTACAGATGGGTACAACTATATGAACAATGTTGACTATGGAAGGTACTACTTGAAAGATGTGTAAGTTGATGTGTTAGCTGACTATAAATGCTAGCATGTTAAACGTTGGCAACTAAGGTTGATGTGGTAGATTGCCACATGTCCGATACATGTCAAGTGTAGATTAGATGTCCACCATGGAAGAAGGTGGTGTTAAATGTTGCCACATGTCATAGGTCTAGACACCACCAGAATATTCTGACATGAGCTAGAGTGGAAAGTGACTGGTGCTTGGAACTATTATGCAGACTAGGACTTTTGTTTTTAATCCCACATTCATGGGTAAACTACTCACAATGTAGAATAAAGACAGAAATCGAAGGGGTTATAACAAAAGGCTGCCAGATTCTCAAGTTGCTTAGCTGGTTGTTATGAACTAAGCTATCCACTAGGAAATGTATGTGTGATTGCCAGATTATGGTGAATGAACCCAAAAATTTGTGAAGTGTCCACCAAAAGAAATAAATGAAATTTTCACTCATATTGTAGGGTTGAGGTGTGACTACACAGTTTTGAATTTTTTTTTTCTTTGCTAGCTTGACTGGGTAGAATTTTTTTCCAAAAATACCCACAAAAATTGCAAAAAATAGCAGAGAATAAAATTAAATTTAGATCTAAAAATAAATGCATAGATCAATTAAATGACTATACCTAAGCTTCCAAATTGGGCCTTCAGGTGTCAATTTGCAATTTTTTTCCCCTCACAATCAACTTTAGCCTAGCATAAGCTAATTTATAGTCGATCTTCACCAATTTGGTGTTCTAGACACAATGGTGAGGTCCTATTTGGCTCTAGACACTCCCAATTTCTTTAGATTCTCTAGATTCAGATCAAGGTGCTGAAGCAACTATGGTCTTGAATAGCTATGTGTAGAGAAACTCCTTGAGCTCTAATACCATGTAAGAATTTGCCTTAGGGAAAAATTCACCCAAGACCAAGGAACTCAAACACAAGCACAATAGTAGACCAAAGAGAGTATTATCAGAATGATGATATATTCATTCAATATTCAATGTGAAAGTACACTAGGAGTGCCTATATATAAAGGCCTCTATAAAGCGTCTAAAATGCATAGAAGTTAGCAACATGATAAGTCATACAACCAAGCACATATCCACCAGATATGGGTTATCCTCCATTAAGCATGGGAGTAAGTGTAATGATGTGAGGATAAGCCTACAATGGTTTAACATGAGAAATAATGTTGTAGACAACATGTGCTAAAATGAGAGTGCAAATAACTATGTTATCTACATGACAAATCAGTGAATGATGCAAACTCCAGTATTGTAGACACCATGTGCTAAATTAGAGTTGCATACTTTTGTGTTATCAACATGACAACTCATGAGAGTACACAAACTCCTAAGTGTCTCACCTAAATAAATAATAAAATAATACATTAACGTAAGTAAACTCAAGTAAAGTGTAAATAGTAAATACTTATTTACATCAACAGTTTGTAAATCACATTATCAAGTTTCTTTAGTTTTGGAAAACCTCTGAATCTTTTCATCTTGTTTTTAGTTGCTTTTGGATTAGATTGTGTTGAAATTTTTACTATCAACATTTCAAATCACACTTGTGGTTCATCATCAAGATGAGAGAGCTACAGCTGAAATTTTTTTAGCTTTGGCTCTCTCATCTTGATGATGAATCACGTAGTGTGATTTGAAATGTTGATGGTGAAAATTTTAACACAATCTAATCCTGAAGCAATTATGAACAAGTTTAATGGATTGTGGAAATCTAATCTCTCTTTTCATCTTACTAATACTAACCAAATTATCAAAATTTACATGAGATAATCTTTTTGTTCTATAGCCACACATCATCAAATTGTACAACAAGACAAGTAGAATCATTCATGTCAAGATAAAATAGATTACCTCTAGTATGATTTCCACTTCCAATTATTTTTCCATCACTATCATAGATCTTAGCCTTTCTATTATCAAAATCAAATTTGCATCTTGAACTATTCAATTCTGACATAGTCAATAGATTATAGTTAAATCCTTCCACGTAGAAAGAATTGTCACACATGATCTTTTCTATCATTTTTAAAAATCCTTTTCCTTTTATCAGAGAGGGTGCATCATTACCAAATCTAATACTATTTCCATTGTAACACTCAAGGGTAATGAACTTACTTTTGTTTCTAGTAATTTGATGTGAACATCCACTATCAATGATCCATCTATCATTTTTTTTCACATAATATATCAATGTAGTTGCCTCATCTTCATAAAAATCATCTTTCATAGCAAAATAGACAACTTGATCATCCTGATCTTTAGATTCATCATTGGATTCTTCTTCAACAATGTAACAAGCCTTCTTTCCCTTATCCTCATAGCCTTTGTTACTATCATCTTTTCTACCTCTGAATTTATCTTCATTCTAGATGTTTGACTTGTCAAGACATCTTGTTGCAATATGACCAACCTCTTTATAGTTAAAACATATGATAGGTAACTTACCTTTGTATTTTTCGTTGCCTCTATGAAATTTCCTAGCTAGAAGTGGTTCTAGTTCTTCTAGCTCTTCATCATCTATATCAATATCACTAGTAGAAGGTTTGACCTTTTTATTTTTCTTATCTTTAGGCTCTTTTAGTGTTAGCTTAGCTTTGAAATCAGATTCAACATTCTCAGATTTGAAATTATCAAAATTTAAAAGTTCAAAAGAAGAGTGTTGGCTCCTGATTTAATAGTTTTACAAACAACCAAGAAACCAGACAATGCATCTAAGGCTAGAAAATTCCTATGAAAGATACACCTGATTGCAGTCTTGGGCCAACTATAAGGCATAATTCCTTCTTCACTTCAGGCTCTAGAAAACCTAGGCAGGTTAACCTTGAGGTTCTAATGAATGGTACCAGTGCATTTAAACATAAATTTGAACCTATTTACTACAGATGAAAACCCCTTATATCTCTTAATAACTCATGCAATAACACAGATCTACAGTACCAAATTGCAATCTATGAAATCCATAAGTTGAGTGAGGGTTAATTCCTTTTAGCCCACTACAAAACATGAAAAATTGAACTAATTTTGATTAAAATATTTTGTGCAAATAACATTCATATCATCTTGCATCTGATTTAGTGATCAGTGCCTTATCCATTGAAAAATAGAGTCATTACCAACAAGATGACCTAACTTTTTTGCATTACCATCAAGTTTATCAACTGAAATCTCCAAATCCCATTCTTACAAAATATCCCCTTCACACACCCAAAAACCCTATCAAAACATTGAAGCATTTACCTAATCTCCTTGAGTCAGAAGCAATAATAGATCTGATACACAAATCATCCAAGATATCTTAAATTGAATAAACCTTATTTACTTAATTACAAAGTTAATGACATATGAAGAATCAGGAGATAGAATAAGAAAACCTAGATAATTTAGTGTAAATCCCCATTTGTATTTATCCTTGGAAAGACCAAATACACAAACTGGTAACACAAAATGTAACTCAAGATACTTCACATAATCTAGCATCAATTTCTAGTATTTCAAAATGACAATACATGACATGAAATGAAAATCTACACAAGGTGGATGTGTGGCCTTCACTGTTATAGCTCAGCTCAATAGTTAGGAAGTAAAACCATCTACAATCCTAGTTTTAACAATAGAACTAGAATCCTACTGGTATTAACCAGAGAAAACTCCCAAAAATCTTGCAAAAGAGAAGAAGGAAGAAAGATATAGGAAGGAAGCCATTCTCAAATTGAATCTATAACTGACAGGTGTCCCTTTAGAATTCCTTCCCAAGAAGATGCAAAAGCCAATATGGGATAAAAGTTTGAATTGCTAATCTGCCCTGCAACTTCAGACAAGATCTGGCTCTTCACTTGAAAATGTGTGAGGCTATTCTACGAGGGACTGGGCATGGGTTCTTTATGCTGCTTGGCTTCCCCCAAACACCCTACCCTGCTTTTATGTGAATGATCTCTTTGTCGTTGCTGCAACCTAAGGAGATCCTTGCTACAAAATGACTTGTTCCTACTCTCTCCAACCTAGACGTGGGTCTCCTCCCATTGCATTAGGCTTCTATTTTTTATGCATCCAACACTTTAGCTTTGCCTTTGTATTTTGTGATTATGGGCCTTATCTCTTCCCTTGTGTTTCCATGTTCATGTGCTAGATTGTGACATCCCCTGCCTCTGAACGACATGCCCCTACAAATTTAGGCATGTGGACCATTTCAAAATGTGGGCAACATTGCCTCTTTCATGCTGCGGATCCTGCATGTTGGATATGGACTCCTTTGTAGATATGGATCTTGCTATGGGTGGCTTCCTCTTTCAATGTGGATTGCAATGTTTTCTTCTATTATGATATGCATTGTAGATCTACTTTGCCCTTTGGCACGTTCTACCATTCCACTATGTTCTGCCTAGATGAAAAGAAGGAAAGGGACAACCATACAAGTGTATGCTCGATGCCCCCTAATTTTATCCAAGATCCACCTTGAGTTTCATATTTCTTGACAACACTAGCACATCCATTTCCAACCCACTCCTTTATTAACACCTATGAGACATAAGCCCCAAAGGATATCCATGAATGAACAAGGCGAAGAACTAATTTTGAGATGGATGAAAGGAATCATCTAGGGAACTAAAGTCTGTGTTTAAAGAGGAAAACACTCAGCTTCATATTTCAAGAAAGAAAGTTTGCTAAATGCCTATATTGAGCCTTCTCAAGAATTGATGCAAAAATATTGACAATAGTCCTCTATCAAGAGCTAATAGGAATGCATTATTTGGTAGAGATATGTGTCCATGAATTCATATACAATATAATCACCATTAAAATTCTCCTTTTGAGGTGATCAAATGATATCATTAATTGTGGCAATATTCTTATGATCCAGAATGATATGAAATATTAAAGCCGACAACCAATCAATGATTCCCCTTGTGTGTAACACCATATGCTCCATTAATACTGAATGATAATAAATGTATATTAGATGTTGCCCCTCTTCATCCTTTTGAAACAAGATGATAGATATATAATATGCATTTAAGTGATTGACACTATTATATTCTCTTCTAAAACATTTTTAAATGCCCTCGAGCTCTATCAGTCCTAGTGAATTCAGTCAGGCACAAAAGTGGGTCCGACTAATTTTTTTTCATTTTTGAACAACTAATATAGAAAATTGATCTATTTGACCTTCCCAAACTGACTAAAAACAAATTTGACTACTGAATCATCACTTAAAATTTTATAACTGTTCTTTAAACTATGATTTGCTAATAGGAAGGCCTAATAACCGGCTTTAAAAACTGACATAAACACCTAGCCAAGCTTCAAAACTTAGGAGATTTGTTCTCTCTAACATATTCAATAGGCTTGCCAAATCTCATCACATGACGACAATAGGGTCATAAGATATCGACCTCTAAACATGCTTACTTAAATTTACCTGCAATTAAACATGTTAGAAAGCTGGAAATTGAATTTGGAATTGACTTTGAAAACTAGGAAAATGGTCACTTAAGGTTCTAAAAACTGGGGCATGGGTTCTTTGTCATGAGGAGAAAATGATTCTACAATTTGGGCTCATGAAAAATCATGGGATGCATTTGGCGAAGGTTTGAAGTTGGCTGCTTGGATTTTGTAGATTGGAAACACTGACAAAATTTTTTTTTTGCAAATGGAATTGACCTAGAAAAGTGTGCAGATAGATTCATCAAGTTTTGAAACTTGGCACACTTAAAGCACTTTCAGAGGAAAATATAGTGGTTCAATTCATTCAATCTCACCCATCACAAATTTCAAGATATGACATCATGAACAGGGGTTCCAACAAATCTGCAATTGCTGACACCAGTAAAAAGATAGAAAATGCGTTTGGAATCATGTTTGAAAACTGATCAAACAGATTTGTCATAAGTTGAAACTTGAAATATAACAATTCTCTAATGTCTACAATGCAATGCAAAAGGAATTTGAGCATTTTGGTCAATTGGTCAAAAGTTATAGCACGCAAACAGGGCTTCCCAAAAATTTGCACAATTACGCAAAAGCATGAAACAATAATTGACCAACTTTGAGGGATTCAAAACCTAATCAAATGAACTTGAAACACTCAAAATCTGAAACATAGGCTCTTAGGTATAGACACTAGAGACTCCCAAAGTGGCGGGTCATGACACATTTCTAGGTGCGAAATATTCAATCACAAACACAGCCTCCTATTGCTATTTGACACTGGTGAAAAACATAGATTTGACAATTGCTCAAAATAGGACTTTGCCAAATGACTCAAAATGATAGTTTAACTTCATGGAATATGTGGACATGCTGAATGGAAGGTGTTAGAAATATTAAACACCTTAGGGGCCTCAAAGGTATAGTCAGGTATAATCTCATTAAAAGCATTTATAGGGCTCAATTTTCTCAGTAGTACTCAAAATTGACTATACAATTTTTAGTCCCAACAAAGAGAGTATATGGTCAACCAGTCCTTCAAGGGTTAGATTACTACTAGGAGTACACCTCGGTTCTTGTATAGCAAAGACAACAATATCATTGATAGGCAACATGGTTCTCAATACTTTTCTAATTATAGTCTCATCTTTAATTGGTACATCAAATCCTCAAATTTCATTAACAATATCTTTAATCCCTACATAATACTAGACTATAGTCTCACATTCTTGCATTCTCATTTCATCAAATTTCCCTCTAAGACTTATAGAGTTGGCTCTCAGCACGTTATTGTCTCCTTCATAGTATTGGAAATGTAGTATAGACTAGGTGACTGAGGGGTGCTGAATCAAGAACTAATAAAACTTATACTTTAATTCACTAATTAAACATTCACCATATAATCTAATTTGATTGCATGCATGAAAGATTGAAAGCAATAAAAAATTCATAGCACTTGACACAATATTTGGTAACCCAAAATCCTTCCAAATAGAAAGTAAAACTAGGGTGGGGATGACACCCGCAAGCTTTATTACTACAATATAAATTTAGCTTGTTAAAGCTTACAATTGATCACTTTTGATGATCTACCTCATTAGGAGTGATAAGGACTATTAGGTCCACCTTGTGAAAGGACTTACAACATAAAATGAAGTGTACGATCTATTAGGAGATTTTGAATAGATTATTAAGTCCACCTAGTTAAAGGATTTGGTTGATGCACCTATTAGAATGAATCCATGGCTGATCTTTGATCTGTGACCTGGTTTGCTGAATAAGATTTTTTTGAAATACAATGATCACCTGAATGTGATAGTTAAGACTCTACTTTTCTTTATACTTCTTGTTACCTTCTTAATTCACACTTATACTACTTGCTTGATTTGATCCCATGTTCTTTCTCATTGGATATGATAAGATATATTACATGTATATACCAATCTAATAAATTAACTTCTTGAGTCATCTACAATACCAAATTCAAATAGTCTTCACAAAGTTGGCTCATTGTTGTAACCCAGGTTCTGAAGACCACTCCAGTGATTTTCTAGTACTTGAAAACAATTGTAACAACTTTGGAATGTAGTTGATGTTGATGCTCACTCTGTTGGCTTCTAAATTAACAACTTTTGAATAACCTATTGATAAGAACATTTACACCTAGGGACAACTAACTCCTATCATCAATGCACCTATTCAGACACTAGGGATAACTATAAGGCTATTTAATCTCCTTCTTCTCTTTAGGATTAGAAAGACCTAGGTAGGTGGACCTTAGATTCTTTATATGGTACTAGTGTAAAGACATATAACTAAATCTTGATAATAGACAAAACCACTAGGTCTTCTATATTTATGCAAACATTCATGAACATGAAATGGATAATGACATAACACATGAATCTGATAAACTAAGTGAGTGAAACTTCCTTTCAGTTCCTTAAAAGGGAAAAGATATTCAATTAAAGGTTTGAATCATTAGCATAACCTAGGTATGCAATAGCAAAAGCATATAACCTCTAAGCTGATGAGTCCCTTATCCATTGGGAATTAACTAAGTCAAAACATACACATGGATACCTAAATATACTTGTATACTTAGACATCTAATCTATCTATCTACCTTGCAAATAGACATCTACCTTCAAATGAAATTCATATTTATCACATCCTCATATGATCCCTACAATTCTATCAATACAATGTTAAGAAAATTACTCAATTCCTTGACCCAACAAGATGCACAGTGGCATACAACTTCAAAATAAGCTGCACTTGGACAATATGCACTTTGGGCATATATCAAAAAAAACTAAAAACCCATAAACAAGGAGACAAATTTAGAAAGAAGCTTTTAATGAAGCTCTATATTCATTTCTTTAAAATCAATACATTATGGTGTATATAAAACACACAAAAAAAACATAATAGATGATTGTATAATTTGAATACTTCTAATAATTACATTGCTACTATTCAATACAAAGGAAAATATGTTGAAATTGTGGAATCAAAATTCTAGAACTGGAGCCAACCTTGCAGTCTCATAGTCATAAAAATTTGAACCTTTATCAAGATGAAATGAGAGAGAGAGGTATAGACAAGAAGAATTATTCTGGATTGGATCTGCTATTGAAAAGTGTACAACTGAAGACCTTCATTCCTATTGTTGTTGAAACTATCTCTTCTCCATCTACCAGCAATCAAAACTCATTAATGTTGTCAAAATATCTTCTTTAGAATAATAAGAGAAACTCTCTCATGAAGGAAAATATGATATGCATCAAAGATATAGGAGCTTCAATCAGATTTGACTTGACTTCATCTACCCTTGCCATTAATCTCCAACTGCCTCTACCGACAAAACACTTATTATTTGTAATTATTAGAAAAAACATTCAATTCTTCTTGGTATTCATTTTAGTGGATCTTATCTTATCTTAAACCAAATACAATATGATATTATCCCATCTAAAAATAACAAATTTACATTTATGCTTAGAATCCCCTCAAATCACAAAACTGCATGTAGCTTCTAGTAGAGAATACCTATGAAAATTTTGATCCCATATTCAAAAAGTTCATCTTTTTCCAATTCCAATGGTATATTACACTACACATTTTCAATAAAAATTGCCCCTCCATCATGCATTTGAAAATTAGGTTCCCAATTCAATTTTAGACATTAAAAATGAAAAATTTAAAAATACTCTATAGTCAAAACTATAGAAAAAAATGAAAATAATTTAAATTTTTCATATCACAGGCCTACACATTAAATTTTTATAGAAAAATCAATAAAAAATAATTTTTCTCAATTTCATTATTTTAGCCCTTTTTGCTATATGGGTCAACCCTCTGTTGATTGCCCATGTTAGTTTCGAATTGGTTGACTTGTGCCACCTCATCTTTGCCCTATCATCATTACTCTGTATAGCTTGCCATGTGTTGGCTTCTCACTTTTTTTTGGCCTTAACCCCAAGTTCTGCCTTAACCTTGGTGACCAAGTGAAACATGCAATTGCGCACCATCAAAACCTCCATGCCTTAACCACGGTTAAGTCGTGTGAACTCATGAAATTGGACCTTTCGCACCATCACTACCATATTTTTTGATCTATCATTTAATGTTGTGATCATGCACCTGCAATTATCTTGACCAATTTCGCATCATCATGTAATTAAGCTCTAACTGTGTAGTTTCCATTGCAAAGCAATGACTAGAGGCCACCTATCTATTGCTAGCACCATTCATTTTGCTTCACTCATCTACAATCTTTGTCAAAATTTTGTTTATCATGCCAACTAGCATGGTCATGCTTAGTGGGCCCTCGAACATGAGGCTAGGATTTCCAAAAACCCACGCCTTATTAGACACTTAACAATGTTAGTGGTGTAGTATTTAAATATCAAACATTTTCCTTAGGGCATCAATATGGGATAAAAACCTTCAAGAAAATGCCTACTCCATCATGCGACTCTTTACCCCCAAACAATATTCTCCTTGAAGTTGGGTGAATTACACTTTGCAAAATGCAAGCTCTAAAATATTAGCATTACCTCATGAAAGTAGTATCTTCAAATGATTTCCTCCTACAGAAAACAAAGGTGGATACATAACCTCCAAGACCTAGGTTTGTCCCTATTCTCTACTGATTTTTTTTTGAAATGTCTTTACCAATAACCACCACCCATTTTCAAACCAAAATGACATTAAAAGGGAAACATTAATGTTGGAAACAATTGATTAATTTTTTATTGTCTTTGATGTTACACAAAATGTCATATCATTGCCAATTAGTGTATACCAAGCTCACTCGAGTAGTGAAGATAGTTTTCTCTATCTGTCAAGCATTCCAAAGTTTTCCTAGTTTAGAAGATAGTGTCTATCAAGTTCACTCAGGAAACAAAGTAAAGTTTGTGGAAGTTGAGTGTTAATCAAGTTCACTTAGATAATGAAGGAAATCTTGGATGGAACTAGTGTTAATTGAGCTCACTCTTTTACCAAAGGAACTTTGTGAATATGCAGTGTTAACTAACTTCGCTTGGTTAGCACAAATTTTTTTATTTCAATTAGTATCTATGAAGTAGGGTTAGCTAATGAAGGAATTTCTTGTTTTGGCATATTGAGTTTAATTCAATTGTTCATTGGTTCTAGCCAACTGAGGAGATGAATATTAATTGTTCTAGTTTGTATTCAAGCTGACTTGACAATGTGTAAGATAAAAATATAAGGTTAAATTGAGGATTGAATGTGTGGAATGTAATTGAATATTTTATGATGCTGAGAGGAAGTGAATTAAAAGGATAATTAGAATATCCTTATTGAGATGAAAAGATACATTTGATCAAGAAGGATCAAGTATACAAGCCATAATTGATATCTGTAATCAGAAATTTAGTTGCATTAGGAATTGGGTCATCTCATTGATACTCTCTAACTATTATAAAAGTGATATAAATCTCTTAATAGAGTTTTCTTAATAGCTATTTGAAAATCTTTAACAAGGAGGTATTTCTATTGAATTGTTGAAAGACCTTTAACAAGGTCACTACTAACAGGGTGATTAAATCCTCTAATAGGGTCACACCTAACAATGTGTTTTGTAACCTTTAACAGGGTTGGCTCCTAATAGGGCTCTCTTTAGAAGAGTGAAAAACAATAACTAGTTGTAATTGATGTTTTTTCCCAAATTGGGTTCCCATGTTAAAATCTTATGTTCATGTTATTTCTTTATGTGTTTAAAACTAAGTTAAAGTACTATCAATCATAGATAATATCTTAAGATTTTCATGCTGAACTATTTCAGTGTAAATTGAGTTACAACATTTCTCTTGTATGTTTATTGAGTTACAACAAAGTTTAGTTTTGATTTATATTGACATCTAAGGGATCTGGATTTATTTTTGTGGTAACTAGTTCACCCCTCCCCTCTTAGTTACTCCTCTTATATTTCTAACAATTGGTATCAAAGATTTCAGTGCTTGCAAAGAAGGTTTTAAGGACTAAAGCTAAAGATTAGGATGTCTTACAGAAGAGAGATTCCCAAGTTGAACCAAGAGAACTTTGTAGCATGGAAAGGACTTATGAGGTTACTTTTGAAAACTATCAATGATTTAGGTTGTAAATATCTTTATAGTGAATACACAACTCCTACTGGAACAATATTAGTTGGAGATATTGCTGAAAATAAAAATCATAACATCATGATGATTGAAATTGCTTTTTGCTCTTAATTATGTTGAATTTGATGAAGTCAAAAATTGCACTACAGCTTATCATATGTGGATCAAACTAAAAGCCATCTATGGAGGAGATGATAATATAAGAAGAGCTAAAACCAAAAGTCTTAGAGGACAATTTGATTAGATGAAGATGATAGATGATGAAAATATTGCAAAATATGTTAAACAAATTAAAGTAAGTGTGAGTGCAATCAAGGCATCTAGAGGAGACATTGATGACAAAAAAATTGTAAGAAAGGTACTTAGAACCCTTCTTCCTATCTGTACAATTAGAGTATCTACTATTCAAGAGATGAGATATGATCCAAATAGCAATATAACTTTGAATGCTCTAGTTGGAAGATTGATAGCTTTTAAGTTGGATAACTATGATAACTATGTTCCTAGTTCTAAAGGTATTGAGTCTACATTTGAAGCCAAGCTTTCACTCAAGAAAAAGGGTAAGAAATCAAAAGCCAATCAATCAAAAAGTGAAGAAGAAGAAGAAAGTTTACATAGTGATCTTGAATTTTTTGCAGCCCTACTTGCAAGAAAATATTCCAAAGGAAGAGGAAAGTACAAAGGTAAGATTCCTCTAATCTATTTTTCTTGTGAAGAAGTTGGTCACATTGCTGTAGGGTGCCCAAACAAAGAAGACAAGAATGAAAAGAAAAGAAAGAAGTATAAAGGCAAGAAGGAATTCAAAAACTGCAATGACTACAAGGAAAAAGTTAAGAAATCTTGTTTTATGGCTAAAGATTCTGATAACAGTGAAGATGAAAGGGTATATATTGCTATAAAAGATGAATCTAATGATGAAGGAGATAAAATGACACTTATCTCTTATTTTAGCAAAAATGATACATGGATTATTGGTAATGGTTGCTCACATCATATGACTGGGGACAAAACAAATTTTGAGCACATGTAACATTATGGTGGTGGTAGTGTGAGATTTGGAAACAATGAACCTTGTTGCATAAAGGGAAAAGGATGTATCTCATTAACCAATGAACTTAGATGTGACAATTCTTATTGGGTTAAAGGACTAAAGCATAATCTATTGAGTGTGGTATAGTTTAATTACATTGGATTCAAGGTAGAATTTATGAATGTGAAGGCCAAATTGTTGGATGGAAAAGGAAATATGGTTTGATCTGGCAAATAAACCAAAGGTAACCTATTCTATCTAGATCTTAGTGAAAGTTCATGTTTTATTGCTCAAGTAGAAGAAAGCTATTTATGGCACAAAAGATTATGTCATTTAAACTTTAATAACTTGGTCAAGATAAGAAAAAACAAAAGATTAAGAGGCATTCCTAGCTTGAAGAAACTTGATATAGGTCTATACAAAAATTGTCAAATTGGTAAGATGGGAAAAACTAGTTTCAAAAGAAAAACCTATCATTCTGAAGAAATCTTAGAGCTTGTACATACAAACTTATGTGGACCTATTGGAATAGAGAGTTATAGTGGAGATAAGTTTTTGATTCTATTTTTTGATGATTATTCTAGAATGATGACTGTAATGTATCTAAAAGAAAAATTTGAGGCTTTTCAAAAATTTAAGTGGTATTTGGAAAGAGTAGAATTTTTTTTTGGAAAGAAGCTAAAATTTTTGAGATCAAACAGAGGTGGTGAATTCATTTCCAATGAGTTCAATGAATTTTTCATTGAAAAATGAATTAAGAGATAGGTATCAACCCTTGGTACACCTCAGTAGAATGGTATAGTTGAAAGAAGGAATAGATCCATCATGGATTGTGTAAGAACATTGATTATAGAAAAGAATGTTGCAATCAAATATTGGCAGGAAGCAATTATTACTATAGTGCATACCTTGATCAGAGTATAGATGAAGAAAGACTCAAATCAAACTCTTTATGAACTATGGTATGGTTATAAACCTAATGTACGTTACTTGAAAATATTTGGTAGAAAATGTTATATCTTGAAAGAATCTAGGAAAGGTAAATTTGATGTCAAAGGTTATGAAGGAATATTCTTAGGATACTCCTATAGAAGTAAAGAATACAAATGTTTGAATTTTTCTACTTATAAAATCATAGAAAGCACACATGTGAACATTGATGAGTTTGCAAAAAAAAGTGAAGAATAAAGAAACAAACTACTTGAGGATTATAGAAGATTTTTTTACTATGAACCTAATACTTTTCCAAATCTATCTAGAAATTAGGAGGCCTCACCTTCTAAGTCCCCAAAATATCCAAAAGCTATCAAGTTGCGATCAGTGAAACCCAAGGTATATTCTGAAGGACCTGAGTCATAGTCAAAAGCTATCAAGTTGTTGCTAGAGAAAACTGAGTCTAATGGACCTAAGTTGTAGATAGTGGGACTTGAGCTTAATACAAAAGATCATGAAGAAATTAGTGAAAAAACTCCAAATCTCAAAGTACCTATGTTAGCAAGATATGCTAGAAGGCATCATGCACTTGATCAGATCATTAGAGACAAGTCAAATGGAACAATAACAAGAAATAAATTGAAAGGTACATATTTGTGTAAGAATTTTCCTTAGGGAAAAATTCACCCAAGATCAAAGAACTCAAAAACAAGCACAATAGTAGACCAAAAAGAGTATGATCAAAATATCAATATGTATTCGATTCAATGTGAAAGTACACTAGGAGTGCCTATATATAAAGGTCTTTGGAATGCTTCTAAAATGCATAAGAATTAGCATCATGATAAGTCTAGGCAGATATCCACTAGGTATGGATTATCCTCCATTAGGAAAAGGAGTAAGTGCGATGATGAGAGAATAAGCATACAAAGGTGTAGGATGCAAAATAATGTTGTAGACATCATGTGCTAAATTAGAGTTGCTTACTTTAGTGTTGTCAACATGACAACTCATCAAAGTACACAAACTTCTAACTGTCTCACCAAATAAATAATAAAATAGTGCGATTTAATAAAATAAAGCATTTAAATGTCTTGCTAAATTTGAACCTAGAAATGTTCAAGATGCTTTGGATAATGAAAGTTGAATTGAAGCAATGAATGATGAAATAGAACAGATAGAAAAGAACAAAACTTGGACTCTTGTTCCTAGACCCAAGGATTAAAATGTAATTGGCACAAAGTGGGTATTTAAAAATAAGCTAAATGAAGATGGAGAAGTTTCCAAAAACAAAGAAAGGTTAGTATCTAAAGGTTACTCTCAAGAAGAAGGTATTGATTATGGAAATTTTTTTGCTTATGTTGCAAGATTAGAAGGTATTAGAACTTTACTAACATATGAAACTCATAAAGGGTTTAAAGTTTATCAAATGGATGATTCTTGATGAGAAAGTTTACATAGAACAACCTGAAGGTTTTGTAAATCCTAGAAAAAGAGATATGGTATACAAATTACACAAAGCATTATATGGTCTCAAGAAAGCTCCTAGAGCTTGGCATGAAAGAATTAATAACTACATGATAAAGATTGATTTTCAAAGAAAAAATGATAACAATAGTCTGTATATCAAAGAAGGACTAGACAAGAAGATTGTGTTGGCATAAATATTTGTGGTTGACACTTTATTTATAGAAAATGATAACTTGTGCAAGGAAATTTTGAAAGAAATGAGTAAAAAATTTGAGATTTCTATGTTTGGAGAGATGAAATTCTTTCTTGGATTGTAGATCCAATATAAAAAAGGTGGTATCTACATTACTCAATCTAAATATATCAAGGAGATACTAAAGAAATTTGGAATGGAAGACTCGAGACCAATTGGAACTCTTATGTCTACTAGACATAAGATTTCCAAAAATGATGATTCCAAGGAGGTAGATCAAATCACATATAGATCAATGATTGAAAAATTATAATATATAGTTCATAAAAGGCCTGATATTGCATTAGCAATTGGTATGGTGGCAAGATTCTCAATAAATCTAAAAGAAAATCACATGATGGCAATCAAAAGAATCATAAGATATCTGAAAGGTAATGAAGACTATGGTTTATGGTACCAAAAAGGAGGCAATTTGAATTTAAAAATTATTCAAATATGCTAATTATGTTAGCATGAATGTTGATGCTATGAGAAAACAATGCAGAACAATGTTATGCATTTGTTTGTCATTGATGACAACATAGCAAGATTGATAGAGCAGTAGACTAAGATCTATGTATTGAGCACATCACATTTCATATCTACCCATGTGCAATTAACAAAATATACTATAGCATGTATTGACATGTGGTCAAGTCCATAGAACTTGAATTAACAACGTACATAAGATATTAATGATTTACAGAGATTTGTAGGGAAACATAGCATTGGGAAAATAGTCTTTGTTGTATGATTAATATAGCACATTGTGTTTGGAATAAAGGGTTGCATAGTTAACTAGAGGATGTACACTAACAAATGATGACATTAGTAAGTGTGCAAGTACAAAAGTCACATGAGTGGAAGTTTGGGAACAACTGTGAGCCGATAGCATTAATTAAATGTGTATTTCATTTAATTAAATATGGAGCCAACTCAAATAAATGTTAAATGTATGGAGCTGACTTGAGAGATTAATAATTGAGTATGGTATAAAGGAAAGATGTTCTTTGAATTCTAAAGACCATCATTCTGATCGAGAAGTAGAGAAGACTTATGAATTATGAAGTAGAAGAGAAAAGTAATATGCTAATGCATGTAAGTGACCTTAAGGATTACTGATGAGTTCTAGATTTGTTTACATGATTTAAAATTGAAGAAGTCTGATGTACTAGATAGAGGAATAGAAAAGAGATTATTCCACATCTATTATTCTAAAAGGAATAGTACCAAGATCAATTGGACAGTGGGTTCATTGATCTAATCCTTAAGCTATTTGGACAGTGGGTTTAGCTGCCTTCTACAACTCCTAACAGGGTTGGAATCTCCTAACAGGGATTCAAAGTCTCGTAATAGAGAATCTTTGTACTAAGTATTGTAATAGACTCCTAATAGGGTCTACCCTCTAACAAGGAATATTCTAGATAAATAGATTCTTTTGTGGGCATCATTCCCACTAGGATTTCCCTTTGATCAAGGGTTTCTCTAAACAACATATCTAGTGTATGTGTGTATGCCCATTTCTTTATGATTGTTGTTTACTTTGGTTGATAAAGTAAGAATTGTTTAAGATTGATACATAACTATTTCACCCCCCTCTCAGTTATATTGGTGAACTATTACTTCTAAAAATTAGTATCAGAGAATCAGGTCCTTGAAATAAAGTTTAACAACTTTGGGAGATCCATGGCGAATATGTTTAGAAAGGAAAGTGCTAGATTTGATTGCACAAACTAAGACAGCTAGAAGGATAAAATGAAGACTCATATCTTGTGCATGGGTCCAGGATATTGGCTTGTGACCAAGACATCCAAAAACATTGTAGAAGAAGACGATCTTGAAACCTACACCAAAGAATAGAGAGAAGTGTTTATGTGCAACATAAGGGTAAGAGAAGCAATATTGTCATTACTTGAAAGTGAGTACAGTCAAGTAAAACTACTTAAAACATCTCATGAAATTTGGAAAACTTTAGAGGCTAATTATGAAGGTGATACACATGCAAAAAGACTTAGATTACAAAATTTGTATTGCACATTTCAAGATGCTAGAATGATGGAAGATGAATATGTGAGAAGCTATGTTGGGAGAATATATGAGATTGTTGCAAGAATCACATCTCTTGATGGAAATAAATCTAATTGATGAAGTGATATGGAAGATCTTGAAAAGTTTGACACCACCTTTCAAGTCAATAGCACAAATGATTCAATTGATGATACCTTGCACTACTAATTTCACCAAAGAGACATTTCTTGGTAGATTAGAAGCTGCAGAATTTGATCTAAAAAAATCTAGAGAATTGGAAAAAGTTAAGACAACATTCAATGCATTAAACATAAAACCTAGTTTAGCAAGGAGCACAAAAACACAAGGAGACATTTCTAGTAGCAACAAATCCATTGAAAAAAATATCTAAGAAGGAGTGGCTCTTCTTGTGAAAACAGAAAAACATGGTAATAATATCTTTAAATGTTGGACTTGTAATGAATATGGTCATTATGCATCTAAGTTTCGTAAAAGATAAAGGAAGTTTAAGGGTAAATTCAAATCTAGAAGACCTAGAAATTTTTTATATGCTAATGAAGAAGAAGATGAAGAAGAATATAATCAAAGAAAAAGTGAAGACGAATTAGGATTTGTAGCTATAAAAGAGGATGTTCTTGACAGAGAAATTAGAGAAGAAAGTGCATTGATTTCAAAAAGTTGAAAAGAAAGATTGGATCATTGATAGTGGTTGTTCACATCACATGACTAGTGATATGAGCAAGTTTGTCAAATTTAGAAGCCATGATGGAGGAATTGTCAGAGTAGGGAATAATGCAACTTGCCATATTACAAGAATTGGATCTATAAAACTTGATGGAAATACATATATTGATGATGTTTATTTTGTTGATGGACTAAAGAATAACTTATTGAGTGATGGACAACTTATGGAAAAAGGCTATCAACTGCATTTGATAATGATACATGCATTATCAAGAACAAGGAAGGGAAACTACTTGGTATTGGCAGAAAAGCTAGAGGTAATGTATTTTTCAAGACTAATAATGACTTCCAGAATAATGTGCAAATTGAACATTTGAGAGAAGAATATAGCATAGTACCTGGGATAAGAGTTGAAGTAGAAAATCCTACTCCAAATGAAAACATGATAAGAAATCATCCTGCTAATCAGATAATATGAAGTAAAGAAAAAGTGGTAATGATAAGGAGCAGAATTAATGAAGAACTATGTCTAATATCTCAAGTAGAGCCAAGAAGCATAGATGAAGCAATCAAAGATAATTATTGGAAAGAAGAAATGAAGGAAGAACTCCAACTGATAATTAAAAATAACACATGGGAATTAGTTCCTAGACCCAAGGACAAAAATGTGATCGGCACTAAATGGGTATTCAAAAATAAAATGAATGAACAAAGAGAAGTAATAAGAAACAAGGCAAGACTTGTATGCAAAGGTTACTCTCAATAAGAAGGAATTGATTATGAAGAGACATATGCACCTATAGAAAGAAAGGAAGCAACCAAAATGTTTCTAACATATGCAACAAACAAGAATTTTAAGGTATATTAGATGGATGTTAAGTCAACATTCTTAAATGGAGAACTTGAAGAGGAAGTTTACATTGAGCAACTAGAGGGTTTTCCTTTAACATAAGAAAATGATATAGTTTGCAAAATAAAGAAAGAATTGTATAGATTAAAACAAGCACCAAGAACTTGGTATCCAATGTTGGACAAATACTTAGCAAAGCTTAGATTTACTAAAGGAACAATAGATGGTAACTTGTACTTGAAGAAAATAGAAGATAATTTGCTAATATTCATTGTATTTTTTGATGACATCATTTTTAGTGGAAATGATGAAGCTAGTAACAAATTCTCAAAAGACATGAAGAATGAATTTGAAATGAGAATGATAGGTGAAATGAAATTTTGTGTTGGGAAATTAGATTGTTCAAAACAAAGAAGGTATCTTTATTTCTCAAACCAAGTATTTAAAACATTTACTGAAAAGATTTGGTTTAGAAAGTTGTAAACCTATTGGAAATCCTATGGTAACTGGTCATAATTATCTAGCAAAGATGAGACACCTACTATTGAACAAAAGAAGTATAGATCTATGATTGGAGGATTGCAGTATTTGACTCATAGAAGACTAGATATAGCCAATGTAGTTGGAATTGTGGCAAGATTCCAAGATGATCCTAAGGAAAATCACTATGCAGTAATGAAAAGAATATCTAGATATCTAAAAGAACCATTAGATTATGGCATTTGGTATGAAAAAAATAGCGACTTTACTCTTTGCACTTATACAGATGCTGATTGGGTAGGAGACAAGGATGACAATAAAAGCACTAGTGGAGGAGCATTTTTTCTTGGAGGAGGATTAGTTTCTTGGTTCAGCAAGAAGCAAGATTGTACCTCACAAAGTACTACAAAGGTAGAGTTTGTTGCAGCAGCAAACAAATTTAATCAAGTCATATGGATGAAGTAGATGATGAAGGATATTGGAATCACATTCTTAGATAACACAAGTATAGTCAACATGTCTAAGAATCGTATTTTGCATTCTAAGACTAAGCACATGACTATAAAATATCATGTGCTGAAAGATAAAGTTGCAGAGAAAGAAATTAGATTGGAATACATTAGCACTAAGAAATAGATTGTAGACGTTTTCACAAATGGCTTACCAAAGCATACACTTGAATACCTGAGAGGTATGCTTGGGGTTACACCCCTACCTAGTAAGGAATAGAAGATGCAAAAGTGCATTAGTCTAGGGTACACAACACCATTGTTAGATTGGACTAAATGCTGATGCTTCCTCAATGGAGGAGCATTTGTGATGAACAAAGTTAGTTAAGGACTCTTGGTAATAGGTAATTAGTGTACAACAATATCTCTAGATACTTGTGTTGTTCAATTATATGCAAAGATTGTAAAGCAATAGACTAGCTTGTGGTTGTGCTAATTGGTTGTTAAATGTTCAATTTTTGTACTACCTTTGACATTGATGTCAGTGGGAGAGAGAGAGTGATATGACAAACAATAGAATGGGAGAGAGAGTGATATGAGAAAAAATTACATTAGAAAGGGAGAGAGAGTGATATGAAAAAAAGAGAACTTGTACCATGGGGGAGTAGTGTTGAAGGACTTACATGAAGCAAGATTTTATTGATGAAGAAAACTCATTGGTATTCTTGGAACTAGATGTTTTTCATCTATGTTGCCATCAATGCCAAAGGGGGAGATTTTTAGCATGAATGCTGATGCTATGAGAAAACATTATAGAACAATCTTATGACTTCATTTGTCATTGATGACAACATAGTAAGATTGACAGAGCAATAGATTGAGATCTATGTATTGAGGACATCACATTATCTATCTGCCCATGTGAGGATAAAAACATATACTACAGCATGTATTTGGCATGTGGTCAAGTGTGCAAAACTTGAATTGACAATGTATGAAAGATATTAATGATTTACAGAGATTTGTAGGGAAACATAACATTGAGAAAATAGTCTCTATTGTATGATTAATATAAAAATTTTTGTTTGGAATGAAAGGTTACACAATTAATTTGAGGAAGTATATTGACAACTGATGATGTTAGCAAGTGCATATGTATAGAAGTCACACAAATGGAAGTTTGGGAACAACTGTGAGCTGAAAACATTAATTAAATGTGTATTTCATTTAATTAAATATGGAGCTGACTCAAAAGATTAATAATTGATTATGGTATAAAGGAAAGATGTTTTTTGAGTTCTAGAGACCATCATTGTAATTAAGAAGTAGAGAAGACATGAAAATTATGAAGTAGAAGAGAAAAGTAATTTGCTAATGCATGTAAGTGACCTTAAGGGTTACTGATGAATTCTAGATCTATTTTCATGATCTAAAGGTGAAGAAGTCCAATGTACTAGATAGAGGAAGAGAAAAGAGATTATTCCACATCTATTATTCTAAAAGGAATAGTACCAAGATCAATTGGATAGTGGGTTCGTTAATCTAATCCTAAAGCTATTTGGACAGTGGGTTCAACTACCTTCTACAACTCCTAACAAGGTTGGAATCTCTTAATAGGGATTCAAAGTCTCCTATCAAGGACTCTTTGTACCTAATTATTGTAATAGACTCCTAACAGGGTCCATCATCTAACAGGGAATATTCATATTAATACATTATTCTATGGGCATCATTCCAACCAGGGTTTTCCCTTTGATCAAGGGTTTTCGTAGTCAACATGTCTAGTGTATGTGTGCATGTGCATTTCTTTATGATTGTTGTTTACTTTGGTTGATAAAGTAAGAATTTTTTAAGATTGATACATAACTAATTCACAACGCCCCCCCGCCCTCCCCCCCACATCTTAGTTATATTGGTAAACTATTACTTCTAAGATATTGGGTAGGAGGTATTGATGACAAAAAGAGCACAAGTGGTGGAGCATTATTTCTTAATAAAAGACTAGTATCGTGTGGACAACTAAGAAACATAATTGTATTTCTTAGTCCACAGTAGAGGTAGAATATGTGGCAACAATAGTTAATTGTTCTTATATTGTTTGGTTCATACAACTATTGGTAGATATGAAGATAGAGATCAAGGATCCAATGGTTATATATTGTGATAGCCCTAGTTCAATTAATATATCAATGGATGTAGTGATGCATACCAAAACAAAACACATTGCTATAAAATATCATTTTTTGAGAGAATTGGTACAAGATAAAGAGGTAAGATTGGAACATGTGAATAATAATTAAAAAATTGTAGATATATTCACTAAGCCATTACCTAAGGATGCATTTCTCTATCTAAGAGGTAAGCTAGGGGTAATTCCCATATTCGAAGCCCACTAAATGAATTTTGGTGATGCATCAACTAGAGCATGTTGAAGACCAGTCAGTTGATGCAGTATTGACAAGGGAACATTGCAAATGAATCAGTATATGAGGTGAATTGATGTATACTAAATATTGTCTTTGGCATGAGATGTCAAAGAGGGAGAAGTTTTTTGTCATATCTCACATAAATTTTATCACTTCAAGAGATGACAAAGAGGGAAATATCAAAGGAAGAAGTTTGCTGACAAAGGGAGAAACTAAAGGTAAAGGGAGTTCACACTGATAGAGGGATTTCTCATGGATGAGAATTAGAATGGAACTAAGGATATGCTCCTTACTTTATTTTAGCTCTAAAATTTCATTGCATTATGACATGTTGTGTTGCCATCAATATCAAAGAGGGAGATTGTTGGAAACAATTGATTAATTGTGTATTATCTTTGATGTTACAAAAAATGTCATATCATTGCCAGTTAGTGTATGCTGCGCTCACTCAAAAATTGAAGATAGTTTCTTGTGTCTATAAGGCATTCTAGAGTTTTCCTAGTTTAGAAGATAGTGTCTATTGAGTTCACTCAGGTCACAGAGGAAGGTTTGTGGAAGTTGAGTGTTAACCGAGCTCACTCAGTTAATGAAGGAAATGTTGGATGGAACTAGTGTTAACTAAGCTCACTTGGTTGTAAGGCACACACTAGTACCCTATTATTAACCGTAAGGAATGAATATGATTAGGAGTTAATTAGGTCATGATTGACATTTTCATTATTAACAATGGTTTATGAGATCCTATTAGAGACTAATGTAGATTTTGATTATTATAAGGTTGATACCCTATCCAATAACATTAGGTCGATAAGATAAGACCACTTGAAAATGAGACTCAATATGTTCAACCTAGGAACTTGGTCATGAGATTGAAGGTATGATCTATAGGGAAAATAGGAAAGACAAATTAGCATTCACTCTAGTGAGAACAACAACGAATGTAGGATATAATGACAACAAGACATATGGTTACATTTAGAAATTGGTTTTAAATTATGATGACATAATTATGGAAACATTCTAATAGTCTAAGGAATTAACCCTAGAAACTCACAAAAAAACCCCTTGTAATGTGATAAAGGGATATTGCTAGGAATGTCGCTATGTTTAACTTAGTTGAAAGGATATTAGTTAACAAGTCTACATATTAGTGATTTTTCACTTAGGACATATATGCTGAGATCCATTTTATATGTTTTAATGATTTAGTCGATATGACTTTAGTGTTTCATGATTATAAGTGTGGTGATATTGTTTAGAATGGTAATTTCATTATGATAAGAAAGGTAAATGTTAATTCAATTATGATGATTTATGATTTAATGTGATACACAAATAGATGTTGATTTGATGGTTTGTGATGTGCAGACCCTAATATTTTAACAGTTTGAATGATTTATTTGAAATGATTAGGAAATAAAATTTATTTGAATTAGGTTAATAATATTACATAATGTTTGAAATTATATGCATTTATGATACTTATTTATATAACCTCCTTGGACTACTGATGCTCAAGTTGAATGTGCAGGAAGTGGAACCATGGAAAATTTTGGAGGAAACAAGTTCCAAACCTATGTGAACACAGTTTAACCAAGGCAAATCTTTGGAAGATTCAAGAGCCTCATTGTGAAAGTATTTCTCTTCGTAAATGTAAGGTTGCTTGCTTGTAGAGATGTTTAATCATAAAGATGAATTAGGGGTATGTCATGGTAAGGTGAATGTGTCTTTATGTGTCACTTGACACTTGTGAATTTTGTGTGTGACTGACATATCATTTTGGGTTGGAACATGGTGGAAATTTACCCTAAAACTAATTATCCTATTAATAAGTAATTAAACCCACTTGACAAGGGAGGGATGGGCCTCAATCATAAGAAATTCGAATTTGGGCCTAGCTAGGGTTTTGAGTGGTCATTAGGTGGTCCCAAAGTGTCTTTTAGGTGAAAATAAGTTACCCATATGATAGTACATCATGTTAGGGACCTAATTTTGGTCATGTGAGTGCCTAGACAGCCTAGGGAGCCCCTTTACCCATGCATTCTTCCATCAATTCGAATTTGGAGTTGTCATACGTGTTTTCCCTATGTTCCCACTAAGTCAAAAATAGAAAAGTTAGAGGAGACAAATTTGTAAGAGAAAGTGGCTTAGTGTTTTGCTAAAAATAGTCAGTGTGAAGGCCTTATTAGAGGGTCTTGGACAAACTAGTAGGGTGTTCACCCACTCTCTAATTTTAGAGACAACTAAGTTTTGGAGGGAGATGAAGGGAGCTCTAATACAACTATCCTTACCCTAGCTTGGACCAAGGTTAGTGTTCCAAAACCATGCTTCATTCTCATTCTTGAGTATTGTAAAGTAGATCTGCAAGTATGAGGAATGTGTCAATGGAGTATGCATTATAGTGGGAGTCTTGCATCATGGATTGATATTGTGTTGTGGTATTGTGAGAATATGTTGTGTTCTTGTTGCATTATGGATTTTGATATTGTGTTGTGGCATTGTGAGAATGTGATGTGATCTTGGAGATTTCTTCTTGGTTTTTGTATTACTTGTTTTCTTCTCTTTTATTTCTTGTTTGAATGTAAGCATTGAATGTGCTCATGGGTGTAAAGGCTTCACTCACTCTTGGGAGAGAAGAGAAGCCTTGGGTGAAGGGCATAAGTTGGGCTTGACATTGCAGTTGAGAAAAAATTACCTCATGGTGAGGATTGTTAATATCATGGAGTATGGGCTCCATTAAGGCCATGAATCTTGTTTATTTGGGACGTACAAGGAGGTGTTTTTTGGGAGGTACAAGGAAGTTTTGGTGAATAAGGAGGAGATGATTTGTTGAAGGCCTTGAGAGGCAAATAAAATGACAATATGTTGTTTATGTTTATGGTGGCCTTGAGAGGCAAAATGCATTGGCAATATGTTATTTATGTTGTTATAATATCTCCTCTTTGAAGAGCCCACCTTCACCCAACATTTTATGATTCCAATGGAGAATCATTGTGCAAGCCATTGGAGGGTGTTGATTGTGTTTTTTGTTGTGTTTTCATGTAGAGTTTGGTGTAGTATGTGTGTAACCTATTTGGTTCTTGTTTCCCTTTCTCGGTGGGTGGTTTTATAGAAGCCTAGGTTGGGAGGTGAGCCTCCATGGTTCCTTGTTTGTGTGTTATCTGCAGGATTGGTGAAAATGCATTCTTTGGAAGTATTAGGATTTCATCATTAATAAAGTGGAAAAGATTCATTTGTGTGAGGAAAGATCATTGTTCATGTCATCATCCTTGGATTTTGATTTTGTAAAAACCCATTGTTATTATGATGTAAAGGGGTTGTATCATTATTTATTAACTAAAATATAGTTGGAGGAAAGATTAGGAAGTTGCATAAATATTTATATTTCACTTGTAAAGAAATGGATATTAGAAGATAGATGTGTTATGGAAAATTTTAGTATTTTTTGTAGATGGAATTGTATCATTGTTATCATTTGATATTTTGGAAGGAAGCATTGAAGATTATATACCTTTTTTTAACTTGTAATGAAATCATCTATGTTAGATTTGATGTGTTAGGAAGAAAGATTGTATGAGATTTTTCTCCTTGATGTATTTGTAGATATGTGTTTCATAAATGTTTCATAGAATAATGATATGGGAGAATCAAAATATATAGGTTGCATTGAGAAGTTATATGTTACACATTCCACAATTTGAAATAAGATCACCATGTTTGATAATTCACTATACAGGTACAAGCATTTGTTCACTTGGATGTCAAGTTCAATCAAAGTTGCTAAGCAAATAAAACCATACTACAATTAATTATATTAAAAAAAAGAAGAGAGAACTATGATGTAATACAATGAAATTTTGCATGAGTAGAAAGAGTGCACATTTCCACCTTGCTGTAGGTTCACATTTTCCTCTCTGGAAAATGTACGGGGAAGAAGATTATTTCCTTTCCATAATACAGAGTAATAAAATAATGAGAAGATTAGACACTTGGACTTAGTACACCAAATATTAATAGAGAAAAATATAAATCCTAAGAAGAGATAAATCAATATCAAGCACCTAAACCATAGGGGCTAATTTGGTCATGTGACTCACAAGTCACTATCACCCCTAGTAAAAATAATAATATTAATAATGCTAATAACAATAAGTAAACATTAAAATAAATAAATAAATAGAAATAAAATAATAAAGTCAATGAATCCAAGTGAGCACGTATCCAACCAAGAAGGGAACACAAAAAAAAATAAAAAATAAAAAATGCACAAAGCTTTTATATATAAACCCTAACCCTAACCCACTAACTAAGGCGACTACCTTCCCAAAGACTAAACTTAGGTGCAGTAATGATGGGTAGGAGACAGGAGGTCCCCACCAGCAAACTTGGCACCAACTTTTCTTTAAGCCTGGAGAAAATGCCTAGCATGGGTCTCCATATTTGACATAAGTTAGACCCTCCTTGGAATAGTCCCCACCTTGAAAGAAAACAAACTTTAACTTTTAACTAAGCATACTAGCTTATTCTTTGTCCCTAGGTGAATGAAAGCTATTTGGAGCAAGACACATTGTCTTGGAAGAAGGTAAATGCTTGGCACATGATTCCAATATGGGAATATTGACTGGAGCAAAGGAGGGCAGATCATAATATTGTGTTAAATTGTTTAAGTTGCCTCCCCTCTCTAAGACACTCTAGGTGCATGATTAGACAAAAGGTACTTGAATAAGCCTTTCCACCTCAACATCTCCTCCTTAGCATTCATAGAGGAAGCCACTAGTTTAGTAAGGTTGCCATGTTTGGTGAAGTCAACTTGGAAATGGTGGTATAGTCTTAGATATTGGCAATTTTCCTAAAGGAGGGTATGAAGGGTCATGGTTTAATTTGTTAATTGTCTAGTCAATGGGTGAGTAGTATAGAATGTAATCGGGTGTTAGTGTAATATAGTTTAATATTTTTTTTAGTGGGATTGTAATTATACATATGTTGTAATATTAATTTATCTCCATAATAGATGGTATAAGGAATAAGAGTAACTAGGCTATGAGGTATAATGATGTATGTAGGACTCTGGTAGACAATTGGGTGTATAAGTATGAAGAAATATGAGTATGTATATACCTTGTTATTAGTCCATGTATTTTATAATAATCATTATAAACAAATAAAATAAAATGAAGTACAAGTAGTCACCTTATGTGTGTGATACATATGTGTGTTAGTCTCTTATGTGTGCCCATAGAGTATTAGTTATGCTATGAGAAGTAGGGTGTGGGTATGTCAAAAGATGAATTAGTATTAATAGGTAAGATAGTAATTAGAGTAAATTAAATAACATCGTTAAAAGTGTTACGATATATGCATATATTTAGTAAGAGGAGGAACATTAGCATGATAATTAGAAAATTATAATTTTATGCCTTGTTATTAGAATGAAGAATTTTAAAGAGAAAACCTTAGGTGATCAGTATATGGAAAAGAATGATAGTCAAATGTATTAATTATTAAGAAATTAAAACTGAAGTTAAACTAGTTTACCTCAAAAAGAAGTTAGGATCATAGTTAAGTGTTAGCAATGATAAAATGATGGTCAAGTTATTAAATATAAATAATGAAATAACTAAATAATATACTTAAATTAAATAATACAATAAATATAAATAGTAATAATAAAAATAAAATAGAAATGATAATTCTGGACAAACGAGTCGTTAAAAGATATCATTATATGGGGACATGAAGGATAAATAATAAAGGGATTTGCATATAGCAATACATCATAAACTTTGGATAATGAATAAGGGATAAATGATTTAATATACCTAGTTGCAAGCATCTAGTTGGATAAAGATAAGAAAAGACATTCATCAACATAGTCCTAATACAATTAGGACCAAAATGGGACATGGAATCTAATGGGACATAGTATTTTATCTAGAGGAATCATAAACATACTTCCCTAAAGCCACTAAGGAACCTTTATATCACATTGATGCTGAAATTGTGCTTCATAATTGCATATGTAATGTCTTGTCTTGAGGATAGATTGTGTATTCGATATGATTACATCACCTAGCTATTATGGTCCACTAATGTTAGAAAATAAATTGGCACCTCCTGGTAAACTAAAGTGCATGATATAAAATGAAAAATAAATCACTTTTCACCAAATAAATTTATCATCTCTAAGCTCGATGGTTGAATTAGTACCTTCTAACATTTCTGAGGAAACATAAATGGTGTCCAATCACTCCACAGATCGATAGAACATTTATAGCAAGTATAGTTACCTAAACATTATCTTTTGTTTTCTTCCTTTCAAAATAAAAATTTAAAAATAAAATAAAAATTGTGGTTGTGTTTTGCTTGGCAAAATTAGGGCATGACATTGGTTACCAAAGGAACTTTGTAAATATGCAGTGTTAACGAAGTTCAATTGGTTAACATAGGAAAATCACTTTGAGTTAGTATCTAGTGAGAAGGGTCTGCTAATGAAGGATTTTCTTATTTTGGCATATTGAGTTTGATTGAATTGTCTATAGGTTCTAGTTGACTGATAAGATGAATATTAATTATTCTAAGTTGTATTCAAGACACCTTGACAATGCATAAGATATAAATATAAGGTCAAGTTGAGGATCAAATGTGTAGAACATAATTGAAGATTTGATGATGTTGAGAGGAAGAAAATTGAAAGGATAAGCAAAATATCCTTGTTGACATGAAAAGATACATTCGATGAAGAAATATCAAGTATACAAGCTAGAATTGAGATCTGTAATCAGCAATTCAGTTGCATTAAGAATTAGGTCATCTCATTGTTACTCTCTAACCATTTTTGGAGTGATTTAAATCTCTTAATGAAGTTAGCTTAGCAGCTATTTGTAAATCCTCTAACAAGGTCGCATTTCGATTGAATTTTTTGAAGACCTCTAACAAGGCCACTCCTAATAGGATGATTACATCCTTTAATAGGGTGACACCTAACAGTGTGTTTTATAACCTTTAATAGGGTTCAATCCTAACATGGCTCACTTTAGAATAGTGAAAATCAGTAACTAGTTACAATTGGTGGTTATTCCCAAATTGGGTTTCCATGTTAAAATATTATGTTCATGTTATTTCTTTATGTGTTTGAAACTAAGTTAAAGTAATATCAATCATAGATAATATCTTAAGATTTTCTAGTTAAGCATTTGATAAGCTATTTCAGTGTTTACCAAGATATAACATTTTTCTTGTATGTTTATTGAGTTACAAAAAAGTTAAGTTTTGATTTATATTGACATCTAAGGGATATGGGATTTACCTTTGTGGTAATTGATTCACCCCTCCCACTCAATTACTCCTCTTATATTTCCAACAAGAAACATTAAAACTTGAGCTAAGCCTGAGATCCTTCATATTATCTTGGTTACCTAAGCCAATGTTCAAAATTGGAAAGTTTAGCAGATTTCTCATTCTACGTAACTACTATGTCTTCCCCTTGACACTCCACATTGGATGCTACTCTACAAGTCATTGATGAAAATAAAAAGAAGATAGATTGATCTTTTGGCTTTAAATTTGGAAAATGGACCTAGGTAATGCTTGGAATAGAGGTTTTACTCAAACCAAAACCTTTACATGTGCTGCTCCCTTGAACAACCTTAAGAGTGGTTTTGAAAAGAAAACCTTGGGCCTCCTTTTGGCTCTCTACAATTGTGCTTAATGGAAATCTTGAGCTCTTAACTTGAGCCACTTTAGGTTTTCATTAATATTTTATATTTTTGGAGCAACTACAAAGCTTATTACACTTCAAGCTATTCCTTATGGAGAACATCTTCAGGTTCTACATTTTCCTTTCCCAACAGAAGACTTCAATATATTCTTGACTTGGGCCATTTTCCTAGAAATGGGAACCAATACACACCTTAAAACAATGGTCTCCCCTCATCTTCCCAAATCCCCAACAATATTCTGCTCACCATTCATCAATCCTTTTATTCTACTAGAGCCACTTTATGCATCCAATATCTTCTTGTAAAGTATAGGTAGCATCCCAAATTTACCCTTTAATCTACATTTCACTGGCATCATCTTATGGCCATACTTCATACTTGCCAATAAAACCTATTTTGTTTATTATATACATAATCCTATGTGCATCCATTAGATCTCAAAAGATAATATATGCATATAAAAATACACTTAGTCATAGTTGTTTTGATCTCCCAGAACATACATAGTCCCCACAATGTTTTACTAGTCTGGTGCAATTATTTAAGCCACAAAGTGGGCCCAACTAATTTTTTTGTTGTTTTGTTTTTTGTTTTAAAACATCTGATCTCTCAAATAGACCCTTTTGAACATTTGGCACAAATTAGGATCAAATTAAAACATTGAGAATCATTCAAAACTCATTTTACCACTTGTCCACAATCTACCAATATCATGCCAAGAGGTCATTTGATTGGCCTTAAAAACTGACTGAAACAAGTAACTGAGCCATGAGATTTGAGATACTAACTCTCTATTCCACATTCTATTACCCTATCAAATCTCATCTAATTATGTCTTTGAGGTCAAAATATACTGGTCATCAAAGTTACTTCCTCAAAATTGCTTGCAAATAAACATGTTAGAAAATGATAAAACATGTTTGGTTTTGGATTTGGAAATAGGCCAAATCGATACTTGAAGGATTGAAAAATGGGGCATTAGTTTATTGCATTGAGGGGAATATAAATTTGTCATCTAGGCTCATGACAAAAAATAGGACACATTTGGTCAACACACAAAGTGGGGTACTTGGATTAGTAGGATTGGGGACATCAACAAAAAGTGATTTTTGCAAATGGAACAAACTTGGGTAAGTGTGTAGATGGATTGGTCAAGACTTTTGAATTAGCATACTTAAATTATATTTGGATTAAAAAAAAATGGTATAGACCATTTGATCTCATCATTCATGGATTTAGAGTTATGGCATCCTGAATAGGGGTATTGATTAGTCTACATTTTATGACACCGGTAAAAAGTTATAAACTACATTTGGAATTGTGTTTGAAAACTAATCAAACAAATTTTTCATAGGCTCAAATCTAAAACATACAAAGTGCGTGACCTCTAAAATGCAATGCAAAAGGAATTTTCTTAGTATGGTCAATTGGGTCAAAGTTACAACTAGTCAAATAGGGCCTCAAAACCTAGTCAAAACATATCTAAATGACTCAAAATATGTAACATAGGTTCACTGATATGCATAAAAAACACTCCCAAAATTTTGATTCAAAAAACATAATAGGGTGCAAGATATTCAAATGCAAAATAAGCCTCCTGTCATTGTTTGACACTTGGGCAAAAATGTAGAAATGAACACTGCTCAAAGAAAAACTTCATAAAATATCTTGAAAAGTCAGTTTATCATTATAGGACACACGAATATGCTGAATGCAAGGTGCTAGAAACATAAAATACCCCTTGGTCCTTAAAATAATGATTGAGTAAATAAGCATGAATATGTACTTATAGCCTTAAACTATCTCAAAATTTTGGAATGATACTCAAAATGGGAATGCAATTTTGAGTCCCATCACAGTCCATAATGATCACTTGGGGTAATAGGAACTTGGTCAATATTGGATAACTTGGTGAACATTGAAGAACTTTTTAAACTTAGTTAACACTAAAAGACTCAATCAACACTACCTTCACTCACTTCGCTAACACTATATCCTATCTTAGATGCTTGGTAGACATTATGAAGCTATGCATGAATTGCAATCAAGCTGATTGGCTCAGTAACAACTAAAACATTTTTTTTACACCATTATCAGTATGGTAAGCTCGGTAGCAATGCAACCAACTAAATAAGTGTTAAGTCACTAATAAACAAATGATTTGACCATCAGGTGAAAAATCTCCCCCTTTGGCATTAGTGAGAAAAACACTTATCATACCAAAATTTAAATAGTCAAAATTCAAGTCAAAACTCTACCTATCAACATGTTTCAATTTGTAACTTGGGTATGACTGCTATCCACTACTACTACTTCTTGGTAACCTTTAATTCTATTTTTTATTTGTCAATATTTTTTTGTAAACATATTTTATGTTACCTACTATGTATATTCATCTTCCATATGTATGTATGTATGTGTATCTATACACACACACACACACACACATATGTGTATGTATGTATGTATGTATGTATGTATGTATGTATGTATGTATGTATATGTATATGTATATGTATATGTATATATATATATATATATATATATATATATATATATATACATATATATATATATACATATACATATACATATACATATACATATACATATACATATACATACATACATACATACATACATACATACATATGTATACACACACACACACACACACACACACACACACACACACACACACATACATACATATGTATGTATGTATGTATGTATATTCCCTCTTTGTTTATAAAATTCTCCCTCACATTTGATAAACAATTTATATCCCCCTTTTTTTGACACAAATGCCAAAAATGCATAACTACAAGGTAACACCAAAATGTGAAAGGAAATCACCGTGTACCTTCAAAATTATGGAAATTGTCTTGTCCCAATTACCTTGCAAAACTTTTGATGCATGCAAAGCTATTTGTACCTCTACTAATAATTCCATCATGTGATCTACTATAGAGAATTTATTGTCATGGATCAATGTTTTTGTATTGCATCCATGTAGGGAAGTATCATGCCCTAAATCTCTGTTAGTGTGGCCCTTATCCTAGCTTCTTAATTCCCTCAACAATTCTACTTGAAGAATTGTTAGATAGCTAATTTTTACAAAATGTGTAGAATGACAACTACGATCAAGTGACAATCAATGTGCACTCGCCTTCATGTTAGCATCTATCTTAGACAATTTCTCCTTTATTTCCTTAGTGAAGTTAGATGCATCTCTCAATTTCACAAATAAGGAAACAACATTATTTATAAAGTTTTCAATGTAGCAAGAATGGTGGGCAACGCCACTTGGTATAGAACTTCTTTAAGCTACCTTTTCCAAAACTTTGTTCTTGAACACCCTTTCTATCCTATGTAGAAGTTTTTCTTGTCCATCCACTTCCTCATTATAATTGTGAACAATGTGAACAAGTTAATCCAAAATTGGTTATTTACCATCAACCTCAATATTTAGTGCATCAACAAATATATTCTTGATGTCTACAAGCACTTGATTCTTCGTTTTCTTCTCCTCTCTAAGCTTTTGTTGGTTTTCTCTCTTCTTCCATAGTTCACCAAGGGTATCCATTGACACAAAAGGCTACCTTAAGTTATGAACCTCAAGATACCTTGTATAACATGGAAATGACTTCTAAGTGTGGGACTTGTGCTTTGAGGTTGAATATTCAAAGAAAATTGACTTTCTTACTATTAGGTGCACACTAAACTACTTATTTCAAGCAAAAGGGGAGAAGGACTATCTAACCTAAATTTGGAATGAAAGGAAGCAATGCATCAAATAGTATTTGATCTTAATTCTTCCCAAGATTGTGCTACACATTGATATGAATCTAATATATATACAAATCCCTAACTCTAATCACCCTCACAACTCATATGTAGATTAGGAATTAGATGAAATGCTACAAGAAAGGAGCTTCATAAGATAGAATTAACAAAGAGAAAAGTAGATAAAACATATAACTTGAAGGAATAAGAGAAAAAACACTAATAGAAGGCAAGGAAGAATGAACAACATAATGGTGGAGGAAGATAAACCAAGATATCATATTATTTGCAAGGAAAGGGAAATTACAATCACAAAGCATAGAAAGCTATTGTCAAAGAATTAGTGAAAAAGAGATTGATCCAAGAAAAAGATACAAAGCTTGCCTTTATAGGGTGCAGGCATAACCCATATACAACCTTGAGTTTAAATTCCAACTACCATAGAGTTTGGTTGTATATGAGAGAAATAATTGAGAATTAGAAGTGAAATTTGGTCATGAAATACAATTACTACTGGAAGTGATAGGATGAGTATGAAATAAGTGGACCCCACTACAAGAGATAGAATCACCAAAAAATTGATCATTTGATACATTAAAGAGGCATGGAGTGCACTTGCACCATGCCAATCAAAGCTCAAGAATTAGCTGGGCATTAAAAAAAATTGATCCTGATGGCATGCCATGGAAAAAGAAGCCATGGGGAGGAAAAAACTAGGTTTCTCAAAATTGAATGTTGACCATCAATGTAGATCCTCTCTACCATGTGGTATTATTTTAGACTTCAAAAGATTGAAGAAGCATTGAAACATGAAGAATATCTAAAATGGAGACACATTGCAACATCTCAAATGTTTTGTTTGACAGAATGGATGACTATCTTTTAATCTTCCATTGAATTTTAGTATGTATGTGCAAATTGACAACCAAAATTCCATGGAAGATTAAAAGATTTCCTTCCATTCTATCAAAGAAAACATGTGAGATGTTTACATGTGTCTCCATTTTGGAGTTTCTTCATGCTACAATGCTTCTTTAATGCTCTAAAATCCATAATCCTACCACATGGTGAAGAGGATCTGCATCGACAGTCAGCATTCAATTTTGGGAAAACTAGTTTTTTCTTCCCCACAGTTTCTTCTACCATGACATGCCATCAAGGCCAACATTTTTGATGCCTAGCTACTTATCAAGCCTTGATTGGCATGTCACTAGTGCACTTCATGCCTCTTTAATGTATCAAATAATCAAATTTTTGGCAATTTGATCTCTTGCAACAAGGTACACTTAATTCGGTCTCATCGTGTCACTTCTAGTAGCAATTTTATTTCATGATCAAATTTCCCTTTTGATTCTCATTTATTGCTCTCATCTACAAACCAATTTTGTGGTAGTTAGAGTTTAAACTCAAGGTTGTATATGGGTTATGCCTACACCCTATAAAGGCAAGTTTTTTAAAAATCTTTTTCTCAGATTGAGCTCTCTTTCTTTGATTCTTTGACAATAGCTTTCTATGCTCTTTGATTGTAATTTACCTTGCCTTGCAAATAATATGATATCTTGGTTTATCTTCTTCGACCATTAATGTTTTACATTCTTTATACTAGAGAATTTGACTTGTTGGAAGAAAGAGCAAACAAATAAACATTAGTTGCACATGGGTATTAAGATATTCAAAATAAAATGCAACACAACTAATATAATGCTTGAGTTTTGCAACTCAAAGCAACCAATAAATCAAATCCTCAAGCAACCTCAAACAACTCAACAAAGGCACCCATGAGAGGCCTTGTTGGTGTGTTTAGATTGGACAGATGTTGGTGTGCTCTCCCCAAACATAACTATAGTGAATCTCTTGATGTGAAAATGCAAGTGTGACAATGAAACTATGCTATATGAAATGAAGAACAACTCAAACAATGGCTATGGAGGAAGCCATGTTTGAGAATATTCAAGTGGATGTGGAGATGGAATGCAATAAAGAAACTAAGATAATGTGCAAACTAAGCTAGTATGAAAGTGAAATGAAGATGTAAATGCATGAACAAACTAATCTAAGAATGTAAATGCAATGAACTATCAACTACCAAAGGTTAGTATGCAACATGAAAATCACTATGAAAGCTGAAAACTCAAACTAACATGATAACAATGCATGTGGAGGAGATGAAAATGCTTGAGACAAGGGCTCTATTTATAGGCTTGAGAGAGGCCTTGGTGAGGTGGAATCCATGTGGCATCCACATAAGTGCAACGTAAGAAAGCCATGCAACTGGTCAACATTCAAAGTTTTCTCACACATGTGTGAGCAAACTTGGAGAGAGGAGTGGGGGACAAAGTTGCAAGAGGTGTGAGAATTGGGAGTGGTCCTCACACGTGTGAGCACACACTTAGGCTTAAGAAGGGTTTAACAAGATGATTAAGGTAATTAAGTGGGATTAAATGGTGGATAGGCTTAGGAGGATGAAAATGATGGGTGTAGACTAGGTTTTAGGTTAGGTTTAAGATTAAATTAAATAAGATTTAACTTAATCATAGGTTTAGAGGAACTAATGAGATGGAGGGATTTAAATAAATAGAATTTATTTGAAAGGGGGATTTATGGAGGGCCATGTATTAAATAAATTTAACACATTAAGGATGGAAGTATTTAAATCAAATTTAAATACCTTAGAAAAGTGAACCTACTTAATTAAATAAATTTAATTAAATAGGTAGAAGAATATGACAAATATAATTAATTAATTATAATGTCAAGGCAATATTAAATAAATTAATATAGTCTTTAGGACAATTTTAAGTGTCTACACATTCTTCCTTGCCTTCTATTAGTGTTTTTCTCTTATTCCTTCAAGTTATATGATGTATCTACTTTGCTTTTTGTTAATGATATCTTGTGAAGCTCCTTCCTCATAGAATTTCATCTAGTTCCCAATCTACATATGAGTTGTGAGTGTAACTAGGGTTAGGGAGTTGTATATATATTAGAGTCATATTAATGTGTAGAATAGTCTTGGGCAGAGATAAGATCAAACACTATTTGGTGCATCGCCTTCTTTCATTCTAGCTTTAGGTTAGGCAATCCTTCTCCCCTTTTCCTTGAAAGAAGTAGTTTAGTGTGCACCTGATAGTAAGGAAGTTGACCTTCTTTAGAGATTTGACCTAAAAGCACAAGTCCCACACTTGGAGGTCATTTCCATTTTACACAAGGTTGCTTGAGGGTCATACCTTGAGAAAGGGTGCAAAATTTTGTGTCAATAGTATCCATTTGATTAAGAGTCAAATTGGAAAGATCCCAATCTAGTATTGCAATATCCTCCTCTAGATCAATTTCTTCAATAGAGGCTTCTACCTCTTTACCCATTTCCTTATGAATAATTAAAGGAATAATTTCATTATCTTTGAAAACTTCATTTCTTAGTTGAGGCTTGACCTCAAGTGTCATTGCACTCATTGTAGATGTACTCAGTAAAGAAACAATAGTAGAAATAGTATCAACATCAGTTAGGAAAAATCACTGATGTTGATTGTGATGATGATTCTAAGATGATTTGAGCTTGTTTCTCGCTAGATGAAGTGATGGAAACTTCACTCATCATTTCACTCTTTAGTATTTCTCCAATGGTTAGTTGGATGCAAGGTGAAGTGGTTTTTACCTCAACTAACTTCGTAGTAGCCTTCTCTAAGCTAGGTGCAACTAAGGATTTTCTTAAATAGAGAGGGAGGGAGGCCATTACCTCTACTACTATTTTTATAGGATCTGAGTGTTTAATATTCTAAATTTTAGGAAAATCAACTCCTACTACTTCTTAGTCCTCTTCATCCTTTGCATCATTTCCTTCTACATTGTCAATATTACCAATTTCATCATCTATTTGCACATCTTCTTCACTAGGTTTGTACAACCCATAGATGTTCTTCCATGCAATTGTGTTAGACTTCAAAAATACTTTAATGTCTTTTAGTAGGATCATGAATGCATTAAATCTAGAGGTTACCTTTGTCTCATTCTCCTTCAATGATTTCTTCACTTCCTTGTCATATAGACTTGGCATAAGTTGTTTTATAGTTTGTTCTTAGATGTCCCTAGAAACATTTAATGAATTCTCCCAATGATGTGTTACTATCTTTAGTAAGTTATGAAGAAATTGCTTAGTTTTTTCCTCTAGAGAATAATTCCATTTTTCCATCTTAGCCACTAGGGATTCTTTAACTTATTTTTGTTCTACCTTGATACTTGTTTCATACTTCAAAAATTTGAAATTAGACACACCTCCACCATCGTAAATTCTTTTCAATCTTTGTTCAAAGGTGAGAGTTGATCTCTTGAATATTATTTTTTGATCATAATCATCATCATCATCATCATCCAATTTTAACTTCTTTCTATACTTTGTAGACCTTCTAGTGAATACAGTAGGGGAGGACATTGTAGGTTTGGTTATGATAACCTTCCCTTTCTCCTTGGCTAGTTCCTCCTCCTTAGATTCTTCTTCCTATATAAGTTCCTCTTCCTCTTCCTCTTCCTTAATGTCATCTCCTTTTCCCTCTATCTACAAAAGAGGAGAGATGGAATTCTTGGTTTCCTTTAGAGTCTTTTCTACTTGCTTTCTTCTTCTCTTCCTAGCTTGTGGAAGTTTGATCTCTAGTGAGATCCTACCTTTGGCTTCCTCATAGGTACCAAAATATGGTTCCTTGGAGTTTATTGGATCATTCAAAAGAGCCTCAATTATGTCTCATTTCATCTATGTTAACCTCATACCCAAGAGGCTTAATCCATACCACTCTATGCCTTACTGCCTAGATGTGCACTTTGTCACAATCCACCAAAAAAATATCTTGCTCATAATCTTCCACAAGTTTCTTTGGAATCCTATATCTACTCTAAATTTTCTCTTTGAAATTTTCAAAGTAGGCTTCCATAATGCTTTCAAAATTATCACACATCTCTACTAAAAATTCATTGATTTCATACAAAACTAGTGTATCCTTCTCCCACACCACAGTTTCTTTGGAAGGAAAGAACTTTTGCACATAAAAGAATAAACAAGTGAATAGAGATCCTAACTTACATGGATTTTTCTTTGATGACTGAATGATTTCCATGTTCTTTCTCAGCTGATTGAATTGTATCTCAAAAAGGTCAAATGATAAGTTTTCTTCAAAACTTTGAACACTAGGTCAACAGCTTCGTATAAAATGTTGTTCAGTCTACTTGAGTTTTAGATCTTGTGGGAAATGATATGGATTCAAAACTTGATCTCCATGTAAGTTACACCATTTATCTTCATGCCTCTACCATCCCACTCAACAAGATTCCTCTTCATCAGCTCTATCCAACCTAGGGTTTTGGTGATTTTTGCTTTGTTCAACATTGACAACCCTATGATTCTATGAATCATCTTCTTAGTGATCTGAATAGGTTGATCCAACCAAAGATGCATGTCTTGAAGTTAGATAATGATCAACCTATTCCATTTTCCTTGGAAACCCCTTGGTTTATGTAGGATATGTATTGAACTTTTCATCTCTAAATGCTTGTGCTTAGGTTTAAAGCTCCCATCCACATACAATTTATTGTATGCCTTGTTCATTTCAAGGGTTCCCAACTCTTGAATTTATTGAAAATTGGCTTTATATATGATGTAATTATTGTCATTAAAGGCAACACATGATGTAATTACTTGTAGAAAGCCTTGGTAATAAAGATACTTAGCTTTTTTTACTTAGAAAATTGTCTAAGTATGAATTGGTTTACAACAATACATTATTTTAAATGAAAAATGTTTGTGACATCATATTATGACTAGTGAAGATAGATGGAGATAGTATACATGTTGATGATGACATGTATAACCTCAAACATTAGTATAGAAAAGAGATATTCACAATTTAGTAGTGAAATAGAATAGTGGAATTAAAGGGAAAGGAATTATTTTGTTTATAAAATAATTACTTGAGCAATTAGGGTCAACATCCTAGATGTTTACTCTAAGTTGGAAAATTATATTGTGGTCTTAGCCAACCTAGCAACAATATTTGAAAAGGTATGGTATTTATGAAAAGACATCTTTTGAAGTCATTAGTGATGTGAAGTAATATATGCAAAGTTTTTGTGAACTTGATTTTGTGATTTGAGATTGAGATAAGGTTAGAGATCATCTAGGAAAGAAGGTACAAAATCTATATTCTTGAGGATTAATTACTTGTTTTGGCAGTGAGCTCTTCTTGTAATTGGAAGTACATATTTTGGTAGTGAACTCTTCTTGCATCCATTGTACTACAACTCCTAACAGGGTTGGAATCTCCTAACAAGGATTCAAAGTCTCATAATAGGGACTCTCTATACTAAATTTACCCATTGAATCCTAACAAGATCCATCCTCTAACAAGTAACACATATATCAATATACTATCTAGTGGGTACCATCACCACTTGGGTTTTCCCTTGGCCAGGGTTTCCCTAGTTAACAAAATATGGTGTTGTGAGTTGTCTTTATGCATGGTTATTATTATTATTCAATGTTACTTGTTTAATTTATTATGCATGGTTCAAAGTAACTAATAATATCAAGTTGGAAACACAAGTTTGTATAATACCGATTCGCTCCCAACCCCCCTCAGTATTCCATATTTCTAAAAATTGGTATCAGAGCACAGTTACTCAGAAGAGGCTTAACAAGTTAAGTAAGATCCCTATAGATATGGAATAATTGATGAAGAACCTTGAAGAGGCACTTAAAGCAGTTGATCTCCTTACTGAAGAAAGAGATAAGCTAAAAGATAGATATGAAGACTCCAAATTATACATTAGACAATTGAAGGAAAATATTGAACATCTCAAATCCAAGCCTGAATCTACTGAAACTATTGGTGTTGATGAATTCAAAATTGAAAATAGAGGACAAGATCTTGAAGCATGAATTAAATATTGCCAACTTAAAGTTGAGTTTGAGGAATGATCCTAGTAAAATTGAGTCTTATTTGAAGACTGCAAATTCAAATCTTAGAGCGATTCTAGCGAAGAAGACATCTGAATTTGAAACATTGAAAGAAAATCATGAAGATTTTCATAAGTACAACACTATTGTGAAAGGTGAACTAACTCAATGCAAGAAACAACCTCAAAAGGTTTACACTACTAGATTTACACTAGTAGAGAAAAGCTTGATGAATCAATGCCAATACAAAGACCTACTTATGATAAGACTAGTCTTGGTTATCTGTTTAACATGTCTACAAAGAAACCTAAAAGTAAATTAGATCTAAAAGAGAAAGATAAATATGATGATAAGATTAAATCTAGTTGATCTTTTGATAAATCCAAAAAAGTTGGATAAGAGAAGGAAACTAAGAAATTGGATAAACCTAAGAAATTGGATAAACCTATGAAATAAGTCATATGAAAAGAGATTATTCAAATAAATCATTTAATTATGTTACCAAATTTTACAATCATAATTTTCATGGTATTGGTCATAATGAAATTTATTTTAAGAAACATAACTATGAAAATAATAGAAGAAATAGTTGAATGTCTGCAAACACTAACCCTGCAGATATAAGAAGATCTAATGAAGGGACATCAAGAGAAAGTAGACCATATGAAGAAAGGAAGTAGATCATGTGTTATAAGTGTAAAAACTTTGGACACATAGCTTGGAATTGTCAAGCACCTATTGATCAATATAATCCTAGAAGAACAACCCTAGTATGTCAGTTATGCAGCAACTTCAGACATACAACAAAGTACTATAGAATGGATAGAAGCAATAATGGAAGGAACTTTAGAAACAAAAAAAGGAATCATTGAAGAAACTATGGAAATCAAAGCAACAATGGGAGGAACTTCAAAAATGATAGAAGGAATCATGAGAGTAACTTCAAAACTAGGAAAGACAATGATGAACAAAAAAATCTAGTCAGTGAACTTCAAGAAGAACTTAATGAGGAATTTATAAAAGGATTCTATTTTAGAAGAAAATTTAGATGATTATGAGAGAAGAAAATTGAATTCAATAATTGAGTTTAATTGATTCAAGTTAAATTAAGCTTGTTCAGAACACCAAAATTGGAAACTTCACTGAGAAATCAAGTTACTCATAGTGAGGTTGAGAGAAGATGTATCTTGATGAGTTGGACTATAGTTAAATTCACTTGCAATCTAGAGCTTATTGAAACAATTTAAGAAGTAAATAAGAGTTATTATTATAATAGAGAAAGTTTACTCTATTACAAAAGATGAAATCTATGTTTCTACAACAAATTTTGTGAAGTGAAGTTTTGTGGAGCATTGTCATGATGAAAGGAAGCTATGGTGAACCTCGAATAGCACTCAAAGATCAGATAGTTGATCTTGAGCATATATTTGATTTTAGAATGAAATAAATGGCTTTTTTGATTTAGCAAAGTATGTAATTAATGCAAGTTCAAGCTGAATAAATCGAGTACAAACTTGATTATTTCTATATTATGATCATCTCAGAAGCTAAGAGCACCCAAAAGTAATTTAGCAAAAGTGATTTTGAGAAAAACCCTACTTTAAAAAATGCATTTTATCATTCTTTGATAAATTTTTGTTCAGTGTAATCATGGACATGCCAGTTGTTCTGAATGTTGAAAAGCTTGAGAGACTCCAATTAAAAGTTGTTCCTATAAAACCCCTAGAGGAAGACCCTAATTCATATTTGTCAATTATTCCAGACAATGTAGTTTCCTTGGAAGATGTAGGAAGCTACTTCTGTAGCAAGTTTAAAACCATTGAAAGTGAGTTTATGATCAAAGATATGGAAATTGTTTTCAATCATGATATGACCATTAAGCCCAGATATGAGCATTTGAAAGACATAGACTTAGTTATATATCATTTTTACCATGAAATTGATATAGAAGAATGGACTCAGATCATATTGAGTATAATTTATAATGGAAATATTTGGATGGGAGACAATGTAGTTGGCATCTTTTTTGACCTTATTCATGAGATCACTAGTCTTAGAAAATAAGGTAGTGTACCTATTAGTGAGAAACTAGTTAATAAAAAGGTTGAAAGTTATACTAAGGCAGTTTATAATGGAAAGACAATGGTGATCAGCACCATTAGACAACATGATATAAGATTCTTGAGAAGAATTATTGCATATTCTATTTGTCCAAGTTCTAAGAATGATGAATTATCACTAGGATTCATTTATGTAGCTTATAAGATATATGTTGAGAAAGAACAAGTAAATTTGAGTGAGATTTTGAGAGTACAACTTCTTGAGAATCTAGATAAAATTAAGAGAACTAAGAATGGTGTATTTAGATTCCAGTCTCTAATTAATCATATTTTATTTCATGTAATTAAAAGATTTCTATTTTTATCAGTTATTGATATTATGAGCAGTGAAAGATAGACTATGGCAAGATAACAGATGTGTGTAGAAAGCATCTAGTAGAGAAAATCTTGGACAACAAAAATTTGATTGTGAGAACATTTTAGAATGAGATGAAACAGAGATTCAAAATTGCCCTTACAATCATCAAAAAATTTAAGAATGATATATGTTTTATGGTGGATACTAAACCTAAATTGAAGTAGTAAAACCTTGGGAAACATTTCTTAAGCCTCTAGGTTATGAATTGAGAAATGATATAGCTATCAATTATATTGATTTAATGTTGAAATTTAATATAGATCAAGTGTCATACAGATTTGGAATGTGTGAGAAGATAACCTATTTAGCTTACTAGGCATCATTAGAAAAGGCATCTCATAAAAAGCTTTCATTTGTAATGAAGAAAGCACTATTTAAGGCTAGTATGTTAGAAGAAAAATCACTAGTAGTTAGAAAAACTATCTTTGGATTGAACAAATTGGTGAATAAGGTGTAATGTATGTGACACCTTTGTTAGTTGGCCAAGCATCCGATGTATCTATTGCAAAAACTCCTACAAAATAGAGCATCCCATAAGCTATTGTATTAACTCTACAACCAAGTGGATTTGAAACGTAGTCAAAGAGAGTTAAGAAACAAGCTACTGCACAATTGAAGACTCCAGTGATGAAGAAGAAGAGGAGGAACAAGAAGACAAATAGCCAAAGAAAATCATTGTTTCCAAGTAGCCAACAGGTAAAACAAGGAAACCCTAGAAACCTAAGATAAAGAAGATTAACATAGCCATTGTTAATGAAGGGAATTTTGTATAGATGAACAAATTTTATGATTTTTATAGTGATATGGAGAAAAAATAGATTAACATATTTACTATAAGATATATGATTCTAAATAACCTAAAACTTAAAGATATTAAAGGTTTTGTAAATCAGAAAGTCTATGAAAAACTTATAGAAAAGAAGGCATGAGTTCAAGAAGAAGATGCAACTTTGGACATCAATGATGAGAACTATGTGCAAGACTAAAGATGAAGAAGAAATTAAGAAATTGATGGGTAAACTAGCACGCTATGTGTAGAAAAAAATTAGGCCTATTCTATTTGTGGGAGGTGATAAGAATACAATAAGAAGTGAAATTTTTGTAGCTATCAATAAAACATTGATGGAAGTAGAGATAGCTCCTACCACTATAGAGAAAACTTCAGAAGTATCGATAAGTGTTGATACTATGAAAATTGATCAAACTAGTATCACAATTAATATTGATGATAATCCATTCATAAGTTATGATCAGCCTGAGCCCCATTCTAAAGATGTTCAAGATTAGTTGAGACTAATAGAAGAAGAGAAAGGATAGCTAGAAGAAGAAAAAAAGAGGATTGAAGAAGCCAAGCTGAAATTGCTTGAAGAGGAAAAGAAGCTGAAAGAAGATGAAAAGAGGAAAGAAGAAGAAAAAGAGAAAAAGTTGGAAGGAGAAAAGAAAGAAAAAAAGAAAATAAAGAGAAGAGAAGAGGAGAAATTAGAAGAGAGAAAATCAAAGGATGCAGAAGCGAAGAAACTAGTGTAAGATGAGGTGAAAGCATCTAGCTCATCCTCTACTAAATCTCTTGCTAACCTTATAGATGATGATGATGAAAAATCTAACCTTATCTCATCCTTGACAAAATTATTTGAGAAGAACAAAAAGGTCAAAAGTCTATTGAGAGAATTAATGGAGATGACTAATAGATTGCACAACACCCTCATAGCCAAACACACTAAAGTAGACCCCAAATAGAGAGCACACGTAGCTATAAAATTGTTTGATGATGAGTTTACAAATTTATTGAATGTTGCTGAGTCTAATGCTCAAATTTCACATGATGTGAATCTTTTTAGAACCATTTGTTAGAATATTTAGAATGATTTGCTGAGTCTTGATACTTGTATCAAGGAATTCCAAAGAGGTCAACAAATTGGCAAGGTACTATACATCAAATATAATTTATCTCATAAGTTGACCAAAGATTTGGATAGAAAGATTAAAGGGAAACTAAGTGAGTTGGAAGCTTTAACTAGTTAGATGAAACAACCCTCTTGTAGAGTTGATGAATTGGAAGGACAAGTTGTTGGTATTTGTTAGTTTGTGGTGACTGATCAGGGAAGTACTATACATAATTTTTTTTGGTACTATTCACCAATTTTCCACTAAAGTATGGGCTAATCTTTGCCAATTTATGGCTGACATGTTGTAACCCTAAAGGGGCAAAAATACTGTAAGAATTTGGTATAGCTCTCATACCATGTAAGAATTTTCCTTACAAAAAAATTCACCCAAGACCAAGAAGCACAATAACTAGCACAAAAGACCAACAGAGTATGATTAAAATAACAATATGGTATTCAATTCATTGTATTGATTTGATATGTACACTAGAGGTGCCTACATATAAAGGCCTCTATGATGCATCTAGAATGTCTAGGAGTTAGCAATATGATAAGCTCCAGAACTAAGCACATGTCCACCATGAATGGGTTATCCTCCCTTAAGTATAGGAGTTAGTGTAATGATGAGAGAATAAGCCTACAAAGGTGTAGCATGTACAATTATGTTGTAGAGACCATGTGCTAAATTGAGAGTGTGAACAACTATGTTGTCAACATGACAACTTAGTTGATTATGCAAACTCTAGTGATGTAGACACCATCTACTAAATTAGAGTTTCCTACTCTTGTGTTGTCAACAAGACAGCTCATATGAGTATGCAAACTCCTAGGTGTCTAACCTAAGAAATAATAAAACAATGCATTTATCCTAAGTAAACTTAAGTAAAGTGTAAAAAATAATTATTTACACTAACACCCCCCTTAAGGGAAACTTAGGGGAATGCACTTAAGCTCAAAAAAGCTATAAAGAAATGCATAATGGGTCATGGCTACTAGGCCATGTTAGGTACCCAAGTACAAATGCAATGAAATCTCTCTGCAAATAGAGAAAGAGGGAAAACCTCATGGGAAAAACCCTCCCACAAAAAGAGAGATATGTACAATAAATAAAGATGCATGAATGGATGGAGTAATCAAGACCCCCCCATTATGACATACATCATGCATATACAATAGATAATCCCTCAATGAAATCCCCCTTTAGTGAAGGATCTTGTAATGATAAGTGTTTGAAGAAAAAAGAAAATCCAACACTGAGCAACAACATTTCTCCCTTTAGGAAAAAGAAACATAAAGTATAGGTGCAAGTATGCTTCCCACTATGGATAGGAAGATGGAAGAGGGATCCAGATGTAGTATGCAGTGGATGCTACCTCTAAAGTTTGCTCAAATGTCGACAAGTCCTTGATGAATGAAGATGTGATGAACCAATTTGGAAAATTTGCAAAAGAAGGTGGCAAACAAGGAACCATGTCCATATATGATGCTGAATCAAGCCCCAAAGACAATGAAGCATCTATATAGGAAGATGAAGGAAGAGCATCAATGTTGTGTCCCTTCAATAATTTAGGCAAACCTATGAAAGAAGCTCCTTGATGACTGAAGAAGCTACACCATGAAAGATGAATGATTGTCCTCCCTATAGGAAGAAATGGTTCCATATGTGTGGTAGAGAGCACTCCCTAACTGATAAGAAGAATCCTTAGAAAATATGATGTTTGAGGAAACTAGAGTACAATATCCATAAACTGATATGTTTCCTCATAAGTGAAAGAGTCCTCCTTGAACTATTGTAAAGAAGCCACAATCAAGTCAGTCTTAGAAGAAAGCTCAAGTGGTTGAGGGTCATAGTGTGCCCTCACAATGAGTGAAGAAGTCTCTTCAACAAAGAGAAGAATGATGTTATTGATGATGTCTCCCACATCTTAATGTGAGACTCTACAAATAGCCCTGCAATGTCTAGAAGGAAGTCATCCCATGAAGCTGAAGTAGGAAGACATGGTATGGCTTGCTACACTAAATTAGGAGCATCTGTGGTTGGAACTAGATTAGTAGAATCAACAAGAGCATCAGGAGGTGGGATCTCATCTAGAGTTGGAGGAACCATTACTAAAGTGACTAAAGATATAATGTCCTCTAGAAATGAAGGAACTATGGGATCTTCATATTCTTTCCAAACAACCATCCAAATATCATAAGGGTGAATGAGCTTTTTAATGACATGCCAACAATTAGAACTGATACTGAATATAATGATATCCAAAAGTTTGTTAACAGGTGGTTGTTCTTTAGTGGAAGAGATCAATTTGTTGGAACATAAATAAGGAAATACTTCCTTATGCTCTCTTTGTAGATGATCAATGATTAAAGTACTCCATTTGTGATAGTTCCTTTTTGTCAATGGGGGTCTAACTCCATGCCAACATGTGAAACAAAACTCCATGAGATTAATGTATGTATGCACCCAAAATGCAAAAATAAGCAATCAACCCCCACTAATGTATGATTTGACATTTTATAGATAGTGCATTTACAATAGACCACTTTTTCAAATTTGACCTTAGTGGACTTCTAATTTTCAGTTTACAACCTCCTTTTATAGTTCAAATCTAGAACGCTACAATGTACCTCAGAAATATAACAAATTTGAAGCAATACAATGCAAAGAAATGACCTATTTTTGAAAGTGGTATTTTTGTCCACACAAGCCTATAGTCTAATTGTAGATCTAGAAATTAGACAAAAAATAACACACTTTCAAAAAAAATGGAACGTGATTTTGTAGTCTAGTTGAGCTTGTAAGGAGTGTTTGAAGTTGCAAAATGCAGGATTGGATAGGTACAATCACCAAAAATTATAATTTTTAAAAAATACATACACCAAAACTAGAAAATAACTACACTACTAAAATATATAGGAGATTATACCCAAAATTTTAAAAAATTCCACTTGATTTGGAGCTTGAATGACTAAGATATGGCTTCCCAAAGTTAGATTGTCAAATTAAAAATGATTTGGAGAGGGGTTTGATCATTAATCTACAAGTTTAAATTTCATGGTCAAATAGCCATCATAGTAATTCTATTTGGCCTCTAGATGATGGTCATTTGATCATCAATTTTAAGACAATGAATTGCAGCAAAAAAAATCTCCCCTCTAACATGGTAGCGTGTCGTATGGATGATACAGATTGTCAATGTGGCCTATACAAATTTTCCTTACGTGGAATGTATGGCTACTATATGGATTGCTACATGGCGTGTTGGTAGTCTGACATGTGTAGGATTTTGTGTTGAGCTAGCTCCATGTGGGGCCGAGCTGGCAACTATGTTGGTGTCGCGTGGGGTGTCTGGCATGGAAAGTTGCTATGGTGGCATGAGAAGTGGTCCACTACATGGTGTGTGCAGAGTGGAGCCATGTTGAAATGAATCTAGTGAGTTGTATGTTTTCCCATCATTGGTATTGTCTTGGACACCAGTGGAAAAAATTTCAAATGTTGTCAGTGGGATAATAGTCCCACATTGATGCGGTAAAAGATGTCAAAGTGGTTTTAAAATGAAACAACTGAAAGTTGGAATAAAAAGGAAAGTGCTTGGATTGTATGGAGTGTGGTTGCTCATTGGTTGGGAATGTTGTCTACCTAAATTTAGTGAAAGCCACTCATTGCAATGGAATATGGCGATGCCAAAAAATATGTGGCTGATATTTGTGAATTAAACCATTGATAGAATATGTTGAATAATATGCTGATGGAATATTTGGCTTGCAGGGGCCAGGATTTCATTGCCTAGTTCTTGCAATTTTTTTTCTCTATAGGCCCAGTAGGCGTAAAATATTTTCCAAAAAATATAAAAATTCAAAAATAATTGTAGAGGAAAATAAAATTTATATCTGAAACACAAATCAACAAATCTAATAAATCACCATATCAGATTTGTAAATTGGACTTTCAGGTGTCGATTTGTAAAATTTTTTTCCTTAAAATTGACTTTGGCCTAGCATAGGCAAATTTATTGTCAATTTTCACCAAATTGACCCTCTAGATGCAATGGTGAGGTTTAATTTGGCTCTAGATGCTTCCAATTTTTATGGATTCTCTGGATCTCAGTTGTGGTGTCCTTAGAGAGGTGAAGCAAGATTGGTCTCCAATGGCTATGGAATGATGTGTCTATAGATCTAATACCATTTAAGACTTTGGTATAGCTCTGATACCATGTAAGAATTTGCATTAGGAAAAAATTCACCCAAGATCGACAAGCACAATAGCTAGCACAAAAGACCAATAGAGTATGATCAGAATAACAATATGGTATTCAATTCATTGTATTGATTTGATATGTACACTAGAGGTGCCTATATATAAAGGCCTCTATGATGCATCTAGAATGTCTAGGAGTTAGAAATATGATAAGCTCCACAAGTAAGCACATGTCCACTAGGAATGGGTTATCCTCCATTAAGCATACGAGTTAGTGTGATGGAGGATAAGCCTACAAAGGTGTACCACACACAATTATGTTGTAGACACCATGTGGTAAATTAAGAGTGTGAACTATTATGTTGTCAACATGACAACTTAGTTGATTATGCAAACTCTAGTGATGTAGACACTATGTGCTAAATTGGAGTTGCTTACTCTTGTGTTGTCAACAAGACAACTCATATGAGTATGCAAACTCCTAGGTGTCTAACCTAAGAAATAATAAAATAATGCATTTATCCTAAGTAAACTTAAGTAAAGTGAAACAAATAATTAATTACACTAACAAATACTTGTATAAAAGGGCTTAGGGTTAGGGATTTTTTGACTGTGGGTGATGAAAAAATTGGTTCTTGTGTCAGTATTGAGTTGTAAGGGATTATAAATTATAATTAGGCTATAATCACTGGATTGCAATAATATCAGACTTGTTGTTTGGTGGATGTAGTCCAAGGATTGGGTGAACGCCGTTAAATATTGGTGTCTTGTGTTCTTTTTTGTGTGATCTATTATTTTTTGATATTGTTTATATTTTTATGTAATTGTTATTTCTGTCTAAGGTTTAATTCTAACAAGTGGTATCAGAGCAAGGTTGTTTTTCCAATTATCCTCTATAGGAAAGTCTCATAATTGAGTGAGAGTCTCATAATTAAGTGGGAGTGATGGAAGATGAGGGTAAGCTAAGGGTTGACAGGTTTAATTGGTAGAACTTTTAGTTATGGAAGATGCAAATGGAAGACTATCTTTATTAGAAGGATTTATGAAAGCCATTGGAGGGAAAAACCAAGAATCAAGGATCTATGTCAAATGACAACTGGGATCTTTTGGACAGAAAGGTACTTGGAAGAATTCAAGTATGCCTAGCACCATCAATGGCATTTAATATTACAAAAGCAAATACAACAAAAGAGTTGATGCAAACCCTAGTAAAATTGTATGAAAATCCCTCCACTTCAAACAAGGTATTTCTCATGAAATATTTATTTAATATGAAAATGGCAGATGGTAGATCTATTGCAAATCATTTAAATGAGTTTAATACTATTACTAGCTAGTTATCTTTTGTGGATATCAATTTTGATGAAGAAATTAGGGCTCTCTTGATTTTGTATTCTTGTCCTAAAAGTTGGAATGGCTTGGTAATGGTTGTGAGTAATTCCATTCTTGGATTTTGTACCCTAAAATATGATGATGTGATCAGTGTTATTTTGAGTGAGAAAACTTGTAGGAAATCCTCGGGTGGATCTACATTAGGAAGTTCTTTGAATGCACAAAAAGTAGAGGTAGAATGAATGAGAGAGGAAGTAATTTCAAAAATCATGGAAAATCAAGAGGAAAGTCAAAAGGGAGGAGGTCTTAATTGAGAGGACCGAATGTCTATTGGTATTATGGAAAGCCAGGGCATAAAAAGAAAGATTGTTGGAGTTGAAAGAAAAATGGAGATAAACCAAATGAAGACAAGGAGGAAAATGTGGTAAGTAACAAATCCAAAGATATAAATTGGAAGGTTTTCTTCTACTTTAATTATTTTAGAGAAAAATGAATGTTTAGGAATAGTTGTTGCAGTTGAGCAGGGAGAACAAATAGCTACTATAAATTTTGATACAACACTATGACACGACAGACTTGGGAACATGAGTGAGAAAGGTATGAAAGTACTTCATTCAAAGAATGTTTTACCAAGTCCAAAATGTGTTAATATGGATTTCTGTGAAAGTTGTGTGTATGGAAAACAAAAGAGAGTGAATTTTGTGAAGACTAGGAAGGAAAATAAAAAAGTAGAAATTAGAGCTTTTGCATACTGATTTATGGGTACTGGCTCAAGTATCTTCCCTTGGTGGCTCTTATTATTATGTTACATTTATTGATAATGCAACTAGAAAAATATGGGCTTATTTTCTTATATAGAAATCTGATGTATTTCAAACTTTTAAGAAAATGGAAATGCCTAGTTGAAAATGAGACTAGTAAGAAATTAAAGTGTCTTAGATCTACTAATGGTGGTGAGTATTGCAGTCATAAATTTGAAGATTATTGCTCCACTAATTACATTCATAGATAGAAAACTATTCCAAGGAATTCATGGGAAATGGAGTGGCTGAATGCATGAACATGACTATAATGGAGTGTGCAAGGAGCATAAGGTTGCATGCTAGGTTTCCCTTACACATGTAGGTAGAGACTATCAATACTACTATATATTTGATTAATAGAGGCCCCTCTACTCCTTTGGGTTGTGGTATTCTAGAGGAAGCATGAACTGGTAAGAAGGTGAGTTATTATTTTCTCAAAACTTTTGATTGTGAAGCATTTGCTCATATAGATTCTAAAAATAGAACCAAGCTAGAAGCTAAGTCAAAAAAATGTGTATTTATTGAATATGGCATTAATGAATTTGGTTATAGGCTTTGAGATTTTGAAAATCATAAAATTGTAAGAAGTAGGGATGCCATATTCAATGAGAAAGTGTCATACAAAGATCTATTGCAACATGAGAAGAAAGAAGATGATTATGTAGTGCTAGATGATACTTCAAAAGATGATGTTCCAACCATTCCTCATGATGTGCAACAACCACATCAACAAATCTCACAAACACCAGTGAATGCTAGATGGTCAACAATGCATATTAGACTTCTAGAAAGATTTTCTCCCTCTTTGTATTCTATTTTACTAACAGATGCTGGTGAAATTGAATGTTATGATGAAGCTATGCAGGTGGAAACAAAGATTTAGTGGGAGTCTACAATGAAAGATGAAATGGAATCTTTGCTACAAAATAAGACATGGGATTTATGCAAGTTTCTTGTAGGTAAAAAGGCTTTATAGAATAAAAGGGTTTATAGATTAAAAGAAGAGGATGGAGGTAAAAAAAAATTTAAAGACAAGTTAGTTGTAAAAGGATTTGCATAGAAAAAGGGCATTGATTTTGATGAGATATTTTCTCCTATTGTTAAAATGACTTCTATCTGTACTTTTTAAAATATTGTGGCTACTAAAGATTTGCATTTAGAGTAGCTTGATGTTAAAATAGCCTTCCTTCATGGTAGTTTTAATGAAGATATATATATATATATATATATATATATATATATATATATATATATATATATATATATATATATATATATATATATATATATATATATATATATATATATATATATATATATATATATATATATATATATATGGTTCATCCATGGGGATTTGAGGTCAAAGGTAAGGAGAACTTAGTGTGGAGATTGAAGAGAAGTTTTTATGGCTTGAAGCAAGCACCTCAGCAATCGCATCTAAAATTTAACAGTTTTATACATGAGCATGGATATAGTAGGTGTCATTTAGATTATTGTGTTTATTTTAAGAGGTTGGATGATGAAAATTACATTATTTTATGTTTATATGTTGATGATATACTTGTAGCTAGGTCTAACATGGATCATATTAAGGGCATGAAACGCTAGTTAGCACATGCATTTTCTATGAAGGATTTGGGGGTAGAAAAACAAATCCTTGCTATGAAGATTTGCAGAGATAGGAAGAACATGAAATTGATGTTGTCTTAGGTTGATTATATTGAGAAGGTGTTGTAACATTTCTCTATGGAGAATTTTAAAACTATTAGCATACCTTCACTTGGTCATTTGAAGTTGACTAAGGAGATGTATCCTATGACACAAGAAGAGGAGGATAAGATGTCCAAGGTACCCTATACTTCATCTTTAGGAAGCTTGATGTATGCTATGGTATGTATAAAGCCAAATATCATACATGTAATGGGAGTTGTTAGTAGATATATGAGTCATCTAGGAATTGAGCATTGCAATACAGTAAAATGGATTCTTAGATATTTGAGAGGAACATCCAGTAAGTGTTTACACTTTGGGGGCTCTACTATTGACTTACAAGGCTATGTTGACTCAAATTTGGCAGGAGATATTGATACCAGGGGGAGTACTACAGGTTATGTCTTTACTATTGGTGACGTAGCCATGAGCTGAGTTTCTAGGTTATAGAAAGTTAATGTTTTATCCACTACAAAGGAAAATTATGTTGCTACTACAGAGATAGCCAAGGAGATGATATGGATTTAGTTCTTCTTGGAAGAATTGGGACACCCTTAGAGGGATAATTATTTTTTTACAGATAGTTAGAGTATCATTTATCTTGCAAAGAATACAACTCTACATTCAAAGACTAAACACATTCAACTGCAGTACCATTTCATTCATTCAATTTTGGATGATTGACAATTAAAGATGGATAAGATATATACAGAAGACAATCCAACAGATATGTTTACAAAGGTAATGATAAGGGAGAAGTTGAATTCCTCTTTAGCTTTGATTGGTCTTCTAGATTGAATAGGAATACAAGAACAACAGAGTCCAGGGGTGTTTGATCCAATGGGAGCCTCATGGCATAGCAGCATAGCTACATGATCAGTCTCCAAGTGGGAGATTGTTTTCTAGTGTGGAATCTAATCTATCCCTAAGTGGGATATTGTTAGTTTGTGCAGACTGATCATGGAAGTACTGTACATACTTCATAAATTCTTTAGGAAATTTCTTTGTACTATTTGTCAATTCATCACTAAATTATGGGCTAATATTTTCCAATTTATGGCTAACATGCTGTAACCCTAAAGTGAAAAAAATACTTATATAAAAGGGCTTAGGGTTAGGGATTTTTTGATTGTGGATGTTTCAAAAATTGATTCTTGCGGTGGTATTAAGTTGTAAGGGATTACAAATTATAATTAGGTTGTAATCACTAGATTGTAATAATATCAAACTTGATATTTGGTAGACATGGCCCAATAATTGGGTGAGCCACATTAAATCTTGGTGTCTTGTGTTCTTTTCTGTGTGATCTATTATTTTTTAATATTGTTTATATTTGCATGTAATTGTTATTTTTGTATAAGGTTTAATCCTAATAGTGTTCACACTAACATTAGGAAATTGGAAATTGAGAAGGAACTAACTTTGAGAAGGCTATCAAAATTTAGAGAGACCATTTCTCTAATGATATCAGTCATTGAGAGATGGTTGGAAGAATGTGTCAAAGAAAAAGACACATGCAAACTTCACCTACTCCAACCTTAATGCAATTGAGATTCCATCATATGCCTTATGTGTAATACTCACTATTGCCAAAGTAGAAAAGGACACATGGGAGAAGGTATGAACGATTTGAAGGAAAATTTTGATGATTGTATGAATATTTTGACAACTTTAGGCAGCAAGATAGTGTTTTGACAATAGAAAGACAACTTTTTTGAAAGTTTTTGGATTTTCTAACCTTTGTCATTGATGTCAAAGGGGTAGAAGCTAAAGAATAATATTATGTACTAAGTTATATATGCACATCAATCATATTAAAAGGGGGAGCAATTTAGAAATTGAGAAGTATATGTAACATAATAGATGATAAATATTGTAAGTTTTTGTTAAAGTTTTGTCACTTAATCAATTTTCTTTACTTTGTTGCCATTGATGCCAAAGGCAAAGATTGTTGAAAATTGGCTTTATGTAGTTATGCAGTTGTTGTCATTAATGGAAACACATGATGTAATTACTTGTAGAAAACCTCAGTAATAAAGATACTTAGCTTTTGGAACTCAAAAAATTGTCTAAGTATGAAGTTGGTTTACAACAATACATTGTTTTATATGTAAAATGTTTCTGACATCATATTTGACTAGTGAAGGTAGGTGGAGATAGTATACATTTTGATGATGAAATGTATAACCTTGTACATCAACATAAATAGTACAAAAAAGAGATATTCATGATTTACCAGTCAAACAAAACAATGAAATTTAAGGGAAAGAAATTATTTTGTTTACAAAATAATTACTTGACTAATTAGGATTGACATCCTAGATGTTTACTTTAAGTTGGAAAAGTATAAAGTGGACATAGTTGACCTAGAAGAAATTTGTAAAAAGGCATGGAATTTATGAAAAGACATCTTATGAAGCCATTAGCAATATGAAGTAATGTGAAATTGTAATATGAGAAGTGATATGCAAACTTTTTGTGAAGCAATATATATGAATTTTTTGTGAACCTAATTTTGTGATCCAATATTGAACTGAGGTCATAGATCAACCAAGAAAGAAGGTACAACATCTACATACTTGAGGATTGATTACTTGTTGTGGCAGTGAGCTCTTCTTGCATCCACTGTACTACAACTCCTAATAGAGTTTTAATCTCCTAACATGGATTCAAAGTCTCCTAACAGGGACTCTCTATATAGAATTTACTTATTCACCCCTAACATGGTAAATCCTCTAACAAGGAACATATATATCAATATATTATCTAGTGGATATCATCCCCACTGAGATTTTCCCTTGGCCAAGGTTTCCCTAGTTAATAAAATATGACGTTATGAGTTCTCTTTATGCATAGTTATTATTACTATTGAAAAACTACTCATTTACTTTCATATGCATGGTTCAAAGTAACTAATAATATCTAATTGGTGACAAAAGTTTGTAGAATACTGATTCACCACCCCTCTTATTATTCCCTATTTCTAATATATTTGCATAGTGGTAATATGACTGCATATCATGAATTAAAAGTACCTTGGGAGGAATCAATGATTGTGCTCTAATTGGGTCGAGTTATTCAGCAATTGGAAGACTTAGTTTGAATGCCAAAGCTTTACTATCAACTTCTCAAACTAACATCTTTCAACCTTTCTTAACTTTGGTACTAGAAGATGCCATTCTACTCGATGAAACTTCAAATACTAAAAATAACTTTGACAAAATTTCTATGAATTACTTGGAGGCTCTGAATACTCTTCTCTCTATTTTATCTAAAAATTATGGTGAACCAATAACCTTCCATTTTCTCTTTTAACAAAATTCTATCCTCAAGTCACCATAAATGCATTGTACAATAGTTCGCTCTATGATAGGATATTCTCCACTCAGCTAAGTTTTCAACTTTGTGGAAAGATACCTTCAACTCAACATAGTCATCAACTTAGTAAAGTCTTTGATTTAGTATGAACTCCAATCTCTCCATCCACATCCAAGCTTAGTTAGGTCTTCTAACCTAACCATGCTTGATAAGGTAAATTCAACTAACATCCAACTTGGTGATCCTTATGCATTTGAAATGCTCATATTGATCTTCTACTTTTTTCCTAGAACTAACATGGGATAAATCTTTCTAAATTGTGGTTTAGTAATCTCCATAAATAACTAGTTTGAAATGGTTGAGTCACCCAACTCATTGACTTGGGTGTCAACATTTTTATTACTCAAATTTGCATCCTTACCTAAGGTTTCCTTACCCATTGCTACCTCATTTTGACTTTTTATATTGTCATCCATTTCTTTCTTCTAATCTTCAACTCTTCCTTAGTTCATACAGTTCTTGGAAAGATGTCCAAGTTTTGTAGATATAAAACATCTCTTTGTAGCGTCTCTCTTTCTTGTGTGATGTTTTAGGAAATTTTTTTGAATGTGCCCAATCTCACCACATTAGTGACATCTACAACATGTATTGCAATCCCAACCAAATATAGCTTTGACAATTTGTTCTGTTGGGTTCCATTTCTTGGTCTTGCACTTTGAAGATTTGTGCCCTTGTTTGTTGCCATTGTGACATTTTCCTTCAAACTTAGGTTCCTCTATGCATTCACTTGCTTTATGACATGGTTTGTTGAAAATGTAACACTTTCCACTGAACTTTGATTTACCATTATTCCAACATTTTTTTGATGTATGTGCTATCTTCCACAATGATTAAAAGTAGGCCTTTTGTTCTTTTGAGCTTCTTGCTAAGATGATTCACCTTCTTCTGTGGAGTTTAATCTAGTTTTCCTTTGTGTCAAAATTTAGTTTTCTTATTCAATTGATTCATGCTTTCATGAGATTTCATCATCCTCTCATTGGTTTTCCTTTTTATACTGAGATCATTCTACAATATTTTATTCTCTATCCTCAAGTTGAAAAGCTCTTGATTTACATCATTGATTTGATCAATCATATATGTTTGTTGAAGAGATAGTTGATTAATTTCATTGTCATTTTCTTCTATTTCTTCTTTGTCTTTGTCCTTTTTTTCCATGAGTTCACACATTTTGACTGATTGAATTTCTTGTTCTCTTTTCAACTTTCTTACTTCTTCATGAAGAGTAAGATTCTTTTCAAGTAAATATATGATTGCTACATTAGCTTCATCTAAACTTATTTCTTGACAAATATATTTAATCCTTTCTTCAATGTAGAGATTGTCATTCATCTATTCTACAAGATATTTTCTTCTTTTTAGGGATTCAGAGAGTTGCTCCTTCATTTTCTTGAATTGCTAATTACAGATCCAACTTTTCATTTTCAATAGCTTTCTCTAGTCTATAGACTTCCATTGCTTCTAATCTTTTCTCAAGCTATTAAACTTATGATGTGAGAACCAATTTCTCTAATACAAAATTTTGGAAATTTAGTATAGATTGGGTGACTATGGTGGGAGGGGGGTTGAATCAAGAGCCAATAAAACTTATACTTTAATTCATCAATGAAACATTCACCATATAATCTGATCTAATTGCATGCATGAAAGACTAAAAGGAATAAAACATTCATAACACTTGACATAATATTTGGTAACCTAGAAACCTTCCAAATAGAAAGTAAAACTGTGGTGGCAATTACACCCACAAGGTTTATTACTATAATATAAAGTTATCCTGATAAAGCTTACAATTGATCACTTTTGATGATCTTCCCTATCAAGAGCAATAAGGGTTGTTAGGTCCACCTTGTGAAATAATTTACAACATACAATGAAGTATGCACTTTGTTAAGAGATATGGAAAATATTGTTAAGTCTAGCTGGTTAAAGGATTTGGCTAATGCACCTATTAGGATGAATCAGTGGTTGATCTTTGATCTACAACTTGGTTTGCTAAATGAGATTCCTTTGAAATACAATGATAACTTAACTATAATAGTTAAGACTCTACTTTTCCTTATACTTATTGTAGCCTTCTTAATTCACACTTATACTCCTTTATTGATTCAATTGCTTGTTCTTTCTCATTGGATGTGAAAAAATATATTACATATATACCAATCCAATAAATTACCTTCTAGAGTCGGCTATCATACCAAATTTAAACAATCTTCATAAAGTCATCTCACTGATATAACTTAGGTTCTAAAGACTACTTAGGTGATGTTATGACACTAAAAAACACTTGTAACACTCAAGAAAATTTGGCACTTAGTTGACATTGATGCTTGATTCATACTAATCACTTGGGATAATAGGAACTTTGTCATTACTGGATGATTCAATGAACACTAAAGAACTTAGTAGACTTGGTTGATAGTAAAAGAGTTGGTCAACACTACCCTCATTCACTTCGTTAAAATTGCTAGCTTGGTAGGCACTATAGAGCTTGGCTGACACTATATCCCATCTTAGATGCACAATAAACATTATGAAGCTTGGCATGAACTACAATTAGACCGATTGGCTTGGTAGCAACAAAAACACTTTGTTTGCATTGCTAGTAGTATGATAAGCTTGGTAGCAAGTGTAGAGATTGCTAGCAATGTAACCAAATGACTAAGTTTTAAGTCACTAATAGACAAATAATTTTACCATCAAGTCAACACATAGATCTTAAGTAGGGCATCCCACATCTTCTTAGAAGAATCACATCCTTTGATGTCATCAAACTTTGAGTAGCTTAGGGAATATACAATCTCTAACATGGCCTGATTGTGTTCATTCTTCTATTTTAATTTTTAGTAGTTGGGGCTCCAATTGGATCAACATGATTAGTGGTGATAGTTGATTGTGCATAATCTCCAAGACCTCCTACATGTAGCTTCATCAAAATTTGTCATGCAAGAAATTTTTTCTTGTTTAACTTAGGCAACTACTTTCTATACATGTTGATCTTTAGCTTTAAGTACCTTCAAAATTTCTCTTGGAGCCTTGATATCAATTGATGGAATACTTTAGAATAACTAAGAGAGGGGGTGAATTAGTTATCCAAGGTCCAAATGTACAAAAAGAAATTTTTAATAACTCAATTTATACTTATGCATGCATTGTTCATTCAATGTCTTAAATATATGCATATTGTTGTCCTAAGTCAAAATAACTTTGAAAAAATGTAAACATGCAATACCAAAAAATCAATCACACATTTTGACACATGGATTTTAGATAGAAACCCAATTTTGGAAAAGCCACTAGTAACATGCTACCAATTCTCACTCTTTTGAAGTGAGCCCTATGAGGAGCCAACCCTGTTAAATGTGACCTGGTGAAAGGATTTCAATCACCCTATTAGGATTGATTCTTGTTAGAGTAATTTAGAACATTCCATTCAAGTGTCACCCTATTAAAGGATTTACTAATGATTGTTAGGTCAACCTTAGTCCAAAGGACTTATCAAGACTGATACAATTGTTAGAAAGTAACAAAACGACTTGATATAATAACAATAAAAACTTGCCTACATATTATAGATCTCATATTTAGTCTTCCATTATGGTTAGTATTCATCCTCTTCATCTCTGACAACTTTTTCACCTTTCAAGAATCCATCACCTTAATCCTTCTTTCTTTGTATGCCAATTGTAGACTCTTTCATTTGACCACCATATGAAGCAACAACCTAGACTTCTTGTCTTTCTTAGGTTCTTGCACATGACACTAGTTGCTTCTAGCCTACTATCTCCTTATCTAGAGAATTTTGGTCTTTTTTTGCTTAATCACTATCATTCATTCTAGGGTTAGATTAGATTCATTAAATCTACCCATCTTTCCATTTTTTCCTTCTAGAAACTTCCTCCTAAATCCTCTTTGAATTCACCTCAAGATGGTTTATCTTGAATTTTGTGCCACCAACTCATCATGGTTATCTTCCACATGCTTCACATAATTCAAGAAATCAACTTTGTCAGCTCATATTTATTAAATCTTTGATCTAACACATTTTACTGTCACTTAGCAATAACACTCTTTTTTCTTATTATACACTATCTTATGATGCTCAACCAACACTAGGTTTCTTGGCATCCACTAAGTCTTTACTATTACTTGGCACTTACTAACTTTTTTCACTCAACATCAACTAGATTTCTCTTGCTTGGAACATACTGAACTTACTGCTTGGCTTCAATTAATTTTCTTCTCATCCCACACTAACTTTTCTTGGCTTGCAATGTTTTGTTGGTCAAGATTGGTAGGCACATTTCTTTACTTAGCCTTAAGTAGACACACAATACACTATATCATCAAAGTCTTTCTTGGCATTAGTGATCCTTTTATTCACTTATAACTCAACCTTTCTCTAGGTTCTCTTTTTATCCTTTCTTTTCAAATCCTTCTCATCAATCAAACAAATGACAACATTCAAACCAAAGTAATCAATTGTCTCACCAACAAGTAGTGCATTTGATATTAGTGACAAAATAATGATTGTTCCATGATAGGTTCATCAATCTTATTCATTTCACCAATCTCCTTTCAACATATGAATCACAAAGATACTAATGGCACATGCACATTTGGGTATAGATAGTACAGTGTGTTAGGATGACATATGTAAGCGTACAATATAGTACAAACAATATGAAAGGAGTTATGGTAGTTTTACCAATTGCGATAGTATACAAGCATACAATAGCATAATAGTAAATGGTTAATTATGAGATAAGGAATTATGTTGTTCAAGAAATAATTACTTAACTTATTAGGGATGATATCCTAGATGTTGATCCTAAGAGATAAAGAGTTAGTATTACTATTGGAAATAACACTGGGAAAGTATGTTCTGAGGGGGGAAGGGGATGAATCAATACTTAAAACTTTTTCCTCTTAAAACATATCACTAGCATCCATCTCATAACATACCAAATAAACTAAAATAACTTAACATGCATCACATCCATTACATTAATTAAAAATATATCAAAATAAATTTTGTTACCCAAAAATCCTCTAATGAGAAGGTAAAAATTGGGTGGGGATGACACCCACAAATCTTCACTACTGGAGTTGTAAAGTGTGGCCAATTATGGCTATAGTGTGTTTGATCATAATCTATGATCTACCCTATGAAAGGTCTTCCCTATTAAAGGCTTACAAATAATATTAGGTCTCACCTTGTTAAAGGATTTAAACTTACAATAAAGTAAGCACTTGGTTAAGAGATTTACAACAACCTATTAGGACTATTCAGTTAACATATTTTCTCTCTATCACCTATTAGAATGATTCATCACTATGATCCTTCGGTTAGCACCTTATTTCTTGATGTTAGATCTCCTCCTTACTATTTAAACCTTGATCCTCTTGATCAAATATGTCTCCTTTGTCATTTCACTTCTTTACTTTGTTCTTATCAAACTAATTCTATACTGTATAACTCTTTTATAACCATCTAAACTACCATGAATACCCTGTAACTGTTAGGAATAAGGTGTCTCAAACTTGTATAATTCCTATTCTTATTATTTGTTTTGTAAAATGTATTTCTTGCAAATAATGTTGATGTGTCAACATCTTGAATTGTGTGTAAGGAGATCATGACTAAAATGGTTATGATGGATTCCTATGACACGTAAGAGCTATATTAGGAAGATTCAATGACAGGTGAAGACATGTGGCAACTAAGATATTTGAGTACTGTACCCTCTACCCCAATAGTGGGGTTCGAGGCATCGCCCCAAAATTTTTTTGGGGTTCCTATTTTCTCGGAGAATGGTAAAACCCTAATACGATTTACCTTTGGGAGTAGCCCTAAAGTGAAGTGCATGTTATTAGCATTTTTAGGGTTGCGAAGAGATGCGATGTGAAAAAGGTGTATTGTTGGTACTGTGAGTAGCTATTGGAGTCTTTTGTTGTTGATGTTAAACTTGCATTGCAAGTGTATTGTAATTTTGTGTTGAAGATAATACATTGTGTAGGTTCTGAAGGGGTGGGGTTGTTTTACTGAAAGGTTTTTCCCACCATCAAATCCTTGTGTTATGTGTTCCTTTCTTTGTCTATTTTCTGTATGCATGGTTGGCTACAATATTGTTGCTTACATGATATTGAATCTATAAGTGAAGAATATTTTAATAGGATTTGCATCATACTTTCCTTATGAGATTAGTGTAGTAAGCTGTTTCCGCACCTGAGTTTCCTTACAAGTGGTATCAGAGCTTGATCAACTTTTGATCCTAGTTGTTGGGTAGGGTTTTTTGAGCTAATCTCAAGTTGAGTGGGAGTCTTGTGTAGAGCATCCTGAATCTTATTTACAAATTGAGATGGCGAGTTCATCATATGGAAGAATGGAGGTGGAGAAATTTAATGGCATTAATTTTGAGTTGTGAAAACTCAAGATGGAAGACATGTTGGAAGATCATGACCTATGGGAAGTGACTACAAACGCTACAAGACCAACAACTATAGCTCAAGTAGATTGGGATATCAAAGACCATAAAGCTAAGGGTCTCATAAGACTCTATTTAACTGATCTAGTCTTTCAGAATGTTCTAGATGAGAAAACCACATATAGTTTGTGGGAGAGACTTGGGGCCATGTATCAGGCCAAATCTTTGGTGAACAAGTTGTTCCTAAGGAAGAAGTTGTATTCTCTATGAATGGAGGAAGGTGGATCCTTAACAGATCATTTAAATGCATTTAATCTGTTGGCTGCACAGTTGACATCAGCTAGTGTCAAGTTAGAGGAGGAGGATCGTTGCTACACACTTTTGTGTTCTTTACTGAATTCATGGGACCATCTTGTGATGGCTCTCAAACGTACATTAGTCACCTTCAAAATGGATGATGTGGTGTCTTTGCTGCTATCAGAGGAGATGCAGAGAAAGGCTTCTATTTTAGAAAAAGAAGCCCTTGCTGTTTGTGGGAGATCCACAAAAAGAGGGAAGAAAAATGACAATAAGTCTGATAATAAGGGTAGATAAAAATCTCGTGGGAAGTCAAAGACTTCCAATAAGTCCAAGGCAAAATGTTGGAACTGTGATAAGACTGGGTACTTTAGTAAAGACTATAAAGAGCCTAAGAAGAAGAAGAAAGCCTCAGATTCTGGTTCTGAAAAATCTCAAGAAGATGGTGATGCATTCATCATAGCTCTGGCAGCCCATGCATCTGATGATGTGTGGTTGGTTGACTTGGGTGCATCTTTTCGCATGACCTCTCATCGAAATTGGTTCTCTAAATATGAAGATTTCGATGGTGGAAAGGTGTACTTGGGTGATGATTCTCACCTAAAGATAGTTGGACGCGGAAGGGTCACTATCAAATTTCTTGATGGACGAGTAAAGGGAATCAATGGAGTTATGCACATTCTAGGTTTGGCATGAAACCTATTATCTGTAAGTATGCTGAATGATGTAGGTGTGCAAGTTGGTTTTTCTAAAGATGGATGTAAGATGATGAGAGGAGTTATGGTGCTTACTAAGGGTACTAGGAGAGGTACTTTGTTTTAGCTTGATGCACACATTTCTTAGTGTAATAGTTCTTCTATTTTAAAGAAGAGAGCAACTATCACTTCATCCCCACCATCTGAATGAGTAGTAAAGAAGACTATGGTTAGTGGTTCTGATGGTAGTGAAACAAGTGTACCTAAGGGTGCAAACACTTTGGAAGGAAAGCTTCATGCAGAAAAGATAATGTTGTGGCATTTGAGATTTGGTCACATTGGTGAGAAGGCTCTCAGAACCCTAAAAAATAAAAATCTCGTTGAGGGGTTAAATGATTGCAATCTTGAGTTCAACTTCTATGAACACTGTGTATATGGTAAACAAAATCATGATCAGTTTTACTCTACTTCTCACAAATCTTCTGATGTTTTGGATCTTATTCATTCTGATGTATTTGGTCCTGTAAAAGTTCCTTCAATCTCTAAGTCTGTATCTTTTGTATCTTTCATAGATGATTACAGTAGAAGGACATGGATTTATTTCCTTAAAAGTAAGACACAAGTCTTTAGTCAATTCAAGGAATTTAAAGCCCTTGTAGAGAATCATACTAGTAAGAAGATTAAGTGTGTGAGAACTGACAATGGTGGTGAGTTTTTCTCAGCAGAGTTTGAACAGTTCTATAAAGAACAAGGTATCGAGAGGCATAAGACAACTCCTTATACCCCAAAGAAAAATGGAGTTGCAGAGAGAATGAACAAGACACTGATGGAGAAGGCTAGGAGTATGCTTAGTGGAGCTGGTTTAGAAAAAAGGTTTTGGGCCGAAGCTGTGGCCACTACTTGCTATCTGGTTAACAGATCTCCTACATCAACCCATGTTGGTAAGACACCAATGGAGGTGTGGTCTGGTAAGAAGCCTTCAATTAGACATCTTCATGTTTTTGGTTGTGAAGCTTATGCACATGTTCCAAAGGAGAAAATATCTAAGTTGGAAAACAAAGCTGTTAAATGTATTTTCATCGGGTACAGTGCTGGTGTGAAAGGATACAAGCTTTGGGATCCTATGACTAGTAAGGTGTTGTATAGTATAAATTTTATTTTTAGAGAGCTAACATCTTCTCCTATTGTGCTAGAACCAGATGAAAAAGAAAATGAAAAAGATGTTGTTCAGTTGCCTCCTACCCCTGAGAAGACTGAACAAAGAGACCATGTTGGGTCTAATGATGAGGAGAGCTCTAGTAGCTTTGATAGTTTAGAAGAAGAGGAAGAACAAACTCAACCTCAGCCCTTGAGGAGATCCATGAGAGAAAGAAAGCAACCAGAAAGGTTTGGTTATCCTATGTTAGATTCTAGTTGTGCTTTTTCTTTGATTACTAACACTGATGAGCTTAGATCTATGAAAGAGGCTTTGGGCATGGAAGATTTAGGTTCTTGGATTGAGGCTATGGATGATGAGATGGTTTCATTAGAGAAAAACAAAACATGGGACCTTGTACCTTTGCCTAAAGGGAGAAAATTCGCTGGCTGTAAATGGGTGTTCAAGAAGAAATTTTGTGCAGATGGCAGTGTTGAAAGGTACAAAGCTAGATTGGTTGCAAAGGGGTATTCACAGGTAGAGGGAATAGATTATGGTGAAATATTCTCTCCTATTGCAAATTTGACATCCATTAGATTTTTTTTATCTCTTGCTGCATCATATGATTTAGAGATAGAATAGATGGATGTGAAGATAGCTTTCCTTCATGGTGATTTGGAGGAAGAGATTTATATGTCACAGCCTGAGCACTACATCGTTAAAGGTAAAGAATCCTTAGTTTGCAGATTAAAGAAGTCTCTATATGGTTTGAAGCAATCTCCTAGGATGTGGTACCTTAAGTTTGATGCCTTTGTGTTGTCAATTGGATTTGTAAGATCTAAATCAGATCATTGTGTTTATTTCAGAATTGAAAATGATCACCTTCTTATTGTTGCATTATATGTTGATGATATGTTGTTGTTTGGGAAGGGTAAGGGTATGATTTCTAATTTTAAATCTCAGTTGTTAGCATAGTTTGAGATGAAAGATCTTGGGGCAGCTAGGTACATCTTGGGTATGGAAATCAGTAGAGATAGGTCTAACAGAAAACTTTGGTTGAGTCAGAGTAAGTATGTGAAGTCTGTGTTGGATAGGTTCAGCATGGCAGATTGTAGACCACTATGTGTTCCTATCCCTGTGGGAACAAAGTTATCTGTAGATGATTGTCCAATATATCCTAGTGAGGTGGAGGACATGAGTAGATTACCTTATGCTAGTGCAGTTGGTAGTCTTATGTATGCTATGGTTTGTACTAGACCAGACATTGCCCAAGCAGTGGGAGTCTTGAGTTGATTTATGGTTAATCCTGGATGGATACATTGGGATGCAATTAAGTGAGTATTCAGATATTTGAGGGGTACATCAATTTACTCCATATGTTATCATGGTAACTCTTCTGGATCTCAGCATTCAGTTTGTATTCATGGGTTTGTGGATTCAGATTGGGCAGGTGATATTGACTGCAGGAGATCCACCAGTGCTTATGTGTTCACTATGTTTGGTGGTGCCATCAGTTGGATGAGCAAGCAACAACCTATGGTTGCTTTGTCCACTACAGAAGCTAAGTACATGGCTGCTACTCATGCTTGTAAGGAAGCCATTTGGCCTAAGAGATTGTGTTCTGATGTTGGTGTTGATGCAGAACATATTACTATTTGGTGTGATAGTTAGAGTGCTATTTTCCTTGCGAATAATCCAACTTTCCATGCCAGAACAAAGCACATTGATGTGCAGTATCACTTTGTGAGAGATATTGTGGAAGATGGAAAGGTAAATTTGGAAAAGGTAGATACTATGAAGAATGTTGCAGATGCATTAACGAAACCAGTGGGCACTGAGAAGTTCAGATGGTGTTCGGAGTCTATGGGCCTTTTGGCCTATAGCGGTTAGTTTCTATTATGTTCTTGTTTCTCTTACAAGGTGTTCGACAAGTGGGAGAATGTTAGGAATAAGGTGTCTCAACCTTGTATAATTCCTATTCTTATTTTTTTTTTGTAAAATGTATTTCTTGCAAATAATGTCGATGTGTCGACATCTTGAATTGTGTGTAAGGAGATCATAACTAAAATGGTTATGATGGATTCCTATGACACATAAGAGCTATATTAGGAAGAGTCAATGACAGGTGAAGACATGTGGCAACTAAGATATTTGAGTACTGTACCCTTTTTTTGGGGTTCCTATTTTCTCAGAGAATGGTAAAACACTAATACGATTTACCTTTAGGAGTAGCCCTAAAGTGAAGCGCATGTTATAAGCATTTTTAGGGTTGCAAAGAGATGCAATGCGAAAAAGGTGTATTTTTGGTACTACGAGTAGCTATTGGAGTCTTTTTTTGTTGATGTTGAACTTGCATTGCAAGTGTATTGTAATCGTATGTTGAAGATAATACATTGTGCAGGTTCTGAAGGGGTGGGGTTGTTTTACTGAAAGGTTTTTCCCACTGGAAAATCTTTTTGTTATGTGTTCCTTTCTCTGTCTATTTTCTGTATGCATGGTTGGCTGCAATATTGTTGCTTGCATGATATTGAATCTGTAAGTGAAGAAGATTTTAATAGGATTTGCATCATACTTTCCTTATGAGATTAGTGTAGGAAGCTATTTCTGCACCTGAGTTTCCTTATAGTAACCTCTTAGGATTCATCTCCTCACACATTCATAACCTTTTAGGGTTTTCCTTTGTTAAATAAACATTAGTGGTGATTGATTAGGTAAGAATCAATGACTGAGGTTGATCCTTATTTCTGCCTAATGCCCTCAATCTAATTGGTTGCATGCATTATATAGGGATTCATAATATGACTACATACTTATCTCTTATAATCAAAATTATTATTATCTCAGCCCAAAAACAATTTACATAGAAGTTTGTAACATTACAAACATCTATCTCAAAAACTATTCACTTAGCATCCAAATGCTTTGATGGTCAACCTAAACTGTGCTCATAATATTGTAGCTCAACTTCTAAATAGCTCAACACATTCTATTTTCTCGATATAAAAATCACTCAGTACACATTGACTTCTCAACACCTACCAGTTCTTGACACTAACTATCATATTACTTGGCATGCACTATCTGAACAATTATGATTAACATGAACTTTACTTTGTTGAATAATGACTAAGAGTTTTCTTACTACTTTTTCAAAACCAATATGAGATTAACAATCTCTCCCTTTAACATGAGTGGAAAAAACACTTTATCATGGCATATATAATCTTGTCTAATGCATAAGTCAAATAATGTTTCTTCATTGCTCGACCTCAATAAGAAACTTCAAAGTTTGTATAATTGTTGTCTATCTTCCATACCTTATTAATCCCCCTTGAGTAAATACTTTGTTTTTATTTCTTCATTCAAATAGATATGTTTTCTTAATAAATTTCCTTCAAAATTGCAAAAATACTTATCCAAAACTTCATATCCAAAACTTCATATCCCCCTTTTTTCACACTTATGTCATTTGGGTTATACACTTATTGTGTGTTTATCTAGGAATGATTTGTGTAGCTCCATGATAACCTTTAATGTTGCATCCCAGTTATCACATGTTGCATCTAATGAATGAATTTGTATTTCAAGATTAGTAGCTAGGTCAACTAATTCTTCATGAGTAAAAAGTTGAGAATATTTTTTCATCAAAGTATCTACAAAGTCTAGTTCCTTGTGTAACACTTCTATGTGAGGTATTAACATTAAATTGATACTGATTAGATTAGATATGATATTGGAATCTTTTTCTTGTAGCTTAGAAAGCCTATGCTAAGTCATTGGTAACCTTTGAAAGTGTATCTGACTATTACTAGGAGATAGTTTTAAAGTACTATTTGTGAGTTGCAGATCTCCTTGCAGCTGGTCAATATCTTGTTAATTTTCCTTAGTGAATCAATCAACATTGCATAGCTTTCTCTAGAGAGAAAAATGTTCTCTAGCACCTTTTTCACACTTTCCATTTTCATTTCAAGATCAACCTATCTTAGCGCAATAACACTAGATATCTTCTCTAAAAATTTTGTATGAAGTTTTCTTTCTAACCAATCTAATAATTTAACATTAGAATCTAGTTCTTCATCCTTTATCTTGTCCATAATAGTGATAAGTCTCTCTATAATAGGCTTATCTTCATTCATTTATGGGAGACTAAAAACATCAAAAAATATGTCTTTAATCTCATGAAAAACTTCCACTTTCTTATGCTCCCTCCTTAAGATTTCTTGCCACTTCTTCATTTGTAGAGTGTCTTGAATAATGTTCATTTCTTTAATTGTGATTATGTTCAAATCAAACTTTGGTATATCAACCACTTCATCTGAGCTTACATCCTCAAATGATGTAACTTCATTACTATTGGGTGTGTTGGAACTTGACCTTGATATCTATAATGGTGTGGCTCATGTAGTCATACTCTAAAGAGTGTGATGGCTAAGAGGAGATGTACAAACTCAAAAGGTAACCAAAGTTTGTATTGCTATTTTCTCCCCAGGCTCAGTAGTTAACTTCAACTCTTCAATCTTGTCTCCTTCTTTCTAGGGTTCACCCTATGATGGTGGAATAGGTACATGACTTGCTTCCTAACCCTTATGCACTTCTATTCCATCCTTCTCAATAATTACTACAGTTGATAAACTTAAATTTTTTAGACTTGGCACTGATGTATTTGTAGGTTGTGATTCTACCTCTTTTATCTAAGTGACAACTACTAGCATTGCAGATGGTGTCTCAGTTGTAGCATCCTTTTGTTCCAAGTTTATACTATGATCTCATTGAAGATCCTGTGATTCCCTATCCTTTACCTCTATAGTTGGTGGGGGAACATTTGTTGCATCTTGTTGTTTCTCTAGTGCAAATGAAACTTCTATCTTTTCAATTGTATCCACTCTCACCAATTTTGGATTAATACATAAAAGTCTTGCATGTTGGAAATCTGAATGAAAAGATCATTGTTGAAGAGGGAAGATTATTTGCAAAGAGGAAGATTGTTGATAAAGAATGTTTTCAATCTTTGTTTTGTCACTGATATCAAACCTACTATTTTTTGGAATGACAATTTCTTATAAGATCCAAGTACTATCACTTACTTGATTGATAAAGAGGATTTGATCAACAAGATGTAACAAAAGTACCTAAGGGAAGGGTTGAGTTATGGTTTTGTAATGAAGTATAAGGATTAGTTAAGAAAATGATAAAATAATGTATTAATAATGCACTTGAAGATACAAAGGTTGGCCACACTTATAAAATTTAGAAGTATAAGTTGTAACAAGGCTGTCTATAAAAGTTCATTAGTGAGTGCCGAGCAAGCTAGTTCATGCCAAGCAGATTTTTAGTTGGTGCCAAGCTAATGCAAAATCTAGTGTGTGCTAAGTGATATAGAGGGAGATGAGAAAGTAATAGGTGCCAAGCATTAGAAAAACTTAGTGGATGTTGAGTGAATCCATAGTAGGTGCCAAGCATTAGTAAAACATAGTTGGAGCCGAGTAACATAGTATGTGTTGAGCACCAAAATTTCAATAGTATTGATGTGCTGCATTGTTTGAAAAGTCAAAGATTTGCCAAATCTGAGCCGACAAGTTTGTTACCTTGAATTTTGTGAACCAGATGAAGGGTAATGTTGATGAGATGGTGACACAAAATTTTAGGAAAACCATTTTTGGGTGAATTCAGGAGGATTCTTCATGATGTTTCTAGAAGGAACAAGATATGGGGTATATTCATTAAATCCTACCTAATCCATTCAAACTAAAAGAAAGTGTGAGAAGATTCAAGAAGGAAAAGTCTCCTAGACTTCTATTTAAGGAGCCACATGACAAGAAGTTAGAGTGGTTGGGTCAAAGTTGTTGAAGGGTGTCAAGGAGAAGGCATCGAGAAGAAGGAAGAACAAAGCATAGAGGCTCTGCTTCAATAAGTGGCCATATAGGAGATTGCACTAGTACATTAAGCATGGAGACTCAAGGAGAAAAATCTTGAAAGGAGGACAAGCTATCAGAGCTGAAGAGATTGAAAGCCATGCAATATTGTGACCTAAATAGAGATCTAAAATCTACAAGTTAATTTGTAAGTTGTATGAGGTCAAAAGCCCTTGTTGTTACTCTCTAACAATTCTATTAGTTAGGGAAAAATCCTATGGACTTAGGTTGGTTTAACAACCATTTGTAAATCCTTTAACATGATCACATTCCAAGTTAATGTTCTAAAGTCCTCTAACTAGGCCCCCTTCTAATAGGGTGGTTAAATCCTTGAACCAGGTCACATTTAATAGTGTGTTATAGCCTTTGACAAGGAAAATCTCTCATAGGGCATCACTTTAGTAGAGTGAGAACTAAGTAGCATGTTATTGGTGGTTTTTCCCAAATTGGGTTTCCACGTAAATCACTATGTTATGTGTTGATTCTTCATGTGTTATTCTTGCAAGTTGATTTTTAGTAACTTGCTAAGTAGGAAAGTTTAAGCTTGAATGCATGAATAGTTTAATGGGCTCACTTTACTTGATGAAAATGTTTTATTAGGAAATTTGGACCTTGAATAACTAATTCACCCCACCCAATTATTCTAAAGCATTTATAACAATTGGCATCAGATCCATCTGCTGATTTAGTTTAAAGGTACTAGAAGTAGAAAGATCAAGATGTCCAAGAGAGAAGTTCCCAAGCTCAATAGAGATAACATCACTGCATGGAAAAAGTTGATGAAGCTGCACCTTGGATCAATAAGTTATCATGTACAAACCTCAATTGAAGTAGAACATGTTGATCCAACTATATCCATTGCAACAGATATGAAGAAAAAGAAGGAGCACAATCAGGCAATGTTGGAGATTGCGTCTACCCTCAACTATGCTGAATTTAATAACATCAAGGGATGTGACTCTACATTCAAGATGTGGAAAGACTTGATTGATATCTATGGAATCAGAATGTTCAAAGAGAAAAAAGAGAAAGCCTCAGAGGAAAGTTTGATGACATGAAAATGGAGGAAGGTGAGAATGCTACTCAATATGCCTCTAGAATGAAAGAAGTAGTAAGTGTAATAAGAAGTTCGGATAGTCATTTAGAAGATAATATTGTCAATAGAAAATTCTTAAGAACCTTGCTCCCTATCTATTCTTTTACAGTTTCAGCCATACAAGAATTAAGATGTGTACATTTGAGTTGTCCAACTTTGACAACTAGATAACTTTTGAAGGAATAGTGGGAAGACTCATTACATTTGAGTTGTCCAACTTTGACAACTATACACCTAAGAATCTTGAATCTACTTTCAAGGCCAAGCTATCATTAAAAGAAATTGAGGAGGTGAAACCAAAGAGAATAAGAAAAAGGTAAAATATGCATTCAATGATAACAACACAAATGAAGAAGACGTGGAACAATTGGAAGCATTGTTGGCTAGAAGATTTCATAGAGGAAAAGGTAAATTCAAAGTTAAGCTTCCTATCATTTGTTTTAATTGTAATGAAGTAGGACATATTGTAGCAAGATGCACACAAAAGAAGAACTACAGAGAAGGCAACAAGAACAAGAACAGAAGAGAAGATGATAATAAAGATTACAAAGACAAAGGAAAAAAGTGTTACATTGTTAAAGAAGAGGATTTTGATAAAAATGATGATGAGGTAGTCCATGTAGCCATGAAGGATGAATTAGATGAAGATGAGGAAAAAACACTAGTAAACTGTATGAACAAAAATGACAAATGGATCATAGATAGTGGATGTTCACATCACATGATAGGAGACAGAAGTAAGTTTGTTACCTTTACTCAATATGATGGAAATAGTGTTAGATTTGGAAATAATGCTCCATGTCAAATCAAAGGAAAAGGTTCTATTAAAATTATAGAGAAAATTTCATGTGATAATACATACTGTGTTGAAGGATTGAACTACAATCTATTGATTGTGTCACAATTAGGCAATATAGGTTGCAAAGTATAATTTGGAAACAAATATGCCAAAATCTATGACTTTGATGGAAATCTAATAAGAAAAGGTGAACAAACTAGGAGTAATCTATTTTACCTAGATATGAAATATGTATCTTGTCTTAGTGTTAGATTTGATGATGTGCGGTTATGGCATAAAAGGCTTTGTCATGTTAACTTTGATAATTTGATTAGCATCAGCAAAATAAAGAAAGTTAGAAGTTTTCCTAAGTTGAAGAAGCCTAAAAATACATTGTGTAAACAATGTCAACTAGGAAAGATGACCAAGTTAAGTCTCAAGAGAAAAACCTACACTTCCAAAGAAGTACTAGAGTTAGTGCATACTAATTTGTGTGGCCCAATAGAAGTACAAAGCTACCAAGGAGACAAATACATAATACTATTTGTGGATGACTACTCTAGGATGATGACTGCCATGTTTTTAAAAAAAAAATCTAATGCATTTCAAATGTTTAAGTGGTATTTGGCTAGGTTTAGGAAAGAAATAGGAAAGATTTTGAAGTGCCTAAGATCAGACAAAGGAGGAGAGTTCACATCAAAAGAGTTTGAGACATTTTGCAATGAAAAAGGAATTAAAAGATAAACATCAACACCAAGAACTCCACCTCAAAATGGTATTGTAGAAAGAAGGAATAGATTAGTGATAGACTATGCCAAAATATTAATGATGGAGAAAAGTGTTGCTTCGAAGTACTAGAGAGAAGTTGTAAGTACAATTGTCTACACCCTAAATCGAGTACAAGTCAAGAAAGGTACAAATGCAACACCTTTTGAATTATGGTATGGTCACTCACCCAATGTAAAACATTTCAAGGTATTTGGTTGCAAATGCTATATTCTTAAAGATACTAGAAATGGCAAGTTAGATGCAAAAAGTGACAAAGGCATATTCCTTGGATACTCCACTAGAAGTAAAGCATATAAGTGTTTGAATACTAACACTAACAAGATTATGGAGAGTGAAAATGAAAATTTTGATGAGAATGAAAAAGCTTAGGTTGATGAAACAAAGAGACCAGAAGAGTACAAATCCTTTGTATACTTCTATATAGGAATACCTGCTGAAGAAGAAGCTACCAATCAAGTTAGGAATTAGCAAAAAATTTTAGTATCAGCCAAATTACAACCAGTGAATGCCAAGCTACATTTAGAAGATGAGTTGTAGTTGAAGATAATGCACATTTTGATTCTAAAATTAGTACACATGAAAGAGATGATGAAATATTTGAAAGAAATGTGTATAGTGACTCTGAAACTAAAAGATCAAACATGGAAAGAAGGACAAAACCAAGACTATCCAAGTATGTGAGAAGACGTCACCCTAATAAAAAAATCATTGGTAATAAGGAAGCTAGACCAATGATAAGGAACAAACTAAGAAATGAATCATATCTATTGAGCAAGATTGGGCCCAAAATAGTGAATGATGCACTACAAGATGATAATTGGCATAAAGCTATGGAAGAAGAGATAGATCAGATAGAGAAGAAAAAAACCTAGACATTAATCCCAAGACTAGTTGATAAAAATGTGATTAGTACCAAAGGGGTATTCAGAAACAAGTTTGATGAGAATGGTGAGATTACAAGGAATAAGACCAGACTAGTTTGTAAAGGTTATGCACAAGAAGGGTTGGACTATGGGGAAACATTTTCCCTTGTTGCAAGGATGGAAGGAGTGAGAACACTACTTGCATATGCTACCTACAAAGGTTTCAAAATATACCAAATGGATGTAAAATCTACCTTTCTGAATGGTATACTAGAAGAAGAAGTCTACATAGAACAATCAGAGGGATTTGTTGAAGATAACAACAAGGATATGGTTTACAAATTGCACAAAGAACTCTATGGTTTGAAGCAAGCACCTAGAGCATGGTATGAGAGACTAAACAAAAATCTTATGAAGATTGGATTCAAGAGAATAGATGATAACAAAAACTTGTATACCAAAGCAGAAAAAGGTAAAGATATTCCGATATCTGAATTCTTTGTTGATGACATAATATTTGGAGGAAATGATGCCCTATGAAAAGACTTTGTTGATAAAATGAAACATGAGTTTGAGATGTCAATGTTTGGAGAAATCAAATTCTTTGTTCGATTGTGAGTACATGAATTGAAGCATGGCATATTTGTGACCCAATCAAAATATATCAAGTAGATACTCAAGACATTTGGCTTAGAAGTTTCAAAACTAATCTGTACACCAATGCTAATAGGACTTAAGTTATCCAAGAATGATGAGTCAGTTGAAGTAAATCAGACTATGTATAGATCAATGATTGGAAAGTTGTAGTATGTTGTGCATAGTAGACCAGACATTGCATTAGTTGTTAGAATAGTGCAATATTTTTTGCAAATTCAAGAGAAAATCATCTGATGGTAGTAAAAAGAATATTGAGATACCTAAAAGGAACTAATGACTTTGGATTATACAACAAGAGGAGTGAAAAGTTTGAGTTGAAAGCCTATACTGATGTAGACTTGGGAGGTAATATTGATGACAGAAAGAGCACCAGTGGAGGAGCACTTTTCTTAGGTAAAAGATTGGTTACTTGGACCAACAAAAAGAAAAGTTGTACCTCATAGTCCATAGCAAAAGCTAAATATGTTGCTGCTACTATCAACTACACCATTATTTTATGGATCAAACATCTGCTGCAAGGTATGAAGGAAGAGGTAACTAAACCTATGATATTCTATTGTGATAACACAGGACATATCAAAGAATCCTATGATGCATACCAAAACAAAGCATATTGCAATTAAGTATCAGTATGTAAGAGAATTGGTGGAAGTCTGAAGACAAGCAAGTAAGGATGGAATATGTTAGCTCAAAAGAAAAAATTGTTGACATCTTCACAAAAGCACTACCTAAAGATGCATTTGAGTATCTTAGAGGTAAGTTAGGGGTGATACCCCTATCCAAGGTTGTTTGAGAAATAGCAAGATTACCCTGCATCAAATGAATAGAATGATGAAATGTTACAAATTGATGTAGAAGACACTTACTGTAGGATTTTTCCTAAAGTAATCAAAGTACTAAAATTTCAAACAAGTCACAAGAAAGGTGATAGAAGGAGAAATTGGAATTCTTGCAAATGTTACACCTACATGATAAGATGCTGAAATAATATGTCTTTGGCATTGTTGTCAAAGAGGGATAAATAGAAGAAACTTATCAAATCTATAGAAGAAAATGGACAAAAGGGAGAAGTAGTTGATACCACAATAAGCAGAAATTGATTAATTCATACAAAGGAAGAAATACTATATAGAGGGAGAAATAACATGGTATATTTAAAGAAACAAAATGTAAGAGGGAGAACTAGTAGATAAGAAGAGCAATGTTGATCAAAGTAGTAAGCTACAAAAAAGAAGGAGTCATATAGGAATTGATAAGAGAAGACATGCAAAAGGAGAAGAAATAGCAGAAAGGAAACAATAACTAAGAGGGAGTAGCAAAAGCAAAGAAATCAAGAAATCAGGATAGTAGATTAGAGAGGGAGATGTGAAAAGTGATGATAACAAAATTTCTTTTTGGCATTTGATTTACTGTTTTAACGTAGTTAGCATTTTGATAACTTGGTTGGACCATTTGGTTTGCCATCAATGCTAAAGAGGGAGATTGTTGAAGAGGGAAGATTGTTTGCAAAGAGGGAGATTGTTGATAAAGAATGTTTTCAATCATTTTTTTGCAACTGATGTCAAACTTGCTATTTGCTAGAATGAAAATTGCTTATAACATCCAAGTACTATCACTTAGTTGATTGATGAAGAGGATTTGATCAACAAGATGTAATAAAAGCACCTAAGGGAAAGGTTGAGATATGGTTTAATAATGAAGTATATGGATCAGTTAAGACAATGGAAAAATGATTTATGGATAATACACTTGAAGATATAGAGGTTGGCCACACTTAGAAACTTTAGAAGTATAAGTTGTAATAAGGTTGTCTATAAAAGTTCATTAGTGAGTGCCAAGCAAGCTAGTTCATATCAAGCATATTTTCAATTAGTGCTAAGAAAATGAAAAATCTAGTGTGTGTCAAGTGATCCAAAGGGAGCCAAGCAAGTAATAGGTGCTGAGCATCAGAAAAACTTAGTAGATGCCGACTGAATCCATAGTAGGTGCCAAGCATCAGTAAAACATAGTTAGAGCTAAGCAACATAGTATGTGCCGAGCACCCAAATTTCAATAGTACCGAGCTACTATATTATTTGAAAAGTCAAACATTCACCAAATCTGAGCCAACAAGTTTTTTACCTTGAATTTTGTGAACTAGATAAATGGTAAGGATGATGAGCTAGTGGCATAGAATTTTAGGTAAACTATTTTTAGGTGAATTTAGGAGGATTCTTCTCAATGTTTCTATAAGGAACAAGATATGGGATAGATTCATTGAATCCCACCTAAACCATTCAAACTAAAAGAAATTGTAGGAAGATTTAAGAAGGAAAAGTATCCTAGACTTCTATTTAAGGAGTCACAGTCCAAGAAGCTAGAGTGGCTAGGTTGAAGTTGTTGAAGGGTGTCAAGGAGAAGGCATCAATAAGGAAGAAGAATAGAGCACAAAGGCTCTACTTTGATAAGTGGCCATATATTAGATTGCACTAGTACATCAAGCATGGAGACTCAAGGAGACAAATCTTGAAAGGAGGACAAGCTATCAAAGGTAAAGAGATTGAAAGCTAGACAATGTTGTGAGCTAAACAGAGATTTGAAATCTACAAGTTAAGTTGTGAGTTGAATCAGGTGAAAAGCCCTTATTACTCTTTAACAAATATATTAGTTAGGAAAAAATCCTATGGACTTAGGTTGGTTTAATAGCCATTTGTAAATCCTTTAACATGGTGACATGCCAAGTGAATGTTCTAAAGTCCTCTAACTAGACCCACTTCTAATAGGACAGTTAAATCCTTTAACCAGGTCACATTTAACAGTGTGTTATAGCCTTTAATAGGTCAGGCCTTTCACAAGGCATCACTTCAACAAAGTGAGAATTGAGTAGCATGTTATTGGTGGATTTTCCCAAATTGGGTTTCCATGTAAATCATTGTATTATGTGTTGATTCTTCATGTGTTATTCTTGCATGTTGATTTTTAGTAACTTGCTAAGTAGAAAAGTTTAAGCTTGGATGCATGAACAGTTTAATGGGCTCACTTTACTTGATGAAAAAGTTTTATTAGGACATTTGGACCTTGAATAACTACTTCACCCCAGCTCTTAGTTATTCTAAAGCATTTCTAACATTGCATTGGTAGAGTCTTGCAAAATTTTCTTCAAGTCATCTTCAGTCAAAGGATTGACATTCTATGATGTTTTATTAGGAACATCCTTGATGCTCATTGAGTCATGTTTACTCTCTTGGTCATCATGTTGGGGATTGACCCTCAATATCTATGTATCCTATACATCTTGTTACTCTTCTTTAGTTTTTTCCTCATATTTTTTCCTTTAGTATTCTCCACATTATCTTCCTTAACCGAGTTCACCTCTTTCTCTTTCTCTTCCTCATTCTTATCAGGTTCTTGCTCTTCTTTTTCAACTTTCTTAGTTATTTCTATAGTGGATAAACCACAAATAGATTTCCAAATTGATGTACTTTCGGGTACCACATCCTCTATGTTCTTGTTTAGAATATTGAATGCTCTTTATTTGGGAGAAAATTTTCCTTTTATGCTTCTGCATTGCTTTAGCAATCATCTTTTTATCCAATTTAGGCATAACTTGGACTAGTGTAGTTTCCCTTATTCATTTCTTAGTGGTCAAATTGAATTTCCACTTTTTCTCAACTCTATCATAAAGACTTTTAGGTAAAGAGTTGAAAATATCTAGTGAAGTAGTTTTGAAAGTAGCCATCATATCATATATGGCCTCTTCAACCTTATTCTTATCAACACTCCCTAGCTTATCAAAATCAACATTTGTAAAATTTGACAAAATATGCATTGTTTTTAATGTTTACACACAAATTATCAATGTAAAAAGAGGGATTGTGTCTTACCAATTTGAACTCAAGTCATCAAACTCTATCTCCTCCTTATCAGAATTCTCTTGTGGCTTGTACTTCTTCCTTAATCTCTTGAAGGTCTTTTGAGAAGGCTTGCTTAGCTTTACTATGTCACTTGCTATTTTTCCTTTAGGTTGTTTAATTTCTTTAGCCTATGTAGTGGCTGCCCTAGTGCTTGAACTTGTTAAAGGTAAAACAAGATTTTTATGTGACTTCTTAAAAAAGTTCTTGGGTTTCTCTTCCTCCACTTCTTGTTCCTTTTCCTTCCTCTTTTTCTCAACAACATTAGTTATTTCCTTGACTTCTTGTCCCTTAGTACCTTCTGCATTAATATCTTCATCTTCTCCTAGGCCTTCTCTAAGTTCCAATGGTGCTTGGCCTTTTTCTTCTTCTTCTTCATCATCATCATCATCTTCTTCTACTACTTCCTCATCACCTTCACCAAACTTCTCTTTTTGTTTCTTCACTATTTTGATCTTCTTTCACATAACAAAGGTAGTCTATAAATTAATTGTTCTCCTAGATTTTGCCTCATCATAATTTCAAAAGGATATTGCATCCTTATCAATTTCCTCTACTAATAAGATTTTGATTGTTGCTGATGCTTCATCCACATTGATTTCATATGGAAAGGGTTTTAACCATTTGACTCTGGGTATTTCTTCTTACACATATGTATAATCTACATCAACTAGGAAACACACATCATTGTAATATTGTTCTACTAATGATACAAGAATCCTCAATCTTTGTTTCATGGATTTCTTAAAATCCCTAAAATAGCTAGTCATGTCTAACTCAAAAATGTCTCCAAGTTGCTAAATGAATTCGGAAATCTACTGAGTAACTAACCTTTTTGTCTTCCAAGAAACTTTAGCAAAGGTGGGGAATGTGTTTTTCACATAGGAAAATATGAAAATAATCAAAGGACCAAACTTTCAAGATGCACTTTTGGCCTTCTTAATGGCTTCCAATTTTTTTGATAACTACTATAGTTGTAACTTGGCAAGGTCATAGGAATGATCTCGCTTCACAATTTTGTAACCTAAGTCCATTGCCATATAGGAAACACTATTTAGTCAACTTGATTGAAAGAACTTATGGGAAATGATTTTGATTGTAGAGGCAACAATAGGATCTAAAATAGTGTCAATCAACATCCCTCTCTTGTTCCAAATGACACTAGTATTCTTTTCAATAACCTCCTTTGAATCACTCTACATTCTCTTTAGTTGGTCAAGGGTAGGATACCCTATTACCCTATGCACAATAATTTTATAAATCCTAATTTGTCCACCATCTAACCAGATATATTTGTCATGTATATGACTTAGAACAATCTACATCCATTTTGTTTTAAACATTTGAGGAAAGACTAGGGTAGGAATTAACCCTTTTGACTCAAAAATCTTATTCTCTTCCCTCAAAACACCATTATCATATAGCTTACTTTAATTATCTCTAATCTCCATGTCTCCTAAATCTCCAATCTTTCTAGTATATCAACATCTCACATCCTAGATCATGAAAACCTTTGGTGCTATCATAGATAGCACACTAGACAAGTCTCCCTTGTATTCAATCTTAGGAATTTCTCATAAAGGGCACTATATAAAATCATGCTAATCAATGGAACAATAAAAAATTTATTCACCTCTTTCCTAATAGTAAATGAAGAACTAGTTTCCATTTAAATTTCCTAGGGTTTACGATAAACAAAATTGTGTAACTCGACAAAAGATGAATACCTCTTAAATATGTAGAATGGTGTCAAGTAGTAGTTAGGTCTAGTTTGCAAACACTAGAATCTAATTTCATAATTTACCTCTGTGTTCTTCATGCTCTTCAAACTTTGGTAAGTGCAAATGCATTGAAAATTGACTATATAACCCTTCAAATTCAGTATTAATTGTTCAATTCTTATACAACTGCAAGTTTGGCTATCATAAGATTTTCAACATTCTAAGCTAACATAGAGAGCTTAACTCATACTAGCCTTGACTCCATCACTCATCAATAACTATAATTTCTTCCATGCTTGAAAACAACATAGAAAATAATATATCTATAGAATAACTCTTACTCTTAACTTCTTCATTGCATCATGATTCATGCATCTTTACTCCTTTTAGATCTTAGATATTTGTAACTAATGCATAATATAACTTTTCAAATGTTAGTTCCACACATACCTTTTATTTCCTAGTTGTGGGTGATGCAATCACCTAATCTATTAGATGAAGTGACCTCATCAGAATCTTACTTCTTTCTCCATGTCTTATTCATCTACACCTTCACTTTCTAAATGTTGACCTTTTATTTACCTTTACTAGATTTACAGCTCAATGCTAGTGATCTAGTTGGAAAATTTCTACTGGTATGACCAGTCTTGAGACAACTAAAGCATGTAATCTCACTCAACCATCTATTTTAGTTTCCTCTAAAATGTGTCCTTATGTAGTGCACCAATATTACAGTCAAAGGAACCAACAAATATAAATATATTTTTCTTTTTCAATGAAAGCATTTTTATTTTATTTTATTTGTTATATTTATTTTCCTTGATCTACAATATTGATGTACATTCTTACAATACATTTAACTAACTTCACTAACCACTTTAGTTCCTTCCAACCAGAACATTATTTGAAATTCTAACAAAATGTCTTTATAACCAAATGTATCAATTTCAAATGGAGACACACATTTTCTCTTAGAATCATTTTAGAAACAAAAGCATAACAACTTTACTCATTTCTATATACTATAGGATAGTGCATGATATATAAATTCCTTTAATCACTGAATGTAGCAACATATCAACAAGTACAGTCCACTTATACAATTTTCCAGCTTACAAGCTGTCATAAAACACAATATTGGGAGTTACCCAAGGGTGACTCTCCCTAATACAATAAGAATTCACTTGGAAGTATGTTTTTGTTGCACATGAAAATAAGACAACATCCTTCTTCTCTTCAAGTCTTCAATCCATAGATCACAACCTGCAGCACAACACACACAAACAAGCCCATGGTACTCTCCTCCCAACCTTAGGCATTTTAAAGGCCACCCCTGAGTAGGGAGAACCTTGACTAGGTGGACATACATTACTAACAACCATTTACAACACAGTGCTCACATTATAAAACTGTTCACACATTTTACAGTTGACAAATAAAACCACAAAAATTCCCAACCAAGGTAGACCACTTAGGATCACATGTAGATCCATCTCAAGGGGTAAGGGTGGAAAATGAATGTTGAGGAGACTCCACCTGCAACTATGCCTTCATTAGGCTATACACTTTATACACATGCCTTCACAAGGCAACCCAACACCACATACATGCCCTCACATGGCATCTTTACAATACTTATAACTCCAGCAAGGTGGCATATGGGGCCCATAACACCCATATGGCATCCCTCTCCTACTCTAGGAGAGACTCTCACCCAACACATTCCCTATGCACCCCTTACCCTCACAAGGCTCTCTTTCCCTCCCAAGAGATGAGACTCACCTTGTCACACTCAAAACAGAAAACTGCAACAAGAACATATGAATTCACAACACAAAGTAAATCACAATACACACATATACCAAAACTGAAACATGATCCCTCAACCTTACACAACACAACATTACAACACACCATATTACAACTACATTACAAAAAACTCACATGCATAACACAATAAAAATAATCTACTTGACAACAAGCTTTCATAGCAAGGGTACATAAGGTTACCAACCTAGTTTCCAAGCAAATTTGAGCTCCCTCTCTTTTTACTAGCAATCCTCCTCCTAAGCTATCTTCTTCTCCTTGTTTTTTTTTTCCCTTTTCCAAAATTTTACCCCACTTAGATTCTTTTTCCAGATCTATCCAAAAATTCTCCCCCCAAGAACTCTCCAACCAACTCTCTCTAAAGAATGTTTTCTTTTGATGCTTAAGTTTCCAAATTCGGCCAACTTGGGAATCCACAATTTTTGGGTGCTCTTTTCAATGCCTAGGGAAGCTTATAATACTTTAAAATGCCCCTACCCCCTAGGTATATCATATGGGCTTTAAAATAAGACCTCAAACTACCCCTAGGGATGGTGTAAACCTCCTAGAAATTCATAAAAGGTGTGCATTCGACCTAGCATGGAAAGAATCCCTCTTGGACCCATAAATACACCTAGGGAAAAGAAATCCTATCAAACCACTCCTTGGTTCACTCAACCACCTACCATCCCACTAAGCATGCTACAAAGGAGAACATGTGTCAAGTGACACCACAATACACACAACACACTTGGCAAGCCATCAAGAAAAACAAATTTACTTTTATAGAATCACAATAATACACACAAATTGGTTTTACAAATAAAATACAAGGGTAAAAAGGTTATACCCTCCTTAGGGTTAAGCTTGGTTTTTCCAAACACCTAGCAAGGTTCTCCATAAATCCATGGGCTTCTTTCCTGCACACTTATTGCAAATATCAGTAGTCCAAGAATAAGGTGATAAAATGATAATGTAAATATAAATCACATAGATTCTATCATCAATGAATAACATAACTAATATGAAATATGTATTTCCATTCATATCACATTACACACTTCACATTTGTAGCAATTCTCTAATCTAGATAGTAAAACATTATGATCATTTATTCTTATAGATAATTATGGAATTAATCTACCTTAATCAATGCATCAAATATAATATAAGTATACAATTCTAGTTTATTCAAATGATACATGAATTCTTAATGTTACTCTAAATATGCTAAGACATGATAATCTAGCACCATATGGAGACCACAATTCAAAAATCAAACATTCACTTGAGTATAACATAAGCTTTAATCATGACATATGGATCATCAAGAAGGTAAGTAAACATATCTGAATAACATCATAAAAACTACTTAGAATATTAGTGTCCTAGTAACATCATAAGGAATCATCATATAGCCTAATGATATAGGTATCAATGTCCCAATAACATAACATGAAATCAAATAGTCTAAGGATCAAAATATCAATGTCCATAGTGGGTAATAATGTGTCATCTAGAGTCTAACTATCAAAGTCCAAAAGAAACAAAATGTCAATAGTGCTATGATGGTCGGGGCGGGACATGACACCTTATGCAATTTTTATGAACATTTCCATACTCTTGACAATAGTGAAAACTGTACCTTGTGTTGTAACCCCAAACATAGGAGTTTCCATTTTGGTGTACCTTTTTCTATTTTTTTGATGTCCACTTAGTCTTAGATTTACATTCATATGATTTGTGTCCATACTTATGAAAATTGTAATAGTATCATTCAAATCTTTGAGTGCTCATGGTCTCGGTCCTACTTTCATATGCCTGATGTCCTTGTTTGTTACAATTGTAGTAGTATCCTCTGTATTTTTCTTGTGGTTTTGATTAACAATTTTGCTCCTATAAACATTTTTTGTATGATCCAATTTTTCACAATTATGACAAGTGGGTTTGTAGTTCTTAGTTTTTAAATTTATTTTTTCACCACTTTTAGATGATTCCCCTTCTTCCATATTAGTGTATCCCAATCCAATAGTATCATTATTAGGTCTTGGTGATTCCATCAATTTATCTAAGTATTTTATGGTTTCACTTGATTTGTTGAATCTTTCAATAAATTCCTTTTCTACTCTTAGTTCATTTTGTATCAGATCATTTTGTGAATTTAGGGTTGTGATCTCAATGTCTTTTCTGTTCAATTCATGGTTTGCAAGTATCAACTAATTCATTGTATCCATTTCATGTTAGCAAGATTTTTCACATCTGATGTTGTCCCTTCAAGTCTTTTAGTTAGTATTCTTTTGTCTTCTTCAATCATGACTTTGTCTTCCTCAACTTTCTTTTTTTTTTCATTCATCTCACATAGTAATATTGATTGTACTTTTTCTCTTTTGAGATATCTAACTTCTTTAGTTAGGGCACCATTCTCTTCCATTAGATCTACAATAGTTACATCAAAATAATTTGAGTTTTCATCTAAAAACAATCAAATGTTGTCTTCTTCTTGGTATTGAGTGTCATTTTTCTATATAGCCAATTCCTTTCTTCTCTTCAATGAACATTGCAATTCATCTCTTGCCTCCTTGAGTTGATGTAGGGTAAGCTATATTTCAATCTTCTAGTTCTCAATAGTATTTCCCAACTTGTAGACCTCCATCTTCAAGATCTTACCTCCAAAGCTATAAAACTTTCCTTTAAAGAGAACAAAGCTTTGATACAATTTTTTGAAAATAAAAATGGGAAAGTATGTTCCAAGGGGGGGTGAATCAATACTTAAAACATTTTCCTATTAAAACATATCACTAACATCCATCTCATAACTTAAAATTTAAAGTTAAATAACTTAACATGCATCACATCCATAGCATAAAGTAAATAACACATTAAACAATAAAATTCATTTCCTAGAAACCCTCTAATTATTACACCCACAAATATTCACTACTATAGTTGTAAAGTGTGGCCAATTATGGCTACAATGTGTTTCATCATAATTTGTGGTCTACCTTGTGAAAGGTCTATCCTATTAAAGGCTTACAAAGACTATTAGGTCTCACCTTGTTGGAAGATTTAAAATTACAATAAAGTAAGCACTCGGTTAAGAGATTTACAACAGCTTGTTAGGATTACTCAGTTAAGAGATTTTCTTTGTATCACCTATTAGAAGGATTCAAGACCATGATCCTTCAGTTAGCACCTTGCTACTTGATGTCGGATCTCCTCCTTACCATTTAAAACTTGTTCCTTTTGATGAAATATATTCATTTGTCCTTTCACTTCTTTACTATGTTCTTCTCAAATTGATTCTACAATGTATAACTCTGTTATAACCATCTAAACCACCATGAATGCCCTCTAAACTATTATCATTCATCTCCTCATGCATTCATATCATTTAGGTTTTTCCTTTCTTAAATAAACATTGGTGGTGATAGATTAGGTAAGAATCAACTGTCGAGGTTAATCCTTATTGTTGCCTAATGTTTCCCTTAATCTAATTGGTTGCATGTATTATATAGGGATTCATAATATGAATATGTAATTATCTCTTATAATTGAAATTATGATTATGTTAGCCAAAAAACGATTTACATAGAAGTTTGTTCCATTAAAAACATCTATGTCAAAAACTATTCACTCAACATGTGAAGGCTCTAATGCTCTACCTTCACTATGCTCTTAATTTTGTAGCTCAGATTTTTAATAGCTCAACACACTTGGTTTTCTTGGCACCAAAATCACTCGACATGCACTAACTTCTTAGAACCTACTAATGCTTGGCACTAACTATCATATTACTTGACATGTACTACCTAAAAAATTATGCTTGACATACACTTTAGTTTTTTGAATAATGACTAAGTATTTTGTCACTACTTTGCCAAAAGCAATCTAAGATTAACAATTACGTTTTACCAAGTGTGTGGAAACTTGAAAGTTGGCTGGATAGTTTTTGTAAAATTTAAGTGTATAAAATAAAGAATGCAATATGAAAAATTTAGAGTAAGTTGTAAGTGATATGTGAACTTATGTGAAATTTCTACGTATGATATGCAAACCATATGTGATGTGAATTTTGATGTATGATTAGAGGTATGGGAAGGGAAAAAAAGGAATGATCAAATATTGAAGATATCAACATTGTAAAAGAGGTTTTTAAATCTATCTCTTTTTGTATCAAAGACGTATAGTTTATATTGCATGTTTGAGTAGTGAGCTCATCTTGCATACTTCTTGAAATTGTACATAAAAAATCCTAACATGATTGAGGCTTTTAACAGGGCCTAGTCCTCTAACAAGGATTGTGACACTATATGTATGTAATAGACTCCTAACTAGGTCCATATCCTTAACTAAAAACTTTATTTTAGTGGATCATTTTGTGGGTACCATCCCCATTGGGGTTTCCCCTTAGCCCGGGTTTCCCTAGTTAACAAAATATGGTGTCAAAATATTGAAGATATCAACATTGTAAAAGAGGTTTTTGAATCTATTTCTTTTGTATCAAAGAACTATAGTTTATATTGCATGTTTAGGTAGTGAGCTCATCTTGTATACTTCTTGAAATTGTACATAAAAAATCCTAACATGATTGAGGCTTTTAACAAGGCCTGGTCCTCTAACAAGGATCGTGACACTATATGTATGTAATTGACTCCTAACCAAGTCCATATCCTTAACCAAAAAATTTATTTTAGTGGATCATTTTGTGACTACCATCCCCACTAGGGTTTCCCCTTAGCTTGGGTTTCCCTAGTTAACAAAATATGGTGTTATGAGTTCTCTTTGTGTATAGTTATTTTTAATGCTCAACATTGTTAGTTCACTTTCATATGCAAGTTATAAAGTAATTAACAATATCTAGTTTTGGGAAAAAAATTGTAGAATACTAATTCACCCCCTCTCAATATTTCTTATTTCCAACAATTGGTATCATAGAAAAGTTACTCATAAGAGGCTTAACAACTCGAGTAAGATCCCTATGGATATGGAATAGTTGCAAAAGAATCTTGAGGAAGATCTTAAGAGGATTAATATTCATACTAAATAAAGGAATAACCTAAAAGAAAGATATGAAGATGAACAAGACTAAATTGGGAAATTAAAAGATAAGATTGATCATCTAAAATCCATAATGGGACCTAAAGATCAAACAAAAGATAGTGATGAAGAATCAAGATTGAAGAAAGAAAATGAGATTCTAAAACATAAGTTAAAGATCATTAAAGTAAAAATAAATTTGAAGAAAGATAACAATAAAGTTGAGTCAGATTTGAATTTTGAGAATGTAGATCTAAGATCCCATCTTACAAACGTGACAAATGAACTTGAATCGACCAAGTTGGAACATGAAGAACTTGAGAAATATAATATTATTGTGAAAGGAAAGTTAACCTAGGCTAAGTAACAATTAGAAATATTATATTCTAGTAGGGAGAAGATTGATGAACAACTTTATTTTTAGAGACCATCCTATGATAAGACTAGACTTGGATATTTTATTGGAGAAGAGTCAGAAACTAAATATGAAGCAAGAGAGGAACAACATCCAGTTGTTGAACATCCATAATATAACAAGGATGACCATAATAAGATTGAATCAATTCAATCTAAAGATACATAAATAGAAGTTGAGCAAGAAAGTCAGCCTGAGGAAGTTAATGAACCAAAGGAAATACAAAAAGTTGAATCACCTATAGAGGAAAGGCATGAATTTAAAGGTAGATTCTTTATATGTAATAAATTTGGTCATATGAAGAGAGACTATACAGGAAAGTCTTTCAAGCCTATTACCAATTTTTATTGTTATAACTGTCATGGTTTTGGTTATAAAGTAATTGATGGTAAGAAACCTAGATTTGATAGTAATAATAGTAATAGTAAAAAGTTTAGAGATATTAACCCTACAAGCAATAAAAGAAGAACATCAAGTGAAAGTAAAAATAATGAAAGGAAATCAAATGAAAGAACTAATGGAGCAAGAAATCACATTGTGTGTTATAAATGTGACAAATTTGGACATATTGCCAGAAATTGCAGAGCACTAGTTACTTTGTCTAAACCTAATCAAAGAAGAAGTACACTAGTATGTAAACTATGAAACAACTTAGGTCATATAAAAAGATTTTGCAGAATGAACATGAGGAACATCAATAGGAATTCAAATTTCAAAAGGAACAAATAATAATAATTTTAGAAAAGAATGATAGCAATAATAATAATCAGAAAGATGAATTGAGAGAACACGTGGAAGAATTCAAAGAGGTATTTGTCAAAGAAAAAGATCCATCAAGTTCATATGTAGTATTAGAAGGACAATATTTTGGTGTATCTGATGAAATATTGAAGACAACTATTGTGTTTGATTCATCATATTTGAATTAAAAACCCATTTGCTAAAGAGAAAACAAGTCAAATGGTAAATAGAAATAGCTTTATATGGACTGCAAAGTTGCATAGTTTTTGTGAAGATTGTTTTGATGAGATATAAGCCATAAGAGAAAGATTGTATGTGTCATTTAATCATGTGAAGAGTTAAGGAGAAGTAAAGTATGAAGTAAAGGTTATTTGAAAGCTAATTCAAGGAAATTTGTAGTGTGAATATCATAAAGCCCTAAGTTACACATCAATGTGAGGTTTTTTACTCTTAAGCAAAGATTTGATCAATAAATTGTTTCAAGAACTCAAGTATTGAAATGGATAAGTCATTGATTCACATTGTTGAGGAGGTAGCAAGACCTAAGATGAAGATAGACCCTCTAAAATAAATAGTTGATGACCTTAGTGCCATGTTGTTTAAAACACTTGAGAACATCATTCACTTAGAAGATGTGAGTAGTTAATCGAGAAGAAAATTTGAAACCATATGAGAAGAACACATCTATAAGGGACACAACAAGATTTAAAACTAGGACATGAGTTACCAACAAGTATTTGAATACTTAAAGCACATAGACCTAGTTAACTTTCTATTTTACTATGAGAGTGATAGTGAGGAATGGACTAAAGTGACATTGAGCAAGATCCATGATGGGGAATTTTTGTTAGGAGACATTGTGATTGAAATATTAGCTAACCTTATTCATGAAGTTACTAGAGTATGCAATGAAGGCAGTATACTAGTCAATGAAAAGATTGTTAAGAAGTTAGCACTTGAAAACACTAAATCTATTTATAATGGAAGAGGGATAGTTATCAACAAAATTAAGAAAGATGATTTTGGATTCTTAAGTAGAATTATTGTAGCAAGGATATGCTATAGCTCTAGAGAGGATGATATAGAGGTAGGATTTATAGAAGAAGCTTATAGTATTTGCATTGATAGAGAAAGGGTCAATTTGTGTGGAATCCTTAGAGAAAAGCTGATAGAGAACTTGGAAATCATCAAGAAAGTTAGAAACGACCACTTTTGATTTTAATATTTTATCACACATATATTTTTCCACCTTATCAAGAGATTTCCATTTATGAAATTTTCAACATTAATGAGTAGTGACAAATTCACCATGGAAAAGATCTCTGAGATATACAACATACACCTTATTGAGAAAGTCAATAACCATGTTGATTTGATTTTAAAGACATTTTAAAATGAGATGATGCACCCTCCATGACAGAGAAGTATAAGAATGATATATGTTTTATGGCGAATACAAATTTCTCATACATTGATGCATTCATACCTAGAATGTTATATGTTGAGCAATTGGGCTATGAAATCATTGAGGAAGAAATTGAAAGTTATACAAAGATAATCCTTAAATATGATAAGGAAGAGGAATTTGACAGCCTTGGAACTTATGAAGAGTTGATTCAATCAACTACTCAAGCACAGCTAGAGAAGGAAACTAAGAATAAAGGTGAGGCTATCATGAAAAGAACTATGCAACAAGCTATAATGAAAACAAAAGAAGCAAGTGTTGTGAGACAAACCATTATAAAAATGAGATAGATTAGTCAAAAAGGGATGATGTATGTTCCACCTTTGGCATCTAAATGAGTGATAGTGGCTACACTAGCTACAAAAACACCAATTGCATATGCAATAATGTCTTAACAAAAAGTACCTATTATACCTACAAATCCACTGAAAAAATTATTAGAAGGAGAAGAAGAAGTAGAAGTAGTTTAGGTGAAGAGGAAGTTAGTAAGATTAGCTGAGGTAAATAAAGAGTCACCTAAATCTCCTACAAAGAAAAGACTGAAAGCCATGGAAATTAGATAGGGAAACAGGAATAAGGAAATTATGCCAAGTATACCAAAGAAGAAGATGGAAGGTTAGATAGAGCTAGAAAATCCAAAAGAGAAGCAACATGAAGTTGCAATCTCAAGAACAAAGGCATGTAAGCCTAAGATTAAAAAATTGAACAATATAGTCATCAATGAAGGTAATTTTTCCTAGTTAAATAGGTATTATCAATTATATACATGAATTGATAGATTGGAGCTAGAAAATTCTATTATTAAACACATGATATTTTCTAGTAGGAAGTTTGAAGATGCTAAGGATTAGATCCCTAAATATCTCTATGAAATATTATTAATAGAAGAAAAAGAGTAGCTAATGGAGCTAAAGGCATTAGAAAAAATCCAATAAGTAAGCTATGTAAAATTGATAGTGATGAACACCTAGCCAACCTGATGAAGAATCTTGAGGCCTAAGTTAGAATATATAGTCCACCAATATAACTTAGAGGGGGGGTGAATCAATTATCCAACTAATATCACAATTATCAACTTTAAACCAACCTAACCATATAAGTAATATAATTAGAAATCACAACAAGATACTCATACATAATAATACTAGATATGTTAACTTGGAAACCCTTAATTAGAGGCAAAACCCTTGTGGGGATGGTACCCACAAGATGATGTACTCATTTAAATATTCCTTGTTAGATGATGGACCTTGTTAGGAGTCTATAACAACATTTAGTACATATCATGGTATTAGAGCTTAGTTATTAAAAAAGAAGAAGATCCCTATGGATATGGAACAATTGAAGAAGAATCTTGAAGAAGAACTTGAATAGATTGATCTTCTTACTAATGAAAGAGATGGAATGAAAGATAGATACAAGGATGCAAAAGCCTTCATTGGTGAATTAAAGGACAAAATAGATGACCTGAAGTAGAAAGGACTTAATAATTAGACCAATGATGATGACATTAAATATCTAAAGAAAGAAAATGAGATCCTAAAACATGAGTTAAAAATAGTTGAACTTAAGCTGAGCCTTAAGAAAAATGAAGGAAAGAATGACTCTAAAGTGAAAGCTGAAAATGTAGATTTGATATCCTAGTTAAGCAAGGTAACATCTAAATTGGAATCTATTAAGTTAGAGTATGCAGAATTAGAAAAATACAACATCATTGCGAAAGGTGAGTTAGTACAAACCAAGTAGCAACTTGAAAAATTATATACCAGTAGTGATAAGATTGAAGAAGAAATATGTCCACAAAGACACAGTTATGATAAGACTGGACTTGGATTCTTTCTTGGTCAATCCATCAAGAAATCTATTGAGAGAAAAGAACCCATTACTCTTGAAATCACTAAGGATCTAAGAAAGATAGATAATACATCTAAAGACAAAGATAATATCACCCATTCTGAGAAAGATAAAGAACCTAATCAAGATATGGACAAGAAAAGAAAGGAATCTTTTTCCTAGTGTGATGAACCTACACTAAAGAAGATTGTAAAGGTAAATCCTTCAAACCCATTTCACAATTTTATTGTCATAATTGTCATGGATATGGTCATTATGTAGTAGAATGTAAGAAACCTAGATTTGATAATGATAATGAAAATAGTAGGATGCATAGGAACACTAAGCATGCAAGAAACAAAAGAAGATCTCACAGTAATGAAAGTGGAGAAAGAAGACGAATTGTTTGCTACAGATGCAAAAATCTTGGACACATTGCAAGGAATTGCAGAACACCTGATGACAAGCTGGATAAATAGAAAAGAAACATACTTGTATGTCAATTATGTAATAACTTTGGACACACATCAAGGTTTTATAGAATGGAAAAAAGAGACCTAAATAGGAATCGGAATTATAGAAGGAACAATAGAAGAAATGATGATAGTTTGAAGAAAGAAATGAAGTAGTAGACAAATTAATTAAAGGAATCATTTGTAAAGGAAAAGGAACTAGAAATCTATCATATAGTTCTAGAAGATGTACCTGACAAGACAATGAAGTCACTTATTGTTTTTGACACTTCTTACCAGAATTAAGCATTCTTAGTGAAACATAGTATCAGTTGTTGATAACTGATGCTAAAGGAAGTATCAAAGGTTGTGTAGTTGACAATATATAGTAGACATTAAAAGAAGTCTATAGTGAAGTGTGCATTGCCTGATAAGGTCAAGATGAGGATATATAAGAAGATTAAACTCTCTGTTACATAGAGATAGTATATTGAACTAGTGGTAGAAATGCATTTAATGTTAAGTACACATTGTGAAAGATTTAAAGGACACAAACCCACTTGCATACATCATTTTCTTGTGCAAAGTTTGTGTGTGATATTGAAGCAAGATTTGGAGAATTTAAGAGGCCTACAATCACGTGAAGTCATTAGAAATACTAGTACACAAAATTGAGGTATTTTTTGAATTATTGAGCATAATCTTTCAATAATGGCAAGACAAGAAGTTTATAATGTGAGAAATAGGCCTAGGTACATTTTCAAGAGCCACCCATTTGTTTCTTTACTTGATGACCCTATTGGAGCATTTTCAAAAGTTTCAAAAAATGTTCTTCATGTCAAGGATATCAGAGGATATATCCACTATAAAATTGAAAGCATAGGTGACTCACAGATTCACAAGGAATTAGAAAAGATGTGCAATAATGACTTGTCATTGAAACCTAAACATAGATACCTAGAATGACTTAACCTAGTTAAACATATGTTCTACATATATTTTGATAACAACAAATAGACAAGGATAATTATAAGTAGAGGACATGATGATTTTTTATGGTTGGGAGATTCTATTGTGTGTATTGACAATGACCTAATTCACAAGGTGACAGGTTTGAGCAATGAGGGAAGTAATCTAGTAAACATTAAGAATGTGTGCAAACTAGTTGAGGCAAATCTCAACACATATTTTGATGGGAGAAACATGAAAGTCAACTCAATTCAAGAGGATGGAGTAAGACCGATCTACAAGATTTTGGGATACAAGTGCAACCATGGATCTAGGATAGATTCAGTCACTACATGATTTCTTCATGTAGCTTACTTGGCAATAAAAGGTGAAGAGGTCAATATGTGCAACATTATCAGAACACAATTGTTCGACAACATATCCAGAATCAAGAAATCAAGGAATGAAATTTTCAAATTTAAATCCCTATTAACACATATATTTTTCTATGCTAATAAGAAGTTCCTTGGACTCTCAATTTGGAATGTTAATGAGTGCATAATGTAGCTAATCACCTGAACATATAGGTCAAGACCTAAGGTAGTCATGGATAGTGATATTGATAGAGTAATGAAATCCTTCAAAGCTGAAATAAAGAAAAGGTATAGGATACCTCCTATACTAGTAGAAAAGTATAAGTATGAATTGTGTTTTATGTTTGAGTTAGATTTCACATGTATGGAGGCAGTAGTTCCTTGGGTAAAATTCATTGAACAATGGGATATGAGATGAGTGAAGAACTCATTAAAGGATATGCATAGGTAATCCTTCATTCTGAAGTTGACTATAATTGTCCTATATGGGGCACTTACATTGAGAAGATGAGAGAAGTTAAGACTAGTCAAGTAATAATGGATTCCAAGAAAAATTTTGATAAGGTGATTGATTCCATTTTGAAGGGATTGAGAATGTCCAAAAAGGAATTTAATCAGGTAAAGGGAATAGTTGTGGAAATGAAAGCCAGTGGCCAACCTGACCTTCTGATCCCTACACCCATTATAGTGGTAGGACCTAATGAAGAGGTCATAATTGACCAAACAAGTACATAGACTCCTAATATGCCTTATGTAGCAGTTGCACAACAACAACCTCTCAGGAAATTGGTAAAGATAGAAGAAGCACCTACAACAAGAAAGTCTACAAGCACCATAACCCCTCCTAAAATGAGAGTGAAGTAGACTATAAGTGGGCCAAGTAAAAAAAGAAGAACACTATAGATTATCTCATCTAAATTTGAGGAAGAAATTGGTGAGAAACTAGTTGAAGTAGTTGATCAAGAAGCTAAGACATCAATAGGATGAAAAGCATCGAAGCCTAACGTAGAAAATCTTAACATGCAAATCATTAATGATAATAATTTTTTACAATTGAATAAATATTATGATTTGTATAATAATATGGATAGAATATAACTATAAAATAATCTAGTTAGGAATATGATCCTAAAAGATAAGAGGTTTGATAGTATAAAAGGCCATATACCTAAAGATTTATATAATAGATTGAGAAACGTAAAGAGTAGAGTTGTAGAAGAAGACAAAAAAATAAGAATGAATATGGTGAGAAAGTTATGTTTTGTAAAGAATGAGGAAGAAGTAACATAAATTTTAAAAGGTATAGCACCATTATTGAGACATAAAAAGAGATCCATCCTTCTTATGGGAGGAAATTATGAAGAAGTTCATAAGGAAACTCGAGAGGCTATAGTTTCATACATGTCTACTATGCCTAAGACTAGTGTGTAGGAAAAGGAGCCAAGACAGATGCCCAAAGAAAGTTTGTAGCTAAAGGAAGCAAGCCAAACACCTGAGGAGTGTGTGCAGACAAAGGAAGCTAGTCCTACAACATGTAGTCCTCCTTATAGTTTTGAACTAGTAGCTACACCAAATTCTTCACCACATATTACCATGGGTAGTGAATCTATGAAAATAGATAACACCAAGGTGATAGTTGAAAAAATAGAGGATCCTTTCATGGATTTTGGTACTAGCATTGTTGGCAATATTGTAGATTATAGTAGCTCTGATGAAGAAGAGGATTAGGAGCCTACGAAAGAAGACCTATAGAAGTTTAAGACCTTAAATGTGCCCTTAAGACCTATAGAAGTTTAAGACCTTAAATGTACCCTTAAGACCAGTAGTAGTAACACCATAAACTTAAGTAGCAGAGGTAACAAAAATAACAACTTTAGTTATTTCCATAGCTTCTACCCAAGCAGTAGGAGCAACAATTCAATTTGATGAAGAATATGAAGTGAATAATTTTATATCTTCTTTGAGAAAATTTCTTGAGAAGAAGAAATTATTCAAGTCAATTGAGAAGACTTTAACTTCAATTTTGGATAGAATGGAGAAGGTAGTAAGTCCTATTAATGCCCTAGTAGACATTCAAACATTTTGTGCAAAGCCTTTGATAATGAATTCATGACACTCTCTAATGTAGCTACAATTTAGGCACAAATAGAGCATGATGATAAACTTTTGAATACCATGTGCACCAATATAAGAAATGATATAGAAACCTTGAATATATGTATTAAAGCATTGAGGCTACATATAGAGGAAAGAAAATAGGCTTATGCTAAGTGCAACTTAGCATACATTCATCTCTAAGAATTTGATGATCAGATCAAGGATAAAGTGACTGAACTTCAGATAGTCATTGACAACTTTTTGAAGAAGAATTAGAAGATAGACAACATTGAGCACACAATGCAAATACTTCATGATAGTATAAGGGAAATCCAAGTAGAAAAAGAGAAAACTCTAAAGAGATTCACTCTTCTAAGACAACACTTGTTTCCACTAGTAACATTGTTGGAAAATCAATTGGAAGAATGCTTGTTAGCAAAATCATCATATGACAAGTTTGTGGCTATAGACTTGAATACATCAAAATTGGCAACATATGATTTATGTGCACTTATTAGTGTATTTGATACACTAAAGGATAGTTGGAAGAAACACTTTGTGTAGTTGAAGACTAATTTCAATGATTGCTTTTCCAAGTTTTGATGCAATTATTAGATTTTTAATAGTCTCTTTTTGATATCTTTGTCATTGATGTCAAAGGGGGAGATATATGGAAAATTATAATTGTAATTGTAAGTGGCAGAAATAAGTTGTAATAGGAGTTATAAGGGATGTAACCTTTTCATAACACAAATATAATGTTTTCTTTCTATATTATGATTATTTGTTTTGATTGGTATGGTAACATGCTTGGGACTTAGCCAATTTTCCCAAAATGTTGCCATCAATGCCAAAGGGGGAGATTTTTGGAAATATGTCCAATCAATCAGATAAGTTAAGTTATGGTTGTCATTTATGGCAACATAATTGTTTTGCAGATTAGTCATGTTCACTTGTGAAGGAGAATTGTCTAAGTATCAGATAGTGTTACAACAGTGGGATAGATTTGATGATAGCAAAATACTCCCTTGGAATATTCTCTTGCATAGTTGACCAAAGATGCATGGCATCATAATGATGATTTATACTAGTGCACATGTCCATATAGTCAACTGAGTTTGAGTTATGAAGGAATTAGTGATCTAGTATTGATATAGCATAGAATAGAGCATATCAGCAGAACGTGTTAAAAAACTTAGTTTATTATTTTAAGTTATAATTTCTTGATGATCTGACTCTAATGATGTTATGTGAGCTGACTAAGGAAGAATTTACTAATATTTTTTATATAATTAAAGAACTTCATTTGCAAAGTTAAAGAAGATGTGAAATATGATGATAATGATATGTGATCAGTGATTGTGAAGTTGATATGATCTTGTTAAATGAGAGTAACAAGTGAATGCAACTTTGTGATATATGATGTGAAGCATTGTTATGCTAGATGTGATGTAGATTAAGTTGTGCATAGTCACTCTTGTATGAAGAATTTTCAATCAAAAGATTTGCAAAGTACAAGTATCTTAGAACTATATGTATACTTATTTCTTGAAGATCTCATTGTATAGTTGCATGTCAGGGTAATGGTCTCTTCTTGCACACATTTGTATATGATCCACCATTTCCTAATAGCGTTGAAGCAACTCCTAATAGGTTTAAGGTTTCTAACAAGGCCTATTCTCCTAACAAGGACTTGAGACACTATACATTCTTCATAGACTCCTAACAAGGTCAATATCCTTAACTAGATTCTTTATATAGTGAATCATCTTGTGGGTTTTATCCCCACTGGGGTTTTCCCTTGACCAAGATTTCTCTAGTTAACAAAATATGGTTTTATGATCTCTCTTTGTGTATGGTTTTTCATACTATTCAACATTATTGGTTTAATTTCTTATGCATGTGGTAAAGTAATTAATAATATTTAGTTGTGGGAAAAAAGATTGAAAATATTTATTCACCCCCCCTCTTAGTATTATCTATTTCTAACAATTCAAACCCTATTAGGAGTTTTTCCAACCCTATTAGGAGTTATAGAAGACAACTGGACCCACATCCCAAACAACTTCAAGGGAAAGACCAACAAACCCACTATCTAAATGATCTCTATATTATTCCTTATAGAATAATAGAAATCAATAGTACTTCCTTCCCTTGTCTTTTCAACCAAACCTCTACTCCATAATATCTTGTAAAAAAATCACAAAACTTGCATCTAATAATCTCTTGGATCACTTACTCACATTCAATAAACACTCTTCTCCTTCTTGTGCTTCACATTTCATACATTGATCATAACACCTTAAAAATAATAAGAAGCATCTCTCCTTTATACCACATCTTCAAAATAATTCCTTGAGTCATCCTTTATTCTTTCCCAATTAAGTATGATAAGATAATTAATTAAATACAACTATAATAGCACTATTAGCTAATAGTCTATACAAACTTCACACATGCGGTATTAGGACTTATGTATCTACTAATGTCATCATCTGACTGTCTTCTATCACTAGGTGATGACACATCTCTTTATTACATCTCAGATGAAACATATAAAACAAACATCAAAAACTTCATTCCAAGTACTCTATCCCTGAATTCCTCTTGATAATCATGTAGGCTTCCATATATCTTCAATTTTTGTGAAGAACATTGAACTACATCTTCAGGATATTGTACTGAACATGTTCGTGATTGCACATCACTCGACATGAAAAATCTTATTTGTACAGCAAAGATCTCTCTTTTTTACTTTGCAAGTCTTCACAGACTTATTGCTATATTGACATAAATGATAAATAGAGTCATGAATGTAATATGTCAATAGTCTCTAATGCTTAGGATAAACTCCCAATGTAGTATCATCAACATTCATGCTAACAATCTCCACCTTTGGCATTGATGGAAACATAGATGAAAAACATCTAAGCTCCAAGAATACAAAAATAGTACTTTTTTTATTGTTGTTCCCATCTTCTCAAATCCTTTGGAATATTGTATTGTTGTTGTTCTTCTTCTTTTAGGATTGTCAATAGTTGCTCACACTAAACATATCACAATACATAGCTCTCCCATAGTGGTATTTCTCCTTATTTACATGAATATTTCTAAATCTTCCTAATAATGTGAGATTTCATACACTCTTCCCCATACATACTTAGGAGATGTTTTTCATTCATAATCTCCCCATTGAAATCAATGACAAAGGCCTCATTATGTCAATTTACTACTCCAAGTCTTCAACTAGCTCAAGTGTCCAAAGACACTGTTGAAGATTAAATAACAAGAGTCCTTAATGAATCATCTAATCACAGATACTCCCTCATATGGGAAGCATCAAAATTCATCCCAGTATAACAATAGTGCTTTGTACCACTAGATTGATGCACTTACTACATCAACTACTCAGAAGTAGGTTGAGGCATAACCCCATGCATACTTTTGAAGTACTCAAATGTACTTTTAGGTAAAGGCTTCATAAAGATATCTACACTTTGATCTTTAGTATTCACATACTCTAATCTTATCTCCTTTTTTATTGTGTTCTCTCTCAACACATGATATTTAATAGATGTTACTAGCTATAGTTTTCATAGCACCAAATGATCAACCTATTAATGCCCGATACAACCACTAGAATTACAAAGCACAGGAGGCAATTAAGCCATGTCATGAATCATGATGAGGAAGGATGGTGGTTAGACCAACAATTCCCCCCTCAACATTACCCAAGAATAATTTAACCTATGACCAAGCTCTAATACCACTTATTATCAAAAAATTAAAACATTTATCTTCTTTCAACAAACTCAACCATTCAACCAAATTAATCAGCAACCATAATAAGATGCACATAGATAATTACACTAGATATGTTAACCAGGGAAACCATTGATTAGAGGGAAAATCGTGGTGGGAATTACCCATAAGATGATGTATTAATATAAATACTCCTTGTTAGAGGATGGACCCTGTTAGGAGTCTATTGTAATATTTAGTATACATGAGTCCCTATTAGGAGAATTTGAATGCATGTTAGGAGATTCCAACCCTATCAACAGTTGTGCCAACTCTATTAGGACTTATGGTACAATGTATGCAAGAAGAGGCCATTTCCCAAACATGCATTTTCAACTACAAGAAGAGCTCAATGCTCAAACATGTTCCTCTTTCCTTTGTTCTATCTACCTAACCAATTAATTCTCCATGTCATACTTGATAAAAGAAAATGTCCTTTTATAGCGAGTCCATAAAATGATTCCCTGAGTTGGTTATTAGACCTTCTCAATTAATCATTATATGACCATATTAAGAACACGTTACACTTAGAGATTACATTGTCTTCCACCTTGCAACTCAAATAAATTTTTGTACGTGTAGTATTATGATGAGCAAGATTAGCCATGTCATCACCAACATATGTTCTTCACATCCTCAACCTTGATTCTTAGAATAACAATTCTACTAAGAGATATAACAAGTTTACCAGAACATGCCTCTGTAAACTCTATCTTAGAACAGACATCACCAAAACTTACATGACTTCTTCCAAACTTAACATTTCTTCATCTAATGTTAATTGCATACTAGATACTGAAAAGTATCTCCCATAACCATAGATAGTGAGAATACTCAACTAGCCATCCATACCAACTTGATCTTTTCATTATTCTTTTGTCAGTTACCATAGAAGACTACTATGTTGACATTAATGACAAAATTAGTCATGAATGTAACATATCATCATATCAACATATATACAATACTCCCCCATAGGAATATCATTAGCATTCACGCTTCCAAAAATATCTCCCTTTGGCATTGATGGAAACATAGATGAAAAACATCTAGTTCCAAGAATACTAACAAAAGATTTTTAATCTTTTTTTTTTTTTTTCAAAATCCTCTTCATCAATCATTCTCCCCCACTAATATACCTCAATGTGCTTTCTATCAAACTATCATTCTATGTTGTACTTCTTCTTTCTTGTTATTTTCTTCTCCCCATGATGTTCTTTCTCATGATGTTTTTCATACTTACTTCTACCCCACTGACATCAATATCAAAGGTTTTAGCAACCAACACATTCTATAACAACTAATTCTTACTAGATCAAGTGTCTAAAGACATTGTTCAAAGAAACATTCAAAAAGAGTCCTAGATGACACTATCCATCACAAATAATCCCCCATATAGGAAGCATTAACATTTAGTCCAAACAAACAATGGTGCTCTATCACACTAGACTAATGCACTCTTACATCATCTACTCTAATGTAGGAAGGGGCATAACCCCTAGCATACCTCACAAATACTCAAAGGTCTCTTTGGGAAGAGGCTTAGTGAATATATCTATAATCTAATCTTTAGTTCTCACATACTCTAATCTAATTTTCTTTTCTACAACTTTCTCTCTCAACATGTGATACTTAATAGAAATGTGCTTGGTCTTCAAATGCAACACTAGATTTTTAGACATATTTACTATGCTTGTGTTATCACAATGTATGATAATAGGTTCACTAATTTATATCCTTATACCATTCAACATTTTATTCTTCTAAACAACTTGATTGCAATTGTTAGCTACTGCAACATATTCTACTTCCACTATACTTTGTGATATATAATCCTACTTCTTGCTTAGCCAAGAAACCAATCTTCCTCCAAGAAAGAAGGGTCCACCACTGGTGCTCTCTATGTCATCCACACTACCTACCCAATAAGCATTAGTATAATAACTTAGAGTAAAATCATTATATATTTCATACCACAATTCAAACTATAGTGTTCCTTTCACATATCTAAGTATCCTTTTGATTGCTGCATAATGTGATTCTCTAGGATCAGCTTGGAATCTTGCAACAATTCCAACTACATTTGCTATATCTGACCTTATGTGAGTTAGAAATTGCAAACCTCTAATCATTGATCTGTACTTCTTCTACTCAATAGTAGGAGTCTCATCCTTTGTAGATAACTTGTGTCCAATTACCATAGGTGTTCCAATAGGTTTACATGTTTCCAAACACTAGTACATTTGAGGTCATTTTTTGACCTTTATTGGTCAAAATTTTTGACCAAACTTCTACCAAACTTGACCAAATTTGACCAAACCATTGGTTGGAAATTTTCTTGTTGAAATTTTGACCAACCTACTAGTTGGTCAAAAACTACACAAAATTGTTGGTACAATTTTTGCCAAGCATTGGTCAAAATTTTGACCAATGCTGGTAGAAAACTACACAGCATGGTCAAAATTTTGACCAATGCTTGGTAGAAAATTGCTATGCATTGGTCCAAATTTCGACCAATGCTTTGTAGAAATTTTTTTTGAGGCTCACACTTGTTGAGGTCCACTTCAGCAATGGCCCTTCCTATGAAATTGCTGTCTAAAACCTTTCTAATGAGATAATGTGTTATGAGCTCTTCATCAGTGGGATGGAACATGAATCTAGGAGGTAGTTGTGCATCACCCATATCATGACTATAACTAAAGTTAAGAGCCTCTATTATTGAATTCTCTTCCCTATCACCCATATTCAATTTCTTTTCTATGCATGATAGGGAAGAGAATTCAATAATATAGGCTCTTAACTTTAGTTACAGTCATGATATGGGTGATGCACAACTACCTCCTGGATTCATGTTCCATCCCACTGACAAAGAGATCATAACACATTATCTCATTAGAAAGGTTTTAGATAGCAATTTCACAGGAAGGGTCATTGCTGAAGTGGACCTTAGCAAGTGTGAGCCTCAAGGAGGGTTCAATTCCCTCCTTTATTATTCACTATGTGTTCTAAACATAACAAAAATTAGTCTAGATTAAACCACTTAAGTTTTGTAGCAACATGGGCATTACAGTGGAGGATTTGACATGCCTTTCCCTCAAATCTGAAAACCAATAATTATCTCATAATGGAAACATTTATGCCAACTTGGTTTGTATCTCAATTATAAGCAAACCATCCAACATTCTTTCTAATGGTAGGCTTTGACAATATCAAGGGCATAATGAAGCACTTTGCAGCAATCAGAAAGGAAATATTCCAGTTTTCCATATACCAGTTCAAACTTAGATATATCTTGCTGATCTAACAACATCCCATCATTAAAAGTGCCAGAAAGGCATGCAAACATTTGTAGATCAGCATAAGATCCATAATACTGAAATGTAATTGTAATATGCACTTGGAGATGATGCATAGAACCTCTATCTGCAAGAGTCATTCTATGAAAATTCCTACAAAAGTAACAAAGTTCTAGATACAAGCAAACAATAATGTGCTACTCATCTTGCATCCTACGCCTTCCCACACCTGAGATATTAATATCTTTAATTTATGAAATAGTAAATGCTACCACCAGAATCTCTTCAAATTCTCAAGCTACCAACTAGTAGCTTGTATAATATTTCTGCACTTTGATTCTCATTTGGCCACCTCAAGCTACAAGAGCCTCTTCTCATATAAAAAGAATGCTACCTTTAAAAAAATAAGTTATGCCTCTCAGAGCCTGATTCTATTCCAGCCTATGGCAGCCTCATGATCACATATCTGTATGCCATAGAGATGTGTTAAAGAGACACCATACTAAGAAAAATCTGTAGTCTACTACTCAAACCACAGTAAGGTCTCACAAACAAAAGATTAGACTTTAGTATTAGAGACTAAAATTTTACAGTAGAAAATTTGACAATTATACTTATAGTTTAATAATAGGATGAGCCATGGCCACCTAAGTATCCACCACCCATGCCATGACTTGAATACAAAGACGAGTAAGAACCTCCACCAATCTGAATACAATAGGAACTAGTTAATATTGTTACAAAATTAAACAAATCAAAACAGAAAGATATCAAGTTACATACATCAGCACCGCTAGATGAAAAATAGTCAAACACATCACAACCTTTGTTTTCAAGCTAAGAAGATGTAGCATAGGAGATGACAAAATAAAGGAATTAAGTCAGTATTTATCTTCATCAAGCAATAGGCATACACATGATAGTTTCTAAATTGTAAATTGTGTTGTCTCCAATCAGAGGTTGATGTGGATTTTGTTTATGGATGCATACAAATCATTACAAATGCCAACAAGAGGAAATGAGGAGCTCAAGTAGTTCATATATAGGCTTTCATCAGCATCAGATAATTTATGTTGTATGGGTAAACCATTCAAAAGGACATTCAACATGACATCTTCAAACTAGTCATCATGTAAATTGTAAAGCAATAACCATCACAAGATTATCCATGATCAAATGGTGAAGGATCCTCAACATGCCATCTAGTATTGAGCAATCATTCCTAGATGAAGGAAAGTACTCATATTAGAGAATCACAACTATGGATAGATTGTCATTTAGAACTATTTTCACTAGTAGCTAAGATATCAATCTGCATCAAAGATGGAAGAAGTTGAAGAGCAGTCAATACTTATCAACATCATGAGAAGAAGTGATTTGGTTAATGAACCAATTACTAAATCAATATGGATAGAACACCTATGAATGGATTCATTGTCAAACTTTACCATGCTTGGTATACAATACAATTTGATATACACCACATTAGCATGAGTGAAATGCCTTTGGAGCATGGAACTAATAAATACAACACAATTTGGTCTTTCAATTTTTCTTGCTTGCCTCATTTCCTCTCAATGTGTATGCCTAGAGACTAGTAAATTTATTGTAGTTTATATTGTTAAAAATAGTCTGTAGGTCATAAAATCCATTAGAATCTATATATCATGCTATGAGAAAAATTTATAGTTTTTAATGCAAGCCTGAACAATGTTTAAGTATGCAGGGCACCAGGACAACTATTGTGTTCAACGAGCATGGTTAAGGCATAATGGTTTTAATAAACAAGCAGTTAATATTGGGGAGTACTCACAATCTTTGGAATGCAAATGTAGAAACCATTAATGTCAATCTACCACTTTAAAACACTGCAACTATGCAAGTACACATTAGATTCTTATCTTAGGTAATCTCTGGTGTCAAAGCATTTGACATGTAACTATGCTGATTTCTCCATATATACCAAAAAACAAAATACAAAACTATTCTAAGGAATACCCTGGAAGGCTTCTTACATTGATTGAAAATACAACATACTTAATCATAAAAGCAAGATTATATAATATTACGGAATATTTCTTAAAGATTACAACTCATACACACTCCAATCTAGAAATAAAATTGTTAAAAATTATGAACTATGTCATAAGAAAACAAATCAACATAACAATTTTGGCAATCTTCAATCTAGAAACAACAATCATATGAAAAAACCAACTTAACAATTTGGGCTATCTCAATTACCCTTTTCTCTATGAGGTCCATCTAGATAACTCCCTTAGGATTGAGCTTTTCATCATATGGATTCTTTCTATACTCATCCCACCCAACAAAATAAGGAGGTTCCTCTCCATGGGTATTGCATGTAGCCCTCCTTGAAACACTTGTTGTTGTATTCTTATTCAGACCTAAACCCATACATTTTTCCTCACATATGCTCATCCTCATTATCAATAGCAAGAAAAAAGCAGCAACTCAACTCAAGCTAAAAAAAAAAGGTTGAATTCTACACTTCTTCAATCTAGGAAATGATCAAATATAAATAGTGTGGGCACCTTTGAAATTAAGAAATAGGGGGCTTATTAATCCTCTTTGCCATCAGTTTCTTTTAGCACAAACTGCGATGCACCAATGACACTTGGAGTTTGGACAAAACTTGGGAGCTTCACTATTATGTGTCGGTAGAGAGTGGAGGAGTCAGTTTCAAGCCATGTAGTTTGTGACCTCGTACAACATTGTAAAACACTATTTATATTTGATCATTTCCTGGATTGGAGAAGTGTAGAATTCAACTTTCTCCTAAAAAAAGATGCTTCAAATCATTGTGTAAGCAACACTTGTAAATCATTAAACTTTAATTTATTTTCTTGGTCATTGTACTTGCATAAAAGAGACTGTGTTCCTAACAATGCAGGAAGGACTTTGTAGCTTACACTAAAGTCTGCTTTCAAGAGTTTGGAGATAGAGATTACTACTCATTTATTTGTTTATACTGGTCATTTTTTTCCTAAGTAATTTTTTAAAATTTAGATTAAAACTATGCTTGATATAGAATATTATTAAAATATCCAAGGCAAGAATATGCACTCTGAGTATTCTAGACTATACAAAGTGGAGGTGTATGTGTATATGGATATATTCTTTTTCAAAATAGGTTTAATTAAATTCAAATGTTAAAGAATGATGAAGCAAGTGAATGTTATTGGCCCAACATTGGTAAAGCTACTGAGTCTATGAGTTTGTTCTTGCAACAACTTTCAGATTGAAATGGGTATGCAAGCCTTAATTTTTGTATTAAATTAAGGCTCTATCAAAATTCATAAAGGGTATTTACATGAAATAAGAATGATACATCAATTACATATAATGAAAGCTACATATATAAAAGAGACAATGATGTCAAAGTAGTTTATTAAAAGAGAATGAAAGACAAAGTATGTCAGCATGTGAAAAATACAAGAGGGATCCAATATCATGCAAGAAAACAATATATTATTCAGCGATATAGTCTATGATTATGATTATCATTTGCTTCTTTTTTCAAATTTATTTTGGTACCTGACCCAAAAATAAGGTAGATTAACTGTCCATGTTAATTCTCTTTGAATCAAGAAGCAATTGAGGAACACCATTTTCTCTGTCAACCTACATTAGATCCAAAAATAAGTTATGCTCCATTAATTACATCAGAAGAGATCTCAAAAAAAGCATGCTATCAATCTTAGCAACTAAGCTGTACATACAATACATGTCCAATGTTACCATATTACAAACAATGGATTGGCCTAGTAGCTAAACCTAGTACTTGTCATACAATGTGTATAAAGTTCAATCCCTATCAAGTAGTTAGACTTCATGAAAAAAAAAATTTGTTCCAAAACCATAACTGAATAAACCCAACAAGAGGAAGTTGTAATAAAAAATACAGATTTAATTTGAAGATGTGTCTATAACCATAGAAATTACAATTCTGAAGGCAACACTAAAAATATCAGAAAATTGAGACCATAATTAGGAAAGCTAAACAGTTTCTAGCAATCAATTTTAAAGAACTCCAGTATTAGCTAGAAATGGTTGGTCCTTACACATTCTCTACAAGCTAGATGCAGTGATAAAGATGTATTTGACAAATGTCTCCAAAGCACCATCAAAAAAACATTTTTCTACATTCATAGTTACTAAAGCACACAACTTGTTAATAGACACAATAAGAATTCAAGGAAGAAAAGGATAAATAAATAAAAATTGGAGAGATGAGATATTAGTTTTTCTGTACATTATGAAGACTTGTTCATTTGTGATACCAGTTCCTAAGAGGATATGATATGAGTTTTCAAATTTTCTCTTTGCATCACAGAACACCACCCTTAATCTCTAGCTAGTAATGTCCAACGTAGAATACTTTTATAATGGAAATTTTTTATTTGAAATACATAAATATATAAAATGGCATATAGAAAATTTCTCTATTATATTAAGGGCCAACAACAGAGCAATAAATTGGTAGAAGATAAAAGAAAATTGCATACAAGTAGACTAACACAAGTAGAAAGAATGTAAGAACAAATAATCAGATACTAGTCATTATATATAGATTAACCTTGAGGAAATTTGAAACACAATTTGGAGTCAACAACAATCAGTTTATCACCCATGAGAGATAGAGGCAGATCAGGCCAAGACTCCAAAGAATAAAAGTTAGAAACCAAGAAACCAAATAAAAATGCCAGTAATCATAAAGAAAACTCTTTTTATATATATCAAGATTTTTGTTGCAAGAAATTATACATTTTAAATGATCTAATCATCTAAAACTACAAATAGACCTAGTTGAAAGCAATTAATAGACAGACATTACTGATGGTAAGTAAATCACAATAACCATGTACAAAGTTGCAAACAACACTAAATGAAAAGCATCTTAACTTTAAGCAATAGTGTACCAAGACATGGATAGTTATGTGCGATCACCATTTATTTAGTGTATTTACATACAAAAAATTTCACAGGGTCTTCAACCTAGACAGGAAACAAATCCAACACCCCTTTTAATCAACTTCCACAAGATTTCAAGGAGAATAACTCAATGCAACCAATAAAACAATATCAAATTATGCTTAAAACTAAAATACCTACTCTTTTAAGTTTCAAATAACTTCAATCAGCAACTTATCAGTGGCAATTTTCCTCACCCTCCTTATGAATGTATCTTTGCTAATTCTTCCTGCCTGATAATTATAGGCAATGTATAGATCTAGTCTTATGCGCATTTGCTCTTGAAACTATAACACTACCTCAATCACAACAGAAACTCTGATAAACAATGATCTACCTTGTACACATTGTATTGATGTTCCAATAATTTTATTTTAGCTATGGGAAGAAATTTTTTGATGATAGAAAATAACTCCATAAATGGCATGTTCCCCTTGCTAGGATCTCGCACAAGTTCTCTTCTAGGTTTCTCTACCTTATATTGGTTTTCTTTGTTTGTGTTTATGCATGGCTCCGATAAACCAATTAAGAAAGTATGTGCTCAATAAGCCACCTATGGGAAAGCTCTTACAAAAAATAAGCATGTGACACATATTAATCAACATAATTATGAAATTAGACCATTTCAGATTACCATCTCATAAACAAAAAATCCATTAGCTACATGAGCATCACTCCTTGCATTTATGCAAACATTAGAAGTAGGTTCACTTGCTCCCAATCCATCTAAAAAAGTTGTAACATTCAAAACACGTTATTACTCTAGGTAAACTAAACATACAACTGTCCAGATTGTAGATCGCTTAGCATAATTGAGATGGTATTAAAAAGCACAATTAAACAATACCAGGAGACTGGTGAGGAGGCTTAAAATTGACAAAATATTCTGGCAGAATGTGTTATTCATGTAAGTGCTCCAAATAACATAATGCTTTGGATTGGCGATATCGTTAATGTCAAAATCAAACTTTTCACAACTCGGATGAAACTAAAGAGATCCAAGAGGAACTTCCTCAACATTCCCCAAAATAACTCGGCAAAACACAACATACTATTCCCCATTAATGCCAAGTCTGAAAATGGAACACTGTAAAGAATAAGCAATAATATTTAGTCAAACATTCCTTCTTAAATAAAGAATATGCGTATTACATGAAAAAATATTTTGGAATTCAAACATTTAAAAGAAATCCCCACTAAAGACATCATCTTTGAACATAATATTTCATACCTCAGGTAGGAGCAATCTTCAGGAGCAAGATAAACGCCAACACCATATGTCGGACCACCATTCATTAATCTATTATTGCTAAAATCATGTAGTATAATTGATGATATACTTGTATCGGATGCCCCATGCCATGCATATTTAACATTTCCTTTACCACAAGAATTTCTTGTTATTTCAACCTGTTTGTTGAAAATTTGTAGTCGAGCCTATCTCAGCCTACTTGTATGTGAATTTTGATAAATACCAGCAACATTGGTTGCAAGTCCAATTTTATTTAGGCTAGTAAGGAAACAATTTTTCATAGCTACAAACTTTGTATCACAATCCATTAATTTGATCAATCTGTCACCCAGGTGTTCAAATTCATGAGTCACAAAACTAGAACATTGTCAGGATTCAAAAAGAAAATTGTTATTAATCACACCATCCTTAACCTCATCATGCAATACCTGGCCATTCTCCAACTAAGTTGCTTCTGTGCTTGTTTAAACCTTAGTTGATGGTTTATCAAACAACTACTTTGTTTGGAAAATCTTCATTGGTAACTCAGTGATAGGTCCTAGCTTTGGATCCTTAGACAAGTTTGAATTTCTTAAATCTATATACAATTCATTTTCACTAGTGGGGATCTCAGTTGAATATTTCTTGATCAATTCATCTAATTTAGCAACATTCATTGAATCCACATCAGTTGCAGTCTTCAAATTCAGCACCTTGGAAAAGAGCTTTAAGTGATCACGGAAGTTATTTATTTGAGTTTCAGAGACTCCAACATTATCAAGAATGCAAACTTGCATAGTTTTTGAAACATCCATATTAGCAGCAATTGTATTACAATTCTCAATGTTTGAGGCCTCTGTTGGACTTATTCAAATTTCAATCTCAACCTTAGAAGCAACTTCTTCATTGGCATTATCCTCAATGATAATTTGGGAAAAAAGAATGAGCCATTCTCATCAATCCAAGAGATGGACCTTTGACAACCCGCCCTCGAATCTATTTGCAGCATTCACAAAAAATCAACAACATATGGTGAGCCATCTATTGCCAACTCTATAGTGGGCATGCTAGCCAAAAGATCAACTCTAAGTGAATCCAGAACTTGGACAGAAAAATCATTCCATGAGCCATTCCAAAAATACATCACCCTCATGGGAACTGAACTCTTACAAAAATTCTCATAGTTATGCAATGATGTCTTGCTAGAATAGGACTTATATAGACAACTACATTTCAAGCCTCTTTACTTCTTGCCATGGTTGACTCTATTTTTACATACCCACTTAGGTAATCCACTTCCTTTGGAGAAGAAAGCATATTTATTACCTTGTTCTCATTTCACTTGAGCTCTCTCCAATATTTTTTTGCTAAGGTGATAGAAATGCTTCCCCTCGCCCTTCATCACAAACAAAACCAATTTATAGCTCAAACCATTTCAACTAAGTGCAAATATCTACAATGTCACCACCAACTCAGTGTCAATCCCAAAAATAGGCTCCTAATCATTTATTAACTAACTTCAAACTAATCATGTTTTTTGATGCTATCCCATTGTTGATGAACTTCCTCTTAAATTGGAAAAGTCTCTTGCTCTCTATTTTAGTGATTTTGTGTATCACTTATAGAACTCATATGATATCATAACAGTAACTGACCCATGCCACAAGATGCTTCATGTCATCAAATTGTTTCCTAAAACAATAATTTTCAGCATGCTCAAGCTTATTAAAAAATAGCTACATTTCAAATTCAAACTCTCCTTCTTAGGTAAATATTATCCTGAGAAGAGGTAGGAGGTTCTATTAATTCTTATCTTAAGTTTATTCTTCATCTTTCCTTTACCCTTGAATTATGAATCAATGCAAGAGACTTTGAAGATACATCAAGTTGACATGTTTGCTTATTGTCTAGTCAATCTATCACATTTTTCAAATGAAGGTATTACAAATGATGCTCTTGAACTATCCATGATAGAATAAAAGGAAGTAGACTAGCATGAAAAAAAAATCACTCGAAAAAAAATAGAAATATGTATTCCCTTTTAGTTTTCTATTTCTAATAACCTTCAATCCATGGCATGATTTGAAAACCCTAAGCAAAATAGACTCCAGTAAAGCCACAAAAATTGGCACTAAAAAAACCAGAAGAGACTATAATTGTGAATGACCTTCTTGCCTGTGCTCCACCCGCCAGTCTAGATGAGCAATCCATTATTGTCAAATGAGCTTGAGGAATAGAAGGTGTTAGTTGAAATGTGCAGTGGCCTTCTCATAACAATGAAATAGATCAAACTTTTCTGATGGTTGAGCCAAGTCAATGATCTATAGGAGAATGCATTGGGGGTGTTGGAATATTAAGAGTGAGATAGTCATAGGTTATCAAGTGAGTTGACACTAGTGGTTAGGCATGGTGAAATTCTAACTTGTGGATGGAATATGTAATTAGAAGGGTTAGAGAGAGATCCTCGTTGGTTTTGGGAAGATGATAGGATGTGAACTTGTGAAGTAGGTTGCATTGTGAAGGATTTTGTGAGAGTAATTAGACTTGGGGAGATGCAAACACAAATGAAAAGGATAGTATGTGGTAACCAATTATACATTCATGCAATTAGATATGGATGCTAGTCAATTTTGGCGTCTGAATGATGAATCAGTTAGAATTTTTGAATGACAATGTGAGTATTTGAAGGAACCTTTCACAAGGAAAGGTGTTGATGATTTAGGATAGGAGAGAGACCTCAATGTCATAGATAGGACTGTAAGTCCTTATGGGTTTTAGTTGTGGATGCTCCGCATCAGTGTGCAAATAAATGAATACAAAAATGGCTATATTACAAAACTATTGTCACAAAAAAATGTGGAGATGGAGATGGGGGCAGGAATGGGAACAAGGTTGGGGATGTGCCTTTTCCTTAAAACAAGATTTCCTGGTGACAATGAATTAAAGAATTATAAGTTCTTGAAATAATAATAGCATGCAGTAAGTCAACAATTAGGAAAGTAAATAGAACAACACCACATCATGACAAGGGGGACCAAAACTCATTGGAGACACACAATGTGGGATAGCTATTTCATGTTAATTTGGTTGTAACACTTAATATCAACTATATTTAGGAACACAGGGTGGGATAGATGCCACATGCAAATTGGGCAGTAACACTTAATGTCAATTGCTATCAGGAAGCTTATAAATCAATTGTTATTATTAAGCCTTCAAGAAAACATTTAGGCTGATACATATATAGACCATCATCTCATAGGTGTGTCCTCCTAAAGCTTGCTCATAATAGCTTTGTACTCGACTGAAATGCATGTAAAATTTTCATAACAAACTATAGTTGAAGATTTGCTGCCATTGAACTAGATGTAATGAACCCAATGGACATATTTTTACATATGATGTATTAGAAAAACAACACAAAAAAATCAAATAGACAAATCACCTTAGTAGTTCAAAGGGAAAGCAACTTATCATCCAATCTGAGTTGTCTTTTGGTATAACTCCTATATAGAATGAATTCACAATGCTTGAATGCATGACTTATGCTTAGATGACATGTTTGTGGTGAGCCAAGTGTGTCAAACTGAAATATTGTCACAATAAAACTCAACTAAGCACAAGTCCATCATGAAAGGATGAGTGGCAGATTCAACAGAGGATTAGACATTTAGCCACACCCAAATCAGTCATTGATTCAAAGCTCAAAAGTTAGACCAAATTTATTCACTTTTAAAACCATAACTTTTTCTTATGGGCTAAAGTTTTTGTCCAAACATTATTGAAGAGTTCCAACCATTTGTGGGCATCGGACAAGATTTTGATCTAATTTTTGTACATTTTCCAAAAGTATTAAATGCATATTCTTATATTCAACACTTCATGCTAGATATTGTCATATGAGAAATTAATTGTTTTTCCTCATAGTTATAAAAATTATGTTCCAGGATACTACTAAATTTTCCCAGTCAACAATATATTGTATATTGGAAGCATCCACCATAGACAACTAGAAATTTCACAGGAAAGGTTATTATGTATACAAGGCTCATTGATTTTTCACAGATGTAGACAACAAAACTCGCTTACTTTGTACTTTCTAAGACAGTCTTACATACAAATGTGTCTATTGCTACCCTAGATATTGGTGCAAGAATTATGAAAAATTAAATTCTCGAGTCCTCCAAGATCAAACTGATTCCTTTATTTTTCTGGATCTGTTTCAGAATTTCCCTATATAGATAGTTTATTTTCAGCATTTCCAACCAAAATGCCATTGTTTATGTGTACCATGTAACACATAAAAACTAAAACTAAATAAAGATGGAATGGAGGTTGGAAAATCCTCTCCAATGTTTGAAACTTATTAAACCCCTAAGTAACCAAATTTTGAGAAGAATCTTCCAAGAGAGATTCCATCATGTATGGGGCACTTATACTTCTACAAGAATCTATACTAATCAAATTCAATGATGCAACTAGCTTGCCAAAATCAATGTTAGAGACATTCTTAGATCTAAATATGACAATCCTCACCAAGTACTTTACTAAGAAAAACATTAAATTCAAGGCCCACTGATACTGTAGAACCCAAAGGATTCACTTGAATCACTAATATTGATATTTGATGGAGCTTCCATGCTATTTATTTTTGTTGATTTTCAATGAAAATCTAGGCATTGCAGGTATAGACAATTGTAGATTATTATGGAAAACAAAATGAAGAACAAAAAATTGATTAAAACATTGCTCATTCATTAAAGATGCTATTGTACTATTCTAAGGGATTCAGTTCCTATATAGGAACCAGTCACTATCTAGATGTTGACGGAGACTCTCTATCGTCAGGGCATCTCCCTTCATATCCATGGAAACCCCCCTTATATACATGGGCATGGGAATGGGAGATCATCCATATGTCTAGATATCCTCATCTGGCCATATCCATCGGGGGAGAGGGATTGATCCTTTGAATCATCTGGCCATGTCCATCTATATAAAGGGGGTAGGGAGGGCAAACTATAGATAGTAGGGCCATTGGGACTTCAGCTCTGCATATGGCCCTATATAGATAACTGGGACAAACAACTATCCATAGATTAGCTCCTCTACATTTGGGTACTCTACGGGCATTTGACTACAGACTAAAGAGACCAATGTCCCATAGCTCGAGTAGGGGAATAATAGCCTGGCCGCATTAAGAATAAAAATAGTAGGTAGCAGGTAGAAGAAGACTAGTTTAGAAAACATGTTCCAGTGACCTCAGCATGACTGAATTTCCAGTTGGTTTAGAGAGTACAAATTTTTCTTCACTCTGCAGGAGAGCCAACTTTGGATCGATTCCATCAAATTTCAAGGTAAAATCTCCTGCTCTCTCCTAAGAAATTTACTTCCTACCTTCCTCTCCACCATAACAATGAATTAAGGTGCGCGAAATGAAAAACTTGCCTTCCTCTTCACCATAACAATGAATTCACTTTTTTCATTTTAATATAATGAACCCGTGTTGGTCAAAATTTTGACCAACACGGGCATGGATTCTTCAAAAAAACATTTTTACTTGCCTATTGCGATCAATTTGACCCCATTTTAATAAATGGTCAAAAATTTTGGTCTAAAAATGAGGTCAAATGTACTAGTGACCCATATGTCATGAGTAGTGGTTCATTGAACCCATCTCTCATGAGAATGATTGGAACATTTAGCACTCATTGGATATAGGTGATGCTCACAGAGGTGGAGCACCAAGATTTCACGGGAGGTCACCCATCCTAATACTATAGCTTGAGTATACTTAACTACAAAGTTTCCTGATAGCAATATCATAATTTAAAAAAAAAATTCTTAACCCTTATATTTTGTCGCAATAGCTTGCTAGTTCATCTACTCTTGTGAGGAATTGGATCACACACTCTTGGATCTACTTAGTAAAGTGCAATTGGCTACACTAAAAAAAGAAAAAGGACTTGGTTTATGTGCATTCAAATCTACTGCTCCTTAAACAAAGTGGCTAAGAGGGGACATAAGGGACTGAGATAATAAGCCCATAACATATTGACTTAGATCTTCTACTTCCCACTTTGCTGCACTTGATGTTGGTGATGACTATGGGCAAATTTGTGGGCATTGGAGTGCTAGTGCCAATGCCAATGCTAGTGGAGCCCTATTTGTGGTTCGTCTAATTTACCACTACCTATATCATCTAATATAGATGGTGATGATATTTTGTAAGTTCCATATTATTTTTAAAAAAATGATCACTCACTATTGACAATTGACATTATTATTATTTAATTTTAATATATATTATAACATTTGAGTTTCACTAATATATCATTAGTATTTTGAACTGAAATACTACTACAAATATGCATATTTTATATTTTAAATGTTTTTGTATTGACGAACTCAACACTAGATTCTTTTTGATAAACTCCTCAAACCAGACCTATGAACTTGAACCCAAACCACTACAAAGGCCAGTAACTTAGATTTTAAGTAAACAATCTTTGAGAAATTATTTCTTTATGTTATGGCCCCATCTTGAGCATTGTTTGCTCTTGTGGGTTTATGCATACATTGTAGGAGTATCTTGCCTTTGTTTGACTTGTTGTAGAAAATTATCTCCTACTCATAAATTGATGAGCTTAAGCAACTTTCTAATGAATGGTTCATAAGGCACAATATTAGGTGAAGATTTTGCAAATGGGGTTGCAAGCAAAGTGGGTTTAACTTGAGGAAACTCCATAGTTAAGTGCCCTCAAGCTACAGTAGTACAGGAATAGGTGACCTCTTGAGAAGTCCCAATGCTTCACCTTTGTGAGCATCACCTAGATTCAATGAGTGCTAAGTGTTCCATTTATTCTCATGAGAGATGGGTTTGGTAAACCACTACTCATCAAATATGGGTCAATGAGTTTGACTCAAAACTCATAGAGTTAAATCCTTATATTGATATCAACATTTGACTTGTTGCGGAAAAAATCTCCTACTTATCAATTTATGAGCTTAAGGGGCTTTCTAATGAATAGTTCATAAGGCGCAAAACTTGGTTAAGGTTTTGCAAATGGGGTCGCAAGCAGAGTGGGTTTAACCATGGAGGAAACTCCATAGCTAAGTGCACTAGAGCTGGAGTAATACTAGGATGGGTGACCTCCTGGGAAGTCTTAGTGCTTCACCTCTGTGAGCATCACCTAGATCCATTGAGTGCTAAGTGTTCCATTCATTCTCATGAGAGATGGGTTCAGTGAACCACTACTTGTGAAATATGGGTCAATGAATTTGACTCAAAAACACAGTTAAATCTTGATAGCAATATCACAATTTGACTTGTGGAAAGATATCTCCTACTTATCAATTGATGAGCTTAAGAGGATTTCTAATGAATGGTTCATAAGTCATAACACTTGGTGAAGGTTTTACAAATAGGGTTCCAAGCAGAGTGGGTTTAACCATAGAGTAAACTCGGTAGTTAAGGTGCTCAAGCTGGAGTAGTACTAGGATGGGTGACTTTCGAGGAAGTCCCAATGCTTCACCTCTATGAGCATCACCTAGATCCAATGAGTGTTAAGTGTTCCATTCATTCTCATGAGAGATGGGTTCAATGAACCACTACTCATGAAATATGGGTCAATGAGTTTGACTCAAAAATAACACAGTTAAATCCTGATAGCAATATCACAATTTGACTTGTGCAAAAATAACTCTTACTTATCAATTGATATGCTTAAGGGGCTTTCTAAAAAATGGTTCATAAAGAATAACACTTGGTGAAGGTTTTACAAATGGGGTTGCAAGTAGAGTGGGTTTAACCATGGATGAAACTCCGTAGTTAAGCACACTTGAGCTGGAGTAGTACTAGGATGGGTAACCTCCCAAGAAGTCCCGGTGCTTCCCCTTTGTGAGCACCACCTAGATCCAATAAGTGCTAAGTGTTTCATTCATTCTCATAAGAGATGGTTTCAGTGAACCACTAGTCATGAAATATGGGTTAATGACTTTGACTCAAAAATCACACAATTAAAACTTGATAGCAATATCACAATTTGACTTGTTGTGGAAAAATACCTCCTACTTATGGATTGTATCTTATCAATCACTGTTTTGAACATATATTATACATTTTATTAATGCTACCTATTTATGCATAGGCAATTATGGATTGGAGTGGCAGTTGCAAGAAAGCAGTCTTGGTTCATTTCATTATAAAAATAGTTCTTCTTTGGTTGGGTCATAATATTCAACTAGCAACCTATGATCATTTTTTCCCATTGACATTCTCAACAATAGAAAATCGTGCAGAATCTTTGTGTAAGTCAACTGACCTAATTTGAATGAAGTTCTTATGTAGTTGATCAGATTATGGTATGTTGTTTTTCAATTGATTCTAAGTCTTTCTTATCTATTTTCAATAGTAGTAGTTACATAGAGGGGATGCAGGGATATGCTAATAAACTTAAAAACATTTGGAAAATGCTTTTGTATAGTGAGTAGCTACCTCTGCTCTTTGAAGAGCTATCCTTGAGTTTTTTTTTGTGTTGCTGATGTCATAGACACACCTACACAACCATTTGTGGAACTTTCACAAAAGAAAAATTATCATATGCAAGGATTCCTTAAATGCAACACAACACAAGATAGAATGTAGATATGAAAATGCTTCTTGTTCTAAAATGGCTGTACAGAGTGTTGGATCTAAGTAGCCCATCTACAATTTCATTTTTTTCACACAGGTTGTAGCAAATATGATTAAAAATTTGGGATAAAGTTCTAGATGCTTGCTGGGAGACACAGTTCGATTTAGATAATATGAAAAGAAGATAATGAGTTCCAATATTAAATTCAATATATTAGATCAAAAGATCAAAGCTTGCTATATAGAGAATGATTCTTTTCCTATGTCTATGTATATACATGAGAAAAGATGGGAAAAATTTACAAGAAAGTACCGTGAATTTTTCAAATTCTTTTCAGTGGTATCTCCTTTGGGTACTTTTCTTTGAGGGGTCTACTGCAAGTTTTGTATTTTTCCTCATGGTATTGATTCTATTTGTTGACACATAAAGCAGTGATCTACAATTTAATAGATAAAAACATTTACCAGCTACACTTAATGCATTAAGAGAAGATTTATTGCAATTCAAACACATGCAATAATTTTTATGAGTTGTTTGATTTGAAGGGACATTTGACATTAGATATTTAGGTACTATCTTCCATCATGCCATATATCTTTGGTCTTGGCCTGAAAAATAAAAGAAGATCCAAACTACTTACCTAGATTCTGCTTCCAGCGACCAGCCAGAGAAAGCAAAGATTTGATGAAGATCCACACTTATCAAACGTGTAGCTTATTTCCTCCAAACAGAACTTTGTTTCCTCATCTTGTGAGAAATTCTTTGTTGCTTCATGACCACAATCTTTGAAGTGAAAAAGAACTTGTTCGACATAGAGCAGATGCTTACCATCATGACAAGTGCTTTCACACAGGTGACCGCATTAGAGAAGAGCCCTACAAGGCCATGTGCAGAATAGAGGATTGAAAGAAGATGCATCTTTAATGCACAGAACAAAAGGAGGGTCACAAGGATGTCTTGGATAATGAAAATATATTTCCTCGCTCAAACAATCCCATTCTTTGAAATCTAACAACAAGTTGTGATTGCCACAGAAATATAGTGCTCCTCTTGCTCGCGATACAGAAATGCATAGCCTATTTTGTTTAGTCAGATATCCAAGATTTCTATCATCGTTGGATCTTATGAGGGAAACAATCACAATGTTATTCTCTGAACCCTGAAACCCCAATAGTAAAACATCAAACAACCACATTGACAATGAAATAGGGCATCGACCTTTTTCATTTTCAAAACAATATGAAGCCCATATTGGTCAAAATTTTGACCAACATGGGCATGGATTTTTAAAAAAAACATATTTTTCCTTGCATAGTGCGACCAATCTAAACCATTTTAATAGATGGTCAAAAATTTTGGTCAAAAAATAGGGTCAAATGTACTAGTGAAACCAAACCTTTTCAATACATCTTTAAAATACCTGGTCTGAGAAATATTCCTTCTTTACTCTATACAGTCTGTAATCTTAGAAAATATTTAATTTCTCCTATCAAACTCATTTCAAATTCTTTCTTAATCTCTTCTACAAAATTGTCACTTTCATTATCATTTCATCCAAATATGATATCATAAAAAAAAATACCAAAATCATCAAACCATCATCAATTTCTTTCCAATATAGATTACTATCTACCATATCTTTGCTATATCCAAGCTTTTTCAAATCCTTTTCCAACCTTGCATACCAATTTCTCAGTGCTTACTTCAAGCCATATTATTCTTTCTTTAGTTTGAATACTATGTCCTTATCATTTGTCAAGGGACAACCTTCAGGCTACTCAATGTATACCTTTCCTTCAAGTTCTTCATTCAGAAGTGTTGACTTGACATCCATCTAATACACTTTGAATTTCTTATATGTTACATAGGCTAAGAATAACCTTACTACTTCTATTCTTTCCACTGGAGCATAGGTTTCATCATAGTCTATTCTTTCTCTCTATGAGTAACCTTTATATAGCAGCCTTGCCTTGTTCCTTACAACTTCACCTTGTTCATTCATCTTGTTCCTAAATACCCATTTATTTCCTATTTCCTTCTTGTCTGCTAGTCTAAGGACTAATTCCCATGTCCCTTTCTTTTCTATTTGATCCAATTCCTTTTTCATAACTTGTTTCCAATGATCATTTTTACATGCTTCATTTGCATTCTTAGGTTGAACTTGAGATATCAAACATAGTTCTTCATTGAATCTACTTCTTGTTATCATACCTTTATCTCTTCTTTCGATAATCTTCTTAGATTGGTGATTCTTTATCATATTCTTTCCCAAAGTAGGAGTTTCTATCTCAACTCTTGGCTCTACCGAATATTTTGAGCTTTGTTCCTACCTTGGCTCTCCTTCATTCTACAAATCATTGTTAGTCTCAAGAAATACTTCATCATTCCTTGGTTTAATAACAACATCATCATCTAAATTATAATCAACTATTCTCTCTTGTATCCTAAATTTCTCATCAATTCTCACATTTTCACTTTCCATAATAGTCTTAGCTCTCGTATTATAGCATCTATAAGCCTTTCTTTTCAATGGATAACCAAGAAACATACCTTCATCACTTCGAGCATCAAACTTACCAATATCATTATCTCTTTTGATATAACACTTGCTACCAAAAATTCTAAAATACTTAACTAGAGGTTAGTGACCAAACCATAGTTCATAAGGCATCTTGTTTGTGTCTTACCTAACTCCTACTCTATTCATAGTGTAGACTATTTTATTCACAACTTCTCTCCAAAACATATTGGATACATCATTCTCAGTTTAACTCTTTTTTCTTTTGTAACTGACCTATTCCTTCTATATGTATTGCCATTTTGTTCAGGGGTTCTTAGAGTTGATTCCATTTTCTTCACAAAACATGTTAAACTCATTTGAAGTAAATTCTCCTCCTCTATATGATCTTAAAAATTTAATCTTCATACTAGATTCATTCTCAACTCTATTCTTTAATATCTTGAATTTATCCAATGCCTCAAATTTCTCTTTAAGAAATGCAACCCACATCATTCTAGAAAAGTCATCAACTAGTATCATAAAATACCTTTCACCATTGAATCCTTTAGTTTTTGCAAGATTGCTTAGATCTATGTGTACAATCTCCAATTTTTTTTTACTAATAAACTTTATTAGAAATAATAGTCCACCAAGATAATTGAGAGGATGGGGGGGGGGGGTGAATTAGTTATCCGACAATTAAAATATTTATCTTCTTTAAACAAACTTAACCATTCAACCAAGGTAAACAAAAACCATAACAAGATAGTTCTTACATAACTTACATAACTTCTTCCAAACTTATCATTTCTTCTTTTGACACTAATTGCATATACTAGATACTTAGATGTATCTCCCATAACCTCAGATAGTTATAATGTTCAACTAGCCATTTGTACCAACTTGATCTTTCCACTATTCTTCTGTTAGATACCACAAAAAATTTCTATATCGACATCAATAAAAAAACTTAGTCATGAATGTAACATATCATGATAGTAACATATCCAAAATACTCCCCCATAGGAATATCATCAACATTCATGATTCCAACAATCTCTCAACAATCTACCCCTTTGGCATTGATGGCAAAATAGATGAATAACATCTAGTTCCAAGAATACCAACAAGACTCTTCATCTTTCTTTTCAAACCCTCTTCATCAATCATTCCCTCCCATTGATATACCTCAATGTGATTTCTATCAAATTGTCATTTCATGCTATATTTCTTCTAGGCATGTTGTACTTTTCTCCTCTCATGATGTTATTGTTCATGATCTTCTCAGGATGCTTTTCATGCTGAACTTCTCCTTGATTGACATCAATGTCAAAGGTTTCAGTACCCAACTTTACTACATCAAACATTGCAACAAATGATTCTTACTTAGCTAAAGTCTTAGCTCTATTGAAGGTTCTGAGCTTTGTTCTTGCCTTGGCTCTCCTTCATTTTTCAAATCATTGTTACTCATAAGAAATACTTCATCATTTTGTTTAATAGTTTTAAAATTATCCTCCTTTCCATAATCATCAGCAATATTTAGCAAAGCCATCTCTTCTACTTCTTCCTTTTCCTTAACAATTTCAATCTCATTATCACAATCTTTTAAAAATCTTTCCATACTTGCTTTAAATTCTTCATCTTCATTAGAAATCAAACTCTTTCTATATTTCCTTATTATCTTAGAGTGTGTAAACAAACAATAACCAAACTCATTACATGTCCTACAAGAAAAAATTTCTATACCTTCTTTCTCTCTTTTCATAAGCAAATCAATACCTTCCTTGATCTTCAAATCTTCTTAGGATCTTGACCTATCTTTACTTGTGCCTTTGTCTAGAAGCTCAGTGTAAAAATATGATAACTTATGTGTCAAAATTTTCTCTATCTAACTTATGACTATCTTCTCTCACCATTATCTTCCAAAGTTGTTAAACTTTATCTTTAAAGACCTGATGCTCTGATACCAATTGTTAGAAATAATAGTCCACCAAGATAACTAAGAAGGGGAGGGGAGGAAAATTAGCTATCCAAAAATTAAAATATTTATCTTCTTTAAACAAACTTAACCATTCAACCAAAGTAAACATCAACCATAATAAAATCCACATAGACAATTACACCAGATATGTTGACTAGGGAAACCTTTGATCAGAGGGAAAACCTTGGTGGGAATGATGCCCACAAGATGATGTTTTAATATAAATATTCCTTCTTAGAGAATGGACCTTGTTAGGAGTCTATTACAACATTCAATACATATAAGTCCCTATTAGGAGATTCCAACCTTGATAGGAGTTGTGCCTATTGCAAATATATGTGATAGGCTAAGTTGCTAAGAGGGGAGGGGTGAATCAATAACCTATAAAACTTAATCCTTTATTATAAATTAATCCTTCTTGTATATGGTGGGGATGATACCCACAAGCTTTAGTACTATAGTATAAAGTTGGCCTATGAAGACTTACAATGATCACTTCTCATGATTTTCCCTATTAGGAGAAATAAGGACTACTAGGTCCACCTTGTAAAAGGATTTCCAAACATACAATGAAGTATCCACTTGGTAAAGAGATTTACAAAAGATTGTTAAGTTTACCTTGTTAGAGTATTTAACTAATCTAGCTATTAGGATGAAATTGTGGCTGATCTCTAATTTACAATTTGGTTTGCTGAATGAGATTCCTTTAAGTGTAATGATCACCTTGCTATGATAGATAAATCTTAGCTACTCCTTATACTGTTGTAGCCTTTGTACTAAACACTTTTATTCTTCTCTTCTATTTGCATTACTTCCATACTATATAAATTGGATGTGATACAATAAATTACATATATACCAATCCAAATTACAATTCAACAAATTAGCTATAATACAAGTTTACACAAAATACATAAAGTCAGCCCAACTACAAGAACTTAGGTTTTGAAGACTAGCTTGGTGAGGTTTTGATACTTGACATCTATTGTCAATGCTTGACATTGTTACATAGAAGCTCAGTCCATACTGATCACTTCTAAGTAGTCTTAACTCGATCTACACTAGTGACTCAATAAATACTATAAAACTTAGCATATAAATTAAATCATTTAATTCACATTACATAGCTTATTCAATGCTATCACAACGAGCTCGATATAAACTGAATCACTTAGTTAACATTGAGTGGCTCAGTTAACACTCGATTCACATAATTTTAACTATGAACTTGGTAAGCACTAATAAACTTGGTTTGCACTAAGGATGTTGACATTGACTAAAATGTCCAATTTACGCTACTAATCACCAACTTGGTAGAAACTACTTGGTACAAATTGAATACTGTTCCTTGAAATTGGTAGCAATTGTAGAATTTGGTAAAACCTAAAATGCTTGGTTAACATTGTTAACTATATAATAAGCTTAGTAGATACCAACTGTCTAAATTTGTGTGTGATATTAATAAAAAACACGAATATAAAGTCAATAGTTCCAACCTTGTTAGAAGTTGTGGTACAATCTATGCAAGATAAGCCCACTTCTAAAACATGTAATTTCAACTACAATAAGAGATCATTGCTCAAACATTCAATTTGCTATTATTTTCTTCTTTCCTTCTATTTTTCAACCAAACTAATCATTATCAGACCTTGTAGACTAGGTCACAAATTATGGATCTAAATATCAAACCTCAGATCCCTCAACAAAACCTCAACAATGAAGTTTCCTTTACTTCCTCTCTGCTCTTCTCAACTACACATTCCACTCTCTTTTCTACTTACAATTACTTCTTATCTATCTAAATCCATACTCCCATGATAAAGGAAAATACCCATCCTTTATATTGAGTCTATAAAATGATTCTTTGAGTTAGCAATTAGACCTTCTGAATTATTCATTATAGGACCACATTACAATTAGCAATAACACATTATAGGAACACATTACACTTAGTGATAACATTAATCTTTCGCCTTGAAACTTGAATATATTTTTGTACACATATTATTGAAATGAAAAAAACTTAGACACATCATCACCAAAATGTATTCTTCACATAATCAACCTTGATTCTTAGAATAACAAATCTTCTAAGAGATATAACAAGTTTACTAGAAAATGCCTCTGTAAACTCTATCTCAGAATAGACATCACCAAAACTTACATAACTTCTTCCAAACTTATCATTTCTTCTTCTGATGTTAACTACATATACTAGATACTTAGACATATCTCCCATTACCTTGGATAGTTATAATATTCAACTATTCATCCATACCAACTTGATCTTTCTAGTGTTCTTCTCTTAGATACCACAAAAAGCTACTATGTTGACATCAATGAAAAAATCAGTCATGAATGTAACATATCATCATAGTAGCATATCTAATAATCCCTAATAGGAATATCATCAACATTCATGCTCCCAACATTCTCTCAACAAAATTCTTTCTTGGAAAAGAATTCCTGTTATGCTTTTCCAAAACACACTCCATGCGAATTGTGTTAGTAGGTTTTACAATCTTAGGAAAATGTCTAACTACAAACATACTACTAGTCTTCATAAAATTTGCAAAGTTTATATGAAAAGATCTCTTATTCCATAACCAACTATCATCTACCTTTACAACTAAACATGTTATTTTAGTACCATTCAACTAAAATACATTACCTTTAGCTCTGGTTCTTGTTTCAGTTACCTTTCCAGTTTTGTCTCTAATCATGCATGTATTCTCTATGAACTGCAACTGATAATCTTTGTCCACTAGTTGTCTAAACATCAAAAATTGTGCTTCAAACCATCAACAAAATATACATCCTTAGTGTTAGTTTTACCATCAAGAGTTATAGATCCAATACCTTTAACTTGGCATGCTGCATTATTTGAAACTCTGAAAATGCCTCCATTGTAACTTTTGAAGTTAACAAACTTGTTCATATCACCAGTCATATGATGTGGATGGCCATTGTCAATTATCCAATCATATTTATTTTCAACCTATGACACCAAACCTACTTTCTCTGGACTTTCTTTTTTAATTTCTACAAATCCAATTTCATCATCACTAAAACTTATTGCTTGTTCATCAGAATCATTTTCTTCATTTGCATACAAACACTTCCTATCTCTTCTAGGTTTGTAATTTCCTTTATACTTTTTCTCTCTTTTAGGATGCTTAGATGCATAATGACCATATTCATCACAAGTCCAACATTTAAAGATTTTCTTACCACCTTTTTCTCTTCTTACTAGAAGGGCTACTCCTTCAATCTTTGTGTCCTCATTAGATCTGCTGCTACTAGCAAACTCTCCTCTAGCACTTGTGCTCCTTGATAAACTAGGTCGAATATTCAAGGTACTAAAAGTTGTCTCTATTTTGGTCAATTCTCCAAACTACTTTAGCTCATTCTCAAGTGCTTCAAGTCTCCTAAGAAATGTCTCCTTTTTGAAATCATTAAAACAAGATATCAACAACCATATCATTTGAACTACTCACTTAAACAGTCGAATTAAAGTCTTCAATATCTTCCATATAACCTCATCATCTTCTTTGGTTCCTCCTTGAGATTTAATTCATCCAATAATTTTTGATAACCTACCTAAATATGCTCTTACAAATTCATCTTCCATCCTTTTAGCATCTTGAAATGCACAAATCCAACTTTGTAGCATCAACTTCTTAGAATATGCATCACCTTCAAAACTAGTTTCCAAAGGTTTCTAAATAAAATGTGAAGTAACAAGTGATTTTACGTAATTTTATTCAATTTTAGGAAGTGCATGTTAGCATGAATGCTAATGCTATGGGGGAGTATTGTAGAACATTTTTTTTGATTAAGGAAAATAGGCTTTAAAAGGACCCTAAAACTCCAAACATAGAAAAGAAAGTCAACAATTTAAACGAAAAAGGCCACCAAGAACTTGAAAGTAAAATAGCAACTCTCTAAAACATAAAGCAAGAAAAATCCAAGGAAGAGTACCAAAAAATAGGATAGGCTACCAAAGGCTAGGGAAAATCAACCAATGTCTCTGAGCATCTCTGTGACATTGATCTTGAGCTTGAATAGCTTTCCTATCTTGTCCTTCGTTTCCATAGTGTCCTGCTTAGGGGCGATGATGTCTTTCTTTCTGGTGTTGGCCCTAGTTCTTTTTTGAACACCTTCCTCCAGGGGCTTGTCTTTCTCATTTATACCCTGTTCCTTCTCCTTGCCACTTTGATCCTCACCACGGTGGATGAGCCTCTTTATGTTATCATGATCCTTGAGGATGTTGAGGTTTTTCTTAGATATGCCTTGCAAGGTCTTCACCATATCCAGGGAGGTAGTGTTGAAAGCCTCCAAATTCTTCTCCATGCTGAGTTCATCCTCATTAACCCTATTCCTAAGGCTATAGGTCTCCCTTTCCAATTCAATGAGCCTATGTTTGAGATCGAGGATCTCATGGTAGAGCCATTTAGTTTTCCTGTAGCTGTCCACAATGCTATTCTTAGCATTATTTAGAACATCCATCTCTGGGTTGTCCCTAGAAATGTTGCTAAGGATGATGAAGGAAGGGTCTATAAGTTCTTCTATCTAGATCTTGGCCTCCTCATTTTTATGGACCTGGGTATGGATAATCTCTCTCTTGATCCCTAAATTGTAAGTGGTGTGGTCAAAATTTCTCCAGACCACCCTCCCATCCTTGCCAGTGATGGAGCACCTGTCGATGGAAGTTCCCACATCATCATAACCTTGGTTGGGTTCCAAGTTGGGCTACTGCTCGGGCTTGTCCATCTGGTTCTCCTCCATCATCACACTTCCCTCACCCTGCTTCTCCTTATTGACTTCCTCCTTCTTCCTCTTATTGTTGGCTATCTCCATGGCTTCCTTGTCTCTGCTAGAAGGCACTTTGATAATAATCTTCCGCTTGCTCTTCCTACTATATTTTCCTTTTTAAGCCTTGGTCATCTTTTCGCCATTAGCACTATCATCCCCAGTCTCCATGCCATCATCCTATTCATTATACCCTTTTTTTGAAGAGGCATCTCTCCCAGTCTCAAGGGGAGTGGCAACCTCCTTGCTGAAATAGGGAGACTTGTCCATACTATGTTGAGGGGATTTAGAATCATCTAAATTCATGTACAACTCAACCTCCTCAATCTCAGAGGGGGAGTAAATTTCATCAGTATCACTCGAATCCCTTTTAACCCTTTTTCCCTCTTTCTTTTCCTTAATTTGCTTGCTTATTGGTTTAGACTTGAAATATTCATATAACAGTAAGAGCAACCCATTGTGGAAAGTAGGGTTCCTCATTTTCTTATCTTGAAATTCATGGATATTATCATTCATCAACAAATAGAGGTAAAAAGGAATGGAAATTTTAACCTCGTACCTAAAGTGGTTTAGTAGCACAAAGTGGTAGGTACAAATGCGATCAAACCTGGTGTCCAAAGTTATGTATTTGATAATAGCTCTCAACGCAAACCTCCAAATGGGCTTGATAGACATTAGGACATAGTGGGTACTAGTTTTTGTTAGCTTTTTCTTCTCCTCCAAATTTTTGGTGAACTCTGTCACCGCTTGCCTTGAGATTTTGCGATCTCTATAAAATTTTTTCCCAATAATGGGGATGCCATTTACATGAGAAATAATTTCATCCATGATAGTGAAATCCACCCCATCAATCTCCACATTTCCCTCATTCCAGCATTTCACCATAGGTTTGGTGATCGAAGGTTTCTAGCCTTGGAGACACTCAATGTAATTAGTGATCTCCCCTTTCTTTAGGATCTTCTAGAATTTAGTTCTTCTCTTCCATTTCAAGGCCTAATCCTCTGGCTCCTCTCTATGTCATTCTCCCACCGTGACTCTCTTCTTGCCTATACCTCTGAGAGCCAAAACTTGCAAAATTTTTCAATTATAAACACCTCTATTTTTTGTGTTTCTAGCACTTTCCTTGTCATAATGGATGTTCAGCTTGTGGTGAAAGATTTTGATGAGATGGGGAGTACCCATGAGATTGTACTTTCACTTCATAGATCTGTGCCTTCCCAAAAAGAAAATTATTACACTTTTGAGAACACACATGTGTGTACTAAAATCAGCCCGCGGGCAACTAATATTCATTATTATCATTAATAATACCCAATCTACCTAGGATCCGATCCATATCAATGGTTTCATTAATTTTTGATAGAATGTCACTTCCATTCATCCATCTAGCCACCTCACCATTTTTAATCTACCAGTTCACCAGCTTGTTTGCCACCTTGTTGGCTTTGCAAAATTCGTGTGCCACGTGAATTTTATTGAAGGTTTGAAGGTCTTTGATGCTCTCCCCGATAATATTTGCCATAGTCTAGGTTGGTCTAGTTTTCCCCTTAAGGCAATCAATAATGTTTTTGGAGTCTCCCTCTAACCAGAGACAATTCACTTCCACATCTTTGGCCAACTTGATAATTTGGTGAGCAACTAGGGCCTCAACAAAGTGATTGGTTTTTTGCCTAATGGGAGTAGCTAAAGCTACAATTCCTTTGCCATGTTCATTCTTGATAATTTCCCCCACTCCAGACCTACCTAGGTTGCCTTTAGTGGCCCCATCAAAGTTGGCCTTGAGCCAACCAGTGGGAGGGAGAGACCAGCAACAATTCTCTTTTTTATTCTTGATCTTGAGAGGGGGAGGGGAGGGTCCCTTGGCAATGGTGTGGTTTTCCATAAAGGCATGGAAGCATTTTTGGAAAACAACCAGCTCATTCGCCTCTTTGTCCCTAAAGATGTGATTGTTCTTCTCCTTCCACACCCCCAAATAGAGATGGGGGAGAGCCCAAATCCATAAAGAATTAGGGTGGGTTCCCTCCAAACCAAACTATTATTGAATGAAGAGCTTGAGGGTGTTTAAGGGAAAGCACTAAGAAACTTCAAAAAAAGATAGGAAGTGGGACCAAACTACAACAGTGAAGGGGCAATGTAAAAATAGATGATCCACACTCTCACAATGCCTTTTGCAAAGGATGCATCTATTGGGTAACATGTTTCCACGTTTGGTGAGATTGTCAACTGTGAGAATGCGATTTTGCAAGAGAGTCCAGAAAAAGAAATTAATCTTCAGAGTGAGGCCATGAAGCCAGGCTTTTTCCCACTCTAGGTCTTGGACTTGGGGAAAGAGAGATGCATAACCAAAGGCAACCATGCAGAGACCATTAGTAGTGTTCCCCCATAAAATAGCATCCTTATTATTGGATAAAGGGATGAGTCTCAGCTGGTCCATAAGTGGTCTTAGGTCCTCAGAGATCTCAATGAGGTATATCCAACTACCATTGATTCTGTAGTCCCTAACCTTGTTGTTGAATCTCTCGGTGCAAGCATTAGCCCAGGGATTGAACGTCGCACTCTCCTTGAGTGGGCCTAGGCTAAGCCAATCATTCCTCTAGAAATTGATATCAGGACCATTTCCCACTAACCATTTGGCTTTGCCAAAGGCTAGGACCTTGGATTGCAAGAGCCCATTCCAAATGAAAGAGCCACTGGGGTGGAACTCTTTATTGATGAACTGAAGACGATTGAGGTTGTTATAATGTATTTATAAACATGTTTTTCATTGATGACAACATAGTAATAAGTTTGTAATAGACTAATAGAGAAGCGAACTATGATTTCTATATTAAGGACATTATATTACTTATCTGCTTATGCACAATTACTAGCACATACTACATTGTGTATTTGCTACATGGGCAAGTGTGCAGAACCTAAATCGACAATGTATGGAAGATATGATTGATTTATAGAGAACTGTATAGAAATAGAGTATTAGGAAAAAAATTCCTATTGCATGATTGCTATAGCTTTTTTCAATTGTAGTGAAGGGTTGTGTAGTGAAATGCAGATAGTTTATTCATCATGGATGATGTCAGAGAGTGCACATGTATGGAAGATGAATGTGTGGAATTTTGTGTATAACTATGTGTCGATAACATTAATTAAATATTTATTTCATTTAATTAACATATGATAATGAAGTATGAGGCCAAATCAAGGATTTATTAATTAAGTGTGGTATAAAGGAAAGATGTTTTCTTTATTTTAGAGACATGGAAGTGAAGAAGACTTGTGAATTACTAAGTAGTAGAGCAGAGTGACATACTAATGCATGTAAGTGACCTTAAGGGTTACTATTATCAATCACAAAGTTCCAAATCTGATTGCATGATTTGAAGGTAAAGAAGTTTGATGTACTACACAAATGAAGAAGTAAAAACCTATTACACATCTATTATTCTAAAAGGAATAGTACTAAGGTTAATTGGATAGTGTATTTGTTGATATGATCCTAAAGCTATTTGGAAAGTGGGTTTAGCTACCTTTTACAACTCCTAATAGGGTTGGCACAACTTCTAATAGAGTTGGAATCTCCTAATAGGGATTCAAAGTCTCCCAACAAGGACTCTTTGTACTAAATGTTGTAATAGACTCCTAATAGGGTCTATCCTCTAACAAGGAATATTCATATTAGTACATTATTTTGTAGGCATCATTCCCACTAGGGTTTTCCCTCTAATAAAGGGTTTCCCTAGTCAACATATCTAGTGTAATTTTTTATGTGCATCTCTTTATGGTTTTTGTTTACTTTGAATGACCAAGATTGTTTAAGAGGTTAAATGTTTAAATTCTCATATAACTAATTCACTACCCCCTGTTAGTTATATTGGTAGACTATTGTTTCTAACAATTGGTATTAGAGCTTCAAATCGTTGAAGAAAATGTTTAACAACTTTGGGAGATTCATGGTGAACATGTTCAGAAAAGAAAGTCCAAGATTTGATGGTACACATTATGAAAAATAGAAGGATAAAATGAAGACTCATCTTTTGTGCATGGGTCCAAGATATTGGCTTGTAACCAAGGCATCTAAAAACTTTGCAGAAGAAGACAATCTTAAAAGATGTACTAAGGAAAAGAGAGAAGTATTCATGTGCAACATAAGGGCAAGAGAAGCAATATTGTTAGCTCTACCTAAAGAAGAGATGATAGATTATAACTCTAATGGATATGATTATTCTAAGATGACCAATAGATGTAATGAACTATTTCTCAAGACTAAAAATGACTTATAGAATAATGTGCAAAGAAAATAAGTAAGAGAAGAATAGAGCATAGTACCTTAAAAAAGAATTAAAGAAACAACTCCTACCCCAAATAAGAATGTAATGAGAAATCACCTTGCTAATCAGATAATAGGAAGCAAAGAAAAAGGAGTAATGACAACAAGAAAAATCATTGAAGAACTATGCCTAATATCTCAAGTAGAACAAAAAAGTGTAGATGGAGCAATCAAGGATGATCATTGGATGAAAGTAATGGAATAAGAATTTCAATAGATAATAAAAAATGGCACATGGGAATTGGCTCCTAGACCCAAGGACAAAAATGTAATTGGTACAAAATGGGTATTGAGAAATAAAATGAATGAAGAAGGAGAAGTAATAATAAAAAAAGCAAGACTAGTATGCAAAGGTTACTCTCAACAAGAAGGAATTGACTATGAGGAAACATATGCACCTATAGCAAGAATGGAAGCAGTTAGGATGTTCCTAGCATATGTAACAAATAAAAATTTCATAGTATATCAAATGGATGTCAAGTCATCTTTCTTGAATGAAGAACTTGAAGAAGAAGTCTATATTGAGAACCTAGAAGGATTTCCTTTGACAAAAGAGAAGGACATGGTTTGTAGATTAAAGAAAACCATGTATGGATTAAAGAAAGTACCTAGAACCTGGCATGCAAGGTTAGATAAATACTTTGCAAAGCTTGGATTTTATAAAGAAACAATAGATAGTAAATTGTACTTAAGAAAATAGAAGATGGTTTGCTGATAATTATTTAATTTGTTGATGATATCATTTTTGGAGGAAATGATGAAGCTAGTAACAAATTCTTATAAGATATGAAGAATGAGTTTGAGATGAGCATGATAAGGGAAATAAAAATTTTCTTAGAATTGAAAATTGTTCAAAGAAAAGAAGGAATCTTTTTTTATCAAACAAAATATTTGAAAGATTTTCTAAAAAGATTTGGTCTAGAAAAATATAAACCTATTGGAACTCCTACGGTAATTGGTCACAAGTTATCAAACAAGGATGAGACACCTATTATTGAACAAAAGAAGTATAGATCTATGATTAGAGGATTACAATATTTGACTCATAGTAGACTTGATATAGCAAATGTGGTTGGAATTGTGGAAAGATTTTAGGCTGATCCTAAATAATATCACTATGCAATAGTAAAAAGGGTATTCAAATATCTGAATATCACATTTGATTATGGCATTTGGTATGATAGAAGTAATGACTTTACTCTTTGCACTTATACAAATGCTAATTGGGCTAGAGATAGGGATGATAGAAAAAGTAACAATGGAGGAGCATTCTTTCTTGGTGGAAGATTGGTTTCTTGGCTTAGCAAGAAGCAAGATTGCACCTCACAAAACACTGTAAAGGCAAAATATGTTGTAGTAGTGAACAAATGTAATCAAGTCATATGGATGAAGTAGATGATCAAGGATATTGGAATTACATTCAATGAACCTATTATCATTTACTCTAATAATACAAGCATAGTTACATGTCTAAGAATCCTGTTTTTCATTTTAAGACTAAGCAAATCTCTATAAAGTATCATGTATTGAAAGAGAAAGTTGCAAAGAAAGAAATTAGACTAGAGCACATTAACACTAAGAAATAAATTACAGACATTTTTACAAAGGCCTTACCAAAGGATACATTTGAATACCTAAGAGGTATGCTTGGGGTTATGCCCCTCCCTATTTTAGAATAAAAGATGTAAAAGTGCATTAGTCCAAGGTACATAGTGTTGGTCTAATTTTTACAAAGTAAAATTCTCCTAGTTCTAGGTTTGAAAAAACAGAATAAGATATATTGCTTGCCTTCTAAGGTGTGAGTTTTTTTTCTTTGTAATTAAAAAAAAAAAAGGAAAACCCTATCAAACCCTAAGTCTTGTGCTTTTGAAATTTAATTGGGCACGAAGCTTTTTTGAATTTAAAATATTCCTTGATTCATTTAAATTTTCCATTATACCAAGTTCTTTTTACTAAGTTTGTTCCTATCGTTCGATCTTTATAAGATCTAGGATAGTCGTTATGTCGCATAGAGGAAGTGTGAGGTCTTTAACCAATGCAACATTGTGACTATCATGAAATGGAATGGTGGTTTTGTAAAGTGGAAGGTCAGTACTAGAAATAATCATTGTTTCAAAAATTTGATGACGTGTTTAATGTTAGAATTGTCAGCATTGGAAAAGGAACTAGTTGGAACAAGTTTAAAGTTGGCACCACTGAAGTCTAATTTTTTTGATGAGTTGCTATGTCATGACCAGAGAAAGAATGCACCTTGCTAGTAGCAACATAACATCTTATCGGAGAATGTAGAGGATGATAGTTTTTGAGGACAGTAACTGTGAAGTTCCCAAGTGATATTATGGACATGCACATTTATTACTCTATTAGAAGCATTGATCATAGAAATTATGAAAGAAACATGGAGGTATTCTTGGCACCAAATTCTTAGTAGTATTCATGAGGTCTCTATGTCACAACTAGAAAATAATAAATCTTATCGGTAGTGACACAATGACTAGATAGGGATTGCTTTTGTGGCAACGATTTTAGAAGGTGGGTCCTTATAATAATCTTTTCAAGAATGAGCCACTTAATCTCTTGGACACATTGGCATCCTGCTAGGAAACATGTATGCACCAAAAATTTCAATAACATGGAAGGTCACTATGTTGCAACCAAAAAATCCTTGTGCCTTGCTAGTAGTGACATAGCGCCTGGCCTGAAAATGTGAAATATGGTGGGGCCCAATCATGTGATGTCACAAAAAGGATTAGAGTATTAAATTATTTGCCAGTTCAATAGGACACTTCCAAGTCATCAATGACATGGACCCACACCCAAGTCAAAAGAGTAGATGAGAGATTATGAATGTTGGATTAAATCAAATCAACAATCATCGCCAACTCGCTATAGAAAATTGTGAGCTGTTTACTCAACCCGACATGGAAACTAAAGGACCCACCACAATTGTATAAATTTAATGTAGTTTCTTCATCATTAGATCAAGCTCAAATCAATAGTAATCACTTCATTGCTATGGGGAGTTGCTCAGGTTTTAAGGATAGTGACATAGAAAGCAAAGTGAATGAAGGGGGGACCCACCATAGTTGTATTGAATAATGAATCAAATGCCCACCATCCGATTGGGATGGAATCAATGGTTGTCAATATGTCACATAGTCAACATGCTTACTCTTTATGCATAGCAATGTAGAGACTCAACAACATGTGTCCTCGAGGATTAGTGGGTCTAATTTGTAATGCCAGTGGTGAAGAAAAAACATATGTGGGGAATTTTCAATGGATTGACTTCTAGCATGGCAAGAAGAAAACAAGTCATCCCTGTTTCCACGCCTAGATCATCAGATTTTATGAGATCAATGGTGAAAATTTAAATGTAGAAGGTGGTGCCACTTTATTTCCCTTACAGTTCATTAATGAGGAATGAAAGCTTCACATGCGAGCAAAAAATAGAATATATTGTAGAAGCTCTTGCCATTTCCATCCCATGCAAACAAGATTTCAAGGTTCCAAAGTAGAAGAAGTTAGTGAGAATTTGTATTGGCCTTGATTGAAATGTGAAGCAATTTTTGTTTGTTAGTAAGACAATGCAAAGTTACAGAGAAGAATAAGCAAAAAATAAAGTAAGTCCCTATGTTCTATACTCTTTGTAGCAATTTAGTTTTTTGTAAACTATATTCAGTATGCCTCCAAAGAAGGTGTTCTCTGGGCAGGAAGATTATTTGGCTAGGAATATCCATGGCAACCTTCTTGAATTGCTCCCTAAGTCTACAAATGAAACTATGAAAGTGAAAAAGTTAACATCGTTAAACTCTAGGCTCAAAATTATAGATGGGTTATATGATAAGGGAATTGAGTTAGGGATGCCAAGATTTCTCAAATAAGGCTTTCACTTTTTAAAAAATGGTTTTCTAAAAGGAATTTATTTGCCCCACATGCAAATATCTAGAACTTTGACTTAGGAAAGCTAGTAGTTCCTAGTGCTTTTATGTGTTATGACCTCTTGGAGGGTATTGCAAAAAATTATGATCAGGAAATCATAGTAGTAAGGAGAGTTGATGGCGAGCCTTTGGTCACAATTAGCCCTGAGGAGATTCAAGAGGCATTTGCTCTAGAACCTTTGATAAAATATCATGTACCCATTAACCTACAAGAGTTAGAAAAAGAATATTTAGCAAAGAAGGATGTAGTTAGGCAGGGTGCACTGAGGACACATATAGGCACAATCAAAACTTTTCTAGCAATCATAGCTTCCTCTAGGGAACCTTTCAAGAAGGGGTATTTCAATGTTTGGGTTGTTGAGGCATACATGACTTTGTGTAGAGTTTTTGGTGAAGATGAACAAGATTTTATGCCCATAAGTTTTATGTATATGATCACTTAGATTTCCTCTTTTGTTGTGGATGTTATTTTTGATTTTTCCTCCTATATAGAAAAATAAATTCATACTGGCCTAGTAGGGATTGCAAAGGGCAAGGTAGATAAAACTTTTGGTCATTATTCTTTGTTGATGCATATGTTTCTTTTCAAAGGAGTATCATATTTTGGTAAAGAAATGATTTTAAATAGAGAACAGGAGGGAGAAGCACTGCCAGTTACATTATGGAGTGTAGATATGACCTGGGATGCTGAAAATGCTAGTTTTGTTAGGTTTGATAGATACTTTGCTTCAAAATTGAGGTGCCTTTTATCAAGTGACAATCCCAGAGTTCCTAAGGCACTGGTAAGTCTTATCAGGCCCATGGATAATCCTATTGGTTTGAAAGTTTCACATAATTTGGGAGACATTATCCCATACTCTGTTTCCATTTTTATTAGGATTTATGGTTTTAAAGGAACCCCTCATGTATTTCCCTACCATGTTCCATTAAATATAGGGGTAGCTAAATTTTTGTGGAAGCTAGGAGGATTGGAGGAAACTTATTTGTTGAAAAGGAAAAGAGGGTCAATTTTCCCAACTTTCATTGTAGCCCACCAATTTGTGATCACAAAAGGGGGTTGGCTTTTTCTTTATAAAATTTTAGACTAGTATAAGATGGCTGTGTTTCATTTCCATTTTTGTGACACTGAGGTATTCTATGACTTGGCCTTTAGGCACAAAATCAAGCATGGTAAAATAAAACATGAGCCATATTACCCTAAGGACATAATAAGAAATGAGTTCCTCTTGCAAGAGCAAGAAACCAAGAAAGAAAAGTGAAGGGTTTTCTCTAGGGTTTTGGAGTTTATAAATTGTTTTGATGAATATTATAGTCCTCTAGATAATGCCAACATAGAGGTAGATAGGATAAATAAACTCATGATTACTTTTCCTAAAATAATAGAAACTATGAATGAGAAAAAATGATTTTTTATTAATACTTATCTAAATAAGGCCAAAGAGTTTATGAGGAGATTGACATTCACCCCCAATCTAGGGGTAGGATAATTGATCGTCTAGAAAAGGTTAGGCTATAATTTAATCCAAAATAAGAAGGCCAATGTGGATAAGGGGAAAAAAAAGTAGCATCCACTAGTGTTGCCTTAGAAGAAAGACCTGATAAACCCTCTCCTAAGAGGCAAAAAAAATGAAAGAAAAAGGCCTTCACATTGAGTAAGATTCACCTATACAATCCCCTTTGTAGATTGGCAAGGAACAATTTACTCAAAGATAGATTGAACAACTAGGGTCCCAAGGAGGGAATTTTATCACCTAGGAAAAGTTAGATGAGGGAAACCCCCAAGAGTCCCCTATGCCAAGCCTTGAGTTCACAGTGGCAAATTTTAATGGAAGGAAACTAGAACTTGTGATAGAGTAGGCCAGTCATCAATTTTTGTTAGATGACAGTTTTGTTAATTCTAGAGCCTTCCACCAATTTGCATGGAGGACAAACATAGGAAAATATGAGTAGAGATGCAATAAATTAAAGGATGAGCATCCAAAGACTAAAGATGCAGCCATTTAGACACAAATAAAAGATGAAATGATAAAGGAGTTTCAAAGCCTGATCCCTAAGGAAGGGAGAGAAATGGTGAGAGCATTGGGTGTTCTATTGCTTCCCAATTGGGATATAGTAGATGCCCTAATTTTTATATTTATGTTTCAAATAAGTTAGAGACATTGGACCAAAATAAAAAAGATATCTCAGGTGCTAAGTTTAGTATAGACCAAGCTACTTTGGTTATTTGGTCCATAAGAAAAGCATCCAAATAAATGACTTTGCAATCAGATAATACTGGGCTAATTTTTAATTTGATTTTAAAAAGAGTAGAGGATACAACTTCTATAGAGGTTGCACATTTGAATGTTGGAACATCTCAATTAACTTTGGCCACTACAAAGAAAGATGCGAATAGGAGATTGGAGTTGCAAGCCAAGTGTGAGAGAGTTTTGGAGGCATATAATATAGAAGTTTAGAAAAGAATTGAACTTGAAAATAAGGTAATGGGGAGGTCTTCTAGGCCAAGAATCACATATGCCCATCCTCTAGTGGAACCTTTTAAATCCACTCTTCTCATAGAAATACCAGAGACTCCACAAAGGCCATAGTACTACATAGCTAAAGACTTTGAAGAAGAAAAGAGAAAACTATTGGCATTGCATGTAGAGTTGAATGTACAATATAAAGACAAATTAAGAAAGGTTGTCATGTATCTGGTAGACAAAATTGAATGGCCAATGTTCTATGAACAGCTAGCTAGGGTTTTAAGCATATGGGAAGAAATGAAGGCCAATGAAGAGACTTTGAAACCCATTGTTAATAAGTGTGGTAAAAGAAGAAAAGAAATTACCTTTTTGTGTTACTTTGTCATAAGGTCTTCCCATGACCATAATGAAAAAAATATTTGATGTTGCCAATGATTTGTTAGATTTTGATGATAGAAGAGTTGCATTAAAATTGAAAATTGTTGCTTATCTAAGTATAAAAGTGAAAAGTTTGATTTCTTCCCATGTGCTCTGGATAGAAAAAATAAATTAAAGAATAAAGATGAATGGGCCAAGGAATTGGATGACATGTTCTATTTGAGAATGAATAAATTCATTAATGAAAAAGGGCATGCATAGTGGGCCACCACAATAGAGGAATTGGTGAAGGTCTAGTTAGTCTTTGATTCTTTAAAAAAAGATGTTGTTATTATTGAAAAAGAAGCTAAGTATGTGGTTAGGAAGAAACATGACATATTGCACTTCAATTGGTCAGATGATAAACTTTTTGACAAGTGGATGGTAGATATTGCTTTCGGTGAATAGTTGGAAGAAGTTGAGACTGATGATGAGGTGTGAGAAGATGAAGTACAAGTCATTTATACAATTACACAAGGTCAGAGGGAAGAAGAAGATAAAGGTAGGCAACTAATTTCAATTTCCGGTCCAGAGGCCCAGGATGTTGACATGATAGAGGAAGAAACAAGAATAAAAGTACTTCTATTAGTCCATGATGAAAATAGTGAAAACCCTTTAGTTGAGATTGATTTGTAATTGCTAGAAAAAACTTCAACATTGGCTAATCTAGTAGCTACATATACTGAAGATTCATAATAGCAGCCAATCAAAAAATTAGTAGCATGTGAAGATGTAATAGAAATGGGACCTACCAAAAGAATAATATGATGTATTACCTTTCTGTTAAGAAAAATGTAAATATCTTTTATTTAGAGGGACAACTATCCTTTTCTCCTAGCTTGAAGCTTTTTGCATCTCACCATATATAAGTGAGATTGTAAGGCTAGAGAAAGGGTTTGATCTTTTTAACTTTCTAGTTTTATTAAGTCTATCCTATCCAATACTCTTGATGTATACTTGTGATTTTTCTTTCTTGCAAATTTGAAGAGAATACACTAGTTTAGTAGGATTTAGCTGTCCTTATTCTGAGTCATTCTGAGTTTTATGCAATTGTATACAATTTTCAAAGAAAGTTAATGAAGAACATGAATTGTCCCCATTTATGTTCTCTTTGATGATTGTCTCCAATCCTACTATATGGCTATTTTGAAGTTATAGAAGCAGAAGCTTGTCCAATTGAATGCAATTAATATTAAATTGTATGTCAATTCATTATTTCTTTTAATTCAATCAATTAAGTAAATTCTTTAGTGATATGGATGGGATTGCCATAAGTAATAGGATATATGTTGGTAAGTATGAGATCCAATGAGAGCTATTGATAGTATTGGTTATAATGCAATCAATTAGATCTAGCAATTGAATAGACTTTGAATTCCCAATGGATAAGGCACTAATTTGATTATTTTAATTTGAATAAGGAAAATCATAGATAAGCATGAAGTTCATTTTAAAAATCAATTTTATTTTATTGTGCAAGGTCGTAAATGCTGGTCAGCACTCGTTTGCATTTGATTTTGGAGTCTTAGATAGCTACTATTTCCCAAAATATTTGTAAACCTAAGGAGAATTATGACAAATCTGCTTATGAGGGATGTATATCACCTGAAAATGTCTAGGAATGGATAAGGAAGGTTAGAGATAGAAGATGAGAATTAGAATGAAACTAATAGGAATCTCATACAACAAGATTCATTTAAATCACCCCCTAGGTACACCCACTTTGGTTCTACAGAGCCTAAAGAGTAGAAAACTAGTCTCAATTTTGTTGAAGTTGGATCTAAGTAATATACATTAATAAATGTTAATGAGAAGTAGCTAATTCCTAGATTTGTGAGTATTATTGTCTTGGTATTGAGCTCTTTTTGCTTAGTAGTTGAAAAAAACCAACACATAGCATCATTTTTAGACTAGATTGAATGCTAATGCTTCCTCAATGGGGGAGTGTCCATAGTGAATAGAGTTAAAAAAGGGATCTTGGTAAATGTTAATTGGTATACAAAAGTGTCTTTAATCACTTGAGTTGTTTGTGGATTTATATTCAAAATTGTAAAGAAATAGACCTGCTTGTGGTCATGTTGATTAGATTTTAAAGAAAATTGAACCATATGTGTACTATCTTTGACATTGATCTCAATGGGGGAGAAGTGTTGCAATAAAAGATTTGCATGAAGAAAGATTTGACTGATGAAGAGACTTGTTGGTATTCTTGGAACTAGATGTTTTTCATCTATGTTGCCATCAATGCCAAAGAGGGAGATTGTTAGCATGAATGCTGATGCTATGGGGGGAATTGTAGAACATTGCTATTATGTATTTATAACTGCCTTTGTCATTGATGAAAACATAGTAATAAGTTTCTAAAAGATTGACAAAGCAATCGACTCTGATTTCTGTATTGAGGAAATTATATTACTTATCTTCTTATGCATAGTTACCAGCATGTATTACATTGTGTATTTTCTATATAAGCAAGTGCACAAAGCCTGAATTGATAGTGTATGAAAGATATGATTAATTTATGGAGAACCATATAGAAATAGAATATTAGGAAAGTAGTTCTTATTGCATAATTGCTACAACTTGTTACAATTGTAGAGAAAGGCTGTGCAATGAAATAAAAATAGTTTACTAATTGTGGATGACATCAGAGAGTGTGCATGTATAGAAGTCACACGTGTAAAAAATTGTGTATAACTATGAGTTGACAACATTAATTAAAGATGTTTTTTATTTAATTAACATATGATAATGAAGTATGAGGCCAACTCAAGGATTTATTAATTAAGTGTGGTATAAAGGAAAGATGTTTTCTGTATTTTAGAGACATGGAAGCAAAGAAGATTTGTGAATTACTAAGTAGTAGAGAAAATTGACATACTAATGTGTGTAAGTAACCTTAAGGGTTATTATTACTAATCACAGAGTTTCAAATCTGATTGCATGATCTGAAGGTAAAGAAGTTTGATGTACTGGATAGAGGAAGAAGTAAAAGCCTATTACACATCTATTATTCTAAAAGGAATAGTACCTAGATCAATTGGATAGTGGGTTCATTGGTCTCATCCTGAAGCTATTTGGACAATGGGTTTAGCTACCTTCCATAACTCCTAACAAGGTTGGCACAACTCCTAACAGAGTTGGAATCTCCTAATAGGGATTCAAAGTCTCCTAACAGGGACTCTTTTTACTAAATATTGTAATAGACTCCTAATAGGGTCCATCCTCTAACAAGGAATATTCATATTAGTACATCATTTTGTGGGCATCATTCCCACCAGGGTTTTCCCTCTAATCAAGGGTTTCCCTAGTCAACACATCTAGTGTAATTGCTTATGTGCGTCTCTTTATGGTTGTTGTTTACTTTGAATGGACAAGATTTTTTAAGAGGTTAAATGTTTAAATTCTCATATAACTGATTCACCCCCCACCCCTCTTAGTTATATCGATGAACTATTATTTCTAACAGTGCAGTCGATAGTACTTCTCTAGCTCTCATGTCGCACATAAAAAGATCTCTTTCTTCCTTGGTACAAGTTTCCAAATCCTTTTTAGTAACAATTTTCTTTGTTGATTTTTTCAAGATCCAATATCCCAACCCATACACAATAGATTTGTCTTCATCTTTTCCTTCCAGTTGTCATAATTTTTTCCGTTGAACTTTGGACTATCTTTTTGTAACACCCCAAAATTGGCACATTGCCATATTAACCAATTCTAGTCTAATCAATTATTCCTAAGTCCTATTTTACTAGGGAATTCTAATTCTGATAATGTCTACTCAACCTAAGTGTCAAATGCAGAAAATCATTAATCTATAATAATCATTTACTTTAATTACTTCCTAAATATCTATTAAATTGGCTAAATTAACCTTTTAATTGAATTAATTGAATTATAAGTGTTCATACTTTAATTAAATTAAATTCACCCCTTTAGCTAATGTATAAAGGAAAATAAACATATTTGATTTAATAAGATATTTCTTCTTTTTAATTAATGAATTTAATTATTCAATTAATTAAAATTTATCCATTTATGAGGTCATATTCTATTGTATTAAATTAAATATTCTCTCCAATCTTCTCTTCAGTTTAGAAATGGAAACTCTGGGTGAACTAAAATCAGAAAAGGGATTAAATTAGTTAACTCCTTATTCCACTCCAAATTAAATCAGTTAACTCCTTTTTAGACTCAATAGCAATTAGTTACTTCCTTAAGGAATTTTCCATTATGAATGAGTCTCACCTTCAATTTGGATCATCCATTTTGATTAATCTCGACTGTTGGTTGATTCTGGGCTTCTATTTAAGAAGCCTTCAATTCCTCATTAGGGAGTTTGATTTGAATTTGTATCAAACTTATGCTGGAATATCTACTCATTTTCTCTTGCATTCTTAGCTTAATATTTACTTATATCAATCTCATATAGTTTAACAATGCATCCATTTAGATTAATTGTTCTTTCTTATTCTTAGAATAACCTTGCATACATATAGATTAATTTGTATTCTCATTTAGCTATAAAATCCTTCATTCTAGAGGTCTGGTTGCCTACTTCTCATTCTGAGAGCAAAGGAAAAAACCTTCTAGTTAGAAGGTAATAGGTAGAACTATTAGATTATTCAGTTTGATAATCTCATATTCATTCTAGGATGATCTTTTAGATCATGACTTTGTTGAGTGTGCATGAGGAATTGAGGCCCAAATTCCACATATACATTTCTAGTACCCATTGTGGGGTCGATAAATCAATTTTTCTAGCCTCATTTTGATTTTTTCATGTTCGTCCTTATAGTTTTCCAGATTTTTGCACAAGAAATCTCATTTTTGCATGAAGAACTAAAGATTTTTCATTTTCCTCCACACTTCCTTACTCAAAAAAGTGCATAATCATGTGGATTCTTATGTGGTGCACATCATTTCTTCACGTGGGTTTGTACATGATTTCATGTAGAATTTTGCAACAACAATGCAAAATACAATTTTTCAGATTCTAGTTTATTATGATGTTTGACTAATAGTTTTCTCTGAAGCATTTTCTTATAGATTTCTATTTTTATAAGCTATTTTATGGGTATAAAAAAGAACAAAAAGGGTTAAATTTTATTTTCCCATAGTTAAGCTTTCATTTGACTAATGGTATTTTTTGAAGCATTTTATTTTTGATTTCTAGTTTTCAAATAGCTTGACAATGGTTTGCAAGATGCATGTCAAAGACACCTTATCAAAAAACTTGAAACAAGTACTAATTGTGTGATTGTAGGATGCTTTTTCAAAGATATTCATGTCGAAGACTCATTTCAAACCCCCTTAAAATGTTGTGTTTCCTTTATTTCTTTCCACACATAGTATAAATAGGGCTTGTGAACTTTGTAGGGTGCAAGACAAGGGAATAGGGGAGTATGCTCTTTACCACTTGAAAGTGATACCCAAGGGTAAATCATAAACCTAGGAGCCTCTGAAAGATGGTACCTGAGGGAGGCAAGCAAGTTAGTGGTTCTCCCAAATGAAGCCTTTAATGAAGAGATGATGATTTCCTTTTAGGGGATCAAAGTCTTGGAATAGGCCAAGGTGGGATAGATTAAGCTAACTCAGTGATTAACATATCTTGCATGTTTGGGAAAGGTAATGAGGTAGAGGAGTATGCTCTTTCCCCTTGAAGGAAATCAAAAACTTGAACCCTTAAATCTGAACCACTAGTTTGAGTCAACTTTTAAAGGGCTTTCTAGAGTGATACAACCTCTAGGAATGGCCCAAGTGAGGACACACCTTTCGTTGGAAATTCCACCTCACTATAGTAAAAAAGCTTTGTAGAGTGAAAGACTCCAAAGCTATATTAATTTCCTCTTCTTTATTCTGATATCATATATCAAGAAGAGGCTCTATGAACTGCACTAGTTGACACTAGCCCTAGTTTTGCTCGTCAAGTGTGTGCACTTATAGATGCTAGTGTGGGCTACTAGCATCAACTTCACTTGTGAAGCCACCAGGGGTTAATATGAATGGAAGCCAAGTAAAAATATCTTAGATAGTTGCTACCAGATTCACCTCTGAAAGGGGGCATAATCTTTGTTCAAGGAGGGGAAGAATCTCTCCTATAGAACTCACCATAGGCATATACTTGGGCATTGGAAGGTGGTATATGTGCTTGACCCCTGCCACAAGGGTGTTCATTTAGCATATATGCTATTGAGCCCTTGCAATACACCAAAAATATGGGTGCTCTCTAGTGGAGTGACACAACTATGTGAGGTGAACACATGCACATAAGTTGTGGGACAAAGGTCTTTCTTCCTCTACTAATTTTGGTTATAGGGATACAAGTGTGTTTTTTATTGAGTCTTAAACTTGTCAAAACCTATCAAACAAATAAAAAGGTCAAGACTTCCCCATCCCTCTAAGTTTCTTTGCCCTTAGTTGGATTGTTTGCAACTACTACTTACTTCTTGTGCTATTTGAAAACAAACTATCTTTTTGAAACTAAAATGTTGTCAAAAGTTTGAAAATGATCTTAATACTTGTTTGAAATTTTTCAAAAAAATTAACAATCTATCTAGAATCATCTAAGACTTGCAAAATCCCTTCAAAATTCAGTCTCTTTGTTAGTCCAGTCCTTGTTTTCATGCCTATTTTTCCAAAATTTTGCACTAGAATTTTTTGTTTAGCATTTCTTTGCACAACCCTATCCAATTTTTTGCATAGTTTTGTGAGAATCTCTATGTGAGATCTTGAAATTTTTTCTTGTTGTTAGATTCCTATATTTCTATTAGTATAGCACATTCTTGCATGGATATGCATAGGTCCTTGCATGAGAAATCTTTGCAAAACTTGCTATTTTGAATCTTCACTTGGATCTCTGTGTCTTTTCACGCGGTTCCCTGGGAATCCTCACACAAAATTTTTCCTGTGAACAATAACTTTTTTCTATCATAGCTACCTACACTCTAAATCTAGTTTGTTATCTACAACATTGTACCTCTTGTCTATTTGAAAATAGTGTCAAATAGCAGTTTCTTTCTTAGCTAATGACTTGTGACCTACACACAAACTAGTATTTTCTGTTGTTTATTTTGTCCTTGGTCTCTTGTGCTTGTCATACTTCATGTCATGATAGTCATACTCTCTGGTTGTTCTATCCATTACTCAGACAACTCATACCTTAGTATACAATACACTTATCTTTCTTTTTGAGACTACGTTCTAGTGTGGTCCCTATTTAAGATTTCACTTTTTTTTCTTGTATATGACTGTGGCAACAAGAAGTAGAAACATGTTTTATCCCCTTAGTCCTAGATGAGGTAGAGTTATGAGTCCTAATCATAGTAGAGGTCACTTTTCAGTTCACACACTATCTATCTCTAGTTCATCTAGTGAGGAATCTTCATGATCTCCCTCACTTGTCAAATCATCTGATGTTCAGAGAAGATTCTTTATAAACTTGCAACAAACTAGGAACTCCTTGTATCAAGAGGACCCTAAAACTAGCAAATGTCATATGTCTCCAAAAAATATAGTTGAAATCTTATTTAGACAACCTTTTCAACCAAAATACATTGAAACTTATTACACTCCTACAATGGTTGATCAAGAACCTGACCATGGAGAACAAAGTAGAGACCAAGATCAACATAGGAATGAAAAGCATAAAGAACCTCTCTTTACTGATGAGAATGAAGAATAGGTAGAAATACTCCTTGATCATATCGAGAAATGTCGTAGGAACAAAAAATTCGAAAAGGTCATGAAAATTTTGCTTAACAAAGAGAAAGAGAAATACTTTCTCAAACTTTCCTAAGAGGGAGCCAAGCTAGCTCATCACTTTTATGTTGAAACTATTATTACACCTAAATAGGAAATTGAAACTTCCAAATTGCAAAAGTAACTAAAAATCATGCAAGACTAGTTAGCTCAAATGATGTGTGATAAAGAAAAACCTACAAAAATATACACCTCAGATGCTCTTTTTCCATTTCCTGCTCTTTTTCCATTTCCTTTTGATAAGATTATAGACATGCCTTCCTTTCCGATAGGAGTTAATTTATCTAAGTACAATAAATACTTTGGAACTACCGATCCCAAGATCATCTACAAGAATTCAGTGCCTTGTCTATGGAATTTATGCATAATTAGACATATATCATGTATCTATTCCCAAGAAATCTAGGTTCTTAGGCTATGGAGTGGTTCTCACACTTGCTTATTGGTATCAAAACATTTGATGATATTGCTAACTTCTTTGTCCAATATTACTCTCACAACATATAACACCCAATTAACATTTGAGATTTGTGCAACTTTAAATAGAGAGTTGGTGAACCTTTCCTCACATTCCTTTAGAGATGGAGACAACTTTACACCAAATACTCATGTAAAATCCCAGAAATGGAGAAACTTGACATTTTTATGTATAATCTCCTATCTAATTTTTGGTATAGAGTTCAACTTCAAGGTCCACATGCCTTTGAAGACATGGTCACACAAGCTATCTAAATAGAGGAATTCATGGTTAAAAGGGTGAGCTAACCCTTCAGAAGGACACTAAACAAGGGTCAACCTCTAATAAGGACAAGTCCAAATATGTGGACAAAAATTGAGAAGTTATGCATGATAGAGTTGTTGACAACATTACTCCTAAACCTACCAATGCAATTTTCAATCTTATAGATAGTCTTAAAGCATCCAAGAGTGTTGAGAAACCTCCTTTTGATAATAAGGTGTCTAGAAAAAAACTAAGGAACTCATGGGCTATACACCCTAAATAAGATTTTACACCTCTTGGTGAACCTTTGGATGCGGTTTACAAGATCTTGTTATAAAACAAACTCATTTCTCCATTGGATAATTCTCAACCTTATGATCCATAACCATGACCACCATGGTGGAATGTGACATAATTTTGTGAATACCACCAAAAAAAAGGTCATAAAACTAGCAAATATATCAACTTGCATCACAAAATCCAAGACCTAATCAATGATGGTGGCATTGTTGTGGATGGACAAATCAAGAACTTGGATCACAATGCTTTCAAGGAGCCATTCCCTCAATACAAAAAAAGAGAAAACTTGAAACCAAAACCTAACAACAAGGTCAACTATATGTACTCTAATGATGACGATGAGATAGTTTAGATGGTGGAACCAATAGGTGTTGAGTATTGTGACATTATCACCATCAAGGGTAAACAAGACAAAACTAAACCTAAGACACCATTTGTCTTAAGGAGTCCTACTTCCAACACATCTAACAATGAGTCATCATAAACCTGTGCCAACATTGTTATGCATTCTCATGCCAAGTTAGTACTAAAAGGCCCTATGACTTCTACTTCTCAGATAGAACAATACAAAGACAAGCCTCTTGCTAGTCCATCTGGAAAAGGAACAAAACTTGTGACTGCTAGCTATAGTATCCTCGATTGGTTACAATGAAAAAATGCTCATATCATGGTCTTTGAACTACTTTAAATCTCACCTGTTCATAGGCATATTCTTGACAAAGCCCTCATTGAGGAAGATGTTCCTCAAGATCTTTATCTTTAGAGGTTCCAATCTATGGTAGGTCATTTAACTTCAACTTTCTATATGTCCTTCTCTGAGGAGGATGAAAATTCATTGAATCATTTACATAATCAACATCTACACATTGAGGTCATGATACACCAAAAATGTGTTCAATGTGTGCTTATTGATAATCAAGCTAGTTTAAATACTATCTCTACTGCTCTACTCAGACAATTAGAATATTTTGAAGAGTCCGTTGACCCTCATCATAAGATAACTATCAAAGTGTATGATGAAGTTGAGAGAAAATATTTGGGTCTTGTTATGTTACCTATTCGGGTTAGTCCTATCAAAAAGGATGTCACTTGTCAAGTCTTGTACATTCCCTTAGCTTACAATATTCTATAAGGAAGACCATGGATACATGAGATGTGGGTTGTACCTTCCACTTATCATCAATGTGTAAAGTACCCATTTCATGGCTCTGAAGTCACTATACTTGCAAATACTAGCTATACCTATAACATGCTAAAATTTATTTCAAACTTTGTACCTACTAATAGAGAGTCTATAGATTATCATGATAACAAGCTAAAGAAAATCGAGTAGTCACTAAAGCTAAAAGAAGCTAGAATGGGTGAATATCACATAGAACCCATTCTATCTTTGACATCTCTTCCTAAATCTCCCTGTCCTTATGGTAGACCATTTGAAGTGAAGAGACCTTTTTTGTTGAAACCTCAAACTAGATATAATGGTACATTTGTCAAATCTATTGTCTCTGTTGAGGAGGAAAGTGAAAATAGAGCTATTGTTGCATGGATCTACAAAGAGGAAAATCTAGTTGACCTCATAGAATAGTCTCATGAAATTACTCCTAAGAAGTATGGTCTAGGTCATAAACTCATGAAATAATTTGGATACAAGGGAATTGGTCCTATTGGGTGCAATAAAAATGAACTAATTGACCTTGTTAAAGTGATAGCTACGAGGAACTAAGATACATCTGGTCTAGGCTTCAAGAAGATTCCCTTTTATCTAGGGATCAAAAAATTTGTACCAGAACCTAAAAATTTGTTTGAAAATGAGTCACAAGTTGAGTTTTATGACCTTGAAGATAATTCCAACAATGAGGACCCTTATCCTTATCCTATTTCTAATGATCTTGCTAAATTCTTTGCTAAACTTAATGATATTGTACCATGTGTCAGCACCATGGATGGTGATAGTGTTTCTTCTGATGATACTACTGATTCACACATACTGAATAAGAAAAAGGAGAGTCTAGTCATGCTATACATGTTGAGTATCTTTGTAAAAATCTAGATGATGGAGAGTTTTTCCCTATCACTGTTAGAGAATTTTATAGTCTATCACCATGTAGCACAAATTCTCAAGAATATGAATTCAACTCCCTCTTAGAAGCAACTACAGATAAAGATATAGATTAATTTCATGTCTATGAAAACCTCCTTGAAGTAGGTTAAGCATCTAGGGTTAGGTTGGATGAGTCTTATCCAACTGGTTTCATCAAGTCTTTGATTAATGACATTAGAACTCAGAGGTATTAGAAAACACTTACAAGCAATGCCGCTTTAGGTCTCAAATTACTTGTTCAAGCATTTGATGATTATACTATGAATGCTATTGAACCTACCACATCTCTTTCACTCACCTATCCTAACCTCATAGACTAGAATTCTAAGGCATCTACTGAAGTCCCTACATTCCAAAATGACTATGATCTTGCCTATTACTTAAACACTTTTAAACTTGTAATATCTTCCTCTAGTGAACAAAGTGTCAACATGACTAAACTTGACATCAAATATCTTAGTCATTCAATCAAAAAGAAAAGAAATAAAAGGTATGATGGTGAAAACCACATTGTGGTAGTGTTAGAACCTAAAAAAGTAAAGACAAAAGACATATCCATGGTGAAAACCTCTCTGAGGTATCTGCAGATGAGATATTTGATGCACTTCCTAGTCATTTTTAGGAAAGATCATCGGTGCTAATAGAACCAACACAGCTGATCAACTTGGGAAAAAAGGAATAACCTCACATGGTACATCTTGCATAGTTACTATCTCTAGAGGAAAAAGAGGAATTCATTGCTTTCTTCCAAGAGAAAAAGATAAACTTTTCATGGACATAATCAGACATGTCAGGATTAGATCTTAATCTCATAATGCATGACTTGTCTATTACACTAGGAATTAAACCAGTAAAACAAAAACTTAGGAAAATGCATCCTCATGTTGCATTACTAGTCAAAACTAAACTATAAAAGCTCCTAAAGGTTGGTTTCATATGTTCTATTGATTATGCTGAATGGTTATCAATCATTGTTCTAGTCTCCAAGCATGACAAATCTATCAAAGTTCGTATAGATTTTTGAGATCTAAACTTAGCATGTCCGAAGGATGATTTTCCACTACCTAACATTGATATGATAGTGGACATGATAGCAGGATAAGAAATGTACTCACTCGTGGACAAATTTTCTAGTTATAATAATATCAAAATTGCACCAAAAGATCAAGAAAAGATTACCTTCACTTGTGCATGGGGAACTCTATTGGAATGTGATGCCATTTGGCTTGAAAAATACTAGTGCTACATATCAGAGAGTAGTTACTACAATTTTTCATGACATGATGCATAAAATAATGGAAGAATCTATAGATAATACTTTGGTTAAGAGCACAAAATGCAACACTCACCTTCATCATTTGGGACCTATCCTAGATCGCATGGAGAAATTTAGTCTGAGACATAACCCCAAGAAATGTGCATTTGGGGTAACATCTGGGAAATTGCTTGGTTACATTGTGTCTACAAAAGGAATTGAGGTTGATCCAGAGAAAGTTCAAACCATCATGGATATGCCTCCACCTCATAATATTAGTTAGATGAGGGGCTTACAAGGAAGACTTCAATCCATTCATAGATTCATCTCATAGCTAGCAATTAGGTCACAACCTTCTACCAAATCTTTGCATAAAGGCATGAAATATAACTAGAGCCAAGATTATGAATAGAGTTTAACATAGATAAAGAAATACCTTGCTCATCCACCGATCTTGATGCCTCATATTCATGGGAAGCCTCTTATTTTGTACATCTCAGCAATAGAAACATCTCTAGGTATCTTGCTAGCTCAAGGAGACAATAATAATAAGGAAAGAGATTATTTACTATTTGAGTTGCACACTAATCTCATATGAAATGAACTATAGTATTATCAAGAAATCTTACTTGGTAGTCATCTTTTCTTCCCAAAATCTACGACACTACATGCTTGCTCATACTATGTGGCTAATTGCTAAAATTGATCTACTAAAATATTTCCTCAGCAAGGTAGCTCTAATAGGGAGGTTGGCTAAGTGGGTCATGATCTTAAGTGAGTTTGATATTTAATATGTTGAGAAAAATGCTATCAAAGGAAAAGCAATTGTTGATTAGTTAGTAGAGGCACCAATGTAGAGTCTTCTTCCACTACACATTGACTTTCTTGATGAATCAATTCTAATCCTTACACACCAAACTTGGGTAATGTTCTTTCACAGTTCTTTCACACAATAGGATATGGTGTTGGGCTACTGTTCATAACACCTTAGAAGTATTCACTGCCTAAGGCATATAAGATTTTGTTTCCTTGTACAAAAAAAATCAAAAAATATTAAGCTCTCATTAATGATATGAAGATGGCAATTGAATGGAGAGTAGATCAACTGAATAGCTTTGGTGATTCATAGCTCATAATCAATTAGGTTAATGAAATATATTAGATAAAGGATGAGAATTTGATACCATATAAATACATGGTAGGTGACATGAAGAAATACTTTTCTCATATCACTTTTCAACACATTCCTTGGGGAGACAACAAAGTGGATGATTCCATGACTACTCTTGCTTCCTTGTTACAGATGGCAAAGAATGATCTTCAACATGAATTCCTGGTGGAAAGGTTACTCTACCCTACCTATGATACCCATGAATCTCAAATGATCTATTCTATTATAGGACATGATTTATCCTACTACCACCATATATACTCCTATTTGCATGACCAAACCATTTTAGATGGTCTAACTTAGAATGAAAAATGTCACCTTATCTGCAATGCTTCACGGTATGACATAATTTATGATGACTTGTTTAGGAGAGGTCTTGATGGAACACTCCTTAGGTATCTAGAACTTGATGAGTCCAAATGTGTATTAATTGATGTCTACGAGTCCATTTGTGGATCTCACTCTAACAGCTTGACACTAGCTTGTAAAATTATTAGAGCTAGTTACTATTGGCCTAATATGGAGAAAGAAGCAATCAAATATGCCAAATCCTATAAAAAATGCCAGCTTCATGGGAATATAATTTATTCTCTAGCTAGGGAGCTACTTCCAACTGTCGTGCTATGGCCATTCCAACAATGAGCCTTTGATCTTGTGGGTCAGATTCACCCATCTTTTTTAAATGGACACAAGTTCATTATTACAGCTATAGACTACTTTAATAAGTGGGTAGAGGTAGTACCTCTCTTTATAGAAAATGACAAAATTATAGCTCTGTTCATCATGAATTACATCATATGTAGGTATGGTGTACCTTCCTCCATTATTAATGACAATTGAGGATAGTTTAAAAATAAGGATCTTAAGGAGTTAGGCAAAAAGTTCAAAATTATGCAACACTGGTCTTCTATCTATTATCCTCAGCATAATGGTCAAGCAGAGGCATCTAACAAGGTGATCCTTAAGATCTTACATCACATGGTTAGCAAATCTGGAAGGGACTAACATCTTTAGATTAATCTAGCTTTGTGGGCTTATAGAATGAGTATTAGAAATCCAATGGGTACAACACCCTTTGCTTTAGTATATAGAGTGGAAGTTGTGCTTCCCATTGAGGTTGAGATTCCTACTTTGAGAATCTCCATGAAGGGCCTCATTACTAATGATAACTATAGAATATCTCAGCTTCAATCGCTAGTATTATTTGATGAATGTCAACAAATGGCATGTGATCATCTTTGAGCTTATCAACAATGTATGTCGAGAAGTTACAATAAGAAAGTTAAGCTATGAAACTTCCAACTAGGTAATCTTATTCTCAGAAAAAACCCTAAGAATCAACAACAAAGAACATAAAAAGAGAGGTTTGAACCCAACTAGCTTCGTCCCTACATAATCACTACAGTGTTTGGATCTAGTGCTTACCAACTTTCTACAGCGAGGGAGAGGTGCTCAAGGAGTCCATCAACACTCTTCACTTGGAGTGGTTCTACAATTGATCTAGTTTTAAGAGCTCTCTGTATATACTTAAATGTCCTAAAAAATATCTAAAATTTGCAAAATATCCTAAACAATACCTAAAAATTGCAATAGATCTAGAAAAAAATCATTACCCTAGTGAAAACCTAGCAATAGACACCTTGGTAATACCAAAAACATTTGAAAAACTTAAGAAAAAAAAAAAAAAAAAGGAGAAAACTACAATTTCTTTTTTTTAAAAAGTGCCATTGATGAAAACTTGGAAAATAGGCATCATGATAGCAAAAAAAGAGATATCTGCAAAGAAGGTGAAAATCTGGTAACTAGGCACCTCTTAATTCAAATGCTATATCTTGTAATGCATCTTTTGGCTGATGTACAGTTTCTTTCCTACTTTAGTTTGCTACTTTCACTCATGTATCCATAGATTGAAGGAAACACCCTACAGTGTCATAAGAATCTCATGTGACAGTCACCAATTGTTCTAGTTGTGTCTGCGTACTATCACTCATGCCACTTTAGAGATTCCTCTCATGGAACATCTCTTGCAATAGTCACCATTTGTTCTAACTGCATCTACCTACTACCGCTCATGTCACTTTTGAGATTCCTCTTATGGAAGATTTGTCTCACATCAATCACTAGTTGTTCTAACTACATCTGCCTACCATTGCTCATGTCACTTTAGAGATTCCTTTCACATAATGTCTCTTGCAACATTCACTAGTTGTTCTAACTATGTCTACCTACTATCACTCAAGTCACTTTTGAGATTCCTCTCATGGAAGATCTTTCTCACATCAGTCACCAGTCATTCTAATTACATCTACCTACTATCACTCATGTCACTTTTGAGATTCCTCTCATGGGAGATCTTTCTTGTGTCAGTCACTAGTTGTTCTAACTACATCTTCCTACTGTCTCTTGTATCACTTTTGAGATTCCTCTCATGGAAGATCTCTCTCATGTCACTCATTAGTCTGTCCTATGTTTGTCTAGTTTCCCTTAGTTTCTTACCAAAGTTCTTATTACTAAAGATTCCTCTTTGAATTCAGTCACCCGTTGTTCTGACTATGTCTATCTATTGTTGTCACCCCACTAAAGCAATTTCTTTCATACATGTTCTAAACATTAACACTTGACATCAATTTAAAACAAAAAAATTGAACTGAAAATGATGATTTTGTTTGGGATATGTTGAGCTTTCCTTTGTTTTTTTTGCTTTCACTTTATCATGTCTCCTCAAGTAACTCAATGATGTCATTTTTGAATAGAGAAGCAAGGAATGGGGGCATGATCTATTCTTTTCTTTTTATTTATGGTTTAGTTCCAATGATCTGAAGCATACATATAAATGGGGTGTCCACTATAAGAGCCTCCATCTCATATGGGATGGTTGTGTGTACCTTGACTCCTTTTATATGGATAAATCAATGAGGTTGGCTCTTCTCCTTGCTCGTTGGAGTGAACTCTTTATGCTATAGTAAATACTAATACTTATCCTGCTAAGTGAACATATAGGTCACTGTGAGTATATCTAGCACATTTTTGTCTTAGGTTATGAATGCAAGGGTCATTGCGGATAGAAAACTTACTGATTACTTAGCATGAGAAAGATCTCTCATATGTCTACCATGTTTGCATGCAAGAAACATTCTGGTCATCCTAGTGTTTCTGCTTTGACTTATGTTAACTTGCTACATTAAAATGGACAAATGTTCTGATCATTTTGGCTTATTGTGCCTCAAATGCTTACATTTAATCCTAACAAAACTAGAAAAAATATCCTATTTATATTCCTATGATTTCAATTTCAGTGGGGATTTTATGATGTCTAGGATTTTCTACATGCTCAATGATGATAATTAGCAAAGCTTGGTAACCAAACTTAGGGTTGCATCTAATGTAGGGCTACATTTACATAAGAAAATGGTTTAATCACTAATTTACTTACATCCTTCATGATGAGGGATTGCTAGCTTCTTCAAAGTATCATGTTTCTTCATGACTACACAAATGATCAATTAATCACCCTCTTGGCTAGTTTGGTTGCTTTGTGTAACGCCCCACTCGAGAACCCAAGAGAAATAAACCTAACGTGTTATAATGTTTACTGAACTATTTTTAAAAAAAAAGTTTAAACAACATCAAGATAACATTAATGCGGAAGCAATATGAACATACACATCAAATACACATATGCAAATATAGATACAGTTTCAATTCCTCAAGAGTTCCTTTACGTTGAGTCACATTTAATAATTTTAAATTAATTAGTTTAAGTTCCAAGTACAATGTCTCAAGATCATAAAGAAGTAATAGATACATAATCGCATAAGCAAAGCATAAGTATATCTAATACAATGAAAGTACATCCAATCAATAACATCCACTGCACATGTCGCAGGGTATGTGAGAAAAGATACAATACATCAGAATACATGATAACATATATACATCATCTGAAAAGAAGTCTCTGAGATAAGAAATAAGAATGATAAAGGTAAATCTCCTGCAATGAACCTCCAACAGCTGGCAATGTGAAGGGGGACCCATATGGTAAGAAGGCACTACCTCCCGACCGTGTGGTTACCTAGTCAAGCTTCCACTCCCACCGTGTAGGGAAGATAATGAACAATCCACATATGGCTATCAAACATAAAGCATTCCTAGGTAAGGAATACCTACTAGCCAAAACTATCTCAAAGGTAACACATACTACTCAAGAAGATAAAATAATCCAAAAGTAAGAACACTCAATCCAATACTGACACCACATAACCAAACATCATACACGAACCAAGTATAAACCAAATACCAAGATCATAAGATAAAGTCAACGAAAGATAATCATCTCAAGTCAAAAGCCACATGTCAAAAGTACATCATCCATGAATCACCAATCATCATTAATGAAATTAAATAGCCATAATAAACACATTCGACAATAGATACACCACATCTAACAATAAGTACACCACCAGAGATACACAAATCTACAGAGGAGACTTAGGCTACATACTAGGGAGTGTCATCACATGGCTGCTTGAGTTACCCTGGACTGGTTACTATGAACCCCGGACCCTCAACATCACACATATGGAAACTAGAAAGCCCTCTCAAGAAGACGAGGCACTCATCTCATTCCCATCCTTAGTCTATAAAAGCACTCAAGGCATGGGTAAATCAAAAATCTCTAACTTATCTTTTTAGTGTGTTTTCCCCCCCATAAATTTTAATTACTAGGTTATCACTTATTACATAACTTGCATTAGGTTAGCCTGGTACTGACCACTTTGGGTCCCGCACCCCTATGCAAGCCACTCCCAAGTCACATACCTAGACAACCTCTCCTAAGCACATAAAAACACAGTTGTGTCCCATACCACAACACCCATAAAGATCAAACTTGGTTCCTTAACAGGCAACCTGATAACAAGATGGATCAAACTAAATCCAAATACACATAAATGCTCACAAAACAAATCTCATAAGTATAAACTCCAATTTGAATCACAAGAATCATCATAACATCTAGCCACATAATAGTATCCAAGAAATCTCACAAAACCTCTGGTGTACATCCTAGACTGGTCGACATCTAAACAACACCAAAATCCAAAAAGAAAATAGACAGTACATAGAAAACATCATAGTCTCACAGTTGGATTTGATTGATAATATATTGTTGAATTAATGTAAGGCTTCAATTTTTGTTTTCAATATAAGTTTCAATTTTCGTTTCAATGTATGTTCAAGTGTATACGATTCTCAGTATTACTCATACAATACACCCGTGTATTTGTTTGAATTAAGGTTTTAAATTTTCAGTTTAATACATGTTTTCAAGTAAGTAAGTTTTCCAGTTAACCTTCATAATTAACCCTTGCAATTAAACTCATTCTTGTTCATATAATAACATATCAAGACTTAGAAGTAATATTAATCATTTATTAAATTATTCGATTACTAAATAGAAATATTTCCCAATTCCATTAATAATTCAAATGGTTAAATAGTAAATATTATTAACCATATTAATTGCATTAATAAAATTAATAAACATTATTACATTTTAAAATTAATAAAAAAAAGATTAATAAACATAGCATATTTTTTTAAAAGCCCGCCGGCTTTATAAAGGGCCGCCGACCTCCCCATAAAGGGGCTGCCGAGCAGTGTACCCTGCTGCGCAGGGTCTGCGCCAGTAGTGATATGCTGCACCACTGCTGTCGCAGCCTGCGTCAGTAGTGGTACGCTGTACCACTGCTGTCGTAGCCTGCGTCAGCAGCGTACGGCGCCGGCAGGGGTTATAAAAAATTTCATTTTTTTTTTTATTATTATTATTATTTCTTTTTTTATAATTTCATTTTTTTTTTTTTAAAATTTATTTTATTTTATTATTATTATTATTAATTTTTTTTTTAACTAAGTCAAATTTCAATAATTTTGTTTATTAGAAGAACAACCCTTCTAATAAATTTAGATAAATTATTATATATGAAAATTTTAAGAATTGTATTATAATTCTATATTCTTTATTTTATAATATTTTTCTCAACGAACTTCATAACAATATTATTTTAATATATACATATTTGAATAACATTTACGATATTAAACTGATAGGAAAAATAAATTGAACCCTTCAAATTTTCAATCCTAAGATTTTCATTTCCAAAAACAAACCCCTTCCAAATTTAAATTTCTTAATTCCATTTTAATTCAAAACCCAAATTTCAATTTAATACTAAATTTCTTTCAGAAGTAAAATAAGGTTTTCTAAATAGTTTTTTTCAATCCCGATTCCCAGAAGAAATCAAATCGCAAAAGATTCAGAAGAAAGGTAGCAAGATTCATTCAATAAAATTTGAGAAAGCAATTTCCAACAAGCACGAAGAAGACAAAGATCCGAAAGTGTTTCTAGAATGGTTCACAAACCCTACCTTGATCTGATGCTAACAATCTGGTGAAACCCTTGCTAATCCGAACCCTTCCAAGCTTCCAAAGATTTCTTTGCTCCCCTTTCCAAAAGTGTGTTCCCTAAAAACCTGTGTGTGCAATAATCACCCAAAACCCTCTAATATAGAATCTAATTACCTTTTAGGGCTTCTGTCCCCACAACTCTAAAATAATAATTACTTTATTTAATTAATTCATTCATGCACAATTAATTTCCCTTTTAATTAAAATTATTATTTTATTATTCCTTTCATGCACGTTAAGTGAATTGTTAAATTACTTTATTTAACTTTCCACTTTACTTTAATAAATTTATAACTTTTTAAATCTCATGTGCACATTATTAAAATATCTTTATTCAAGTTCACATTTTTATCTTTTAATTAATTTTATTTTTAACTCATGCATAATTCATGCGAACTATAATCTTTATGATAATTAAATATCTTTTCACTTTTAATTTCATTTTTAGAAACTTAATTGATAAAATATTTATTAACTTAAATAACAATAATATTTAGCATTTATTTAAAAATGCACTCTAAATATATTATTATTAAATTAAATAAATATAATCACGTTCTAAATTTAAACTTTAACTTTTATCTCCAATATTTAATTCTCTCTTATTTAATTAATTAATTCATGCACAATTAATTTTCTTTTTAATTAAGATATTCTTTTATTAATCCTTCATGCACTTTAAGTGAATTGTTAAATTACTTTATTTAACTTTCCACTTTGACTTTGCTTTTAAAGTTAATTTATAATTTTAATCTCATGCGTACTTTATTAAAATACTTTTATCTTCAATTTAATTCTTTATATTTAATTAATTTCTCAATTAATTAAATATAATTAAATATTCATAATATCATAATAATTTTCCATTAAATTAAATTATTAATTTAATCTATTTATTAGACTTAATTAATAGAAATTCATCAAAGACTCACAAAACAACATACGCACAAAATACACACAGGTTTAAAAAGGGTAGACAGTCTGTTACGAGTCCTCCTTGTAGGACAAGTATTATAGGCTTATGGCTAGGATTGGACCTGATCATTATCTTCCCATTCTCACCATTTGAGTATTTGTAATAGGGCACGCTCATCCTGGCAATTCAGGGAAGTCGATGCTCGGTACCTGCATCCTACATAAAAGCCAAGCATGTACATGTATATAATATATCTAAACTAAACAGACAATGGCAAGGAGTGGTTCATCGTGTAGATCCCGACTAGCAGGTGACTACGACTCCCTCCCTTAACCACATCAAACAAGTCAGACAGAAAGATAAAATAAACACGCGCACCATACACATGCAAGTATGGGGTAAGTATCGTAAAAATCACAAGTCTAATATCAAATGCGCACATGTAATAATGCATCTCTATCAATACAACATAATCATCATTAAAGATATCACGTTAACATTGTTACAAAAGAAACCACATTTACTAATTAGGAATCATTAAGACATCATTAACGACACCTGAATGAAATCAACTAAGCAACAATAACTGATACATTTGTAATCAAAGTCATGAAATAATATCATAATATTACAAATCTAGTATCTCTAAAGCTAATCAAAGCATAAAATCAACCTAAAAGAATTTGACAATGATAACAGAAATGTGATCTAGGGGCAGGCACTACACTTTGAACTCATTTTTGGGATCAAATCCAAAATCTGACATACTTAAACAACTCAAATTTACAATTTAAATTTTTGGGATAGACACGATTGAACACTTGTGCGGTCCAATTTTTTATACTTTGTGAATCTTGGAATCTTTTCAAATCACATTTTTCTTCAAATTTTCCAACATTTCTAGAAAAAGTCAACTTTGGTCAAACTTGGTCTTTTAGACCTCACAATTACTTTGAATTGACTCCAAATTTTCTTCTGATCATTCTAATCCCTTCTATACTCTTTAGAATCTCATATTTCTTCTATATCTCTTGATATACTACTCTACATCATATTTCTAGTGTGTCATCTTTCAATTTCACTCTTGAGGTGTAGGATGATTAGATTATTGAATCTGAATTTCAACTCAATCTATCTTATGTCCTCATCACTTAGGACATCTCATCACTTAGGGCTTCTTGTCCCCTCTATCTGGCATAATTTTTCATCTATCTTATCTTTTGATCAGTTGATCAATCTTATAATAGTTCTTGTCAGAGTTCAATAGATAGGTATTGGGATAATCTAAAGCTTGACTCTTGTGGAACAAGCCTCATTCTAGGATTATTCTATGACTCATGATAGGTTTTGTTATCTCTTTTATCATCTTGGTATCTAGGTGTTCATCTGGATCCCTTAAGGTTAAGCTTCATTCTACAGATAATCTTTAAAAGCTAATCAACCCCGGTATCTAGGTGTTCTATTTGGATCCCCTAAGGTTAAGCTTTTTTCCAGAGATAACCTTTAAAAGCTTATCAAGTCGTCTTTGTTTCATAAATTTTAGAACCAATCTCATTTCTTGATCTATGCTTCATTCTTTTGATTTCTCTGAATTGAATGTGTTGCTTGCACATTTATTCAAAGAGGGTAAAAATGTAATACCCCAAAATTGGCACATTTCCATATTAACCAATTCTAGTCTATTCAATTATTTCTAAGTGCTATTTTACTAGGCAATTCTAATTCTAATAATCTCTACTTGACCTAAGTGTCAAATATAGAAAATCATTAATTTTTATTAACCACTTACTTTAATTAATTCCTGAATATCCATTAAATTGGCTAAATTAACCTTTTGATTGAATAAATTTAATTATAAGTGTTCATACTTTAATTAAATTAAATTCACCCCTTTAGCTAATGTATAAAGGAAATTAAATATATTTAATTCAATAAGATATTTCCTCTTTTTAATTAATGAATTTAATTATTCATTTAAATTTTTTTATCCATTTATGAGGTCATATTATTTTATTAAATTAAATATTCTCTCCAAATCTTCTCTTCAGTTCAGAAATGGAAACTCTGGGTGAACTAAAATTAGAAAGGGGATTAAATTAGTTAACTCCTTATTCTACTCCAAATTAAATCAATTAACTCCTTTTTACACTCAATAGCAACCAATTAACTTTCTTTTCTTAAGGAATTTTTCATTATGACTAAGTCTCACCTTCAATCTGGATTGTGCATTTCGATTAATCTTGGTCATCTATTGATTTAGGGTTCTATTTTAGAAGCCTTTCATTCCTTATTATGGAGGTTGATTTGAATTTGCATTGAACTTATGTTGGAATATCTACTCATTTTCTCTTTCATTCTTAGCTTAATATTTTCTTATATCAATCTCATATAGTTTAATATTACATCCATTTAGTTTAATTGTTCTTTCTTATTCTTAGAATAATCTTCCATACATTTATATTAGTTTGCATTCTCATTTAGCTATAACATCCTTTTTTTTAGAGGTCTAGTTGCCTACTTCTCATTCTGAGAGCAAAGGAAAAATCCTTCTAGTTAGAAGGTAACAGGAAAAACTATTGGATTATTCGGTTGAATAATCGCATATTCATTCTAGGATGATTTTTCAGATAATGATCGTGTTGAAGTGTGTGTGAGGAATTGAGGCCCACATTTCACATATACACTTTCATAAACATGCTCTCCATGGATCTCCCAAAGTTGTTAAACTTTATCTTTGAGGACCTAACACTCTCTGTTACTTACAATCACTTCTCCATGTCATACTTGATAAAGGAAAATGACCTTCCTTTATACCAAGTCCATAAAACAATTCCCAAGTTAGCTATTAGACCTTATCAATTAATCATTATACAACCACATTAAGAACATGCTATGCTTAGTGATAACATTAGCCTTCCACCTTGCAACTTAAATAACTTTTCATACATGTAATATTATGATGAGAAAGCTTAGCCACTTCATCACCAAAATTTCTTCTTCAAATCCTCAACCTTGACTTTTAAAATAATAATTTTACTAAGGGATATAACAAGATTACCAAAACATGCCTTTGTAAACTCTATCTCATAAAAAACATCACCAAAACTTACATAACTTCTTCTAGACTTAACATTTCTTTGTCCAACGTTAACTACATATAATAGATACTTATAAGTATCTCCCATAACCTTAGATAGTGAGAATACTCAACTAGTTTTCTATACCAGTTGTATCTTTCCATTGTTCTTCTATCAAATACCATAGAAGGTTGCTATGTTGACATCAATGAAAAACTCAATCATGAATGTTACATATCATCATAGTAATATATCTCCAGTACTCCCCTATAGGAATATCATTATTATTCATACTTCCAACAATAGATATATGCTTAGTCTTAGAATTCAATACAAGATTCTTAGACATACTCATTGTACTTGTGTTATCACAGTAAATGATAATAGGTTCTGCAAACTCAATTATGATATCCTTCAGCATATGTTTCATTCACATCACTTGATTACAATTATTTGTTGCTGAAACATACTTTGCCTTAGTTGCACTCTAAGAAATACAATTTGTTTTCTTGCTAAGCCAAGAAACCAATCTTCCTTAAAGAAAAAATGCTCCACCATTGGAGCTCTTTTTTTCATCCATACTATCTTCCCAATCCACATTAGTATATGCACATAGAGTAAAATCACTTGATCTATCATACCAAATTCCATAGTCAGATGTTCCTTTCAAATATCTGAATATCCTCTTTACTACTACATAATGATACTCCTTAGAATCATCTTGAAATATAGCTACAATTCCAACTACATTTTCAATATCTGGTCTTGTGTGAGTTAGATGTTTCAAACCTCCAATCATAGATCAATAAATTTTTCACTCAATTGTAGGTGTCTCATCCTTGCTAGATAACTTGTGACCAATTACCATAGGTGTACAAATAGGCTTACAAATTTCCAATCCAAATCTCTTCAACAAATACTTCAAGTACTTATCTTGTGAAATGAAAATTCCATCACTATTCTACATAAACTACAATCCTAGGAAAAACTTCATTTCTTCTATCATGCTCATTTCAAAATCATTCTTCATATCTTTAGCAAACTTATCACTTGGTTCATCATTTCCTCCAAATATGATATCATCAAAAAATATTACTATTATCAACAAAACATTTTCAATTCCTTTCAAATACAAGTTACTATCTATCATGCCTTTAACAAATCCAAGCTTTGTCAAATAGTTTGCGTACTAGGTTCTAGGTGCTTGCTTTAGACCATTTAGAGATTTCTTTATCCTACATACCATGTCTTTATCTCCTATTAAAGGAAAACTTCAGGCTTCTCAATATATACCTCTTCTTCAAGTTCTCCATTTAGGAAGGTTGATTAAACATCAATCTAATATACTTTAAACTTCTTATTCACTACATAATCTAGAACATTCTTACTGCTTCTATTCTAGATATAGATGTATATGTCTCCTCATAGTCTATGCCTTCTTTCTATGAATATCCTTTGCATAAAATTCTAGCATGTTCCTCACAAGTTCTCCTTGCTAATTCATCTTCTTTCTAAATACCCATTCTAGGAACTAACTCCCATGTTTCAATCTTCACAATCTGATCTAATTCTTCCTTCATTGCTTGAATCCAATGATCATCTTTACATTCCTCATCTACACTCTTATATTCAACTTGAGAAATGAAATATATCTCTTCATTGACTATATTTCTTGTCATCACACCTTGTCATCACAACTTTGTCTTTACTTCCAACTATCTCCTTTGGAGGGTGATTCTTTGTTAGATTCCTATTAGGAGTAGGAGTTGACATCTCAACTCTTATCTCATCTCTAGGTTCCAATCTCTACTCTCCTCTTTTCTCAAAAATTAACACATCATTCTATAGATCATTATTAGTCTCAAGGAAAACTTTTGCATTTTGTCTAGTGATTCTAGAATTATTTACTTCATATGAATTGTAATCTACCATATTTTCCTTAGTTCCAAATGTTTCATCAATTTTAACATTTGCACATTCAAATTTTGTCTTAGTTCTATGATTAAAATATATGTATGCCTTGATTTTCATTGAATATCAAGGTAACATACCTTCATCACTTTGTGGATCAAGCTTTCCAACATCATTGTCTCTCTTAATATAATATTTGCTATGATATATTCTAAAATACTTAACTGATGTTGAGTGACCAAACCATAGTTCACAGGGTGTCTTTCTCATACCTTTTCTGGTGTATACTCTATTCATTGTGTACACTACTATATGGACTACTTCTCTCCAAAATGTCTTAGATACATCATTCTCAAACAACATTGCTCTTGCTACCTTTGCTATTGATCTATTACTTCTTTCTAAAATGCCATTCTATTCTAGTGACCTAGGTGAAGATAACTTCCTTTTGATTCCATTATCTTCTAAAAGTATGTTAAACTCTCTAGAGGTGAATTCTCCTCCTCTATCTGATCTCAAACATTTTATCTTAACACTAGATTTATTCTCAACTCTATTTTTAAATATCTTAAACTTCTTAGAATCTTTAGATTTCTCTTTAAGAAATGCTACCCACTCTAGTGAAATTGTCAATGAAAATCATGAAATAGATTTCAGCATATAATCCTCTTGTTCTCAAGGGACCACTTAGATCTGTGTGAACAATCTTTAGCTTCTCTATGGTAGTGAACTTCTTGCTAGGATACGATATCTTCATTTTATTAGCCAAAATATATTCTTTGCAAACTACATTAGTAGGCTTAATTATCTTAGGCAGATCTCTAATTGCAAATGTGCTACTAACCTTTACAATATTATGAAAGTTTATATGACATAATCTCCTATTCCATAACCAATTATTATCCATTTTAGCAACCAAGAAAGTCATTTCCATGGGATTCAACTAAAATAAATTACCTCTGGACCTAGTTCTAGTTCCAATCATCTTACGATCCTTATCATTGATAGTTTAATTCATTTATGTGAATTGCAATTGATACCCTATGTCCACCAACTATCCAAAACTCAAAAAAAATATGCTTCAATCCATCAACAAAATAAACATCATTAGTGTTAGATGTCCATCTAAAGTAATGGATCCAATCCCTATAATATGATAGGCTACATTATTACCAACTCTAACAATACCTCCATCATAGTTCCAAAATTTAAGACATTTATTCATATCATTAGTCCTATAATGTGAATAACCACTATCTATTATCTAATTATATTTCTTTTCAACTTAGGCAACTAGAGCCTTTTCTTCTCTAATTTCTTTATCAACACCATCTTCCTTAATGGAAACAAATCCTATCTCATCATCACTTTCACTTTGAGCTCTTTCATTAGATTCATCATCTTCATTAGCATAGAAACAATTTCTATCTCTCCTAGGCTTGAATTTTCCTTTCTACTTTTTCTCTCTTTTAGAACATTTAGATGCATAATGACCATGTCCAACATTTAAATATAGTCTTACCATCTTTTTCTCTTCTCACAAGAAGTGATATAACTTACTCAATCTTCTTGTCATCATCACATGTGTTCTATTGCTACCAACAAAATCTTCATGTGTGCTTGCGCTTCTAGATAGGCTTGGCCAAATAGTCAAGGTACTGAAAGGTATTTCAACCATTGTTAGCTCACCTAATTACTTCAAATATACAACTAATGCTTCCAATCTTCCAATAACATTTCCCTGATAAACTCCTTAGTGTAGGATATTAGTAGCTCAATCATTTGAGCAACTTGCTTGAATGGTGGTGTCAAAGTTTTTAAGATCTTCCACACAAGCTCTTCTTCCTTGGTTGAACCATGTGACTTGATCCCTACAAAAATATTTGATATCCTACCAATATAGTTTCTTAAAAATTAATCTTCCATTAGTTTAGCATCTTGAAATGCACATATCCAATTCTGCAATTGTACTCTCTTTGTATGTGTATTGCCTTCAAAACTAGATTCTAATGCTTTCTAGATTTCATGAGATGTTTGAAGTGACTTTATCTATCTATATTCATTCTCTAGAAGAGCTAATAGTAGGGCTTCTCTATTGGAAGAATTAATTTTGATGATATTCCTATGGAGGATTATTGTAGAAACATGACTAGATCATTATCATGATGATATGTTACATTCATGGTTGTGTTTGTCATTGATGTCAATGTAGCAATTTTCTATGGTATTTGATAGAAGAACAACAAAAAGATCAAGTTGGTATGGATAGAAATTTGAGTACTTCAACTAAGAAAGGTTAAAGGGAGATACTAATAAGTGTCTAGTATATGTAGCTAACCTTAGAAGCATAAGATATTAAGTCTGGAAGAAGTTATGCAAGTTTCCGTGAAGATAGTTCTAAGATAGAGTTTAGAGAGGCATGTTCTAGTAAACTTGTTATATCTCTTAGCAGATTTGTTATTCTGAGAAGTCAAAGTTAAATATGTGAAGAAGACATTCTAGAGATGACATAGCTAAGCTCACTAATCATAATATCACATGTATGAAAATTTATTCAAGTTACAAGGTGAAAGATTAATGTTATCGTTAAGTGTAACGTGTTCTTAATGTGGTCTTATAATAATTAATTGGGAAGGTGTAATAGTCGACTTAGGGAATTATTTTATGGATTTGGTATAAAGGAAGGACATTTTCCTTTATCATAAATGGAGGAAACTGAATTATTGGAAGCAACACAAAGAGAAGAATGTAAAGATAAGCAGAGCTGAGAAAAGGTTAAGGAAACTTCATTGCTAATGTTTTAGTGTGATGCAAAGTTTTATACTTGGATCCAAGGTTTGTGACTTGGTTTGCAATGTCTAACAATGATTGGTCCAATTGATAGGATAGAGTAAAGAAGTTAAAGAATAGTACAGACAATTATTCTACAAGGAATAGTTGAGAAATCAATTGGATAGTGAGTTAAATGGTCTTTACCCAAAAGTTGTTTGGATAGTGGGTCCTTCTATCTTCTACAACTCCTAATAGGGTTGGAATCCTCTAGCAAGGATTCAAAGTCTCCTAATAGGGACTCATTGTTACAAGCTAGAGTTGTTGTTTCACAAAAAGATTGACCTATTAATGCCTAATACAACCACTAGACTTATAGAACATAGGAGGTGGTTAAGCCATGTCATGAATCCTAAAGGGGAAGGCTAGTGGTTAGTCCAACAATTCCCTCCTTAGTGTTACCTAAGGGGATTAAAAACTATGACCAAGATGTGATAACACTTGTTAAAAGATAGATTTTTCATTGCACCAAAAGATTGACCTGTTAATGCCTAATACAACCACTAGAGTTATAAAACATAGGAGGTGGTTAAGCCATGTCATTAATCCCAAAGGGTAAGGTTGGCAGTTAGTCCAACACTCATATGTACTAAATGTTGTAATAGACTCCTAACAAGGTCCATCCTCTAATTAGGAATATTTATATTAGTACATCATCTTGTGGGAATCATTCCCACTAGGGTTTTCCCTCTAATCAAAGGTTTCCCTAGTTAACATATCTAGTGTAATTGTGTATGTGCATCTTGTTATGGTTTTTATTTACTTTGGTTGAATGGTTAAGATTATTTAAGGTTGATAAATGTTTTAATTATTGGATAATTGATTCAACACTCCCCCCCCCCTCTTAGTTACCTTGGTGGACTATTATTTCTAACATTATCTAGCTCTCATGTTACATATGAACAAATCTCTCTTTGCTTCACTACATTCTTCAAACTTCTCTTCTTTCACAATTGTCTTCTGACTTTTTGTCAAGATCCAATAACCTAGACCTGTGCACAAAAGACAAGTCTTCATCTTCTCCTTCCAACAGCCATAGTTGGCCCCATCAAATCTAGTACTATCCTTTTTGAAAATATTTTGAACAAAAATAACCATATGAGCAATATTATTAGAAACTCTCTTCAAGATACTCATATACAATAATACCAGATATGTCAACTAGTGAAACCTTTGATTAGAGGGAAAACTTTGATGGGGATGGTACCAAAAAGATGATGTACTAATATAAATATTCCTTGTTAGAGGATGGACCCTATTAGAAGTCTATAAAAAATATTTAGTACATATCAATCCCTGTTAGGAGACTTTGAATCTATGTTAGGAGATTCCAAACCTGTTAGGAGTTCTGGAAGATAGCTAGACCTATTTCCCAAATAGCTTCAAGGAAAAGACCAATGAACCCACCATCCAAATGATCTCTATATTATTCCTTGTAGAATTATAGAAATGAATAGTACTTCCTTCCTCTATCCTATCAACTAGACCTCTGCTCTATTAGATCTTGTAATCGGATCACAAAACTCACATCAAATAATCCCTTGGATCGCTTAATCACATTTGGTAAAAACTCTTCTCCTTTTTGCACTTCATACAATGGTCATAACACCTTACAAAAAAGGAAAACATATTTACTTTATACCAAATCTTCAAAATAATTCCTTGAGTCAACCTCGAGGCTTTCCCAATTAATTATAATAAAATAATAAATTAATTACAATAGAACTAACCTCTATCATAGTTTATACAAAACTTCATCATCCAACTATCCTCTATCATTGGCTAACTACACATCTCTTTATTACATCTTTGATGAAAGATATAATACAAACATCAAAAACTACTTTCCAAGTACTTTTTCTTTTGAACAACTCTTAGTAAATCGAGTACAACTTCTATACATCTTTGATTTACATGTTGCACATTTAACTATGTCATCAGGACATTTTACTAAATATTTTCATGGCCCTACATCACCAGACAAGCAAAACCTTGTTCATACAATAAAGATCTCACTTTATTACTCTACCAATCTTTATAAACTTACTACTATGTTGTCATCAATGACAAACAAAGTCATTAATGCAATTTGTTAATACTCTCCAATGCTTAGGATACTCCCCCAATGTAGTATAATCATCATTCATGCTAATAACCTATCTTAGGAAAAAGATAAGAGCCATAATTATAATGGGAGGTAATTATCACGAAGTCAATAAAGAGAGAAAAAAGGGTATTATGCAAATGATGGTAGATCTAAATAAGGCAACAACAACACCTCAAATCACCATATGAAAGAACTTAATGAAAATAGATATAACTAAAGTAACTTTTGATACAGCTAAGGACCCTTTTAAGTATTATGGTATAAATATTGTTCGCAATTCAACTCTAAAGAGGAAGTAGATGAAGAATAATAGGAAGAGAATGGAGAAGAGGAGAAAATAAAGAGAGAAAATGAGAGAAAGAAGAAGAAAGGAAGAGAAAAGAGGACAAGGAGAAAAATAAGGAAGAAGATGAGGAGAAGAAAAAAGAAGAAGAAGAAGAGAATACAAAGAAAAAAGAAGAAGAAAAGAAGAGGAAAGAAGAGGAAGAGAAGAAGAAGAAGAAGAAGAAAGAAGAAGAGAAGAAGAAGAAATAAGAGGAAGAGATGAAGAAGAAACAAGAGGAAGAGAAGAAGAGGAAATAAGAGAAAGAGGAGAAGAAGAAAAAGGAGAAAGAAGAGAAGAAGGTCAATGTACCTAGCTCATATAGTACACCCCTAACTCTTGGAACTTTGATAGGATTATATGATGATGATTAGACTAGGCTGATCTAATCTTTGAGCAAGATAATTGACAAGAAAAAAGTAAAATGCCTACAGAAATCCTTAATAGATGTGACAGAGAAACTACAAGGTACCCTAGTTGTAAAATTGACATATTCTAATCTAAAGGATAGATAAAAGTTTACAATTCAAGATTTTGATGCTAAATTCACTAGTCTATTTGATATAGTAGCAGTTCAAGGTCAAACAAGGCATGATGGCCAATTATTTGACACTCTATGTTAGAATATTAGGAATGATCTAGGAGCTCTTGGTGCTTGTATCAAGGAGCTAAGAATGGGTGAACAAGAAGGAAATGTACTATATGCCAAGTATACAATATCATTCAAGTTCACCAAGGATACATATGATGAGCTGAAGAAAAAGAATGAATATCTAAAAGCATTAGTAGATCACCTTTAGTAGCTTGATAGAAAAATTGAAGATATTGAGGCTCAAATAAGGAAGACTTATAATGATATAAGTCTTATAGAGATGAAGAGAGAAAGAATTGCAATGAGGTTCTCACTTCTAAGAGAAATTTGAAGATCAGTACACTTGAGTAGCAATTGGAAGAGTGCCTAAAAGAAAGGGCATCTTTCAATAAGTTTGTTTATTTAGATTTAAATATTCTGGAAATAATGTACTATGGGTTGTGTGCTCTACTCCATATTTTAGAGGGAGCTAAGGAAACATAAGAGAAGAACTTAAAGATTTTGAAGGAAAGTTTTGATTATTGCATTTCATCCCTATCTACCTAAATGCAGAGGTAAAGATCTATAATTTTTACTTGTATACAAATTTTGATATCTTTTTCATTGATGTCAAAGGAGTAATATAGGAAAATTGTATAAAGTATAATGTAAAGAAGCAATAACAGAATAAGGTTATGATATATAAAGGGGAGCAATAATTATGAGAAGTATTAATTACAATGTAATAGGAGATATAAGAAAAGATGGTTATAAATGTAATGATCCACTAGTTTTGAGTTTTATAAATTTTGCAAAGGCCAAGTTTTTGTAAAAGTTTTTAAACAACATTTTGGGACTTAGCCAATTTTCCCATATATTGCCATCAATTCCAAAGGGGGAGATTGTTTGAGATTTAGATAAGGAAAATAAGTTTGAATAGTGTTAGAGTTTTCATTTATGGCAACATATACTTTGTGTAAAGATGACATTGTATATAGATGAAGATTTCACAGTTAGACATGGATAATTGTCTAAGTACGAGTTAGTTATCTAGCAAAACAAAGATAGTTTTGATGTGTACAGATGAAAGAGATACTATTGACACGTGCAAACTTGGGTATGAATAGTAAATATTGTCAAGATGATGTATGTAAGTGTGTAAGACATTATAGACAATACAAAAGGAGTTATGACAGTTTCACTGGTTGTGATAGTAAACAAGCTGAACATAGCATAAAAATAAATAAGTAATTATGAGTTCAATAATTTATTTTTTTACAAAATAATTACTTGAATTATTAGGGACAACATCCTAGATATTAACCTTGAGAGAGAAAGTGTAAGTATTACATTTTTCAAAGCATGTGAGAGCTTGAAATCTAATTGGATAGTTTTTGTAAAATGTAAAGGTATAAAGGAAAGAATGCACTATGTAAAATTTGAAGTTGTAAGTAATATGAAGAAACTAGGTGTTCTATCTAGATCCTTAAAGGTCAAACTTCATTTTGAAGAAACCTTTTAAATGCTTATCAATTTTAGGCATCTAGACGTTCTGTCTGGATCCTTAAAGATTACACTCTATTTTGGAGATAGTCTTTTAAATGCTTATCAATTTCAAGTATCTAGACATTCTGTCTGGATCCTTAAAGATTACACTCCATTCTAGAGATAGTCTTTTAAATGCTTATTAATCTTAGGTATCTAGGCGCTCTGCTTGGATCCCTTAGGATTAAGCTCTGTTCTACAGATAGTCCTTAAAAGCTTATCGATTGGTCTTCGTATCATCAATTTTGAAACCAATCTCATTTCTTGATCTCGCATCACGCTTTCTAATTTTTCTTTGAATTGAACGTGCTGCATGCACATTCATTCAAAGAGGGGAAAAATGTAATACCCCAAAATTGGCTTATTGCCATGATCACCAATTTTGATCTATTTCTGATCAATTATAAAGTCCTATTTCATTAGGCAAATTCTTGTCCTAACATTTGCTACTTGAATTAATTGTCAAATGCAAAAAACCCTAATCGACATTCATCATACTCATTATTTAATCCCTATAGTACACACTCATATTAGCCATGTTAAACCTATGTGATCTCAATTTAATTTAATCTAAAGTATTCATGTTTTATTAAATTAAATTATCTCCTAAGGCTAATTTACTATAGAATTAAATTTATTAAATTTAATAAATATACCTATTCTAATTAATTAAATGAAATTATTTAATTAAATGGAGAAGCTACTTCTGATTAATTAAACAAAGTTATTTAATTAAATGGGAAGTTATTCCTAAATTAATTAAATGTAGTTATTTAATTAAATGAGAAAAAGTGTCTCTAATTAATTAAATAAAATTATTTAATTAAATAAAAAAAGGTAATTATGAGAGCATATCTCATTTTATTCAATTAAATATCTCTCCTAATTTTCTCTTCAGTTCAAGAATGGAAATTCCTAGTTCATTACCGATCAAATTAGAAGTGACCTAGATCACTTACTTTCACACTGAAGTCTATCTGAGCTGACTAACTCTTACACTCAGATCTAAGCCAGTTAACTCCCTCTAATTTGGGAATCTTCCACCTTAACTGAACCTCATCTTCAATCCTGACTGTTGATTGAAATTGATCTCAACTGTTGATGGATCCAAGAAAGTCTATTTAAGAGACCCTCATTTCCTCATTACATAGGTTGAATTTTCATGCTATTGAATTGCTATTGAATTAAGTACTCACCTTATTCTCTAACTTTCACATTGCTATCATTTTAGATTCTCATCTAGCTTAATAATGCATACATCTAGTTTAATTTCTTTTACTGTTTAATAGAATAAATTGCATCTCTCATATAGAATACTTTGTACATTCATTTAGATTAATTGTATTTAAATCATTCGTTCTTAGAGGGTTTGGTTGCCTACACCTCAAATCATAAAGTATTAATTAGGCAAAATCCTTCTAGATAGAAGGCAATAGGTCACTTTGTTAGACCTCTTGGATAAACAACTCAATATTTATTCTAGGATGATTTCGTAGGTAATGACCATGTTGAAGTGTCTGTGAGGTTCAAAGGCCCACAATTCATAACTACATTTTTGGCGCCCATTGTGGGGCCGAGAAAATCAATTTTTCTAGCCTTACTCTACAATTTTTTAATCATTTTTGTGTTCTCTATTGGTATGATTCCGTATAGGTTCTGAATCTCCATTTGAGACTATTCTTTTTCGTGTGAGGATTCTGAATCTTCATACGAAGATTCTCTATGTGTCACATGAGAAAGTGCCCAAGCATGTGAAACTTCGCGTGACACCTATTTTCTTCACATGGGCCATAAAAGAATTTTGTGCAGGCCTAAAAATAATTTCACACGGCTCTGTTAGAGATCTCGTGCGAGATCTTGTAACAAAAGCTTTAATTTTTGAGCATTTTTCAATCTTCAAGTAATCTAATTTTACTAGCATGCTTGTCTTAATCTGTTCTCTAGTTTTTGCTGTAACCTAACTATTGTTTGCAGGACGTTTGCCAAAGATTCCTTCTAAAACCCACTTAAACATGGATTAAAAATTTTCTTGCAGGATGATTTTCAAAGATACGCTTGTCAAAGATCAATTTTAAAACTCACAAAACAATGTGTGTCTTTTTTTTTTTCCTGCTTTCAAAACTAGATAACTAGGGCTTGTGAACTTCTTAGGATGCAAGATGGAAGAATAGGGGAATATGCTCTTCACTTCTTGGAGGTCATGATCGAGAGTGAATTAGAAACTTAGACAATTTAGAAATACAACATTCTAAGGGAGGCAAGCAGCTTGGTGGTTCTCCAAAGCTTGTTCTCTTCTATGATAAGATAATGCTTTCCTTTAAGGGAATCATAATCTTTAAGGAAGAATAAGTTTCGATTAATTAAGCCAAGTTGGTAATTAACTTGTTTTGTGTGTTTGGGTGAGGAAATAAGGTAGAGGATTATGCTCTTTCCCCTTGAGGGAAATTAGAAACTCAGACCCTTAGATCTAAACCACCAATCTATGTCTATCCTTTAGAGGGCCTGCCGAGGTGATCCAACCTTCGAGAATGACCCAAGTGAGCACACTCCTTTCGCCGGAGATTCCAACTCACTATAATCAAGATGCTTTGTAGAGTGAAAGACTCCAAAGCTAGATTAATTTCTTCCCCTTGATTCTTGATATCGCATATCAAGGGGAGGCTCTGTCTGTACACTGGTCGATGTCGGCCCCTGGCTTGCTAGGCAAGTAGTGTGCACTTTTAGATGCTAGTGCGGGCTGCTGGTCTCAACTCCTCTTGTGGAGCCATCAAGAATTAATATGAACAGAAGCCAAGTAAAAACCTCCTAGTTAGAAGTGACCCAGTTCACCTGTTAAAGGAGGCATAATCTTTGTGCAAGGAGGGGGAAGAATCTCTCCTTTAGAACTCACCATAGGCATGCTACTGGATGTTTGAAGGTGGTATACGTGTTCGTCTCCTGCCATAAGGGTGCTTGTTCAACATATACTATTGAGTCCTTTGAATATACCAAAAATGCGAGCGCCCTCTAGGGGGTGACATGGCTATGTGAGTACATGCATGTGCATAAGATGTGGGACAAAGGTTTTGCCTTCTCTACCAATTTTTCTTTCTAGGGATAAAGCATTTTTTTATCAAGTCATCAACAAAGTCCAAACTATTTTACAACAAACAAAAGTCAAGGCTCCCCTATCCTATCGAGTTGGTTTGTCCTCAACAAGACTATTTTTGACTAGTACTTGCTTTCCACTATCTTCTTTGAACACATTGCCTGAATTGCAAACTTGAAACATTGTCTAAACATCTTGCCAAGTCAACCTCACTATTTTTCCAATTGAATTTGTCTGGTAAATCTTTCTATTTTGTCCAAATAGTCTAAAAATCTTGTCAAAATTAGTCGCTGTTGTAAAATTGGTTTGCCTTCTTGTGTGAGATCTTTTTAAGTCTCATGTGAAATCATATGGTTCTATCACTATTTCACGCGACTCTATCCAAGTTCTCACACGGCTTGTCAAACTTTCTCATGTGAAATTAAACTATTGTCACTGAGTTTCACACGGCCCAGAGTATAATCTCATGCGGTCTAGAATACTTCCTCGCATGGCTCATAAAGGTTTCTCACATGATACTTTGTGTCAGCATTACCACTTTTGGTCTATTTTAGCTATCTGCAGCCTACACACTACCTTTTTCTACATCCGTTTATCATTCTCTATCTACCAATAGTCCTGAAACAGTGACACTTTTCTTAGCTAAAGACTTGTGTCTCGTACTTTGACTGGTCTCGTCTCTTAAGTTACCTTTTGTCTTTATCTCTTAATGCTTGTCATACTTTGTGTCATGTTGGTCATAATCTCTAGCTATTCTAGTCTTTAAATTAGACTATTTGTGCCTTGGTAGACAACATTCTTGCTATTATCTTGTCCTTTTTGAGACTCAATCTTAGTGTAGTCCTTGTCCAGGTTATAGCTTCGTGCCCTTTTCTATGACTGTCATGACCAGAAGAAACAACGTGTTTTATCCCCTTAGACTTAGACAAGGTCATGCTAGGGGTCGCAATCATGGCAGAGGTTGCTTACCTTTCATTACACAATCTGTATATAGTTTGGCTAGTGAGGCATCTTCATGATCCCCCTCACTTACCAAGAGGATACTGAGACAAGTAGAGGTCCTGCATTACCAAACACGATGTTTGATCCCTTTTTTAGAGGACCTTTTGAAACACAACACATTGAAACTAAACATGTTCCTATAATGACTAATCGTGAACCTGAACATGGTAGTCATAGTAGACATCAAGAACTAGCAAGGAATGACAAAGAAAAAGAGAAAGACCACGACATTGATCAGGAATAGGAAGAGGTAGAAATACTCCCTAAACACATAGAAAAATGTCAAAGAGACAAAAACTTCCAAAAGGTCATGAGAATCTTATTCAATGAAGAAAAAGAAAAGTACTTTCTCAAACTTGCCCAAGAGGGAGCAAAGTTACCCTCTCATTTCAATGTGGAAACCATCATCACACTTGAAGAAGAAACTGAGACCTCTAAACTCCAAAAACAATTGAAAATTATGCAAGACCAATTGGCTTAGATGATGCATGAGAAAGAGAAACCCACAAAGACATACACATTGGATGCTCTTTGTCCATTTCCATTTGACAAAAGCATAAACATGCCACCTTTCCCACGAGGCATAGAGCTACCCAAATATGACAAGTACTTTGGTATTATTGATCCCCAATATCACTTGTAGGAACTTGGTGCTTTGTCTATGGAGTTTATACATGATCAAACATACCTCATGCATTTATTCCCTAGAAGCCTAGGTGGTTAGGCTTTGGAGTGGTTCTCACATTTACCTCCTAGTATCAAGATGTTTGACAAACTTTCCAATCTATTTGTTCAGAAATATTCTCATAACATACAAAACCCTGTCAATATTCAAGATCTATGCAACCTTAAATAGAAAGTTGGAGAACCTTTTCTCACATTCCTCTAATGGTGGAGACAATTATACACTAAGTATTCCCATAAAATTCCAGAAGTAGAGAAGCTTGACATTTTCACTAATAACTTCTTACCTGATTTCAGATATAGAGTCCAACTTCAAGGTCCACGTACCTTTGAAGACATGATCACATAGGCTATATGCACGAAGAGTTTATGGTCAAGAAAGGTGAACTCACTATTCAGAGGGACATAAAACAAGGTTCCACTTCCAACAAGGATAAAACCAAACAGGTCAACAAGAACTGAGAAATCATACATGATGGAGTCATTGACAATGTCACACCCAAACCTGCTAAAGCAACATTCAATCTCACAGACGGCCTCAAAATGGCCAAAAATGCTGAGAAACCTTCCTCTTGACAAAAAAACATCTAGGAACAAACCAAGAAACTCATGGACAACATGCCCCAAGTGAGAGTATATGCCTTTGGGAGAACCTTTGGATGTGGTTTACAAAACATTGCTACAACATAAGCTTATTTTACCAATGGATAACCCTCATCCCTATGATCCACAACCACGTCCACAATGATGGAATGAGACCTCATTCTATGAGTATCACCAAAATAAGGGACACAAAACTAGCAACTGTATAAACTTGCGCCATAAAGTCTGAGACATAATTGATGCTAGTGATCTTATGGTAGATGGACATAACAAAAACTTGGACCACAAGGCATTCAAAGAGCCTTTCCCAGCTTATGAAAAAGGAGAGACTTTGAAACCTCAACCCTACAACAAGGTCAACTATACATATTCCAATGATGACAATGTCATTCACATGGTTAAACTTGTGGATTCTAAATACTGCGATGTTATTACCATTAAGGGAAAGCAAGATAATGACAAACGCAAGACACCATTTTTCTTGAGGGGCCCTACTTCTAATGAAATGGATAATACGCCTTTGCAACATTGTGCTAATGCTGCCACTCACTCTTGCACCAAGTTGGTACTCAAAGGCCCTGCACCTCCTACTTCAGATCTTGAACAACACAAAGACAAAGCCCTTGCTGGTCCATCTAGAAAAGGTGCAAAACCCACAATAAACTTGACAACAACCAGTTATAGTGTTCTCGATCAATTGAAATGAACTAATGCTCAGATTTCTATCTTTGAGCTACTTAAAATCTTGCCTGCTCACAGGAAAATTCTAGACAAAGCCCTCGCCGAGGCAAATGTTCCTCAAGATCTTGATCATAGGAATCCATCATAACCATTTCAGCCATGATCTCCTTCACACACTTCAAGATGCCGACACATGTAAGTGATCAACATGCCAACTAGACATGTACACTCACATTTACATATTATTTGCAAAAATACATTTTACAAAACAAATAATAATAAGAATAGGAATTATACAAGGTTGAGAAACCTTATTCCTAACATTCTCCCACTTGTCGAACATCTTGTAAGAGCAACAGGAACATAACAGGAACTAACCGCTATAGGCCGAAAGGCCCATAGACTCTGACACCATCTGAACTTCTCAGTGCCCACTGGTTTCGATAATGCATCTGCAACATTTTTCATAGTATCTACCTTCTCAAAATTTACCTTTCCATCTTCCACCATATCTCTCACAAAGTAAAACTGCACATCAATGTGCTTTGTTCTGGCATGGAAAGTTGGATTCTTTGCAAGGCAAATAGGACTCTAACTGTCACACCAAATAGTAATCCATTCTACATCAACACCAACATCAGAACACAATCTCTTAAGCCAAATGGGTTCCTTACAAGCATGAGTAGTAGCCATGTACTCAGCTTCTGTAGTGGACAAAGCAACCACAGGTTGTCTCTTACTCATCCAACTGATGGCACCACCAAACATAGTGAACACATAACCACTAGTGGATCTCCTGCGATCAATATCACCTGCCCAATCTGAATCCAAAAACCTATGAATACAAATTGAAAGTGGAGATCCAAAAGACTTACCATGATAACATATGGAGTAATTTGATGTACCACCCCTCAAATATCTGAATACTTGCTTAACTGCATCCCAATGTATCCATCCAAGATTAGCCATAAATCAACTCAGGACTCCCACTACTTGGGTAATGTTTGGTCTAGTACTGACCATAGCATACATAAGACTACCAACTGTACTAGCATAAGGTAATCTACTCATGACCTCCACCTCACTAGGAGATTTTGGACAATCATCTACAGATAGCTTTGTTCCCACAGAAATAGGAACACATAGTGGTCTACAATCTGCCATGCTAAACCTGTCCAACACAGACTTCACATACTTACTCTGACTCAACCAAAGTTTTTTGTTAGACCTATCTCTACTGATTTCCATACCCAAGATGTACCTAGCTGCCCCAAGATCTTTCATCTCAAACTCTGCTGACAACTGAGATTTAAAATCAGAAATCATACCCTTACCCTTCCACAATAGCAACATATCATCAACATATAATGCAACAATAAGAAGGTGATCATTTTCAACTCTGAAATAAACACAATGATTTGATTTTGATCTTAAAAATCCAATTTACAATACAAAGGCATCAAACTTAAGGTACCACATCCTAGGAGATTGCTTCAAACCATATAGAGATTTCTTCAATCTGCAAACAAAGGATTCTTTACCTTTAACAATGTAGTGCTCAGGCTGTGACATATAAATCTCTTCCTCCAAATCACCATGAAGGAAAGTTGTCTTCACATCCATCTGTTCTATCTCTAAATCATATGATGTAGCAAGAGATAATAGAAATCTAATGGATGTCAACTTTGCAATGGGAGAGAATATTTCACCATAATCTATTCCCTCTATCTGTGAATACCCCTTTGCAACCAATCTAGCTTTGTAACTTTCAACACTGCCATCTGCACAAAATTTCTTCTTGAACACCCATTTATAGCCAACAGATTTTCTTCCTTTAGGCAAAGGTACAAGGTCCCAAGTTTTTTTTTTCTCTAATGAAGCCATCTCATCATCCATAGCCTCAATCTAGGAACCTACATCTTCCATGCGCAAAGCCTCTTTCACAGATCTAGGCTCATTAGTGTTAGCAATCAAAGCAAAAGCACAACTGAAATCTAACATAGCATAACCAAACCTTTCTGGTTGCTTTCTTTCTCTCATGGATCTCCTCAAGGGCTAAGGTTGAGGTTGTTCTTCCTCTTCTTCAGAACTATCAGAGCTGTTAGAGCTCTCCTCATCATTAGACCCAACATGGTCTCTCTGTTAAGTCTTCTCAGGGGTAGGAGGCAACTGAACAACATCTTTTTCCTTTTCTTTTTCATCTGGTTGTAGCACAATAGGAGAAGATGTTAGCTCTCTAAAAATAACATTTTTTCTATACAACACCTTACTAGTCACATGATCCCAAAGCTTGTATCCTTTTACACTAGCATTGTACCCGATGAAAATTCATTTAACAGCTTTGTTTTCCAACTTAGATCTTTTCTCCTTTAGAACATATGCATAAGCTTCACAACCGAAAACATGAAGACGTCTAATTGAAGGCTTCTTACCAGACCACACTTCCATGGGTGTCTTACCAACAAGGGCTGATGTAGGAGATCTGTTAACCAGATAGTAAGCAATGGCCACAGCTTCGGCCCAAAACCTTTGTTCTAAACCAGCTCCACTAAGCATACTCCTAGCCTTCTCCATCAATGTCCTATTCATTCTCTCTACAACTCCATTTTTCTTTGGGGTATAAGGAGTTGTCTTATGCCTCTTGATACCTTATTCTTTACAAAATTGTTCAAACTCTACTGAGCAAAACTCACCACCATTGTTAGTTCTCACACACTTAATCTTCTTACTAGTCTAATTCTCTACAAGGACTTTAAATTCCTTGAATTGACTAAAGACTTGTGTCTTACTTTTAAGGAAACAAATCCATGTCCTTCTACTGTAATCATCTATGAAAGATACAAAAAATATACACTTGGAGATCGAAGAAACTTTTACAAGACCAAATACATTAGAATGAATAAAATCCAAAACATCAAAAGATTTGTGAGAACTAGAGTAAAATTGAACAAGATTTTTTTTACAATATACACAGTGTTCACAGAAGTTGAACTCAAGATTGCAATCATTTAACCCCTCAATGAGATTTTTGTTTTTCAGGGTTCTGAGACCCTTCTCACCAATGTGGCCAAATCTCATATGCCACAACATTGTCTTTTCTGTAGGAAGCTTTCCTTCCAACGTGTTTGTATTTCCATCTAAACCAATAACCACATAATTCTTCACTGCTCATTTAGATGGTGAGGATGAAGAACTGTTACATAGAGGAATACATGCATCTAGCTGAAACAGAGTACCTCTCCTAGTACCCTTAGCAAGCACCATCGATCCTCTAATCATCTTACATCCTTCTTTTGAAAAAACAACTTGCACACCTACATCATTTAGCATACTTACAGATAATAGGTTTCGTGCTAGACTTGGAATGTGCATAACTCCATTGATTCCCTTTACTCGTCCATCAGGAAATTTGATAGTGACCCTTCCATGTCCAACTATCTTCAAGTGAGAATCATCACCCAAGTACACCTTTCCACCATTGAACTCTTCTTATCTTGAGAACCAATTTCGATGAGAGGTCATGTGAAAAGATGCACCCGAGTCAACTAACCACACATCATCAGATGCATGGGCTGCCAAAGCTATGATGAATGCATCACCATCTTCTTGAGATTTTTTAGAACTAGAATCCGAGGCTTCCTCTTCTTCTTAGGCTCTTTACAGTCTTTACAAAAATTCCCAGTCTTATCACAGTTCCAACATTTTTCCTTGGACTTGTTGGAAGTCTTTGACTTCCCATGAGATTTGGATCTACCCTTATTGTCAGACTTATTGTCATTTTTCTTTCCTCTTTCTGTGGATCTCCCACGAACAGCAAGGGCTTCTTTTTCCAAAACGAAAGCCTTTCTCCACATCTCCTCTGATAGCAGCAAAGAAACCACATCATCCATTTTGAAGGTGACTAATGTGCTTTCGAGAGCCATCACAAGATGGTCCAATGAATCCGGTAAAGAACACAAAAGTGTGTAGCAACGATCCTCCTCCTCTAACTTGACACCAGGTGATGTCAACTATGTAGCCACCAAATTAAATGCATTTAAATGATTCGTTAAGGATCCACCTTCCTCCATTCATAGAGAATACAACTTCTTCCTGAAGAACAACTTGTTCACCAGAGATTTGGCCTGATACACGGCCCCAAGTCTTTCCCACAAACTATATGTGGTTTTCTCATCTAAAACATTCAGAAGGACTGCATCAGTTAAATAGAGTCTTATGAGACCCTTAGCTTTATGGTGTTTGATATCCCAATCTTCTTGAGTTATAGTTGCTGGTCTTTTAGTGCTTGTAGTCGCTTCCCATAGGTCACGATCTTCCAACATGTCTTCCATCTTGAGTTTCCACAACTCGAAATTAGTGCCATTAAATTTCTCCATCTCCATTCTTCCATATGATGAACTCACCATCTCAATCTACAAATAAGATTTAGGATACTTTGCACAAGACTCCCACTCAACTTGAGATTAGCTCAAAAAACCCTACCCAATAACTAGGATCAAAAGTTGATCAAGCTCTGATACCACTTGTAAGGAAACTCAAGTGTGGAAACAACTTCCTACACTAATCTCATAAGGAAAGTATGGTGCAAATCCTTTTAAAATCTTTTACACTTACAGATTCAATATCATGTAAAACCAATATAGTAGCCAACCATGCATACAGAAAATAGACAGAGAAAGAAACACACAATACAAAGATTTTTCGATGGGGAAAAAGCTTTTGATAAAACAACCCCACCCCTCCAGAACCTGCACAATGTATTATCTTCAACACAAGATTACAATACACTTGCAATGCAAGTTCAAGATCAACAATAGAAGACTCTAGTAGAACCTCAGTACTTGCAAACTTTCATCTATCACACTATAGCATTACAACATGCAATACTCATTTTATGAACATCTTAAGACCCAACAAAATGCCCACAAAGGAGTTGGGCATTTTTCATGGCTCAACCATCAAGAAACATGCACAATGCCACATGTACATCCAATACCAAGAAAAGGGCGTCCATCCCTTGAATAGGCAATGACAGCTTGTCATAGGATCCGCCAAAAATAGTGGTCACAAGAGAAGTGTAAGGGAATCCATCATACCAACCTATTTTTGGCATATTCTCTTACACACACAAACCACTCATTCTTGGGCGCCCAAATAGGCCTCATGTCATAAGATGGTCTTACACCTATCATAGCTTATTCCTTACATAGCTCTTACGCATCATAAGAATTCATCATAACTATTTCAGCCATGATCTCCTTCACACACTTCAAGATGTCGACACATGTAAGTGATCAACATGCCAACTAGACATGTACACTCACATTTACATATTATTTGCAAAAATACATTTTACAAAACAAATAATAATAAGAATAGGAATTATACAAGGTTGAGACACCTTATTCCTAACAATTCAAGAAAGGAAGAATCTAGTCAGTCATTCCATATTGAGTATTTGTGTAAGAACGTAGAAGATGAAGGTGAGTATGTCCCTATCACTGTTGGGGAATTCTATAGTCTCTCCTCATGTAGCATTGATTCTAAGGAATATGAGTTTGACTCTATTTCAGAAGTGACTACTGATAAAGACATTGACCAAGTGCATGTCTATGAAAACCAAATCGAAGTGGGTGAAACATCTAGGGTTAGGTCACATGGGTCTGTTCCAACTAGCATTCTAGAGTCATCAATTACTAACGTTTGTACTCCAAGGTGTTTGAACACACCTATGGATGAGGTCGCCATAGGTCTCAAATTGTTGGTTGAAGCACTTAATGACTATACTGTCTCACTCACTAGCCACTAGCCACTACTCTCTCACTCACACATCTTGAGCTTATAGAATGGAACCCCAATGCATCTAGAAAAGTCCCCACATTCTAGAATGACTATGCTCTTGCCTATTACCTAAACACTATCAAACCTGTAACATCTTCCACCAATGAGTAGAGCATCAACATGACTGAGGTCAACATCAAATATCTCAGTCATACAATTAAAAAGAAAAAATGCAAAAGGTCCGATGGTGAAAACAACATTGTGGCAGTGTCAGAACCCAAAAAAGTAAAAACAAAAGACATATCCAAGGGTGAAAACCTCTCTGAGGTGCCTGTAGATGAGATATTTGATGTGCTTCCTAGTCACTTTTAGGAAAGATCATTAGTGTTGATAGAGCCTGTTGGTTTGATTTTTTACATTTTGCAAAAATTATGAAATTTTTTTGAAACTCTGGTAAAAATTCATTTAGGTCTGTTGTTTCAAGCAGATTAGGGTTTTCATTCCTCATATTTTTTTAAATTTTAAGGTTATCCTAGTTGTGCCTTGCTTCATGTGATGGTAGATTCTATCAACTTCTCAAGGTTGGTCTCTTAACTCAGCCATGAAAATGGCCTAAATCTAAAAACCCTAGGTTCCCCTTTGAATTTTTGAAAAGGAGTTATAAAATTCTTTAAGTTCATCCTTTACAGTCTTACGGTGTAAAGGTTTCATGTAAGATCAAAATACCTTTTGCTTTTGGCTTCTGTGGTCACGTTTTATAGCACAACGAAGAAGCATAAAGGATTTCATTGTTCTACGGGGATACACTTTTGTTTTTCCTAGTAGCGGAATTGCTTGGCCAGAAGCTTCCTGATCATACGAATGGTTTTGCAAGCGAAGAAGCATAAAGGTCTATTGCACTTTGAACAATCATAAGAATGAAGATGTTAGTAGAAAGGTTTTCGATGCTCCGGTGTGAAGGGTTGTGTATGAGCGTAAAAGGTGAGAAGGCTGAGATAAAGATTTTTACGCTTATACGATAGACGCTTAAATTGTAAAAGCGAAAGTATGCAGTGAAAAGGTTTGAGATCCTATGGGGTAAAGGGCTTCGTAAGAATGTAAAAGGGATTTTCAAAATAGTGCCAAGGCATCATTACGTTCTTACGATTAGGGCATACTAAAGCATCTCTAGGTGAATGTAGAGATTCATCAAGGGCACTTTCGACATTACAAAGATTGAAGGTTTGACTCAGCGTAAGAACAAAAGATAGTCATTTGAAGAGAAAACAACTGATGTGTCACACTAGGTAAGCAAAAAAGACAAAATCATTGTAGCCAAGTAAAATAAAGCTTTGAAAAGCACATCAAAATCAAATTTTGCGGCTGATATACCCTGATGGCAACTTGCATTCATAGTTTTAAAGCTCATGCATGGTAAATTTATTGAAAAGTTTGATAGATGTATGATTAAAACATCAATGATTGATTGGCTGTCAGCATATTTACTACTATGAAGAAGATTGTTCTATGTTCCATTCTGAAATTTGAAAGTTTTAGAGCTCTGTGTGTTCTGTGCTACTATGAAAGAATCCAAAATATAGTTTGAAGAAAAACATGGCTAACAAAGAAGTTGAAAAGATGCATGAAGAAGAAGTTGAAGTCGAAGACAAGGGTGATGATGTTGTAGAAGTCACACAAGAAGGAAAAAGAAAGAAATCTACTGCTAAGACAGAAAAGAAGACAAGGGTCAAAAAATCGAACAAGCATGCAAAAGACTGGCTGAAACTCCTTCCAAGGTCGTCAAATGCAATTTTTGCAAATGATCATATATTTAGAGACCCTTATGTTTTTGTTTCGAGATGTTGAATGCCCTAGAGTGATTGGGTATGATCTTTTTATGTACTTCTATCAAAATAGAATAGAGAATGTACCAGTGTGTAACCCCTAGAACAGAAATATGGCAAAATTGATTTTTCCAGAAGTATTCATTGATGTTGATTTGTTAAAAGCCCTAATAAACTCCTACAATCTAGTAACCAAGACTTTCCATAGGCATAATGGGAGTGTATTATGTACGTTGGACATAACTTCTTTTGTTGAGGCCTTTGGATTGATGGGACAAATGGATGTACCTATTGACATTGCTGATTTACAAGGAAAATTTAACAAAAATAAAACCTATTTTGTAAACAATGTCATGGTACCACATATTCCTTACAGAGTTAAGAAGGTAGGGTTAATTCCAAGAAAGGTGGGAGACTTTTTACCTTTGAGCAGGTTCAAGAATTACTTCAAAAACACAGTGTATGGGTTGCACAAAGTATTGGGGAGTGATGGTGTAGAGGATTGTTTATATGGTTCTCTTTTTCTAATGGCATGTGACATACGGGATCCTTTTCATCATAAGGAGTATGATTATGTGGCCTTTATCATTGACAGTATGCACATGCAGATTTGTGATGCTAAGAAAGGAGAGATGAAAGACTTCAAGTTCCACCATTATTCATTACTGATGCACCTTATCCTATATAGCAACATTGGGTACATCAGTGGAGACTTCATTCATCAAACTTCTGATGAATTTGGTGAGTTACCTGTGCAACTCTGGACTCGTATTTGGCATAAGGATTTCTTTTATTCAAATGCCCTAGTGTTTTTTAATTTGTTCAATTTTGTTATCATGAGGCAACTAGATCATACTTTCTTTAGGGCACCTAATGTTTTGAAGACTCTACTTAGGCCCTCTTTCTTAGGTGAAAAAAAAAATTTGGATCATAACTAGGGAAGTATATTTTTGTTTAAAGAATGTACTTTAATTAGAGTATTTGCATGCCCATAGCCTCCTCATCTATTGCCTAAATATCTACCCCCTAGATTGGCCATTATTGAATTCTTTTGGCAATTTTTATTGATGAATAAAGAAATGATACCTCCTTCTTTGCATAAGCCTACCTTTTTTTGTAGAACCTTTAAAATAGGATATTTTGAAATAGGCAAGAATGCATTTGAGGAATTAAGTGACTATTTAGGTCAATATAAATTTGCTACTGGACCCTATAGGATGTATGACCTTGACAGTAATATTGCAAATGAGGTCAGGGCCATTAGGGGTTTTATTCTGCCTCCAAGAAAGCCTATCCCTATAGAGGATCTAATTGCCAACATAGTAGCAACAGGGGAGGCAGATGAGTTATTAAGGAAGTATGAGGAAATAAGGAGAGTGGAGAATGCTTTGAAGAGGACCAACCTTGATTTTAAAGGTTTCTATATAGAATTTCCATATCCTAATAATCTAAGAAAGATGATTGAAAATTTTGACCAAATTATGTCACAAATGCCTCATGAGCCAGAGGGAGAGGAAGCCATTGTAAATAGAGAATCCCTTGAGCTAGATACACAATTGGAAATTGAGTTAGAAGAGGAGCAACCATCAACTTTAGCTTGGGTGTCACAAGGAAATAAAAGACAAAAGATAATGCACATCCCTGAAAAGGTGGTAAGTAGAGCTATACAAGTCATGTCTGGGAATAGTGAGTATTTTGCTGATATTAGGAAAAATTATTTTCACCAAAGGGCTATTGAAGTAGGAAAAGCCTCTACTGATTTACAAATTGCAGCATCAAGATTGGATGACAGGCTCATTCAATCTGAAAAGTTCATGGAAGATGATGATTTCATTAAATCATTAGAGTTTAAAAGTTTTCTCTATAAGATCAAACAAAATGAACTCACTTTGAGTCTCATGCCAGGAGAGGATCTAGAGAAAAATAAAGAGTTAGTTGAAAAATTATTGGCTTATGACCCTGAAAGTGAAACAATGACTACTGTAGAAGCCAAGGAATTGGTACATAGGAGTGGTATGATTCTGATACCACATTGGGATATTGAGAAGGACTTTCTGTTGGATCAAATGAGAAGACAAGACAAGGCCATCAGTTATGAAGCCACTAGCAGTGAAGGCTTTAAAAGAGGGTCAGGTTTTAATGTGGACACTAAAACCCTAGCAGTATGGAGTGTGGCCCCTGACACTATGAAGCCTAAGATGGTGGATATAGAAGAAACTACTTAGGGCAATATGATTGTGTGGACATTGGAGAGCACTACTAGGAAGGAGATCTCTAGCTTGGTCAAACATTTTGCTCTTATGAATAAAGAAAAGGTTGATGAAATTGAGGATAAGTTAGCTACAATGTGCAATGAATGCCTTGATATTAGAAGAACATATGAAGAAGAGCTCAAAATGAGCCATGTACAGAAACAAAGAATAGAATAATTGGAGGAAAAAATTAAAACTTTGGAAATAGAAACAAAATGCCTCAAGGAACAACTCAAGGTAGCAGTAGAGGCAGAACATGCACCAAGGCAAGAGGAAGAAAGAAGGCACATGGTAGAAGCAGAGGCCCAAAAAAAAATACCTATAGGGGTGATAGTGCTAGTGACTGTGATTAGTGTGGAAACTGAAGTGTCCCAATCTGATAGTGACACCAAGAAAAATACCTTGATGAATGTATTAAATCATAGAATAAGCATTCTGAAAAGAATATCTCAAGATGCTTATAATGCATTCATCAATCTTCAATTTGCAGAATAGGTATGCAAGGATGCAATCAGATGGCTTGAGCCTATTTTTCAACAATGGGGGCCATATATGCAATTCTTTGATAGGTTGATACCCTTGTTAGCTAAAAAGCCAGATCTCCCAGATAAAGTTATTACTGTGAAGGAGGGTATGGATAAAGTGAAAGACTTATTGCAAACCTTCATAGGGAAGCTGGCAATAATTCAAAGCAAATTGAAAGTGCTGACAAATGGTTTCTATTCTTTAATTCTTTCTATTATTAATTCTAATGATAGCCTAAAAGATTTTAATGAATGTTCTAGTTCTTTTGATCAAATTATAGACTTGCCACAAGTGGTATCTGTTTTCCAAGATGGTATTGATGAGTGTCTCTTCAATAAACTAGTTGATACGCTTTTCAAGATTGAAACTGAAATGAATAGGTTTACCATAGAAGGAAGGTTGATTACTGATGCCAGGTGGCATAAACTGTTGATGAACTAATGACAATTAAAGAATGTGAATGGCCCACCAAAAGAGAAGTATTTTTTTGGGAAGCAATTGCAGAGATTAAAGCATTACCAACAGGGAGCAGTTAGAGAAAAAGACAAAGTTAAAGATTTTATGCTCCAGTTGTCATCTGCTACTATTTTATTTGTTCCTTTTTGAGTTAAGGTGTTCGGTTTCTTTTGGAAAGGGATAATGTACCCAATTTTGTAAAAGGAAACCTATCTTGTTTCTCTTAGCCTGAAGCTTGTTGCATTTCACACTATATAAGTGAAATTCCATGGCTAGAGAAAGGGTCCAAATTCTAATTTTCTAAGTGATATGCTTAGTCTGTCTTTGGTCCAAATTTTTTGAATGCAAGTTTATGATGTATTTTCTCTATCAATTCTCTGAGAATACATGAATATAGAATGAGTTGTGTTTCTTTCTGAAGGTCATTCTGAGTCTATTGTAAATGATATACCATTTTCAAAGAAAATGAATACAAATTGTGAACTGTCCCCATATCAGCTCTTTCTGAATCTTGTATCCTTCTAATTACTTGGTTGTCTTGATATTGTATAAGTAAAGGCTTGTGCAATTGAATGCAATCTAGTTAGGTTGTATATCTGTTTATCACTACTATTAATTCAATGGATTAAATAAAAGCTTTGATGAATGTGATAAGGTTTCTTTAGTAATGGAGAGGGTTTTGAATGACAAATTCTAATAAGAATTTCTGATAGAATTTGTTGTAAGGCAACAATTTAGATCTAAGAATTTTCTATAGACTCTGAACCCCAATGGATTAGGCACTAGTCAAATTGATTCAGCTGAAGGAGAAGTATTTCACAAATGGTTGTCAAAAATGAAAAATTAAATCAATTTTACTTTTGTTTCCTATAGATCTTCAAAGCTGGCCAACACTTGTCTGCATGGAATGTTTTAGCTTCAGTTAGCCACTATTGTTAAGAACATCTACAGATCTATAGAAGAAATTTTGGCCATATCTGTTATATGGGATGTGTTTATCAAGTTATTAAGAATTATGTATGTGTTTGAGGATTTTGAAATGAGAATAAGAATGAAACTAAAAATAATCCTCATACAGTTTTCCCAGTCTTGAATCATCCCTAGGTATACCCACCTTGGTTTTGCAAAGCCAAGAGAGTAGAAAACCACCTTTGGTTTTGTCGAAGTTGGGTCCAAATGGTTTACACATGCAATTGTTAACAAGAATTAGCTGACCTTTAGATTGTATGAGTATTATCATCTTGGTATTAAGCATTTTGTTTCTTAGTAGTTTTAGTCCTTAGAAAAACACCAACAGAGCCAATGCAGCCAATTAACCTGGGCACAAAAGGACATCCTCATATGATACATTTGGCACAGTTGTTGTCACCTGAAGAAAAGGAAGGATTCATTACCTTTTTCAAAGAAAAGAAAATAAATTTTGCTTGAAGGATTCATTACCTTTTTCAAAGAAAAGAAAATAAATTTTTCTTGGACATTCTCTGACATGGAAAGATTGGATCCTGATCTTATCATGCATCATTTTTCCATAGCACCAGGCATCAAACTAGTTAAAGAAAAGTTTTAGAAAATGCATCCTGATGTTGCATTGCTTGTCAAAGTGGAATTGGAGAAACTTCTAAAATCTGGTTTCATTCATGAAATTGATTATGCTAAATGGATATCCAATATTTTTCCAGTTTCCAAGCACGATAAATCTATCTGGGTTTGTACAAACTTCTGTGATCTTAATTTGGCATGTCCTAAAGATGACTTTCCACTCCTTACTATTGATATGATCATGGACATGATGGCTGGCTATGAGATGTACTCACTTATGGATGGTTTTTATGGATAAAATTAGATAAAAATTGCACTAGAAGACCAGGAGAAAATGGCTTTCACATGTGCCTGGGGAACCTTTTGTTGGAATGTGATGCCATTTTGCTTGAAGAACACATGTGCTACATATCAGCGGGCTGTTACTACAATTTTCCATGATATGATGCATAAGACCATGGAAGAATATGTTGATGATACCTTGTCAAAAGTGCTAAATGCAATGCTCATTTGCAAGATTTAATACCCATCCTAGATCGTATGGAACAATTTAGTCTTTGGCTCAATCCTAAGAAATGCATGTTTGGTGTCACATCAGGAAAGTCTCTAGGATACATCATCTCTGCAAAAGGAATTGAGGTAGATCTAGACAAAGTACAAGAAATAATGGACATGCCACCACCTCAAAACATTAGTTAGATGAGAGGACTATAGGGAAGGCTCCAATCTATCTGTAAGTTTATCTCACAATTGGTGGATTGATCACAACCCTTCATAAAGACCTTACATAAGGGTGTAAATTTTAATTGGAGCCAAGATTGTGAGCAAAGCTTAACATAGATCAAACAATATCTTGTCAATCCACCAATCTTGATGCCTCCTATTCATGAGAAGCCTTTTCTTTTATACATTTCAGCCATTGAAACCTCTCTGGGAATTCTGTTGGCTAAGGAAAATAATGACAACAAAGAAAGAGCTATTTATTACTTGAGCCAAACACTGGTCTCTTATGAGAAGAACTACAACATTATTGAGAAAGCTTGCTTGGTAGTTGTCTTCACTTCCCAGAAGTTGAGACACTACATGCTTGCCCACACTACACGGCTTGTGGCTAAAATAGATCCACTAAAGTACTTTCTCAGTAAGGCAGCTCTCACAGGAAGATTGGCTAAATGGGTTATGATACTCAGTGAGTTTGACTTTTAATACGTTGAATGCAAGGCTATAAAGAGACAGGAAATTATAGATCAGCTGGCTAATAAACCCATACAAAGTCTTTTGCCAATGAACATTGATTTTCCAGATGAGTTGATACTGACACTCATGCACCATACATGGGTTATGTTCTTTGATGGGTCCTTCACACAAAAAGGATCAGGTGTTGGATTACTCTTTATTACACCATAGAGATACTCATTGCCCAAATCATACAAGATTTTGTTTCCTTGTACAAATCACATTGCTGAATATGAGGTTTTGATCAATGTCATGAAAATTGTAGTTGAATGGAGAGTGGATCACTTAGACATCTTTGGTGACTCTCAGCTTGTCATCAACTAGGTTAATGATGTGTACCAAAGAAAGGATGAGAAACTAATTCCTTACAAGCACATGGTTGATGACTTAAAGAAGTATTTTGCACACATCACCTTCTGGTAAGTTTCACGAGCAGATAATAAAGCAATTGATGCCATGGCCACTCTGGCCTCCCTACTACAAATGCCTAAAAATGATCTTTGATATGAGTTCTTGGTGGAAGTGTTACACTACCCAACCTATGACACCCCTAATTCCAGAATGATCTATTCTATTGTTGGAAATGAATAATTCCACTACCATCACATTTATTCCTACCTTTGTAATCAAACCATTTTGGGAGGTTTGACCCAGAATGAGAAACATTACCTAATTTGTAATGCTTCACATTATGTCATTATTGCTGATGATCTATATAGGAGAGGTCTCGATGGAACACTCCTTAGGTGTTTAGAACTCGAAGAGTCCAAATGCGCACTAATTGATGTTCATGAGGGCATTTGTGGATCTCATTCCAATGGCCTGACACTAGCTCACAAACTCCATGCTAGTTACTACTAGCCTAAAATGGAGCAAGAAGCTATCAAGTATGCTAGGTCCTGCAAGTAGTGTTAGCTACACGGGAATCTGATTCATGCTCCAGCCAGGGAGCTGATTCCTTCTACTACAACATGGCCATTTCAACAATGGGCCTTCGACTTGGTGGGAAAAATCCCCCCAACATCCTCTAATGGACATAAGTTCATTATCACAGCTATAGATTACTTCACAAAATAGGTAGAGGCATTACCTCTCACAGTTGCTGATGGAAAGACTGTAGCACTTTTCATCACAAACTACATCATCTGCAGATAAGGTGTGTCATCCTCAATCATTACTAACAATAGAGGAAAATTCAAGAATAAAGACCTCAAGGAACTATGCAAGAAATTCAAAATCACACAACATTGGTCTTCCATTTATTACCCTCAGGGTAATGGCTAGGCTGAGGCATCCAATAAGGTGATTCTCAAAATTCTTCATCGCTCAATCAGCAAGTCAGGGAGAGACTAGCATCTCCAGATCAATCCAGCCCTCTGGGCATATAGGAGAAGCATTAGAACTCCAACGGGCATGACTCCCTTTGCGTTGGTGTATAGGACATATGCTGTGCTTCCAATAGAGGTTGAGATTCCTACCTTGGGAATCTCTATGAAGGGCCTTATCACTGATGATGAATACAAGATAGCTCAGCTTCAAGAGCTTGTGTTACTGGATGAATGATGAAAAGTGGCATGTGATCATCTACGAACATATAAAAAATGAATGGTAAGAAGCTACAATCAGAGGGTCAAGCCATGTGACTTCCAGTTGGGTGACCTCGTCCTAAGAGAGAACCCCAAGAATCAACAACAAAAAATACAAAAAGGAAAGTTTGAACCCAACTAGCTTAGTCCTTACATCATCACTGTAGTATATGGATCTAGTGCCTATCAAATTTCCACAACTAAAGGAGAAGTGCTTAAAGAGCCTGTCAACACTCTCCACCTCAAGTGGTTTTATAGTTGATCTAATATCAGTAAGCCCCTTGTACATATCTATATGTCCTAAAAAAATCTTAAAAATTGAAAAAAGTACTAAAAAAATTGTTACCTTGGTGAAAACCTAGCAATAGGCATCTTGGTCACACCAAAAAAAGAAGAAGTGAAAAATCTCAAAAATACAAAAAAAATAAAAAATAAAAAAAATAAAAAATAAAATTGAAAAACAAAAAAAAAAGTGCCAATGGTGAAAACCTAGAAACAGGCATCATGGTAGCAAAAAAAGGAAAATTTTGCCAAGAAGGTGAAAACTTGGTAAACAGACACTTCTTGTTCCCAACACTTCATCCTGCAATGCATCTTCTGGCTATTATGTACAGTCACTTTCATACTTTCACTTTCCTACTTTTCTTTCTTTCCGCTCATGTATCCATGGATTGAGTCTTGTCACACCTTGGGAGCATGCCCCTTCAATGTCACTCTATTTGAGATTCTCCTCATAGAATCTCCTTCATGATAGTCACCAGTGGTCCTCACTGTGTCTGCTTACTATCACTAGTGTCACTCTATCTAAGATTCTCCTCACAGAATCTCCTTCGTGATAGTCACTAGTGGTCCTCACTACATCTACCTACTATCGCTATTGTCACTCTATTCAAGATACTCCTCACAGAATCTCCTTCATGATAGTCACCAGTGGTCCTCACTGCATCTACCTACTATCACTAGTGTCACTCTATTCGAGATTCTCCTCATAGAATCTCTTTTGCAATAGTCACCAATTATTTTAGCTATGTCTGCCTATTGTTGCTTGAGTCACATCTCTAGATTCCTTTATGGAAGATCTCTCTTGCATTAGTTAGTAGTCCTTCTAGCTATGTCTGTCTACTGTCGCTCAGTCCTCCTAGGTTCTTCACCTTGAAGTTTCCTCTTTGACCTCAGTCACTAGTTGTTTTGATTGCATCTGCCTACTATTGTCACCCTACTACAGAGATTTATTTCAAACATGTTTTGGACACTGACACTTGACATCAATCCCAAAAAAATTGAACTCAAATATGATATACTTGTTTGGAGATGTTGAGCATCTTCTTTGTTTCCTTTGTTTTGCTTTATCATATCTCCTCGAGCAACTCGATGATGTCATCTTAAACTAGAGAAGTAATGACTGGGGGCATGATCTTTTCTTTTTTTTCTATCTATGGTTTAGTTCCAATAATTTGATCTATTCCTATAAAAAAGGGGTGTCCACTATAAGAGCCTCCATCTTGCATTGGATGGCCGAATGTACCTTGACTCCTTTTATATGAATACACAAATAACATTGGTTCTTCTCCTTTTTTGTTGGAGTGAACTCTTCATACTACATTAAATATTGATATTCGTCCTGCTAAGTGAACATACGAGTCACTGCGAGTATATCTAGCACACTTCTATCTTAGGTTACGAATGCAAGGGTTGTTGTGGATAGAATAAATATTGATTACTTAGCATAAGATGGATCTCCTATGTGTGTATGTCATGCAAGCAACATTTTGGTCATCCTAGCATTTATGCTTTGATGCTTATGTTAACTTGCTATATTAAAAGACAAATTTTTTGGTCAGTTAGGCTTCTTGTGCCTCAAATGCTTACATTTAATCCCGAAAAACCTATAACATATGTTCTATTCATATTTCCATGATTGCAATGTCAATGGGAATTATATAACATATGAGCTTTGTTCTATGTCCAGTGATGATAAATTTTTGAGGCTTGGTAACAAGACCTAGGGTTGCATTTAACATAAGTCTTGCATTATATACTTCTCTTGCATACGCATGTAATTCGATTGTGATTCTATTTCTCCCCTCTGTGAGGAAGGATTGGGGGCATCTTCATACATATCAGGTTTCTCCATGGATGCACAAGCGTTTGGTTCATTGATTCACGCTCCTTAATGGAATACTTGTCACTGTCAAGAAAAAACACACAACACTACATGAGATGTCAGTCTATTTCCATATGAATTGCATCCATATACTCATAATATCTACTCTACATGCTCATAATCACATCACATCACATCAAAATACATATGCATTCATATCAACGTAAAACTCACATCTCATAATCATCATACTAACATCTCATGTATATCAAAGTAAAGAAAAATAGACAATGACATGAACATAGGAATACTCAACTCAAAATCTCGTATATATGTATATCTCAAAAAAAAATGGGGTCAGTACAAAAATGGGCACTACTCAAGTGCTATCGATCAAAATGATACCAAAATGGTGCTGGCACACCAATCAATACAGAGCTAGAGGTCAAAAACTAGGAGCCAGGCACAAAGCATCTAACTCTATCTTGTACCCTCATCTCCAAGAGGAGCAAGAGCAGCAGAAGGTGGTGGCATGTCTAGTCTCATAGGAGTTTGTGCACCCCTCGAATCCCACGTGTACTGTGAAAAATGAGGAACCTGCAACACCTCATCAGGCACCACTGTTGAATATGTAGCAAAGTAATAAGTTTCCAAGCCAACTAAAGGAAAATCTCATCCTGTGCAATCTCTAATCTCTACTCAGCAGTCTCAGTGCGCTCTCTCTACAGATCAATCTCCCGCTGCCACTCCACTAGCTATGAGTCACGAATGGCTACCTGTATCTATAAATCTCCCAATTGTCAGGAGGCCTGATGAATCTACTCTCGGTAGTTTTGTACCATATCCTACACCCTAGCTGCAGGCTGATCTGGCATATCCTCATCTAGCATCTCAGGTGCCTGCCACTGTGGTGGCACCTGCTACTGTGGGACCTCTTGCTAAGGGGCCTGCTCCTCTGTCCTCTGCCTCTGTCATCGACCATGACCTATCCCACTACCCCTGGCCCCTAGGTTTGATCCCATCTACTATGGGGGAATCTGCAACTACTGTACCTAGTGCCAGACCTATGGTTACACCTATGGTTGTGGCTGTCCTTGCTACTACTACGACACCTGTCTCTCTACTGACCTACCATCCCTAGTGGATCAGGAAATATTGGGAACAGATGGCTGATCAAATAAGCCTGATATGCATGTTTCATCCTTGCATCTTCTACCTTTGGCAGGTAGTCATACTAAACCATAGCTAGGCTACATACATCTATCATGGATCTACCAAGATCCATCCACAAAGGCCACCCTTGCCCTACATCTCTCGCCAGTCTGGCATATACGTAGTACTCCTCAGAAATATCCTATGGTCAGCCATACTCCCACCACACCCGTGAAATTGAAAATCAATCTATGATTTGTGTAGTCTTTCCCAATAGTGGTTGTGAGCTAAACATCCAAGGCAGCTCCCTAAGGGCATCATACCACTCCTCAGTCTCTCGCCAGGGCCACCATACGACAGAGACCAGGTCATCGAGATGCATCCTCCAATGCTCTATCTTACCTAGGAGGACCTGGGTAATGTGCCCCAGATACCTACATATATGTGGTTCCATCGACTCTTGGGCATCCTCATGAATCGGCCTACATACAGGGAGATGCTCCTAGGCCCAAATATGAAGAACGTATAATCTGGCGGCCATAGTCTTCTTCTCATGGAAGACTATGCCGTGCATTTCATGGTACAGGTGAGCCAGCATGCATTGACCCCACCCAAAAATCTCAGGCGCCTCTACCATCCAGCGTAGCATAACCCCCGACCCACACTCCAAACCATACTGTCCTCGTTCATGACATAATAAAGAGCTCAAGAATATGGCTGGCATAGATGGTAGCCTATGTGTCAGCCCATATGTATGCATCAGCTCATCCTAGCTAATGGATCAACCTCTTTGTAGCTCTCTCCCAAATAGAATAGATAGTGCCTCTATACCAGCTTGGCGCACTGTATCATACACCACTCGGGCTCCATGGAAAGGAATTTGCAAGATCCTCCAGATGTCCTCTGAGGTGATGGTCATCTCCCCCATGGGCAGGTGAAAGGTGTTTGTTTTCGAATGGAAATGCTCCACCAAAGCTGTGAGTAAGTCGTGATTCACCATCACGATTGGAATTTGGCATAGAGAGGACAAACCCAATCGAGCAATGTGTGCCTAATTAGCATCATCGAGACTCTGTAACAACTCTCCATATATATGGCAGATCATGTGATTTGAATGAAACATGGTCAAAGACCTCCTACACACACACAAACAACAATGAAAAGTAGACGACCAGTACTGACATGAAATGGCAAAATAAAGCTAATAAAAATGTAGATTTTATGTACAAAATTGAAAATTTTAAACACCGCTATCACGGGTTCTCGTGCAAAGATCTTCATATCTCGCACGAAGATTTCAAGGTCTAGCATGAAGTTTCCCTCTTTTGTGTGAAGAATCTCTTCATTGTGTGAGAGATGAAGTTCTCACATGTGAAGAATCCCATTCTTCGCGTGAGAGATGGGTGTCTCTCGCATGAGAAACCTCACCGACGTGCGTGAAGAAACAACGCACCCTGTTTCTTCGTGCAAGAAGAGAATATCTTTACATGAGAAAAGATAGTCTCACATGAAGACTATTTTGACAATCCTAAAACATGCTAAAATACACAATAAATGACCTCGCACTATGAAAAAATGAGAGTACGAAGATGGAAAATCAATGACTGATCGGTGGTCTGTAGTCTGTTAAATGACTGATCGGTGGTCTGTAGTCTGTTGGTTGGCTATGTCATCTGTAGCGCTCAAAATGATGGTATCTCACATTCACTACCATGTCTCTCTCAGAGCTCAATTCACTACAAGACAAAAGCATAAATGAATTGAAAATGACCCCTTGGGCCCTTATATAGCTGCTGAGCAATTTTTTCAAAGTGCTCCGATTTACGCAAAAATCACCTCCTAGCTAATTTGACCATTTTGAATCCATTTTTGAGATCAAATTCGAATTTTGACACACCTAAGTGCCTCAAAAGCACATTTTAAAATTTTGGGGATTGACACGATCGAACACTTGTGCAACCCAAATCTTTTTGATACTTTGCAATTATTGAAATCTTTTCAACTCAAAATCCTTCATGTTTTCAAATTTTTTTTTTTGAAAAACATCAACTCAAGTCAACTATGGTCAAACTTGGTCTTCGAGACCTCAAAATCATTACAAATTAACTCTGAATCTTTTTCTACATTCTATTGTATCTCAAATTTGATATACTACTTCACATCATATTTCTGGTGTGTCGTCTTTTGATTTTGCTTCTGAGGAGGTGGGATGATTATCATTGAATACTTATTGCTCGAGGCATCTCGTTCCCATCTTATGTCCTCATCACTTAGGGCATCTCATCACTCGGGGCATCTTGTTCCCTTCTATCTGGCATCTTTACCATCTATCTTATATTTTCATCAATTGATCAACCTTATAATAGCTCTTCTTAGAGTTTGATGGACAGGTATTGGGACAGTCTAAACCCTGACTCATGAGGATCAAGCCTCATTCTGGGGATGATTCTACGACTTGTGATTGGACCTTGTTATCTTTTTTTCAATCTTTGGTATCTAGGTGTTCTATCTAGATCCTTGAAGGTTAAGCTCCATTATGGAGATAATCTTCTAAATACTTTCAATCTCAGGTATCTAGGTGTTCTATCTAGATCCTTGAAGGTTAAGCTCCATTTTGGAGATAATCTTCTAAATGCTTTCAATCTCAAGTATCTAGGTGTTCTATCTGGATCCTTAAAGGTCAAACTTTGTTCTGAAGAAACCTTTTAAATGCTTATCAACCTCAAGTATCTAGGTGTTCTATCTAGATCCTTAAAGGTCAAACTTCATTCTGAAGAACCTTTTAAATGATTATCAATCTCAAGTATCTAAGTGTTCTATCTGGATCCTTAAAGGTCAAACTTTGTTCTGAAGAAACATTTTAAATGATTATCAATCTCAGGTATCTAGGTGTTCTATCTAGATCCTTAAAGGTCAAACTTTGTTCTGAAGAAACCTTTTAAATGCTTATCACTTTTAGGTATCTAGACATTCTATCAGGATCTTTAAAGATTACGCTCCGTTCTGGAGATAGTCTTTTAAATGCTTATCAATTTCAAGTATCTAGACGTTCTGTCTAGATCCTTAAAGATTATGCTCCATTCTGGAGATAGTCTTTTAAATGCTTATCAATCTTAGGTATCTAGGCACTTTTCTTGGATCCCTTAGGATTAAGCTCTGTTCTAGAGATAGTCCTTAAAAGCTTATCGATTGGTCTTCGTATCATCAATTTCAGAACCAATCTCATTTCTTGATCTCGCATCACGCTTTCTAATTTTTCTTTGAATTGAATGTGTCGCACACACATTCATTCAAAGAGGGGCAAAATGTAATACCCCAAAATTGGCTTATTGACATGATCACCAATTCTGGTCTATTTCTAATCAATTATAAAGTCCTATTTCATTAGGCAAATTCTTGTTCTAACATTAGCTACTTGACTTAATTGTCAAATGCAAAAAACCCTAATTAGCATTCATCATACTCATTATTTAATCCCTATAGTACGCACTCATATTATCCATGTTAAACCTATGTGATCTCAATTTAATTTAATCTAAAGTATTCATGCTTTATTAAATTAAATTATCTCCTAAGGCTAATGTACTATGGAATTAAATTTATTTAATTTAATAAATATACCTATTCTAATTAATTAAACAAAATTATTTAATTAAATGGAGAAGCTACTTCTAATTAATTAAACAAAGTTATTTAATTAAATGGGAAGTTATTTCTAAATTAATTAAATGGAGTTATTTAATTAAATGAGAAAAAGTGTCTCTAATTAATTAAATAGAAAAAGGTAATTCTGAGAGCATATCTCATTTTATTCAATTAAATATCTCTCCTAATTTTCTCTTCAGTTCAAGAATAGAAATTCCTAGTTCACTGCTGATCAAATTAGAAGTGAACTCGATCATTTACTCTCACACTAAAATCTATCTGAGCTGACTGACTCTTACACTCAGATCTAAGCTAGTTAACTCCCTCTAATTTGGGAATCTTGCACCTTAACTAAACCTCATCTTCAATCTTGACCATTGATGAAATCGATCTCAACCATTGCTGGATTCCAGGAAAGTCTATTTAAGAGACCCTCATTTCCTCATTACAGAGGTTGAATTTTCATGCTATTGAATTGCTGTTGAATTGAGTACTCACCTTATTTTCTAACTTCCACAATTCTATCATTTTAGATTCTCATCTAGCTTAATAATGCATACATCTAGTTTAATTTCTTTTATTGTTTAATAGAATAAATTGCATCTCTCATATAGAATACTTTGCACATTCATTTAGATTAATCGTATTTAAATCCTTCGTTCTTAGAGGGTCTAGTTGCCTACACCTCAAATTTGAGGATATTAATTAGGCAAAATCCTTCTAGATAGAAGGCGATAGGTTGCTCTGTCAGACCTCTTGGATAAACAACTCAATGTTTATTCTAGGATGATTCCATAGGTAATGACCATGTCAAAGTGCCTGTGAGGTTGAAAGGCCCACAATTCACAGGTATAGTGGGCACCATCCCCACCAAGGTTTTCCCTTGGCCAGGGTTTCTCTAGTTAACAAAATATGGTGTTATGAGTTCTATTTATGTATAGTTTTTTTTATTATTCAAAATTATTATTTTACTTTCATATGCAAGTTATAAAGCAATTAACAATATCCAGTTTTGGGGAAAAGTTTGTAGAATACTGATTCATTGCCCTCCTCTCAATATTCCATATTTCTAACATGATGGTGGTTAGTGTTTCAATAGACAAAACACTTCACACTTCATTTGTGTTGGGACTAAAAATTGCATGGTCAATTTTGAGAACCATTGAAAAAATCAAGCCCTTAAATGCTTTTAAATAAGATTGTACTTGGTTGTCAGTCTGAGGCCTAAGAGGTGTTTAATGTTTCTAACACCTTTCATTTAGTGTGTCTATGTGTTCTATGAAGTTAAACTGACATTTCAAACCATTCTGCGAAGTCCCATTTTGAGCTAGTGTCAAAATTTGCAATTCTGCCCGTGTGTCAAATAGCAATCAGAGGCCCAGTTTGAATTTGAATATCTTTTACCCAGGAATGTGTCATGGCTCACCACTTTGGATATGTTTAGTATGCATATTAAAGAACCTATTTTTCAATTTTCAAGTCATTTCAAATCCGTTTGACTAGGTTTTGCACCCCCCAAAGTTGGTCATTTATTGTTTTGTGCATTTAACTAGTTGTTCACAATTTTGGGAAGCCCTGTTCGACCAATCATATCTTTGACCCAGTTGACCCAAATGAAAAAATTATTTTTGCATTGTGTTCTAGGGGTAAGACACTTCATATGTTCCAATTTTGAGATCATGTCGAATCCATTTGATCAGTTTGCTAACATGATCAAAAACCCAGTTTGCATTGTTTTGTTACGGCTAAGTTATCCAGATTGATCCGTACCCCTGTTCGGCATGTTATAATTTTGATCCTGTGATTGGCTAGCCTAAATGGATTGTACCATTGTGTTTTTTCCTAGAAATCCTTGAAGTATGCCAGTTCTTAAGTCATGATGAATCCATTTGCATACTTTCTTATGTCCGTACATTTGCCAAAAATCACTTTTTGACACATTTGCCAGTTAAAATTTCCAAGTGCCTGTTTTCAAAAATTCGCCAAATGTGCCCTGTGATTCTTCATGAGCCCAAAACATGGAATTATATCCTCTTCATGGCAAAGAACTTATATCCTAGTTTTCAAAACCCCAAGTGATCAATAACCCAGTTTATAATGCCAAACTCGAGCCCAGTTTATGTTTTTTTAACATTGTTTGCCTACAGAGTAATTGTAGTATGGATGTTCGGCAATTAAAATTTCTTGACTGGGAATCCATCATGGGTTGAAAATTTGCAGTGTGATAGAGTATGCAGGATTGAACACTCATGCCGGTTTTCGTGGCTTGGTAACTTGATTTGATCAAGTTTTACTTACAACCGGCAGGCCTCCAGACACTAATTCACAATTTGTATAATTGATTAAAAGTGAGTTTAAAATAATGAATTGATGATCATTATGCATATGATTCAATCTTATGACAAAGTAAATGGTGGAAATGGTTTTTTAAAAGCAAAATACAAGGAGCATGTGAAGATTCAAGAAAGAGAGAATTTGGAAAGTGTTTCATTAAAGAGGTTTAGAGGATCACAATATGATGCTGATTTGCTGGCAGATTCAAAAGATAGTATTAATCAAAAAATTTCCACATCAATTAAAATCCACAACACAATGAAGCTTTTTGTTGTGAGTTTGCACATTGAATTAAGGAAAAGATTGCATAAAGGTTGCTCTCTCCCACATTGTAGTCTCAATTTGAAAGTTGCAGTTGAGAGGTAGTTTTCAACATAGAAGATGTGCTCCATGTTTGGAGAAAACAAAGAGGACAGCAGCAAACATCCACAGAAGAAGAAGCATCCATGTTTTTTAAAAAAATGAACAAATTTGCTGCTGAAACAAAGCTCAAGGAAGCATGTATCCACGTTTTTGAAGCCCATGGCTTCCTCTAGCAACAGTATCATGTTTTTTTAGAAGGGGGGAGCTCATTTTAAATGACCATGTGCATAAGAAATGACCATTACATTGAAAAGTCTGTAGATTCATAGCGAAAATGACCAGCAGGATGGAGCTTCACGTTTGGAATAAGAAACTCATGCCAAAGGAGCTGGAACAACTCACACATATGCAGCAAAAGAAAACTCATGCATTTAGCAATCACAACAAACACAAAGAGTAAGAACCATTGAGGAACATTATCCCACATTGAGCAAGTGGGAAGTATTTTTAGTCTTTATATGCTTTTGCACTCAAACATATAGTGTCAACAAGACAAAGCATTTTGAAAAGGCAAGGTAGGTGCACGTGGGTCCCAGTCGGCTAGAAGGAATGAAGTAAATTTTGAAAGAAAATGCATGCCCAAATGATGACATCAACAGCTTATAGGCGGCCGAAAAAGTCAAAAATCTGGCAGGTCGCTATGTCGCTTGCCGAAAAATCTTGAAAAATCCGGCTAGCGACATAGCGAGGTCGCCGAAAAACTCAAGAATTTGGCAAGAGTCAACAACCAATCAGAAAGTGACACGTGGCATTGGTCAAACCTGGAGTTGACCCAAAATTAAAGAGGCTAGGAAAAATAAAATGATTTTAAAATTTTCATTTTAAAATTATTTTGCCAAGAAATTGACATGGACTTTTTTAAAAATAAAGTTTGAACTTCTAATATAGTTTTAACTTTTGAAATTTCATATATTTGTGAAATATTGTCATAGGGACATGAGCAGAGGCTTGAACTTCAGAGGGCTATATCTGGGTCAAATTTTGCCCAAAATAGATACTCCAATATACCGCCAGAACCGGGAAGAGCTGAATTTTCCGATTTTGAGGTTGGTTCTTGCACAGGTGCCTCCTGGCTTGAGTTATAGCCAAAAATGTAAATTTTGGGGTTTTTCTCAATGGAACGGGTAAAAAACTAAAAATCCAATTAGGGGATTAGTAAAAATTGGTAAGAATGCGGTTGGAGTTCACGTCTCTCACATTCACTCAATTTAACCCAATTTTTGCCAAGTATTTCAATGGGTAAATCAGATATTGTGGTGACTCAGCAACGTTGCATCATTTCAACTGAGATATTGTGCAAGTCAGTAACAGAAATGATGAAACAAGATCAGATTAGAATGAGAGATGGAAGAAAGAAGTTTTTCAGTTATAGAGGATTGCTTTTCAAATGGACACTTGTCACGTGAAGATCAGATCAGAGATTCTTTCCTTTGCTATATCTTTCTATCTTTCATTGTTTGATGGGTTCCAATTTTTGGAGAAAAACCAGTCACTACTGAGATACCAAATTTTGGATCCAATTTTGATATGTTCCCATACTATGATACCGCATATTTCTTCAGCAATTTCTCTCATGTGAACAGCAGTAGAAATAAGAATACAGATAGTATGATCTATTAGGTAGCTTTGCATTTAAATTTCATGCATCTTATTGTAATTTGTTTCAAGGAAATGAATGATAAGGCAACATCAAGTCAATCTTCATTCTGATATCTTGTCTCTCATTCATGTTGTTTGTGATCTTTTATGTTTTGTAAACAAAGAATATGAAACTCAGTTGCAACTTATTGGTTGTATATGTTGATTTATTTTTCTTATGACTCAAAGAGTTATGTAAATGCTTGATTCCTCATCATAGGATTGCAGATTTCATGAAGGGATAAGTCGAGTATGAGGTTCAGAAGGATGCAGATGTCTAGTTCACAAAGTGGTTAGATAGATCAGGAAGTCTTGATGTATGGCACATATCAATGATTTTCAGGGATGTGTGTTAGGTTTTTGTATGAATTGCCCAATAGATAAGGCACTGATCACTTATAGGATCACCTATTATACTGCTGCATATTTGAGGTTTTACTGAGATCAACATCAATAATCAAACACTTTTCCCCTTTCATGTTGAAGAGCTATAATAGAATGCCCTCACTCAGCTCATGAGACTTCTAGATTTGCATTTAGCTACTGTAGATGGATGTCATTTCATGAGTTATTAGGAGAAATAAGGGTTTTATCTGCTTCATATTAGATTCAGTGTATGCTTTGACAACTGGTACCATATAAAGAATCTGTAGGTCCACCCGCCTAGGTTTTGTAGAGCCTGAAGAAGAAGGGTCATGCCTTATAGTTGGCCTGGTGTCTGAATGGATGTGTTGATAATGGGAGTTAGCTACCCCTAGATGTGTCATATTCTCATCAGGGTAATTGGAAATGGGTAACATTTTCAAACACCAACAATTTGATTTTACAATAATTCTCCTTTTCAATTTAATTCTCAAGAAAATTTGCACACATGGACTTTGAATATATTAGCTCTCACAAATTGCTCAAAATTGCTATCCATCCTTTGTGAATGCAGGGTGAAACAATGCACATTACAAACCCCAATATATATGATAAAGTTTCCTTTATGACCACTAGGGTATATTAAATTCTTTGTACCCCCATTTTCTATTGTCATTAATATACTTGCTCAAAAGATTATTTCCATCACACATTTGATTAGTACAATAGAGTTGTATCAAACATGGGTAATAGACCATCTCTCCTTATAACATTACTAACTCGATGAACACTATAACTTTTAATCACTGACCATCTTAGCATAACTCAATAATTTTGCAAAGCTTCCAAACTTCTTAAGTTGTCCTTTTGCATCATACAATATGTATATATGGACTTCCTTCCATTATATTCTAGGAACTGATGTAAGATATATCAATAGTAGTGTTGTTCCATACATTCTTCTAAGAATTAGTTTGAAGTAGAGGTTTCACCTAATCCATTAGATGAGGTGTTACCATTAGTTGCATTTCATGTTTCATTATCTTCTAAATTATTCCTCCATGTCTTAGTCATTTGTTCATGTATTTCATCCAAATTGACTTTTCCTCTTCCTTTAGGATTTTGGTGTAGAAGCATCTAAGGATCATAACTTTTGACTCAGATGTGAGTTTTGGCTGAAATTTTAAAGGTAGCTATGTGAGGAGGAGCTATTTGGATTTTTTATGGAGCTAAGCTCAATTGGTGGCCATTTAAAAAAAAATTAGGAGCCTAAAATATTATCTTTTTTGGTCATAGATTGGTTTTGACAATTGAGTGTCAACATACTTAACCAAATTCTCAAGATGATCCCAAGTATAATACAGAAGCCAAGTTGTATGTGTGTGCTGAGCTAGAGATTCAATAGGTGCCAAGTGAACTTTAGGTGCCGAGTGAAGTTCAAATACTAGGTGATAAGTGATGCCGAGTCACTATAGGAGCCAAGTAGAGTATAGATGCCAAGCGAAATGGAATTACTATAGGAGCCGAGTGAGACAAAATTCCTATATGTTCCGAGCATCAACAATTAGTAAGTTCCAAGTAACATAGAATCAACATATGAGTTTGTGCCTTCACAAACTCAACTGTAAACCATTTTTGAGCTGACTTAGGATGAATCTCAAAGGATCTTGAAGATAAGATCAAATCTTTTGCATTACCTATGTAATCAACATGTAGCCAATAAGAAAAATAGAGAAGGCATGCAACCAATAGAAAAAGTGAAAGAATTGAGTGGGAAATGAAGAGTGAATATTGATTGTATATCTTCCCACTTGTAAATTCCAAAAATTGGTATTAGAGCCATGTTCTCACAAAGAGGAGCCTTATAGCTTGGAGAAAAGATCTAGAAATGGAAGTCTACAAACTTGGGAAGATCATAGAGATTTAGGAAATTGATATACAACTTGCCTTACACAATTGGAAGAAGCTAGGGAGGAATTGAGAAAATCCTTAAAAAGAAGAAGAGAGATTGCCATAGCTGAGAATGATACACAATACAAGAGGATTGACACCTCAAAATTGTTTCTAAATGGAGATTCCAAAGAATTTGATACAGTAGCAGGAGACCTAATTGAGAAGAATAGTGCCCAAGAAGAAGAAATTAGAATACTCAAGCTTGAACAAGAGTCACAAGCCATGATGGTTTATGAGGTGACTAAGCTGAAGAAAAGAGCCACTGAAGATAAGGCTATACGAGAAGAAGACAAGAGAAACCTTGCTAATAGACTAGAAGAAAATTCAATTGAACTTGCAAGAATTTCAAACATGCAACTAGACACCCTAAGTCAGATGATGAATGCACACCATGAACGAAATATCAAGGACATTGAAATCTCTACACTAAAGATGCAAAATGAACAATTGCAAAATGATCTAAAAAGAGAGAAGGAGATTGTAGAGAACTTCAACAAACCCAATGAGACCATTAAGTACTTTGAGCAGCTATTGAAATCACCAAGGGCTAGCAATAATACTTTAGGACTAGGATACACTGGTACTGAACAAGGAGAGTCATCCAAGACTATAGAAGAAATGAGTAACAAAGGTAAGAACACTAAACCTACTATTTATTTCTATGGTAAAAAAGGATATACCTCTATTATATGCAGGAGCAAGAATGCTCATTAGCATGACAAACCTAAGAATGTGAGTCATTGTCATAAGTGCAAAAAGCAAGGACATCAAGCACATGACTATAGGAATAGGACTATCAAAACATCAAGATTTTAAGGTCACTATTACAATTGCAAGAAGTATGGACATAGAGCTTTTGAGTGTAGATCAAAGCCTATGTGGACACCTAGTCAGCCAGCAAGGGGAAATAACCATGGACATCGCTACAATTGGGGCTACAACACTAGGTATAGTTGTCATTACTATCAAGAATATGGACATATTCTTAAAAATTGCATAAGAGCACATATTAGTGGAAGCTATAGCAGATGGTTAAGTCAAACCACAAGTTTCAATTGTTTGAAGACTAGTCATATCAATAGGGATTGCCCAACAAGATCAAAGGCACCCAATTCAAGGAACAACAAAGGTAAAGAGAAGGTAGATGTTGAACCAATCAAAGGAGAAATGAATAAGACATGGAAGAAGAAAGATGGCAGTAGCACATCAAATGAAGGGATCACTTCACCTAAAAGGTCAAGTATTCAAACTTCAACAAACTAAGCAAAGAGAAGGCATGCAGGACTGATTTACAAAGCTTTATCATACATCAGTTCCTAAACAAGCAAGTACTAAAAAGAAGAGATCAGCATGATTAGAGATGCAAAGTTAAAACTTCAAGTTTTCATAAGTATTGCTGAGTTGCCCTTAGATGCTGAGTAAAATTCCAATACATGCTGAGTTGATTGCTAAAATCAATAGAAGCTAAATGATTAGATGCAACCAAGTTGGTAGAAGAAGTTGAGTAAAAGGAAACTTAGTTGAAGCTAAGTGAGGGATACTTCTATGGATGTCAAGTGATGAAAAGATAATGGAAGCTAAGTAATCTAGAAAAGGTTAAGAAGCCAAGTGGATAGCTGTAAACACACTAAAAATTAAATGCTATGAAAATAGGGTATATTATCACATTTTGAATCATTTTTTTTCATCATGAATGAAGAGCAAAGACAAAAAAGAGTGTAGAATGACTTCAAAGCATAGAATTCAACATTTGAGCCAATTTAAATAGCAATTCAACATAGTTTTATTGAATTTGTGGTATTTACATTTGTGCCAAGTTACGTAGTTTCACATTTTCTTTGTGTTCAAACCCTAGATCGCACAAATGGCTTCTAGCTGTAGGAAAACACAAAAGAAAGAACCATTTGAGGTCCAACTAGTGCCCAATGAAGTAAAACAACCTAATTTTTGGCCAATCCTTGAAGTGGCATATAAAAACAACCCAGCCAAAGCCCTATTTGTAATACCCCCTAAGGTAGTTATGGTTCAAGATGTTAGAAGATGTAACAATTGCAAAATTTGAGCCATAGGAGACATGGAGATGAGGGAAGCTTATGAGAGATTGTGTGAAAATGGAGTTTTGAAAGAAGAGTATCAAATTTTTGAGAAGAAGGGTTTGACACATGCCCTAGAATTCCCCACAGTTTTCAAAATTGAATGGATCAGGCTAGTGCTTAGTAGGATACATGATGGGAGCTTATGCTTGGAAGATGGTCCAGTGAAAAATACTAAAATGGTTGTACATAGAGTAATAAGGTACTCAACCCTAGATCGGCCAAAGACCCTTAGAAGCAATTCTAAGGAAGTAATTGAGGAAAACACTAGTGCCAAGTGGAACAAGAGAGGAATGAAAATAGACACTATCCAAGACCCTCTTGTTGACATTTTTGTTAGAGTTATTGCACAAAATTTTTACCAATCCAACAAACTTAATAGTGTACCTTGCATTGTAGTAGATGTGGGTTACAAATTAGTGAAAAAGGATCATACTTATGATCTTGTAGAATTGCAGCTACAACAAATTAATGAGAATTTAGCAGCAATAAAGAGAACCAAGGGAGCCCAATGCAAGTTTGGTGCTATTTTGATTTGCATATTCTTTTATGTATACAATGAATTTCCTTCTTTTGGAAAAGTTGTATGGAAAGCAAATAGGTCAATCATAGCTCAAGTTAATGAATATATAGAACAAATGGGAGCTAATTTTGAGACCCTTATGACTAACTATTTTGAAGACTTCAAGAAAACCATGAAGAAAAGGCTAATAATACTAGTTTCATTAGTTAAAAAGCATGTAAATGATGTATGTTTTCTTTTAGATATTGACTACACCTATATACAAGTTTCTATACCAACAGTTAGATGGTTAAGACCTCTTGGCTATGAAATAAACATAGATAAAGCATCAATAGCTATAACTTTACTACTAGCTGAGGAAGTGGAAAAAAGTGCACCACATTTTGGAACCTATGATGTGGTGAGGTCAAAGATGGATATGGAGTTAAAGACTACCTCCAAATTGAAGAAGAAAGACAAACTTGTAAAGAAGTTAAAGGCCAAATTTGGTGAGGGCACTACAAAAGAAGAAGAAGAAGAAGAAGGTGAAGAAGTAGAAAATGATGATGAGGAACAAGGATAGGAAACACTTGCATTGACCTAAGGCATGGGTGAGGATGCAGAACAAGAGGAAGGTGTTGAGAAAGAAGCACCAAAGCCAGAGCCAAAGAAGAGAAAAGCACAAAAATAGCCAATTACATAGCTGAGGGGGAAGAAGAAAGCAAAAAGTCCAAGCCTAGCTAAGCCACCTACAAGGGTAGATACAAGGTCAACAACACAAGTAGAAAAAGAATAGGGGAAATGAAAAGCCATAGAGCAAGGAGGGTCTGCAGAACAAAAGAAAAGAAGAAAATTTGTTGCACCCCTAAAGTTAGATGAAGAAAAGACAGAGTCTGATAATGATCAATTCAGATTAGTAAGACATTCTACCAAGTCTAATTTGGAAAATATTTATGACAATATTAGAGACAATGAAAATTTAACAAGTTTAAAGACCATTGATTTTAATAAATTTTCAAGAGAAGAAGAGAATATAGTGGAGAGTCCATGTACACTATGATGGCTAAGTTCAAGACTACCCTACTTGAACTTGACAATTCTATGCCTAAGGAGCTAAGATCCATTGTAGAAAACAAATGGCATCATTGTCTTAATATGGAGAAAGAAATAAGGGAGTCAACATTGGCTTATGTAATGCCAAACCTTGCAAAAGGTCAAATAACTAAGGCTAGTAAGAAACATGGGAGAAAATTTGCACCCAAATATAGAGCCTTTAGTATCTTATAGAATAAAATAAAGGATGTTGTAAAGAAATCCACACAAATATGGAAATTGATTTATGGATTGACTATTGTCAAAGATGGGTAGGAAGATCCCTTTGAGGGAAGAAATGATGAGGAAGAAGAAGATAATGAAAAGGATGGGGAAGGAGAGAAAGAAAAAGAAGAGGAAATAGTGGAGAAGACACAACAAAGTGAAAAGGTAATAGCTAAGGAGCAGCAACCAGAATAGAGTGTCCAAGACACCCAATTGCCACCACCAAGTCCTCCACATACAACACCTATAGAAATTGTAATTGTCAAGGATGTTCCTGACACCTCAGGTCAGAACATCAATCCACTAACTATAGAGGATCTCAAAAAGATCCTTCACTAAACCACATTGTAATCACAATTGTTCACAAATCCTATTTTGGTGAGTGTGGAAGAGTTGCAAAAGGCTGTAGTAGAGATTACTAGGGAGAAGGTGAACAAAGAAGAACCACCTTCACAACCTCCCATAACTATAGTAGATCAACCAAAAGAGGAAGTAGCATAAGATACAACTGCTAAGGTTGATCAAACAGTCATAGGAACAACAACTACCAAGGAGCCAGTAAAGATGCAAACATGACAAAATGTTCCTACAACACAAAGCCAAGGTGCACCTACTCAAATCATTATATTGATCAAAGTAGTAGAAAAGAAGAGAAGGAAGAGGAGAAAACCCCTAAAGAAAGAGAGAAAGAGGCAATATAGACACTGGTGAACTTGTCTACCTTAGGGACTCCTACCAAATAGTTGAGCACTGATGTAGTACCATTGCCAATCTTAGCACTAGGCTCAAGCTCCACCAAGGTAGCAAGGGTAATTCACCATGGAGACCCTACACTTGATGAAGAAATAGTCATACTTAGTTATGACTATAAAACAATGAACTTGGCTCAGATAAATGAAGTGCAAGAGACACTTGAGAGAAACAAGAAATAGGAGATACTCATAAATGTGTATAGACAAAAGCAAGAATTAGTGGAAATCAAAGACATATTCCTTGATGCATTTAGCTTAGTTGTACCTAATGAAACAAAGCCCATCATGGAGAAATTGTCCAACATAGTGGACTATGTACAAAATGAAGACCTTGATACTAATGTTAAGTTACTAGAGTGGCCTGAAAAGAAATTTCAAATGAAAGTTAACGAGAAGATATCTAGTGAGGTAGCACTTTCACAAGTGGAATTAGCTAAGAAAGTTGAAAAAGTAAAAATAGTACCTGAGAATATATTCTCATTGTACTCCAAGTTGTGTGACTCATCATTCTTCACACAAGAAACTAGTTAGAGGATACTGAGCTTGGAATGTAATCTTAATATTTCTAGCACATAGCTACATAAAGATCTAGCTCAAAGTGAGAAGCATTTTGCAACAACACTTCACACTTAGAAGGATTTAGCTGTATTGACAGAAAAAGAGGCCAATGTCAAGGCCAAATTGATATAGATTAAATCTGCTATTACCCCACACCTAGAGTACTACATAAGGAAATGGCCTATGTAGAAATTTTTTTAAAGAAAGATCACAATCTTTCTACCTTAGAAGGCCTTGTACATCTTGTAGTAGAGATAGCCATCCAACACAAATCACTGGAAATTGCCCTAGACAATTGGGATGCTTCTCTAAAGATGATAATGGAGGTAAATAAAATATTTTTGGCTAAATATTCTATTCATTCTTAGGACCCTTTGACATAAGTGTCAAAAAGGGGGAGATAAGCATTATGTAAATAAAAGGGGGAGAAACTACATTCTTTGAAGGAGATAATGAAGAATATCCAAATGAGGTAATATAGAATATCAAAAGGGGAGATATTCATAGAAATAAGGGAATAAAGCCAAAAGGGTGCAAAAACTACAAGAAGATGTGAAAGGGGAGTAGAAATAAAGGGATAGTACAAACAAACATATAGAGTATAGATAAGGCAAAGAGTATTAAACACATCAACATGTGACAAATTCAGTACAAGATTCTTTGGCTACAAGAGTGAAATTTTGATTATAGAATTGGCACATTAGCTCAGGGGGAGTTACAAAACTTTCGAGGTATACAAAATTTTGAACAAGTTTTTGTAGTTTTGTATATATGCCAAACAAAATGTGTAGTATACTCATAAGAAATCAGATTCATAATGTTTAGTTAAGTGTTTTTACCACTCATGTTAAAGGGGGAGATTGTTGGTCTCAGACTAGTTTTCACAATTGAGTGTCAACACACTTAACCAAATTCTCAAGATGATGCCGAGTATAATATAGAAGCTGAGCTATAGTGTGTGTCAAGCCAGAGATTCAATAGGTGTCAAGTGAACTTCAAGTTCCGAGTGAAGTTCAAGTGCTAAGTGATAAGTGATTCCAAGTCACTATAGGTGTCGAGTAGAGTATAGATGCCAAGAAAAATAGAATCACTATAGGAGCCAAGTGAGAAAAATTCCCATATGTGCTGAGCATTAGCAATTAGTAAGTACTAAGTAGCACATAATCAACATATGAGTTTGTGCCTTCACAAACTCAGATGTAAACCATTTTTTGAGCTGACTTGGGATGAATCTTGAAGGATCTTGAAGATAAGATCAAATCCTTTGTATTACCTATCTAATCAACATGCAACCAATAAGAAAAATGGAGAAGGTATGCAACCAATAGGAAAAGTGAAAGAATTGAGCAAGAAATGAAGAGTGAATATTGATTGTAGATTCATACCTAACCCTAAGTCTTTGAAGCCTTTATAAGGAGGATGAAACCCCATTGTATGTGTGCATGAGTGAGAAGTGTATGGGTGAAATATAACAAAGTGTAGAAGGGTGTAAAGACTTAGAAAGAGTAGAACAACATTTTAGAATTCAATTGATCAAGAATAGAGTATCCGAATTTTGAGAAGAGACTTATTAGATCAAGCAAGGAATATAATAGATAGAGCAGAATGATGATTTGGAATTAGCAATTGAAGATTGCAAGTCATCAGGTCAAGACTTTCTAATACTCTCTAGCCATTGTATTAGGAATGAAAATCCTATGATGATAGGTGTTGGCTGATGCGACGCGCTCCCCTACCCACAGGTGGTTAATTATGTGGTGTTCCATGTTCACTAACAGTCATGGCTTTTGGTGCAATGGAAAATAGGCCCTACAATTGGTATCAGAGCCTAGTTTTGGCCTGGTCATGTGTTCAAATCTCCCCGGTGCCTTCCCGACCCACGTAAGCACCTGGTATGCACGTCGAGGGGGAGATTTTTGGGTGATGCGACACGCTCCCCTGCCTACAGGTGGTTAATAATGTGGTGTTCCATGTTCACTAATAGTCATGGCTTTTGGTGCAATGACAAATGGGCCCTACAATAGGTTGGTCTAATAGCCATGTTGTAAGCCTTTAAGCAAGGTGCTAAATCCTTTAATAGGGTAACATTCCAAATGAGTGTTTGTAAATCCTTTAACCAGGTCACTTTTAATAGGGTGTAAAGTCTTTAACAGGACAAGCCTTTCATAGGGTAGACCATTGCAGGTGGTCAAACTTTGTAACTTTGAATAGTTACATATTGCTATAGGGATACTTTGTGGGTGTCATCCCCACCCTAGTTTTACCTTCTCATTTTGGAGGGTTTTTGGGTTACCAAATTCTTATGTTATCTATTTTCATGCATGTCTTTACTTTTATGTTTATTAGATGAATAAGAAGCATGTGAATGATATTAGTTAAAAGGTTTTGAAAAGGTTAAAGTTAGTTACTTCTAATTCACCCCATAGACACACCCCCCCCCCCCCCGCCCCAACTCAGAAGTAAATCTTCCCACTTGTAAATTCCAACAATCTTGGCCTTCGAAATTTAATTTTTGTATTTTTTTTTCCAAATTTTAAGAAAGTTGTTATTGTAATAAATCTGAAATCATATTCTTGATTTCATAGATTAGTTGTCAATTCACCTTGTCTTAGTTGAGGGATTTTCTTGGAAAAATTTGGGATTCATAGGATGGGTTATGAAAACTACCAAAAATGGAAAAAAAAAATCCTAAAAATTTTCCAAATATGGTAATTTTCAAAATTATAATAAGTGGTCATTTGTATTTCACTGTAGAGGAAGATTAGAGTTTGAAAAAGTGTAATGAAGAATCTAGCATTCTAAAACTTATATGTTATGTAATTTTCTAAGTTATTGGTTTGGGCTACATCTTTTGGTATTAGAGCTAGAAGATGGTTAGGAGAGGAAGAGGAGGTGTTACTCCATTGTAATAATTTATGTTGGATATGCAGAGGTAGATTGAATGATGGAATGAGCAAATAGATAATCAAGGAATACTAATAGTACAAGGAGAGAACAAATTAGATGACGAGGAGAATCAAAGAGGTGCTAATCAAAATGAAGAAAATGAAGAAGAACACTTGGAAGAGTTGAGCTATGAAGATAGAGTTCTTTGGGCTTTAGAAGGTAAAAATAAAGGGATCAAGATTGAAGTTTTAGACTATGCTAGTAGTCTTAAGCTAGAAGAGTTAATAGACTGGCTAAGTGAGATGGGGAAATTTTTTGAATGGAATCCTATGGTGGAGGAAAAGAAGACAAAATTTTCATACACAAAATTAAAAGGACATGAAATGATATGGTGGGATCACCTCCAGAAGGAATGAACTAGAAAAAAAAAGGAAAAGATCAAAACATGGATCAAGATGGAGAAAAAGATGAAAGAAAAATTCTTTCCCATGGATCATTCACAAACCCTCTTTTGCAGATTTTAGAATTTGAAGCAAAACTTGCCTTTAGTGCAAGACTATACAAATGAATTGTACAAGCTATCCATGCACATAGAGCATCAAGAAAATGATGAGTAGATGGCTACTATATATATCAATGGCCCTAAATTCTCTATCCAAGATGAACTAAGCATGCATTGTGTTAACATTATGGAGGAAGCCTACCAATTAGTTCTAGAGGCTAAAGAAAAGAAGAATAGGAAATATATCCAAAGGAATAGAGGTAGTCAAAGGGTTACCATGTTAAATTTTTCATAGTAAAGGTCTACAATGATGACCTATGGTATGATGTGATTCTGATGGACATATGTCATGTCCTCCTAGGCCATCCCTGGTAGTATGAGAGAAATGCTACTCATAATGAGGAAAATAATACTTATACCTTCTTGAAGGATGGATCTAAGGTAATCTTATTACCTCTTAAGACTGATGGAAAAACTAAAAGTATGCTATCTAAAAAAGAACTTGTTAAGGAGATGAAAGTAATAGGGTGTTGCTATGCATTGGTAGTACAAAAGGGAAAAGAGGAAGACTTGACTATACTACTAGAAGAAGCTGCGGTGTTGGAATAATATTTAGATGTTATTCTAGAAGAACCAACTGATAGACTTCCCCCAAAATGACATATCCAACATCATATTGGACTTATTCTAGGAGAAAGTCCTCCCAATCAAGAAGCATATAGAATGAGTCCAAAACAACATGCAAAATTGGACAAATAGGTGATTGGGCTCATACAAAAGGTTTTAGTATAGGAAAGCTTGAGCCCCTATGTTTTCTCAATGTTATTAACCCTAAAGAAAGATGGAACATGGAGAATGTGGATAGACAATCAATCCATCAATAGGATAACCATCAAGTGTCATTTTCTGCTTCTACATTAGGATGACATGATGGATGTTCTTGTTGGAGCAATGTATTTCTCTAAGATTGATCTACAAAGTGGGTACCACCAAATCCACATCTAAGAGGGGGATGAGTGGAAAAATACTTTCAAAACTAGGGATGGTTTGTATGAATGGAAGGCTATGCCTTTTTTTTTATCCAACACACCTAGTACTTTTATGAGACTCATGAACACTGTGTTGTGTTCCTATATTGGTAAGTTTGTAGTAGTTTATTTTGATGATATACTGATTTTAGTAAGGGAAGGGAAGAACATCTACAAAACTTGAGGATCATAATCTAGGTATTGAGAAGAGATAAACTCTATGCTAATTTGAAGAAGTGTAGGCTCATGTAAGAAAGCTTGGTTTTTTTAGGGTTTGTCATTTCTAAAAATGGTATCAAAATGGATCCAAAGAAAGTTCAAGCCATTCTTGAATGGTGTAATCCACATAGTATCATTAAGATGAGAAGTTTCCATGGCTTGGGTATTTTCTATAGAAAGTTCATCCATAATTTCAGTAGCATTCTAGCACCTATGATAGACTGCACCAAGGGTTAGGAGTTTTCATGGACCAAAGAGGGTGAAGAGAGCTTCCAATACCTAAAGAAGGTCATGAAAGCTCAAAGACTAGCCCTACTAGATTTTGATAGAGTGTTTGAAGTGGACTATGATCCCTCACATGTGGGCATTGGTGCAATTGTGTAAGCTTTGAGACACTGGAAGAATTATTTAGTAGCCAAAGAATTTTTGTGTTTATAGACCATATTGCTCTAAAATACTTGAACAAACAAAAGAAATTGAACACTAGACATGAAAAATGGGTCTATTTCCTATAGGGGTTTACTTTTGTTCTAAAAGATAAATTAGGGAAACATAATCAAGTTAGATGCCTTGAGTAGGGGAGTTATTCTTCTGACCACCATGGAAACATAAGTGGTTAGCTTTGATGCAATCAAAGACTTGTATGAATCTAATAGTGACTTTTGCAAAGATTTTAATTAGTTGAAGAATCCAATGCCTGGGAATGTTGACACTATTCAAGGTATCTTATGCAAGATGATTATTTATTCAAGGGGAAGTAGTTGTGTGTTCCTATAGGCTCAATGTGGGAACATATTATTAGAGAATTTCATCAGTGGAATGGCTAGGCATTTTGGAAAAGTAATAGCTTTGCTAGAAAAGAAGTGATATTGGTTAAAGATGAAGCAAGATATCACCAAGTTTTTGGAAAGGTGTTGAATTTTTCATGTAGCCAATGGGAACTTCGAGAACACTAGATTATAAATGCCATTACTAGTACCAATAGGACTATGGAAACACTTAAGTATGGATTTTATATTGGGACTGCCACATACACAGTGGGGTAATGACTCTATCTTTGTAGTTGTGAATAAATTCTCAAGAATGGTTCATTTCATTGTGTGTAAGAAAACTACTGATGCCACTAGGGTGTCCAAGTTATTCTTTTTTGAAATAGTCTAATTGTATGGGGTTCCAAAAATGATCACCTCTGATCAAGATACTAAGTTATTGAGTCATTTCTAGAGGACCTTATAGAAGAAGATGGGACAAAGTTATATTTCAATAGTGCTTACCATCCACAAACTGATTGACAAATAGAAGTTATCAATCATAGTCTAGGTATTTTTTTGTGATGTATAATTGGAGAGAAGTCCAAACAATAGGATTTGGGATTGCCCTAGGAAGAATTTTCTTATAATAACTCAGTGAATAGGTCAACTGGTAAGTCACCATTTCAAGTTATTTATGGCCATAATCCTTACGTGTTCTTAATTTGGTGCAACTTCCCTTAGGTGAAATATTTAGTAATGATGGAGATGCCTTTGCAGAGTAGCTATACAAATTGTAGGAAGATGTGAGACAAAATTTACAAGACAACAATGAGTAGTACAAAGCTTCCACAAATACTACTAGAAGGTGTTAAGTTTTTAGTGTAGGTAATCTGGTGATGGTTTATCTCAAAAAGGAGAGGTTTCCTACTAGGACTTATCATAAATTGAAATATAAGAAAATTGGTCCCTAAAAGATTTTGAAGAAGATTAATGATAATGCTTATGAGGTAGAGCTCCCTAGTGTTCTTGATATATCTCATGTGTTTAATATTTTTTATTTATATACTTTCCATAGTGATGATACCTCTATTGAGAATGAGGATGTGGTAGAGTAGACACACACTATACTCATCAAAAAAAGGGAAAATGTTGCACAAATTCTAGACAAGAAGATTGTTCAGACTCGCCAGGGTGACTACAATAGATATCTTGTGTAGCAGAAAGAGTTGGCACTAATAAATAGCACCTAGATTACAAAATAGAATTTACAAAAGCTAGATGAGCCTAAATGGAAGAATTTTGAGAACCAAAACTTTTAGGAGCTAAGTTCTTTTCAAGTAGGGGAGAATGATGTAAGAGTATCCAAGGGTCATAAATTTTGACTGGGATGTGGATTTTGGATAAAAATTTATAGGTAGTTTCATGAGGAGGAGCTATTTGGATTTTTGATTGAGTTCAACTCGATTGGTGGCAATTTTGACATTTTTTCAAGAGCCCAAAATATCATCTTGGCCTCCAATTTTCCTCTTTTGGTGTTAACATTCAGTATCTACAATTGTTTCTTAAGTGAACAACCACGTGGAAATGATAACATGCTATACCAAATTTTCTCTAATTACCAGATCTACCTCCAAATTGAAATATCATGCAATTAGCAGTAACATGACCATAATTTCCACATTTAGTGCAAGAATACCATGTATTGTAATCCCAATTGATTGTGTCCAAACTTGTTGCAAGTATAGTAGTGCCTATTAAATTCATACTTCTTAGGGGATTGACTAAACTTGGATCTCAATGATCATACTTATTACAATATTAGCAATAACCATCAAACTTGGGAATGACATTGGACTTACCAATTTTTCTCATGCATACATTTGTAGTGTATCCAAGCTTTCCAAATTCATAGCATGTAGGTTTCTTTGGTTTGGAATTGTTGCAGACACTCCTCTATTCAACTCACTTTGAAAATTCTCATTTCTCAATAGTGCAATGCTCATTATATCCTAGTCCATTTTATTGGTCTATTCTACCTTGAAATCATAGAAAAATAAAGTTACATTCTTCAAGAAATCTTCACAAATATTTACCTCAAACTATGTAAACCATTTTTCCACTCGATATGATAATGTCTTATCCAATTTTGTGCCAAATCAAACTTGTATGTGGCTTATGTTTCACTTGATAAATGCTTGTTATTTTTGTTATCATTTAGTGTTATCTCTACTTAGTTACCTATTTTTGGCTTGGTGATGTCTTCTTCTTTGTGTATATAGAAATACTTGGTAAATACTGAGCTCAAGTATAACTATAAAACTCATTTATCTCCTCATTCATTGCTTAGGCTAAAAATTGACTTGGTTACTATCATCACTTTCACTTAGCTTTTTGAAACTAAATGGCCACATGATTATATATGGTAGTAACATTTACTACTTTTTAGAAACTTTTTTTTGATAGAAGAAGGTCTGTAACTATGAATTTTAACTTTTATACTCTTGTTGCCCTAATTTGCTTCTAAGAGTGTTGTCATTGTACCACATGCCAACACCCTCTTGGAATTGCTTATTTCAAAAAAAAAAGTCTTTAAAAATAATAATTATGGGATCAAAATAAAAAATAAAAAATAAAATAAATTATTTCCCTTATTCCTAAACATAGCCCACCAAAAGTGTTGGACTAGAAGACTTGCCAAAGTTCTTGATCACTAATACAATTTGTAATGCCCATAATTTTGGCATAAAACACACCTAGATTTTCCTAAAACTTAATAATCAATCTAAATTTACAACCACATATTTTATTATTACAACACGATATTTTAACATATGATTTAACTTCTTCCTTAGCACTCAAATATGTAACTAATGTTGCTATTCTTTTTGAACAAAAAATCTATAGTAAAATTCCTATATTTCTTGAGTTGAATTTTGCATCTAGCATACATAAAACTAAAACTTCATTTTAAAAAAATTAACAATATTACCATAAAAAATATGCAAACAACACTCTATCATTCTTCTACCACATCCTCAATAATATATTCATATATTTGAAGGAGGAAATACTACTTAATGCAACGATTAGATTTACCTTTTTTTCACCTACAACATACCACAAGGATTCATTAATTATTGCAAGTGCTCCTTTATACAACTCTATTTACATGATAATATTAGATACTCCATCATAATACTTGTTGAATCATATATAACAATTTGAAATATGAATAAATAACTACTACTTCTTTTCCTTCTTTCAACATGGCTTCAATTGCAACAAACCTATAGTAAAACACAACTAACTATGGCATGCTTACCTCCCAACATAGTCCTCTATGAGGCCAACCTTAAGCTTGGAGAACCAAGGCTAATGGGATACAAATATACCAAATTTCCATTAATGTATTAAAAAAATATTAAAACAATGAACTATCTTAAACTTGGGCTTCACAAATGAGTCACTTAATATAAAAAGGTGAAGGTGGGTGTATCCAAGTCAAAAATTTCCATACCAAAAACAATAAACAACCAAGTATTTTCATGCCTTCTCAAGGCTTCAATAATTTATTTTTCTTCACAAATTTCTCCCCTTGTAACCCTGAAATACAAGAATAACAAGTATGACTACATGGAGCCCATACTCTATGCAATTCCTCCCTTCTCCAAGAGAAGAGGCTCTTAACTACAATGGAAATCCCAACTAAATCCTTCACCTAGAAGGCTACTACTTCCCTCCCAAGGGTGAGTGATCCCTTACACATCCACAAACAACATACAATTAAAATAATTACAAGGAAACAATGCAAGATCCACATATATTACAAAAAAATGTCCATGATCAACTCTACATAATAAGAATGTATTACAAGATCTACATATTCATCCCATATATGATGTCACAAACAAATATACAAAATATGAAATGTCTTCAAATTATTTTATGGAAAGAGAACCAATATTTAATCCTATGAAATGGTAAATGAGGTTTGAGATGAGCTTTTCCCTTTTTGCTTCTCCTTATCTTTTTCTAAATTCTCAAGAACCATAAGTGTCAAAACTAAAGAGTGTGTGAATATCACCTAAGTTTCACAAAGCCCCACTAGAAAGGCCTCCAAATCCTACTCAACCACTAGTCATGAATGTGAAAGTGGTTACTAGCCCTTGCCCTTCCCTCTTGTCCTCTCTCATTAATTAGAGTTCAACTAGGAGTGTAGGGCAAGTTAAATTCATGTGGCCTTCTCCATTTTTCACACTTTTGAAAAATGGCCCTTTTGGAGTACCATAAATGTGATCTAGAGATCTCTATGGAAAAAATCTAACCTCTAACTCATAGTAACCCACATGGTTAGTTAATTTTAACTTAAATTACACCCTAGGGACACTTTTAAACCCTCCAAAGGCTACTTGAAGTTTATCTATGGTTTTCTTGTTGGTGGACCAAGCTTAAGTATTTCTAAACAAGTGGGCTTACTTAAGTACTCTATTCAGTTTACCCTAGGTTAGGTAACTCTCTCTAGCCCTGATTGACATGTCACTTCCACATGCACAATACAAGTGTCAAGTGACACTATAAAATACATTTCATAATTGCAAGAGACATGTTAGATTTACATGAGGAAAATTAATTCAATACATTCATCCAAATTATATTTACAAAATAAAATAAATAACAATGAGGTTTAAGTCTCTTCACTATATCAAACCTTGGCTTCAAGATTTGCACACAGGTCTAATCTTGGTTCTCTAATTAAATTCCATGGTTATATTTCTTGCACACTAAATCCAAGTATTAGTATCCCAAGGAAAACATACACATATAAATCAATGTTTCATAATTTGAATTCAACATTTGACATTCATAATTCATAAGCAATTAACTTTTCCTTTCCAAGAAACCTTCCTAATCTAATCCTCATTTATGGTACTTGTATAATTTTCATCATGTACTACATATAAAAATCAATTTCTAACTTTAAAACATAGTCCACTTGTCAATTCCAAATCTAACCACAATTGTCATCTTCAACTTAATCATCTAAATATATAGCCATCAAAGCATATAAGACACCTATCCTAATCATCATCATAAGTGAAATCAACATAAAATAAATCACTAAATAATATGATATAAAATATCTCAGCCAATTCCACCTAATATGTATCAAAATATCACATCATAATATTATTCATATGCAAATGCATCCACTGTGATATGACAAATCATGGTGGAATCTCAGGTCAAGTAATTTTTTATTTTCGAAGTAATGTTTTTAACCCAATTTGTATCTAAGGTACTTGTAAATTTTTTATATCATGTTCTTGTCCATCAATATAAATCTAAACTTATACATGTCTAATTCCTATGTGGGTTCTAATCTAGCCTTAATTCAACTCTAGGGCGTATTGGCACTCAAAATTGTAGCCTTGATTTTGAGCACCTTTGAAGAGATTAAGCCTTATAAACACTTTTAAATGCATATGTACCCAGCTATAACTGTGAGGCCTAAGAGGTGTTCAATGTTTCTAACACTTTCCATTCAGTATATCTACCTATTCCATGAATTCAAATTCTCATTCTGAATCATTTCGTGAAGTCTCATCTTGAGCATTTGTCAATTTTGCATTTTTTGCCAAAGTGTCAAACAGTGATAGGTGGTTGTGTTTGCAATTAAATATCTCACACCCAATGATATTCCATGACTTGCCACTTTGGGAGTGTTTAGTGTCCATACCAAAGAGCCTATGTTTCATATTTTGAGTCATTTCAAATTTGTTTGACTAGGTTTTGAATCCCTCAAAGTCAGTCATTTATTATTGTCATGTTGATGCAATTTATTCTGAATTCTAGGAAGCCTTGTTTGACTTGTTCTAATTTTGACCCAGTTGAAGGAAATGTGAAAATTACTATTATGTTTCATTTTAGAGGTTAGATAATTGCTACGTTTAATTTTGAGCTTATGAAAAATCTGTTTGATTAGTTTCCAAACTGATTCCAAATGCAATTTCAGACTTTTTACTAGTGTCAAGAAATGCAAATTTGTCAGTACCCCTGTTTGTGACATAATATCTCAAAATCTATGATAGGTGAGATCAAATGGATTTACTATTATGTTTCACTCTAAAAATACTTTAAGTTTGCCAATTTTTAAGTCTTGACGAATTTTTTTGCACACTTTCCTAGGTCAATTCCATTTGCAAAAAACACTTTTCTACCATTGTTTGCAGTCTTCAAATTTGAGTAGCCTACTTTGACCATTTTCCATTTTCACCTTGTTATTTTTCATAATCCCAAATTCCATATCCATACTCTCCTTGTGACAGTGAACCAATGCCCCAGTTTCCATTTCCCCAAGTGTTAGTTTGCCTAGCTTTTGAAGCCAAAACCAAACACATTTTCCAAATTTCTGACATGTTTGTTTGCAAGTGATTTTAAGTAGGCAACTTCAGAGGTCAATATCTTTTGATTGAGAATTTTTCATGAGACAAGATTCGACGGGGTGCAAGAATGTAGAGCATTGAATTGGTATGTTTGATTTTAAAGCCCGGTTAGATGTACAGGTTAGTTTTTAAAGCTAGCTGATAGGCCTTGTTAGAAGAAAGTTGCAGTTTGTAGATAAGTGGTAAAATGAGCTCTAATGATGTTTCAGTGATGGATTTTGATTCAAATCAGTGTTAGATAATCAATGAGCTAGTTTGAAGGTTCAGTTGTTTGGAAATAATATTTTTTTTAACTAGACCCACTTTGGGGCCTGACTAATTCAGCCTGGATTGATAGGTTTCAAATCAAATACAGGTTGTTTTAAAAGTAAAAAGTTATTCACAATTAGATAAGAAGAAAGTGCATGTAATGAGAGAAGCAATATAAAACATCCATGTCCCAAGTATCATGAGATTTTAAGATGCTAGAAATGGACAACAAAGAGGCTTCACGAGGAAACAAATATAGAGGTTGTTTGCCAAAAACCTTGAATAAGATGTACTTTTAAGAACCGGATTTGAGATGTGAAGAGATTAAGGAAGGAATGGTATGGAGTATGATGAAGAATGCTTCTGAGCATAGATGTTACCTATTCATTTTGAAATGGATATGAGGGATAAAATAGATGAAGTGCCCATGTTATCGAATAGCTAGTTGTAGGATTCTTCACAAATAGATGTGGAACTGAAATCTTTTTCAATGATAGGAGTGCATCCATGTCCTTATCTACACTGAGGGGCATGAGACAACAAATAGAGGAACACACATGGTTGGAGAAAGCACAAGTATGAAGCAAAAACATATGAATAAAAAGGGAGAACATGTCCATAGGTGCCATGGAAGGAGCAAGTAAATGCATGGGGAGTTTTCAAATGAAGATGGTATCTATATTGGGGACAATCAAGTCATTCATTTCATTCGAGGAAGATATGAAGAAGTGATAGGTGATGCTATGCTCAATATCTTGCTATTAAGCTTAGGATCTTCTTAGAATAGTAACAGATGCCAATCATGCAGTAAATTAGGAAAAGAATAGTAGATTAATACATTCTTATCTTGATTGTTTCCTTGCTGGAGGGAATTTATACAGATTTGAGTATGGTGTCAAATCGGCCCTATTTGTTGCAAAAGGTCGAGGAGGAACTTGCACACTTGCAGAGATAGACTCTATGGAGATAGTCATACATAGGGGAAAATGCTTGTTTGAGAATGGATTTGGTTGGTATAAAATCCACTTTAGAATGGATTTGGTTGCTTGATTTATCACCTACTTAGCACAATCATGGTGTTGATTCATCAATGGTGGACAATGAAAATAAATGCTTGAATGCTATTGCTAAAAAAAGAAGTGGATCCAGAGAAATTATAGAAGTAGCAACACAAGTGCAAGGAAAGGAAGCTATGATAGTCTCCAATGGGGTAAATACACCTCCAACTACACCTGTAGGCAACCTCACTCAATCATACTTTGGTTGCTATAACATTTTCAAAAAAAATTGTGAAGATATTTCTATTTATTATAAGACTGGTTTGCTTGTAGTAGATGGAAGTGGGGCTAGTTTCTAGTTCTCCATGGAAGACGCCTGCTATATGGGCACGAGCTAAAAAAGGGCCATAGAAGTCATAGCCTGTGGAAAGGACATTTTATATTGGCTAGCAATAACTAGTGCAGCTTTGAAAGCATTTATTGGAAAAGTTTATGTTGACTACAACATTCTAGAAGATGAAAGGGAAGATGAGTATGCAATAGACTTAGGTGATGTCTTAGCTATTTTGACCTCTTCAACAGTCAATGGTAGGGAAAATAATACCAAGAACAACATGGAGGAAGACTCATTTGTCTATGGGACTGCATATAAGGCATTTGGAGGAGGTAGGGGATTAAGGAAAGCTAGCTGCCAGTTAAAGGGAAGAAAACATTATGCAAAAGAGGGTCCATGTTGAGTAAAGGGAAAGCAACAATTAAAAGGAAAACCCTATGCTAGGAGAAGTCATAGCTTTTTAAAAGGTCTTCCATTATTTCTTGAGCAAAGAATTCCATACTCATTGTAGGGTCTCCATAGTGTGACAAATAGCGAGGTCTAAAGCCATCCATGTGCATAGGCAGTAAAAGGAGGCTCAGAGCTAGACAAGAGAGAAAGAACTGTCAAAGGAGGTAGGAAAATGCATGAAGAAGAGCCAGCGTATAAAAAAAGACCCCACGCCCATGTAATTTTCTCCAAAAAGCAACAATAAGCTAAGGAGGAGGAGCTTCTACATTTGACAAAAAGAACTCACATGAATGAACAGAAGAAGGACTATTTAAAGACATTTGTCCCACATCGCCTGTATGGGGATGTATTTTGTTTCTTAAATACCATCCAACACAATAAGTTAAATGTCTTAAAGACAAGAGCTTTTGTGAAAGCCAAGTTTGTGCATGGGGCCCAGTGATGAAGTTACACAGATGGATGCTAGTTGGTAGGTCACCTAGGAAATTTTTTTAATGGGAACACAAAATGAAGAAGTTCACCAGGAAAGTTTCAAACACCAGAAATGTTGCTGGAAAAGTGGAGATTTCTAGTGGTCACTATGTCACCACCAGAAAATGGTGAGATTTTCCAGAATACAACATGGCGACCTACTAAAAAATCTCAAATCCAATTAGGAAAGCTTAGAATTCTACCAAAGGTAAAATGAAAATTTGGGTCCCACATCTGGATGTAGTCAACAAACCAAAAATCAACAAGTGGCAGTAGTTGTAGTGACGACGTGATGATGTTACGATGAGTGAACCAACCACAAGGTGCCACATGGTAAGGGTAATGATGTGGCAAGCAGATCTTGCAAATGAACCAAATTGTGCCATGTGGCAGATCTGATGGATGTCACTATTTCACTAAGGCGAAGTTGCATGCTATTTAACATATCAACATAGTGACCATGATGTCGCATGATGAGGTGGCATGCTGACGTGGTGGAGAGAAGGACAAATGAAATACTGACATGTGGCACCTAATTGGGAGGTCTGATGACTATCCAAGCCTAAGCCAATCACATGTCGACACATGGTGAGGATGGTCAAACTTCCTTTGACCTAGATTGAAAAGGTAGGGAAAATTCAAAGGTCTCAAATAAAATTTTATTTTTATTCTTCTCAAGGTTTCACGTGCAGAGGTAGAATTTTTTTAAAATAAAATTTGACTTATCATATAGTTTTAAACTATATAAAAGGATAAATGTTTGAAATAATGAAATGTTATGCAAAGCCATGAACAAATGCTTAAACTTTAGAGGGGCATAACTGGGGCAATTTTTATTCAAAATGGGTGCTCTAATATACTGTTGGAACTGGGAGGAAACAATTTTTTTAAATATGAGGTCACATTTTGCACAATGATTCATTGGTTCAGTTTATAAGTGAATTTGTATTTTTTGGCGCATTCTCAGTGGAACGGGTAGATTTCATCATGGAGCATCCAAATTGGTTAGAAGGTAGGTATGAAGATTTATTGAAGCCCAAATGTGGAAAAAATAACTTTGAAAAGATTGTATTGTATTTTGAAGGCCTTTTAACTAATTTTTGGCTTTACCTTGATTTAAAATTTGGCATCAAAAGCGGTTATTATTCCATCAAGTTTCTGAGATACCTTATGCTTTTGAGAGCCAAAATGGTTAAGGATTTGATTCACCCATGGAAGAGAGAGATTAGAGAGAGTATTTTCATTGCTAGGAGAGGGAATTTCAAGTGGACAAATGCCAGATGTAGAGCAGATCTAGGAATTCCTTCCTCTATATCACTCTCATTCTTTCTCATTGTATGGGTTCTAGTTTTTGGGAAGAAAAAGTTTCATTTATGTGATACCATTAGGGGTTACAATTTTTCACTATGAGACCATTGGTTCTAGTTTTTGACATGTTTCCTTGATTGTGACACCATTCTTTTAGCATAATTCTTTCATATGAATAGCAGTAGTGTAGATTATAGAATAAGTTTATATCTATTGGGCATTTTATGTTTTGATTTCATGGATATGAATGTATTATTTCAAGGAAATTAATACGAAGAACAATAGATGATTGAGTTTCATTTTAAATCTTGTCTCCTTTCTTAGTGACCTATAATGTTTTATGATATTTGAACAAAGAGCTCAGGTCATAGTTGCAGTCCCTTAAGGTTGTATGTTGTTTTTTTGTTGCTTATAATTCAAGGAGTTATGTAAATGTTTTAAGAAAATCAATAGGGTTACAAGTTTATTGAGGAGGATATCAAGTAAGAATGAGATTTAAATTGAATACAGATGTCTATTTATAAGGTGAATAGATAGATTAGATATCTAAATATATGAATAGGTATCAGGTATCCATATGTGTATGTTTGATTCATGGAATTTCCCAATGGTTAAGGCACTGATCAATTATAGGATCACTTGTTCATGCTGCTTCATATTTGAGGGTTTGTTGAATTCAACATCATTAATCAAACAATTTTCCCTTTCATGTTGAAGAGCTAAAAAGTCTAACCCTCACTCAGCTTATGAATTTCCTAGATTTGCAATTTTCTACCATAGATCTATGTCATTACATGAGTTATTAAGAGATATAAGGGTTGTTATTTGCTTTTTTAGATTCAGGAATATATTTTGCACTGGTACCATATTAATTGAATCTAAGGTCCTCCTACCTAGTTTTTGCAGAGCCTGAAGTAGAAGGGTCTAGCATTATAATTAGCCTAGTGTCTAAAATAGTATGTTGAGATGGGAGTTAGCTACCCCTAGATATACCATATTCTCATTGGGGTAATTGGAAACTAGTCGAGTGGTCAAACACTGACAAAATGGCGACTTTGTTGGGGAGTCTATGAAGGAATTCATTCATAAGGAGCTAGAAATCTTTGATATATATTATGCATATTTCATTTTGTATGCTAGGTTTCATGTTCCCCAATTAAGTTTTATACATTTCCAGTAGTAACTTTGAGGTTGAATGTAAATTGTATTGCTAAAAGGTGTTCATCTTCAGTCAATTCAACTAGTTGTTATTTTCAAAGTACTATTGTAATTTTAGAGTTAGAATTGTTTAACAATGGTTTCTCTCTTCTAAGTGTTTGACAGTTTGCAAATTCTACAAATTGGAAGTACAATTCAAATCTGTCATGTTATAAATCATGTTTTAAAAATCTTTCACACAATTGTGAGCAGTGACTCTCTCAAGGATCTCTGTACCAGTGTAGATTGGTTATATATAACTATTTTTGGATAGTTTTCAACTAAATTAGGCAAATCTGAAAGTTGATTTTTAAGCAAGAAGACAGATATGAGTTCCTAACTGATGATTTTTAAAGTGTTGATTGATTTGTTGTTACAAGAAATTTTAAATGTTAAAGTGAATCACAATAGTGATTTCATTTAGTTCTCCTCAAGGACATGGCGACTCTATAAGAATTTGATCAATGGTGTGAGGAATTGAGACTAGCACCTCTACCAATTTGTAGATCAGTGGTTTCAGCATCAACACTTGAGGTATTTTATTTTTCATGATGTTATTCTTGACATAAAAGAAAGTGGTATATGTGTGTGTTCTCCATCAAGTGATTTTTAGCACTAGGAAGAGGAGAATAATGTAATAGGTTTTATACACTTCATGGGAATAAGTTTGAGCTTGTAAATTTTTGTGAACTGTTTGAAGTGATTCATTGGTAGAAGGTTATAAGCCTACTACAAATTACAAATCAGAAATATTGTTGATGAGTGTCAATGTTTTGAAGAATGACAAGTCTCCTTTCATCAAGTATGCAACTGGTCAATAAATTTTCTAGATCTATTTCTACCAAGCAGTATATGCCATTATGTTTCAATGGTATTCATGGTTTCCTGAATGTCATTCTTAATGATTTAAAAAAAAAATTGCCTAAGTTCATTGGAAACCATTAAAATTCAGCCAGTCATCATGTTCAGATATTTAGTGACTTGGTTGGTGATTTTGAAATTGGTCATGAAGACATTCTTATGAAGTTGTTTGTTTAGAACTTGGAAGGTGATGCTAGGGATTGGTTTTCCTTTCTGCAAGCATGTTCAATTTCATCTTGGGATGAATTACTTTTATCCTTCATGAAGCAGTTCAGGAAAGAGTAAGCATCTCTGATTATTTTGATAAGTTTTTGAAAATTCAAATTAGGAATGATGAACTAGTTTCTAAATTTAATATCCGATTTGCAATGGTTTTGAACAAAATTCCTGAAAGTTATAAGCTGGATGATCAAGTTGTTAGCTTAAAGAATAAATTTGACAACTGAGTGTCAATACACTTAACCAAGATCAAGAACAAGTGTCGAGTGATAACCAGTGCCGAGTGACAACAGGTGCCAAGTGATAACAAGTGCCGAGTAACAATAGGTGCCGAGTGATAACAAGTGCTGAGTGACAATAGGTGCCGAGTGATAACAAGTGCCGAGCGACAATAGGTACCGAGCGATAATAAGTGCCGAGCGCAACATGTGCCGAGTGATACAATTTTTGTTCAAGTGCCGAGCTATCCAGGAAACAGTATGTACCGAGTATCAGAAATACTTCAAGAGCCGAGTAACTCAGTAGAACAGCATAAAAGTTTGGAATTGCACAAATTATGATGCAAACAGTTTTTGCAGCCGACAGAAGGTAAATCTCAAAGGATTGAATGATAAGATCAAATCTTTTAATTTTCCTATGCAATTTGCATGCAGCCAATAAGAAAAATGCAAAAGGCATGCAACCAATCAGCAAAAGATAAGTATTGAGCGGAAAATGAAGATTGAATGTGGATCGTAGATCCAAAACAAACCCTAAGTCTTTGAAGTCTTTATAAGGAAGACAAAATTTCACTGTAATAGTGTGAGATGAAATATATTGGAGGACATACAAGGGTGCATAAGCAAATCTATTTTCAAAAGCAAGAGTTATTGGATCACAAAGGATCAAGATCAGGAGAAGGCGAAAAAGGAGCCTATATTCAGCAATCAAGGATTGTAATCTATTAGGTTTATTGCATCTAATACTCTCTAGCAATTGTATTAGAATGAAAATCCTATGGTGATAGGTTAGCTTTACAGCTATTTTGTAAGAACCTTTTGATTAGGTGATTAAAATCCTTTAACCGGGTGACACTTCATGTTAAGTGTTTGCAAATCCTCTATCTAGGTCACTATTAACACAGTGTAAAGCCTTTAACAGGGCAAACCATCAGAAGTGGTTGAAAAATATTGCTGCAGTAATTTTTGTGGGTATCATCCCCACCCCAGTTTTACCTTCTTATTCCTGGAAGGGTTTCTGGGTTACCAAAATTCCTGTGTTATGAGTTATTGATACATGTGTTTTGTTATATGTTTATTTGATGTATTTACATGCATGAAATTTACTTTCAGTTAAAATTTTATTGGCTAAAGTTTGATACTTATGATTCACCCCCCCTCTCATAAGTACTCTTTCCATATTTGAATATTCCAACAATTAGTATCAGAGCATTGTCCAAGTTCTCTTAAGGAAAGCCTAACAGCTTGGAGGAAAAGATCTAAAGATGGAAGCTTTCAAACTTGGAAAGATCATTGAAAATTAGGTGATAGATGTGCAACTTTCTTTGCATAGCTTGGAGGAATTTTGAAACAAGTTGAGAAACTCATTAAAAAAGAGGAAGGATCTAGCCATAGCTGAAAATGATATACACTACAAGGAGATTGATACCACCAACATATTTTCCAGTGGAGACACTAAAGAGTTTGATGCAGCAATAGCAGAACTGATGGAGAAAAATAAAATTCAAGCAGAAGAAATAAGAACTCTTAAGATGGAACATGAATCATAGGCTATAATGATATGTGAAATCACCAAACAAAAGAAAAGAGTAGTTGATGATAAGGTTATGATGGAAAATGACAAAAGGAATCTTGCAAACAGACTTGAAGAAAAATGTACTGAACTGACAAGGATCTCAAACATGCAGATGGATAGACTTGTGCAAATGATGAACCTTCATCATGAACTCAATGTAAAGGATATTGAGATCTCTACCTTGAAGATGCAAAATGAACAAATGTAGAATGAATTGAACAGGGAAAAAGAGGTAGCAAAGAATCTCAACAAATCAAGTGAAGCAATCAAATATTTTGAACAGTTGCTGAAATCACCAAAATCTACCCATGATACATTAGGACTAGGATACAATAGCACTGAAGTTGGAGAATCATCAAAGAGTGATGAACAAAGAAGTGATAAAGGTAAGAATTCAAAACCCACTTGTCATTTCTATAATAAGAAGGGACATACAACTAATGTGTGCAGGAGTAGAAGATTCAATCAATCAAACATACCCAAAAGTTTTTGTCACAAGTGCAACATGCAAGGACATATGACACAAAATTGCAAATCCAATGTTACAAGGACTCAAAGATTTGATGGATATTGTTATGATTGAAAAAAATATGGACATAGGGCATTTGAATGCAGATCAAAACCTATGTGGATAGTAAATCAACTAGCAAAGACATCAAACCATGAATTTTGGGATTACAACACCAGGAACAACTATCACTATTGTCAAGAATATGGACATATCCCACAGAATTGCATAAGAAAAAATTTTAGAGGGAACTACAAAAGATGGTTGAGTCAAACCACATGTTTCAGTTGCTTAAAAACTGGTCTTGTCAGCAAGAATTGCCCAACAAGGTCAAAGGCATCAAGTTCTGAGTTCAGCAATGGAAAGACAAAGATAGATGTTGGACATATCAGAAGTGAAATGAATAAGACATGGAGGAAGAAAGATGAGTCTAGCACATCAAATACAGAGATCACTTCACCTAATAGGTCAAGTGATCACACTTCATCAAATTAAGTAAAGAATAAGTGTGAGGGATTGACAAACCAAGTTACATTATAAATTAGTCCCAAGATGTATAAGAGCTACAAAAATGAAATCAGCATAAATAAAGATGCTAAGTCAAAATTGAGAACTTTGTGAAAATATGTCAAAATTGTCTTTAGGAGCCGAGTTGCTAACAACGACTGAGTTGATAGTTGATGCCGAGCTATGAAATATCAATAGGAGCTGAGTAAAGTAAAACATAATGGGAGCCAAGTTATGACGAAACCTTTCAAGAGCTAAGTAGACAATTGGCAGCGTACTAAGCATTTATTACTCTATTTTGAAGGGTACATAAATCCAATTTTTGATCATTTTCCCACCATTCAAACAAGAAGCAAAGCTGAAAAAGAGCGGAGAAGATCAAGATCAGCTTAGAAGCCATTCGTAAAAGATTTCAACAGCAATTCAAGACAAATTTCATCAATTTAAGGTATTTTATTTAAGTGCCGAGCTACGTAGGACTTATAAACTTGTTTGAATTATAAACCCTAGTTTGGCAAACAATGGCATCTGGGTCAGGAATCACCGAGGGTTTAGAGATTCATGAAGGTTAGTTGGTCAGTAACGAAGTAAAATAGCCTAAATTTAAGCCCATTCCAGAAGTAGCATACAAGAATGATCCTGTAGGAGCATTATCAGTTATTCTAGATAAGGTTGTTATGGTACAAGATGTTCGCAGATGTTACAATTGCAAAATTGGTGCCATAGGAGACTTAGAAATTCATAATGCATATAATAAACTGTGTGAAAACAAAGTACTAAAAAATGAGTTTTCAATAGTAGAAAGAAAAGGATTAACCAAAACCTTAGCATTTTTGACTGTTTTCAAAACAAAATGGGTACGGATAATTTTGAGCTGAATACATGACGAAGCTTTTTGGTTAGAGTCAGGGCCAGTAAAATTTACCAAGAAAACTGTTCATAGGGTTACTAGTATTCGAACCCTAGATCAGCCAAAGACCCTGCAAAGTGACAAAAGGGAAATAATAGAGAAAAATACAGGTGCCAAATGGAACAATAGAGGAATGACTATCGACACAGTCAAAGATCCCCTACTAGATTTTTCTATGAGAATTATTTCACACAAATTCTATCAATCAAGCAGGTTGAACAGTGTACCTTGTATAGCAGTTGATGTCGCATATAAGATAATCAAAAGGGATCACACTTATGATCTGGTAGAGCTCATGTTTCAATAGATTAATGAAAATTTGGGAGCTATAAGGAAAAGCAAGGGAGCTCAATGCAAATTTGGATCAGTTTTGATGTGTATGTTTTTCTATCTGATGAAAGAATTTCCTTCTATGGGGAAAGTAAAATGGAATCCGGATAAGACAATTGTTGAAAAAATTAATGGATACATTGAACAAATGGGTGAAAATTTTGATGCCCAAATGACAGGTTATTTTGAGGACTTCAAAAAGTCCATGAAACAAAGAATGAGAATTCCAGTCTCATTAACTGAGAAATATGAAAAAGACATTTTTTTTCTTGTAGATATAAATTATACTTACATACAAGCAGTTATACCTAGAATAAGATGGCTTAGGCCACTAGGCTATGAACTTGATGTTGATCAAGCCTCTGCAAAAATAACAGCTCTACTTGCAGAAGAAGCTAATAAAAATGCACAAATTTTTGGAACCTATGATGTTGTCAAATCAAAGGTAATAACAGATTTGAAAACTGCTTCAGCAGTAAAGAAGAAAGAGAAAATGGTGAGACAAATCAAAAGAAAGTTTGGCATGGAAAAAGAAGAAAGAACAGCAGAAGAAGAAGGAGAAGACATTGAAGAAGAAGGAGATAAGCTTCAAAGTCAGACTCAAGGGTCAGGAGAAGACAAAGAGGAAAGTGTTGAGGTAGAAGAAGCCAAGGAAGCACCAGTTAAGAGAAAGATCACAACTCCCTCTGCTCATAAATCCAAAGGAGGGAAAGTGGCTGCCCCTGCAACAAAGAGACCTACCACAAGGGCTACAACACAAAAAGCCCAAGAAGAGGCAAAAAGAAGGAAGAAAGACTCAAAGAAGACTACTGATGAGACAAAGAAAAGGAAGTTTATTCCCCAACCTGAAACAGATGAGGAGAAAACAGAGTCAGAGGACAATAGTCAATTTCAAGTGGTAAGACAGAAACCTCAGACTGCTGTTGATAAATTATGTTCAAAAATTAGAAATAATGATTTAAAAGTTCTAAAGAACTTGAATTTTTCTAAGCTCACCAAAGAAGAGAAAAATAAACTAGAGGAATCTGTGTATGCTATGATGGCTGAGTACAAGCACACACCTCTAGAATTAGATGAATCTATGCCGAGAGAATTGTATAAAATTGTAGAGGATAAATGGAATTTTTGTTTACAAATGGAAAAAGAAATAAGGGATTCTACATTAGCAAGATTTTTGCCTAATTTGACTAAAGATCAAATAATAAATACCGTAAAAAGGCATAATAACAGATTCACTCCCAAGTATAGAGCATTTAGTATATTGCAGAATAAAATTGAAGAGGTAGTTACCAAATCCACAAGATTGTGAAAAATAGTTTACAAGAAAATTGAAGATGTATATAATGAAGAATATAAGGCAGAAGCAATTGCCAAGACAAAGGAAAAGAAAGCATCAGAAACAAAAGAGAAAAAACTAGTGGAGAAGGAGAGTAAAGAAGAAAAGGAAGAAGAGGCACACAATGAGGAGAAAGAGGAAGATATAGATATAGTTGAGCCACAAGATCAAAGTATGCAAGACATACAGGCATCTCCTCCTAGTACTCCTCATGCCACCATCACACCTGCAGATATCATAAAAATAAAGCATGTTACAGATAATTCAAATCTAAACATCAATCCATTAACTACAGAGGATTTGGAAATCCTTGACCAATCATCACTTGTAGCAAAATTAAGTTCAAATCCTTTATTGGTCAGTGTTGATGAATTACAGAATCCAGAAGTCAAGGTAAAAGCACAAGTGCCACCTTTGACCACACAAACTACTGGTATTCTATTCCTTCCACCACCACCTCCACCAAGTATAATCACTGATACACTCCAAGTGCCGAGTATAGCAGCAGGGGAAATAAAAGAAACATCTGAACAATCAACAAGTTCAACCCCACCTAGCATTCATAAAAGGGATATTCAAGCTGAAGAAAAAGAGACACAAAAAAAGGAGGAGACTGAAATACAAACATTGGTTGCATTACCAAAATCTGGTACTCCTACACAAACTCTTCAGCAGCCGAGCACAGATGGACTATAGTTGCAAATCAAGACACCAGGCTCGAGCTCATCAAAGGCAGTCAGGAGACTTCACTATGGAGTTCTTGAGCTTGATGAAGAAATAAAGATCCCATATTATGAATCTAGCACTCTTACTGAAGAAAAGATTAATGAAATTCAGAGTGCATTAGACAAAAGAAGGAGACAAGAAGCACTAAGAAAGGAATACGAGCATAAGCTTACATTAAATGAAATTAAAGACATATTCACAGAAGCTTTTTGCTTACAATATCCATATGAGTCAAGACCAATCATGGAACAACTATCTGATATAGTTGACCAGGTGACTAATGAAGACCAAGAAATAAATGCTAGATTGCTTGAATGGTCAGAAAAGAAGTTCCAAGGTAAAGTAAATAGTAAAATATCCGGTGATATAGCACTGTCACAAGAAGAACTGGCAAAGAAAATTATAACAATTAAAATTGTACTAGGAAACATTTTTTCCCTGTACAACAAGTTGTGTGATTTTTCCACATTCACACAAGATACTAGCCAGAAAATACTGAGATTGGAAAACAATCTGAAAACTTCTAGCATGCAACTCCACAAAGATCCAGCTTAGAGTGAGAAGCATTTTGTCCAATCGCTTCACACACAAAGAGAGCTAGCTGTTTTAGTAGCAGAGGAGGCAACCACAAAAGGAAAATTGATACAAATTCAATCTCAATTACTCCTCATTTGGAGTTACTTCACAAGGAGTAGATAAATGCAGAGACAATCCTCAGGAAAGATCCCAACCTTTCTTCATCTGATGGACTTGTACACCTAGCAGCAGAGATTTCCATCCAGCATAAGACATTGGATGTTGCATTAGCGAATTGGGATGCAGCTCTAAAGGTACTCCTTGAAGTAAACAGCTCATTTTTGGCCAAGTATGGCATTTCACTGTAAAGACCATTGACATAAGTGTCAAAAAGGGGGAGAATAAGTAATAAAAATTGAGTACAGGAATGAAATGATAAGTATAATAATAGGGGGAGATAGCAGAGATAGAAAATTTTGTGAAATTTTGGGGGAGATAGCAAATTTTTGGAGCAAAGTTTGAATAAAGGATAAATTACTGAGTCACATGAATCTTAATTAAGTGTTTTTGCCACTCATGTCAAAGGGGGAGATTGTTAGCTTAAAGAATAAATTTGACAACGGAGTGTCAATACACTTAACCAAGATCAAGAACAAGTGCCGAGTGATAACAAGTGCCGAGTGACAACAGGTGCCGAGTGATAACAAGTGTCGAGTAACAATAGGTGTCGAGTGATAACAAGTGCCGAGTGAAAACAGGTGCCAAGTGATAAAAAGTGTCGAGTGACAACAGGTGCCAAGCGATAATGAGTGTCGAGCACAACATGTGCCAAGTGATACAGTTTTTGTTCAAGTGCCAAGTTATCCAAGAAACAGTATGTGCCGAGTATTAGAAACACTTTGGGAGCCGAGTAACTCAGTAAAACAGCATAAAAGTTTGGAATTGCACAAATTATGATGCAAACAATTTTTGCAGCGGACAGAAGGTAAATCTCGAAGGATTGAATGATAAGATCGAATCTTTTAATTTTCCTATGCAATTTGCATACGGCCAATAAGAAAAATGCAAAAGGCATGCAACCAATCAGCAAAAGATAAGTATTGAGTGGAAAATGAAGATTGAATGTGGATCATAGATCCAAAACAAACCCTAAGTCTTTGAAGTCTTTATAAGGAAGACAAAATTTCATTGTAATAGTGTGAGATGAAATATATTGGAGGACATACAAGGGTGCATAAGAAAATCTATTTTCAAAAGCAAGAGTTATCAGATCACAAAGGATCAAGATCAAGAGAAGGCAGAAAAGGAGCCTGTATTCAGCAATCAAGGATTGTAATCTATCAGGTTTATTGCATCTAATACTCTTTAGCAATTGTATTAGAATGAAAATCCTATGGTGATAGGTTAGCTTTACAACTATTTTGTAAGAACCTTTTGATTAGGTGATTAAAATCCTTTAATTGGGTGACACTTCATGTTAAGTGTTTGTAAATCCTCTAACCAAGTCACTATTAACACAGTGTAAAGCCTTTAATAGGGAAAACCATCAGAAGTGGTTGAACAATATTGCTGCAGTAATTTTTGTGGGTATCATCCCCACCCTAGTTTTACCTTCTTATTCCTGGAAGGGTTTCTGGGTTACCAAAATTCCTGTGTTATGAGTTATTGATGCATGTGTTTTGTTATATGTTTATTTGATGTATTTACATGCATGCAATTTACTTTCAGTTAAAATTTTATTGGCTAAAGTTTGATACTTATGATTCACCCCCCCTCTCATAAGTACTCTTTCCATATTTGAATATTTCAACACAAGTGTGTTTAGTGGTTTATCTTGGTGCATTTGGTAAGAAGATGAGCTACTTATTGAGAGATAAGGAACCTAAAACTTTGCATTAGGTGTTCATGATGGCTATAGAGATTGAAAATAACATAAAATATGGCTTAACTAGAAGTCATTTCTCCAAAAGTGTTTGCTGGCAAGATGAGGTGCAAAGAAAAAATCAATGTCAAAAGGAGTGTTTATTTTTAGATCAGCAAATAGGTACCCCTGCTGTTGTAGATAATTTTGTTGAAAATATATAAATATAGACATGTAAAGATAAAATCTCTTTGTTGCAAAGAAGAAATGATTCCCTTCTTGCTGAATTGAATGCACATGTTTGTAGTATTATAGTAGTAGAACATAAAGTTAGTTCACTTGATGAATCATACATGCAAGATGTAAGTTTAGTCATCCTTTCTCCCATTGATGATCTGCATTATGCTAAAAACATAACAAGTCATGAAGAGGAAAGGTATTCATCTTAGAATGAGGACAAAGAAGCTGAAAGTTATGCATCAAGTGATGAAGGTGAACTTGCTAATCCAATGTATGGTGAAGAAGCATCATGTGAAGATAATGGCGAGGGTTGTTGCTCGAGTCAAGAAGAAAAAAGTACTAGTGTATGTTTGTCTTCATGTGAATCAGATGTAAATTGGGAAGAAGAAAGCAATTACAGAAGTGAGTGTTCTTATGTAAGTAAAGGTATGAGCACTATTTATAAATTTGAAGGTGAAATTCCATTTCAAAATTGTGTAAATTAGTTTGAGGTTAAAAGTTGTGAAGAATATTTGTCTACACCATATAAGGACAAAGGGATTATCTATAAGGATGGATTACTTAATTGTGTAGATGAATGTCTTGAGCATGTGTGTAGTGATAATCAACATATAATTGATTCTAAGATTAATGCTTCAACACCTATTGATAAGATAAATGATGATTTGTTTGCAAGACATTTGAATCACCTTTATGAAAACAATGCAACTAATATTGATCTATTTTCTACATGCTTTGTTGATGGAGTTAATAGTGTGTCTTTGGGTGATGATTCTGATTTTTCTTCACATACTGAAAGTCTTCATGAAAATGAAATGGGTAATGAGTTTAAAGTGTATGATAACACTTTATATGATGAAAATTCTAATGATGATCAGCCCATTTTTTGTCAAAACGTTCAAAGAGGATCACTACATGGAGTTATCAACCTGTTGTTTGAAGAAGACATGGAAGGTTTAGATTTAGCTGAGGATGAATTTAATGATGATACCTTGTCTTAATATTGTAAGAGGTCAAATCATTCTTCTTTTTAGTATGACAATTAAAATGATTATGATGTTGCATCTTGTGAGGTTGATAATAAGATGTTTGATGAAGTTGTTGTTGAAAATCAGCATGCACCTTGTACAAAGCTTTATGATGAATACTCTAACATGGTGACTAATCCATTTGTTGATTTCAAAGGACCATTTGAGGATCTTAGATTAATTGCATATTCTGACATTGATGACATGTGTGAGTACAAGTATGATTGCTCATATGAATACTCTTCAATTATGCATAAGGATACACAATTTCAAGGTATGTGTGATCCCTTTCCCCATGTTGAATATGATGCCTTCATATTCAAGACTGATAGCATGCATGATTCATTTAATAAAGAAGAGTTTCAGTTTCAATTTGATATGTTTGAGCATGATGATTAGAACTTTCATAATGAGCAAGTTGTAGAAAATAAAGCTAGTTGTTATATGCATTATGAAAGTGAAGTTGGAGATTCAATTTTGCCAAGTGAGTTGATTCAGATTATTGAGATGATTGGTGAAATTAATAGAAGAAATATTTATAGTCTACCTCATGCACATTGAGATGCAAATCAGATTTCTGATAGAGGTAAAGGTTTTTGTTGAAGTTCAGTGGCTCAAGGTCATCATGTGTACATAGTAGTAGTCATTTCCTTGCTTTCAATAAAGTTGTTCAAGAGAAGTTGTTGTGAATGGTCTGCTTCTTCCAGAGATCTGAATCCTTGTCATGCCCATAAGGGACATGCATCCCTAGATAGAGCCAGTGTTGGCACTCAAAATTGTAGCCTTGATTTTGAGCACCTTTGAAGAGATTAAGCCCTATAAATGCTTTTAAATGCATATGTACCCAGCTATAATTGTGAGACCTAAGAGGTATTCAATGTTTCTGACACCTTCCATTCAATATGTCTACATGTTCCATGAAGTTAAATTTCCATTTTGAATCATTTTGTGAAGTCCCATTTTGACCATTTGTCAATTTTGCATTTTTTACCCTAGTGTCAAACAACAACATGAGGCTGTGTTTGCAACTAAATATCTCACACCCAGTGATATTTCATGACTTTCTACTTTGGGAGTGTTTAGTGTCGATACCAAAGAACCTATGTTTTAGATTTTGAGTCATTTCAAATCTATTTGACTAGGTGCTCAATCCCTCAAAGTCAGTCATTTATTATTGTCATGTTGATGAATTTTTTTTTGAATTCTAGGAAGCCTTGTTTGACTCATTATAAATTTGACCTAGTTGATCTAAATGTGAAAATTCCTTTTATGTTGCATTTTGGAGGTTAGATACTTGCTATGTTTCAATTTTGAGCTTATGACAAATCCGTTTGATCAATTTTCAAACACGATTCCAAATGCAATTTCAAACATTTTACTAGTGTGAAGAAGTGTAGATTTGTCAGTACCCCTGTTTGTGACATCATATCTCAAAATCTATGATAGGTGAGATCAAATGGATTGTACCACTATGTTGCACTCTAAAAATACTTTAAGTATGTCAATTTTTAAGTCTTGATGAATCCTCCTAGACACTTTCCCAAGTCAATTCCATTTGTAAAAAACACTTTTCTACCATTGTTTCTAGTCTTCAAATTTGAGTAGCCTACTTTGACAATTCACTATTTTCACCCTATTATTCATCATGAGCCCAAATCACATATCCATACTTTCCTTGTGACAGCGAACTAGTGTCCTAGTCTCTGTTTCCCCAAGTGTCAATTTGCCTAGTTTTTGAAGCCAAAACCAAACACATTTTCCATATTTCTGACATGTTTGTTTGTAGGTGATTTTAAGCAAGCAACTTCGGAGGTCAATATCTTTTGACTTAGAATTTATCATGAGACAAGATTCGACAGGTTGAAGGAGTGTGGAGTAGAGAATCGGTATATTTGATTTCAGAGCGTGATCAGATGTCCAAGACAACTTTTAAAGCCAGCCGACAAGCCCTGTTAGCAGAAAGTTGCAGTTTGTAGATAAGTGGTAAAATGAGTTTTAATGATGTTTTAGTGATGGATTTTGATTCAAATTAGTGCCAGATAATCAATGGGCTAGTTTGAAGGTTCAGTTGTTTGAAAATGAATTTTTTTTAGTTGGACCCACTGTGGGGCCCGACTAATTCAGCTTGGATTGATAGGTTTTGAGGCAAATAGAGGATGTTTTCAAAATAAAAAGTTATTCACAATTAGATAAGAGGAAAGTGCATGTAATTAGAGAAGCAATATAAAACATCCATGTCCCAAGTATCATGAGATTTTAAGATGCTAAAAATGGACAACAAAGAGGCTTTGTGAGGAAACAAATATAGAGGTTGTTTGCAAAAAGCCTTGAATAAGATGTACTTTTGAGAACTGGATTTGATATGTGAAGAGATTAAGGAAGGAATGGTAGGGATTATGATGAGGAATTCTTCTAAGCATCGATGTTACTTGTTCATTTTGAAATGGATATGAGGGATAAAATAGATGAAGTGCCCATGTTATCAAATAGCCAGTTGTAGGATTCTTTACAAGTAGATGTGGAACTGCAATCTTTTTCAATAAATAGGAGTGCATCGATGTGCTTACCTATACTGAGGGGCATGAGACAAAAAATAGAGGAGCACACATGGTTGGAGAAAGCCACTAGTTCAAAGTAAAAATATATGAATAAAAAGGGAGAACACATCCATAGGCACCATGGAAGGAGTAAGTAAACACATAGAGAGTTTTGAATGAAGATGATATCTATATTGGGGGTAATCAAGTCATTCATTTCATTCAAGGAAGATATGAAAAAGTGACAAGTGATGCTATGCTCAAATCTTGTTGTTATGCTTAGGATCTTCTTAGAATAGTAATGGATGCCAATCATGCAGTAAATCAAGAAAAGAATAGTAAAGTAATGTATTCTTGTCTTGATTGTTTCCTTGTTGGAGGGAATTTATATAGATTTGATTATGGTGTCAAATCAGCCTTGTTTGTTGCAAAAGCTTGAGGAGGAACTTGCACACTTGCAGAGACAATCATACATAGGGCAAAATGTTTGTTTGAGAATGGATTTGGTTGCTATAAAATCCACATAAGAATGGATTTGGTAGCTTGATTTATTGCCTACTAAGCACAATCATGGTGTTGATTCATCAATGGTGGATAATGAAAATAAATGCTTGAATGCTACTACTAAAACAAGAAGTGGATCCAGAGAAATTATAGAAGTAGCAACATAGGTGCAAGGGAAGGAAGCTATGGTAGTCTCCAATGGGGTAAATACACCTCCAACTACACCTACAAGAAACCTTGCTCAATCATACTTTGGTTGCTATAACATTTTTGAAAAATATCGTGAAGATTTTTCCATTTATTATAAGACTGGTTTGCTTGTAGTAGATGGAAGTGGGGTCGATTTCCTATTCTCCATGGAAGATGCTTGCTATCTCGGCACAAGCTGAAAAAGGGCCACAACAGTCAAAGGTTGTGGCAAGGATATTTTATATTGGCCAATAGTAACTAGTGCAGCTTTGAAAGCATTTGATGGAAAAGTTTATGTTGACTACAACATTCTAGAAGATGAAAGCGAAGATGAGTATACAATAGACTTAGGTGATGACTCAGCTATTTTGGCCTCTTCAGAAGTCAATGGTAGGGAAAATAATACCAATAACAACATGGAGGAAGACTTATCTATCTATGGGACTATGTATAAGGCATTTGGAAGAGGTAGGGGATTAAGGAAAGCTAGCTGCCAGTTAAAGGGAAGAAAATGTTATGCAAAAGAGGCTCCACATTGAGCAAAGGGAAAGTGACAATTAAAATGAAAACCCTACAATAGGACAAGCCATAGCTTTTTAAAAGGTCTTCCATGATTTCTCAAGTAGAGAACTCCATGCTCATTAAAGGTCTCCATAGTGTGACAGATAGTGAACTCTAAAGCCATCCACGTGCATAGGCAATAAAAGGAGGCTTAGTGCTAGACAATAGAGAAAGCGTAGTCAAAGGAGGCAAGAAAATGCATGAAGAAGAACCAGCGTATGAAAGAAGACCCACACCCATGTAATTTTCTCCAAAAAGTTGCAGTAAGCTAAGGAGGAGGGGCTTCTATATTTGAGAAAAAGAACCCACATGAATTAACAAAGGTTCGAGGATTGTCCAAAGACATTTTTCCCACATCGCCTATGCGAGGATGTATTCTGTTCTTTAAATACCATCCAACACAGTAAGCTAAATGTCTTAAAGACAAGAGCTTTTGTGAAAGCCAAGTTCATGTGTGGGGCCTAGTGATGAAGTTGCACAGATGGATGTCAGTTGTTGGTTCAGCTAGGAAAACTTTTAAATGAGCACATAAAATGAAGAAGTTCACCGAGAAAGCTTCAAATGCTAAAAAAGTTTTCGAAAAGTGGAGATTTCCAATGGTCACTATGTCACCACCAAAAAATGGTGAGATTTTTTGGCATGTGACATGGCGACCTATTGAAAAATCTTGAATCCAGCCTAGAAAGCTCAGAATTCCACCAAAGGTAAAATGAAAACGTGGGTCCTGCTTCTATATGCAATTACTAAACCAAAAATTGACAAGTGGAAATAGTTGCAGTGATGAGGTGATGATGTGGTGATGACTAGACCAACCACAAGGTGCCACATGGCAAGGGCAATGATGTGAAAGGTAGATCTTACAGATGAACCAGATCGTGCCACATGGTAGATCTAATGGATGTTGCTATGTTGCTAAGGCGAAGTTGCATGCTAGTTAACATAGCGACACAGTGAACATGATGTGGCATGATGAGGTGGCATGCTGGTGTGGTGGTGAGAAGGATAGATGGAATACTGATATGTGGCACCAAATTGGGAGGTTTGATGATTGTGTAGGCTCAAGCCAATCACATGTTGATACATGGCGAGGATGGTCAAACTTGCTTTGACCCAGATTGAAAAGGTAGGGAAAATTCAAAGGTCTCAAATAAAAGTTTATTTTTATTCTTCTCAAGGTTTCATGTGTAGGGGCAAAATTTATTTTAGATAAAATTTGACTTATCATATAGTTTGAAACTATATAAAAGGATAAATTTTTGAAATAATTAAATGTTATGCAAAGCCATGAATAGAGGCCTGAACTTTAGAGGGGCATAACTAGGGCAATTTTTATTCAAAATGGGCACTCCAATATATCGTTGGAACCAAGAGGAAACAAATTTTCCAAATATGAGGTTAGATTTTGTACAACAATTCACCAGTTTAGTCTATAAGTGAATTTGTATTTTTTGGGGCATTCTTAGCAAAATAGGCATATTTCATCATGGAGCATCCAAATTGGTTAAAAGGTAGGTATGAAAACTTATTGAAGCCTAAATGTGGAAAAAATAACTTTGAAAAGATTGTATTGCATTCTGGAGGCCTTTTAACTGATTTTTGGCTTTACCTTGATTTAAAATCTGGCATCAAAAGTGGTTATTATTCCATCAAGTTTCTAAGATATGTTATGCTTTTGAAAGCCAAAATGGTTAAGGATTCGATTCACCCATGGCAAAGAGAGATTAGAGAGTCTTTTCATTGCCAGGAGAGGGAATTTCAAGTGGACAGATGTTAGATATAGAGTAGATCCGGGAATTCCTTCCTCTATATACTCTCATTATTTCTCATTGTATGGATTTTAGTTTTTGGGAAGAAAATGTTTCATTGCTATGATACCATTAGGGGTTCTAGTTTTTCAATGTGAGACCATTGGTTCTAGTTTTTGACATGTTTCGTTGACTGTGACACCATTCTTTCAGCATAATTCTTTCATATGAACAACAGTAGTGCAAATTATAGAGTAAGTTTAGATCTATTAGGTGTTTTATGTTTTGGTTTCATGCATATGAATGTATTATTTCAAGGAAACTAATATGAAGAACAATAGATGATTGAGTTTCATTTTAAATCTTGTCTCCTTTCTCAATGACTTGTAATGTTTTATGTTCTTTGAACAAAGATCCTAGGTCATAGTTGTAGTCCCTTAAGGCTGTATGTTATTTTTTTGTTGCTTATAATTCAAGGAGTTATGTAAATGCTTCAGGAAAATCAATAGGGTTACAAGTTTATTGAGGAGGATATTAGGTAAGAATGAGATTTAAATTGAACACATATGTCTATTTACAACGTGAATAGATAGATTAGATATCTGAATATATGAATAGGTGTTAGGTATCTATATGTATATGTTTGATTCATGGAATTTCCCAATGGTTAAGGCATTGATCAGTTATAGGATCACTTGTTAATGCTGCTACATATTTGAGGGTTTGTTGAATTCAACATCATTAATCAAACATTTTTCCCTTTCATGTTGAAGAGCTGAAAAGTCTAACCCTAACTCAGCTTATGAATTTCCTAGATTAGCAATTTGCTACCATAGATTCATGTCATTACATGAGTCATTAGGAGATATAAGGTTAGTTATTTACTTTTTTAGATTTAGGAATATGTTTTGCATTGGTACCATATTAATTGAATCTTAGGTCCACTTACCTAGGTTTTGCAGAGCCTGAAGTAGAAGAAGGGTCTAGCCTTATAGTTGGCCCTGTGTCTAAAATAGTATGTTGAAGATGGGATTTAATTGCCCGTAGATATACCATATTCTCATCGGGGTAATCAGAAACTGGTAGCATTTTCAAACACCAACAGGGCACATGCTAGAATCTAATCATCATATGATATCTTACTAACAAAAATCCCCACCCAATTCACCTATTCTGATGTACATAAGTATGAATATATGAAATTAGCATTAGGATCCTACACCTCTTGTAACCCTAATCACATTTCTAGATAATGTGCATTGTTTTACCACTTTTAGAATCATCTCCTCCCAAACCCATTTACTACTTTGTTATAGTTATCCAAATCAATTAACTAAATTGTATTAATAATGATGTCTAACTATCACTACAAAGAGAATTAATAATAAGATAAGGCACACAACCATAGTATCACTTAACTAATCAATATTGTATGAGTAACTATGTTGACATGAATTTAGTAACTACTCATAACATGAAACTATTACACCTTATGCTTTCATTTTCTATCAATGTAGTCTAAATCTATGAATCCTTGATATATTAACTTAGTTCATCTCATGGAATAATATTCTCTTATCCGTACCTATAAAATGGGTCATTTTTAACCATGAGCACTTCTCATCCTAATACATAGCCCATCTAGAATTTTCTAATGATTCTGGCCTACTTGAGAACTATAAGCACAAAAGGTTATATGAAAATAATATTGTTTAGGAAAATTTAGTATATGATTACCATTTCTAACCTGTTAATTCATAACTCACATACTAGTTCATACTAACATCTTTCTAAGGCAACTCCAACATGGATTTACTTATACATATAAATGGATTTTAAGTGCTCTAACATTCATTGATCCTCATGAACATGAAGAGCATAATAAGAAAGGGTGCATAACCATAATGGTTATATTTTAGCTAAACAAATTGCTTGCATCAACATAAGCTCAATAATAATCCTTGAAACTTATAAAGTAAATAAGAATAATTTTCCTATAACCTCTTATTTACCTATTGATTCTAATCAAACCTTTAATTCAATTTCCATTAGTAATTAACCATCTAAATTAATCTTTCATAAGATATCTCATAGGATGTCTATTATGAAAGTTGTTGGAATGTTATAACAAATTGGAATATAACCTTGAACATATCAACCGAGAAGGATGCCAATATGAGAATTCCCAATTAGTCATTATTTGAATGCATTATCATCAAATTACCAAAGGGACAAAGGTGTATGTGTGAGTAGTAATTCTATTAAATCCAACAAGGAACTATAACATGCATCTATTTTAACACCTCATCACATCCATTCTAATATTCTTTTGCCACTTTTAGAACCATCCTATCCAAAACCCATTCACTACTTTGTAAAGTTATCCAAATCAATTAACTAAATTGTATTAACAACAATGTCTAATTATCACTACAAAGAAAATTAATAATAAGCTAGGGCACACAACCATAATATCACTTAACTAATTAGGATTGCATGAGTAACCAGGGAGACCTATAGCCTTAGGAACAAGGTTAACAAGGATGAACTTAGCACAAAGAAGAAGTTGGAGGCTTTCAACACTACCTCCCTAGATATGGTGAAGACCTTGCAGGGCATATCTGAGAAAAACCTCAACATCCTCAAGGATCATGATAACATAAAGAGGCTCATCCATTGTGGTGAGGATCAAAGTGGCAAGGAGAAGGTATAGGGTATAAATCAGAAAGACAAGCCCCTAGATGAAGGTGTTCAAAAAAGAACCAGGGTCAACACCAGAAAGAAAGACACCATCGCCCCTGAGCAGGACACTATGGAAATGAAGGACAAGATAGGCAAGTTGTCTGAGCTTGAGATCAATGTCGTAGAGATGCTTAGAGACATTGGTTGACCTGTCCTAGCCTTTGGTGGCCTACCCTAGTTTTTGGCACTCTTCCCTAGCTTTTTCTTGCTTTATGTTTTAGGGAGTTGTTGTTTTACTTTCAGGCTCTTGGTGGCCTTTTTCGTTTAAACTGTTGACTTTCTTTTCTATGTTTGGGGTTTCAGGGCCCTTTTAAAGCCTATTTTCCTTAATCAAAAACTATGTTGACATGAATTTAGTGACTATTTGTAACATGAAACTATAAACCTTATGCTTTCACTTTCTATCAATGTAGTCTAAATCCGTGAATCCTTCATATATTAACTTAACATCTCATGGAATAATATTCTCTTATCCCTACCTACAAATTGGGTCATTTCTAACCGTGAGCACTTCTCATCCTAATACATAGCCCATCTAGAATTTCCTAATGATTCAAGTCTACTTGAGAAATATAAGCATAAAAGGTTATATGAAAATAACATCATTTGGGAAAATATAGTATATGATTACCATTTCTACACCATTAATTCATAACTCACATACTAGAATACAACATATTCCTAAGACAACTCTAACATGGATTTACATGTATGTACAAATGAATTTTAAACATCTAACATTCGATGATCCTCATGAACATGAAGAGCATAATTTAAGATAGGGTGCATAACCATAATGGTTATTCAACTAAACAAATTGCATGCATCAACATAAGCTCAGTAATCATCCTTGAAACTTATAGAGTAAATAAGAATAATCTTCATATAACCTTTGAAATCCACATATTGATTATAATAAAAAATTTAATTTGATTTCCATTAGTAATTAACCATCTAAATTAATCTTTCATAAGGTATCTCATAGGAGGTCTATTACGAAAGTTATTGAAATTTTATAACAAATTGGAATATAACCTTGCATACATCAACCCAAAAGGATGCTAATATGAGAATTCACAAACCCTATTAGTCATTATTTGAATGTATTATCACCAAATTATCAAAGGGAGAAAGGTGTATGTGCGAGCATTATTTCTATTAAATCCAACAAGGAACTATAAGATGCATCTATTTTTAACACCTCATCAATCCATTCTAATATCATATAGGAAGACATACCTAAAAAGTTATGATTTCTTTTAAGTGCTTGAGAGGAGGCCTCACATAATTCTAGTTTTCTAATCTTATAGAGTTTATAGTTCTATATGATAAAATTTTAATTAAACAAATCATATTCAACATCATATACTAAATCATTTAACAATATTTTTCATATTTAGTTATTTCAATCATTATTGTCTTAGTTTTCTTAAATCTATATTAAAAATTTATTAATACATTAAAATATTAAATTTATTTAAGTTAATTTGTATTCTAAATTATCTATTGTATTATATATTTTAATTTGTAATAAATATAACATATATTAATGTCAATGTGTAAATTGTTGGAATATAATTTTGCCCTCAAATAAAATATAGATGTGTAATAGAGGATTCTAGAAATTGTTGGATTACCGAATAGGGTTAGGTCAAATTAATATTTAAGTTTGTAAAGTTATAGAAGTCATTTTTGTTTAGATATCTCTAGAAAAGTTTATTCGGTCTTATATCGATTAAATGATGTTTCTGGAAACAATCAAAGACCTCTATAAAAGAGAGGTACAATGTAATGTTTTTTATCGATCAAGAAATGAAATGATTCTATAATTTCTATAAGTGTCTATAGTGTGTATTTTGTGATTAATTATCATTGTGGATCCAATCCATCAAACCCCCATCAGTTTGGTATCAAAGTTGTGTTGGGTTTCTACAATTGTTATCAGAGCCAGAAGGACAAAATTGTTGATTAAAGAGGAAGCAATGTTGTGGTGCTACTAAATTTCTTACGACTAATTTGTGTTATAGAAAAGACAATTGTTTTGAGGAAGACCACATAGGAAATGTTGAGCAACTGTGAAAAAAAAAGGAAAGAGGGAAAGTCGGCAAGAAAGCACATCATTGAGAACAACAAAATTAGTGGAAAGAAGAGTTTTCATGAAGATTATGAAGTAACCAAAGTGTTTGTAAAGCACAGAAGAAAGGACAGAGGAAAGAACAAAAGGTATGGTGTGAGTTCTTATAATTATTTAATGACATTTGAGAAATTATAATAGAAAAATAATATTGTGAGGAATCTAGCTGTCTAAAGGTCTTGTTTGAAGTTGTTTGAAGATTTAATTAAAAATTTGGAAGTAAAAAGGCATTTAGAATTATCCAAAAAGAAAGAGTAAGGTGTGTTAAATTCTTGATTTCAATGGGAAAAGCTAGTAGAGTTTAGAAAGAGAAGACAAATAAGTTAGAAGAAGAATTAGTGATGGTAAAGAAAGAAAATGTAAGATTATTGTGTGAAAAATATATTTTGCAAAGGGAATTGGAAAAAATAAGAAATGAAATGGGAGAAGAAAAGTCTAAATTGTTAAATAAAATTAGTGTTTACATAGAGGAAATTGAAGAGATGGAAAATAGGTTAAAATTTGTGGAAGAAGTACATAATTGATAGGTGAACGAAACATGCAAACTTAGAGAGAAGAATAAGGAATTAGAAGAAAAGTTAAAGTTATTTGATGATGATGAGAAAAAGAATAAAGTTTTAAAAGAAAAGTTGAAGAAACTTGAAGAGGAAAATAGTATGTTAAAGAAGGAATTGTCTACTTTGAGACAAGAGAAATAATTAAGGTCATTTGATTTCCACAATCCATTAGTAATATCATGAGAATTTCTGGAGTTTGATTGTGTTGTGATTTTTAAGCATCAACGTTTCGGATCACACACAGTGATCCATCATCAGGATGAGGAGTGCAAGAGAATAGAGAAAAAATGTAAAGCACTCCTCATTTTTTCTCTATTCTCTTGCACTCCTCATCCTGATGATGGATCACTGTGTGTGATCCGAAACGTTGATGCTTAAAAATCACAACACAATCAAACTCCAGAAATTCTCATGATAAGAGAAATAATGTTTGAATGTGAAACCATTTGTATATGATGTATCTTGTGACACAAATGATTTGAGTGATTATGGGATTGAGAAATGTGATTTTGCTAAAGTTGTTTGCAAAAAGGATTGTAATATGATGAACATGAAAATTGTATTGATAGAACTTCTAACTATTATAATGACAATATTGGTTTGAAGATTATGGAAAGAATGAGTTTCATAGGTAAAGGTCTAGGAAAGGATGAACAAGGATTAAGGAATCTGATTGTGACTACAGTTAGCCTAAAATATGTAGGTCATAGATATGATGCAAGTAGTGGAAAGATGGATAAAGGTTGAAGAGAATCAATTGAAAGCATAAAGATTGTACAATGTTCACACTATAAAAAGAAAGGGTATACAAAGAATAGATGTTGGGATATACATCCTTATAATATTTGTGGCTTGAAAAATCATTGTGATAACACATGTTGGAATAGAGAGTGCAATAAAATTTTTATGGAAGGTTGTGTCAAAATGGATTGTGGATGGAGCTATGGATCAAATTGGCAGAAAATTGCAAGAATGATCAAAGGTTTATACAAGTACAAATGTTCAAGCAAATGGAAGACTACCATAGTAGTGGGAAATAGATTTGAGGAAGGCATGAAAGAAGAAAAGAGATTTTTATTTTGCAGAGCAAGGTTATTTGTAGAACCCTGTTACCATTTGTGATAGATGAAGCTATCAAGGGTAGCTAAAAGAAGACATGAATTTGATCAAGGTTACTAGTGAATCTTGTCACTGACATTTGTGATAAATGATATAAAATTATCAATGGATCCTATGAATAGAGGAAATCGTTGGCAGCCAATTGCTAACAAAATGTTTGTAGAAATTAAAGGTTGCAACCTTGTAAGATACTACTCATGCATTAATGGATATGAAGATGATTTGAAAATAACATTTTGACATCAGGCAAAAGAAAGGATTTGGATTCGTATATAACAACATTTAAGGTTGAAATTAGGGGGGAAGTGTTGGAATGCAATTTCCCCCTCAAATGATATGTAAAGGCATAATAGAGAATTCTAGAAATTGTTGGATTACCAAATAGGGTTAGGTCAAATCAATATTTAAGTTTGTAAAGTTCTAGAAGTCATTTTTGTTTAGATATTTCTAGAAAAGTCTATTTGGTCTTATATTGATTAATTTAGATGTTTCTGGAAACAATCAAAATTATCATTGTGGATCCAATCCATCCAACCCCCATCAGTTTGGTATTAGAGTTGTCCTGGGTTTCTATATAAATTAGATATACAAAATCTATAGTTAGTTAGCATTGATGAGGGCAATAGTATATTCATCAATCAAGTCATCTACCAAAATTTGAAATACTCTAAGAACAAATAAGAAAAATTGAATGGCTTGAACAACTTTGATATAATAAATATTCCTCAACCTTTAACTCTCAAGCCAAGAAAAATTACCTTAAATTTGTGCTCTCATATTAAATTAAGAAAATTAAAGTATACATTAAATTGTCCAACCAAAAAATCAAAAAATTAATCTAAATCTTCATAAATAAAAAGCTAATTATTAAGATTTTTATATATGGCATATGTTAATGATATTGTATAAATTAATATTAAAAATTGAATATTTCAGTTGATGAGACACAATTGATGAGAGTGATAGCGTGTTGCTTCATTTTGTCATCCATGAAGATTAAAAGCCCATAAACATGACTATTCTGATCTCATTTCTTGAAAAACTTTAGTAAAATGAATATTTTTAAATCTTTAACTTTCAAACCAAGAAATTATCAAATTCATAAAAATTAAATTTAAAAACATAAAAACAACAATGTAGAAAACTATAAAATCTATTCTAAATCTTCATGAATCAAGAGATCTTATTTAGGATTTGCATATTTTAGTATTTAAATGGTGTGTTACACCCTGCAAATTCTTAATCTTGAGCATGTAAAGAGCGCATAAAATCTTTTTGTATTGATCTCACACTCTATGGCCTTCACATGCCTCCAACAATTAAGGCAATAAATTATATTAAAAGCATCTGCCATCAAAATCAAAGGGCGACTACATCTAATTATAACTCTGTCCTTTCTAACTAACAACCATCCAAAAGTAAGAACCTGCAAGTCAACAAGATGTACATTTTATTAATTATAAAATTACATCTTTGGTCATGTTACATGAGTATCTTGGATGGTAACACTGTTCCGTGCTTGAATAAAAATAATAATAGTAGCTACCGTATGGTGATAGTGAATAAATTAAATAATTTTGGCTGTTCTTGATTATTGTGTTATCTATGGACTACACTATTCATTCCTTGTAATTAAAATAACCGCATAGAGAAAATATAATAATTGCAAATATGGTTTTTTTGGGGTGTCTTCAAATTCTTTATGAGAGGCACAACATTGAACCGAATTTTAATTTTTTTTTGTTTTTTTGAAGGATTCAATTATTTCATTTATACTTATATTCATGATCTCATGATTTATGTTTTTTTCTAAGTTGAAGATTAATTTGGAATTCAAATTTACAATCATTGTTATATTCTTTGATTGCTTATTTGTTTTGTTTATACTCATATTCATTTGTCATTATTCAAGATTTGTTTACTTTTATTTTTGTTATAAGTTGAAAGTTAGTTTGAGATTAAATCTATCAGTTGATGACTTCTATTTGCATTGTAGGGTTTCAAATCAACCATCATTGTTTGTGTTTTCCAATGACCCAACTCTATAATCTACGCTTTATCCATTATTACGTTTTCAATATAAGCTCAAATTTATAACCCCTTTCTATATTTTTCAAGGGTTTGACAGTCATTGTTTGATGGCGTTTGCTTTCATTATAGTCAAAATTTGAATTAGGATGTTGGAATGAGTAATTTCCATCTCAAATAAATTGTAAAATAATATTAGAGAATTCTAGAAATTCTAGAAGATGTTTATGTTTAGATAATTCTAGAGAAGTCTATTTTCTTATGTCCGCTAATGTAGATGTTTCCAGAAATAATCTAAGACCTCTATAAATAGAGGCATCATGTAATGCAATGGATATGGACCAAAATTGTGAATGAAATTTAATATATTTTATTGTGCGGTAGCACATTGTGTTGTTCTGTGTTTCATATATCAAATTGTTATCAGAGCTATGGTGTGTTTTTACAATTGGTATTAGAGCTATTGTGTGTTTCTACATAGAACTCAAATCTATAATCATAGTCTATTTTGTCAATGATTCAACCATCTTATATTTATTTTTTTAAATCTAATTTTGGATAACTTTGTTCTCATATTATCTTTTATCTAATGACTTTGCTTTTACTATTTAAAACTATAATTCTACACGTGAATTTCGTAAACTGTTTATATCAAATACAACATTTAAATTTGGATCCAAATTTATGACCACTATTCATATATTTCTATAAAACGTTCATTGTTTTTAATATAAAAAGTGACAAAAAACAAAAGGGTCGGCCTTACAACCAAAACGCTGGTAACCGGCACATTACCATGAGGACATTAACGAAATAAACTAAAAATCCACTTAACCACAGTAATACTTATGCATGTTACCAAACCCCTATAAAACATTCATTGTTATTATAACAATGAAAATCAATTATATTTTTATTTTATTTTTAATAACAGCTCGGATTTATACCATATTCTGCATATTCTACACTGATCTAATAGCGTACGTTTTCACCATAAGTTTCTTTCAACTTTATTAACCATCTAATTTATTCTGTATTCTACCATGATCTTATGATTGAAGTTACTTTCAACTTTACTTTATTCAACCATCTAATTTATGCTATATTCCACCCGATCTGATGACTTATATTGTCATCATAAGTTACTTTCAACTTTTAGTCAATTTATAAAAAATAAGAGTGGGACACATAAGACTATCATTTCTATGTAACATAGGATTCACTTGTTCATCACCCTACTGTCCTAACGAACCACCATTGTTTTTCTCACTGTGAGATGGAAGTACAAGAGAATCAGTCTTTATTTAATTAGAAAGACAGTAAATAAAGGTGCAGGGCTGATCAATAATGGAGAGCACTAGAAAGACCAAGCAGCTCGTGAAAGCTTGAATGTTTGTTACAAACTTATCTCATTATTACACTCTCACAACTATGAAAACAACAATAATGAGATTTTTATTATATGAATCTGCAATATCATGAGGATTATAATGAGAACCCTTAACAGACTCACATGAAAGTTCAATATCCACCTACTGTACAAGAGAAACACATTATTCCCAAAAATATCTATGGGCAAGTGACTTTTTAGATCTCCATTGTAGACTCCTTTTTGGCATGGTAGACTTGCTCTAAATAATACATGATTTGTTATCATACACAACAAATCAGAAACATTGTAGTTAAAAAATTAGATTTGGAATTTGTAATTCAATGTCAGAGTTGATGTTAGAATTTTATATGTTGAATTGTTGAGGAATGATTTTTTAATGTTTTTATTGGGAAAAGTCTTTTTTGAAAAATATAAAATTTTGATAAGTAGAGATAATTTCTGTTGTAAATTAAATCATCATTTTGTTATGTAGTATATTGTTCGAGTCAAACTCATTGATATATGTTTCATGAGTAGTGGTTGACAAGAACTCATGTCTCATAAGAGTGAATGTAACACTCAACACTCATAGTATCCAAGTGATGTTAACAGAGGTGAAGCACCAAGACTTCCCATGAAGTCACCATAGCAGTACTACTCTAGCTCAAGCTCACTTAACCACAACGTGTCTTCTAAGATAAATCTCTTTATGCTTACAACCCCATTTTCAAAACCTCTAGCAAGTATTTTAAAAGATAAGATTAAAAGAGTTTTAATCTAAAATTTAGCTCAAAATTAAAATTAGAATTAGGAAGTTTAAGTAATTATATAAATGGTTTATATTCATAAATTGAGATTGAATATATGTAGTTAAATATTTAAATAAAAAATAAATGAACAATGGAAGTATCTACTTTGAGATTTGGAGTAGTAGATTTGAAAAATGATGCAATAGAAGGTAAATACTTAAAGTTTCGATATCAATTACAACAAGCATAATTTAAGATGATTGAGTCATATAAAAGTAGGAGTTGTTGAAGTCACTAGATCAATAATTCATTGTGGAATTATGTTGGAACAATGATCTACTAGAAAATAAATTCTAATTTATGGCAATAATTTGACTATGTGAATGTATTTAAGAGGGCAGAATTAATCCAATTGAAATCTTGAAAATTTTAAAAGAGGATGATCAATTTAATATATAAACCTAAAAGAGGGATACATATTCATTCAAAGAAAAGAAGATAAAAAACGCAATGCCAAGGAACACTACAAAGTCCTACACTCTGCACTAATTGATCTAACATATGAGATATGCTAGTAGGTAATTTCCCCTTATCCAAAATATTCCAAGCTTCTATTTGATAGAAAGCTCATTTTTCTAGACAACGTGCAACCACATTCCACTCCCTAAAAATGTATTTGAAAGTAGGGTAAAAGTACAAAGTTGTGTCACCTTTCAGGATGACTTGTTAGAATGACTAAATTTGAGTATTTCTATCTAAAAATCAATTTTGTTCAAACATATAATCTAGAAAAGCTCATTCTAGCTAATTTATATATGGTCTCACACTTTTCCAATTGGAAATGTCTATTGAATACATGTTTTATACTAGTTTGTATCCAATTACTAAAGAAAAATAATTATTTCAAAAAAAGTGACATTTTAATAAATCTTACTATTTTTCATGATACTTTTTTAATAACGTATAAACACCATTTTATAGAGCTTAGAGTCAATTATATTCTCTTATAGAGTTTATAGTATTTTAATTAGATATAGGATATTGTAATTAAAAAATTCTACAAGCACGTATTTTAACACTTGAAAAAATGTCCATTTTAAGAAAGAAAGAAATATTATATTATATCAAAATAATTTAAAATTTATATTACATTTTAGAAGAGAGAGTCATCTTCTTGAATGTATAATTTTTCTCCTAGTTAGAATAGATTTGTTTTTAAAAATGTGGTGGGAGATAAAAACTATCGATTTCAAGTGAGTTGAAATTTGGATCATTGTAAAAGAGAAAATATAGGTCTAAAGCCAATTTTTATTTTTGATTGTTCTAGCTATATATGTTATCTATAACATAGTCTGAGATTAAAGGGAAATAAATTTATTTTCATTTAGTTTTGTGGTGGGAACTAGAACCCTAATTTTCAGTGTTTTTAAGTAGCTAAAAAATTATCTATAAAAATTAGAAAAATAGATCATTTCTTATTCCAAAAAAAATTAAAAAATATAATTCCAATCATCTTTCATTTCTACACATTTAATTAGTTTACTTCATTTTCAAATTCAAAATAATATACCAATTTTATGTCATTGTAGGTGAATAGTTGTCAATAGTGGCATGCTGTGATGGTTAAGTTGTTGAGTTGTTATCCTTCCCATCAAGGTTCAAATCTAATGGGGATGAAGTCCCCCATTCATAGCCTCAACGGTTCATAGGTCCAGGTCAAAGCATTTACCCCTTTTATAAAAAAAAGGTGAACAATTATACTTTTGCTAGCCTTTTCCTTTATAAATGGGTGACACAAGTTTGTGCTTTTACTAAGTAACAGATTCCAAGGAGCTACACAATAAGATAATATTTCTAACAAACCATGCTAAGTGTCAACTAATATCAATAAATTGATGCCTAATAAGAAGATTCACTAACAATTGAGAATCATACTCATAAATAAGTCTTCTCCAACCAAGAGCATAACTACACTTAACAACATATAAAATGAAGAGTATCCATTGAATTATTTACATGAAGAAACTTGTAATTGGGAAAATAAATTGAATATTCCTAGAGCTATCTTGAATAACTCCACCAATGGCAACATACCGGGCTATATTCCCTCATGATGAATCACCATCTTCAAATTTTAATATTGATGAGTTTGATGATCTTCCTCCTTTATAAAGTATGTCTATGTAACACCCTTTTAGGGAGCTAGAGAGGAAACACTTATCTAACCCCAATTGATGCAAAAAAATTTCTTCTAAAAATCATTATGGAAGATTGTTTAAACTGTAAATGAATCATCTAGCCAAAATCAATTACCTTAATAAAGTAAAAAATTTGAAAGCATGCATAACAATGTATTATAACTTTCCTAAACACACATGCTATCAATGCTATATTAAAATTTACTTACACATGAGTCCTCTTATGATCCCTTAATGTAACTGCTATCAACAACATAACTAAGAACATCTAATAATTTATCATTCAAAATTAAAATGAAGTATGGAAAATATAACACATATTTTCCATTAAAGTTAGTATACTTTATAGCTCTAAACACATGTTCATATGTGCTTTCAACATTCAACATCTATAACATAAAGCAATTTAAACAAACTATACACATCATTGACATACTCAATTCCTTTAAATCATATTCTACTATAGTTTGTGATTTTTGGGGATATTTTCAATGATATTGTTAGAGATTACATCTAGGAATTATTTATGGTTATGCTTGGCATTAATTTTTTTCATTAATGTCAAAATATATATTTATTAGATAGATTTTGTATTGTTCATTATTGCATAAAGATGTTTAGTGAAGACACAATTTTCTAAACCCAAGCTTGATAATGCTATGGGATGATGTGTGATAAGTCTACATGTTATGGTCTCCATTTTATGAGTTACTAAGTTGATTCAAATTAGTTATAGAGAATTTTTTTAATACTAGTTACTAACAATATTTCCTGAGAACTATATAAGATAGTGGTTTGTGTTACACTTAAGAAGTCACAATGGCATATTGGACTAGAAAATGATGATGACTAAGGCATTGCATAAAAAAGACTTAAAGTGTTTTCATTAATTGGAAACCAATTAAGAAAGGATTAAGTATTGCAAGATAGTGCAACTATCAATAGATTGTGTTGGGGTTTGAAAACTACTGAACAACAAAATGTTCAATACTAGAATGATGACACTCATATAACTTAAGGATCAGCTAATTCCTATTATCAGCTACAACGAGTAAACCATTTGGACCCAACTTCAACAAAACCATGGGTGGTTTCTTGCTCTTTAGGCTCTACAAAACCTAGGTGGGTATACCTAGGGATGATTTTAATGCAAACTATTGTGTAAAGATTCTTCTAGTTTCATTCCGATTCTCATCTATTACCCACTAACACATTAGATATAAACGAGTATTGACCAGCATTTACAACTTTAAACACAATTGAATGAAAAATGATTTTGATTTTATAATTTGTTTGATATGCAACAAAATAATTCATCCTTGTTCACCTCTGACTTGTGAGACCAGTGCCTTATCCATTGGGCATAAAATTGACTATTGGTGGGAGATCTAATTCAAATAACTTGTAAATGAATTAATCAATTGTAATCACCCATTCCCATTCTTATGAAGTATCCTATTCATAGATTCATAAACCCTATTGATTTACTGAAGCATTTCTATAATTCCTTGAATTAAAAGCAACAATGAAATTAGTATACAACCCACCCAGATTGCATTCAGTCAATTCAAACCTTATTTAAATGACTTCAAAGCAGATAAACACATAAAATGGAGACAGGAATTGATGACACGAATATACTGCAAATACCATTTTGTATTATCCTTTTATATGACTAATACAATGACCAATAGGAATCAATTGAAAAGCCCAGAACATATTGCTTTTTCTGTCATTTCAATATCTATCAGAGAGTACAATTGGAAGCTAACTCAAAACACCTGCATACTATTGGACCGACTGAATGTACTTTTCTTGATAAACACAAAAAATTTACCAGTTTTGGACCATCACATTGCCTTGAAAACTCTCATTTATATAAGCATGAGTTGCAACAAGCAAAGGGAAAATGTGATTGACATGTGTCCTTTTACAACAATGAATATATTATCCCTTTACAAAAGTATCTAGACACCTTAACTTAAAAAGAAACAATAAAAACAAATCGCAGATGACAGCTGGAGCATGAAATCTTTAACTTTGTCTTTTTCTCTAACTGCTCCCTATTGGTAATGCTTTGATTTCTGTGATTGCTTCCTAGACAAATATTTCTCTTTTGGTGGGCCATTCACATTCCTTGATTGTTGCTAATTAACTAATAGTTTTCTACCACCTAGCATTAGTAATCACTTTCCCTTCTATGATAAACCTATTCATTTCAGTTTCAACTTTGAATAGGTATCAATTAGTTCATTGAAAGCACACTCATCAACATCAGTCAAGAAAATAGATGCCACCTATGGAAAGTCTATAATATGATCAAAAGAACTAGTCCATTCGTTGAAATCTTTTAACTTGTCATTAGGATTAATAATAGAAAGAATTAAAGAATAAAAACCACTTGTCAACACTTTCATTTTTCTTTGAATTACTCCTAGCTTCCTTGTGAAGATTTGCAATAAGTCTTTCACTTTATCTGGGAGATCTGGCTTCTTAGCTAACAAGGGTATCAACCTATCAAAGAATTGCAAATATGCCCCCCATTGTTGAAAAATTGGCTCAAGTCATCCAATTGCATCCTTGCATACCTATTCTGTAGATTGTAGATTAATGAATGCATTATAAGCATCTTGAGATATTTTTTTTTAGAATGCTTATTCTATGATTTAATACATTTATCAAAGCATTTTTCTTGGTGGCACTATCAGATTGAGAAACTCATGATTCCATGCTAAACACAGGCATTGGCACTATTACCCCTATAGGTATTTCTTCTGTTTGGGCCTCTGCTTCTACATTGTGCCTTCTTTCGTCCTCTTCCCTTGGTGCATGTTCTGCCTCGCTGCTGTCTTCAGTTGTTCCTTGAGGGATATTATTTCTATTTCCAGAATTTTAATTTTCTCCTCCAACTCTTCTATTCTCTATTTCTGTAAATGGCTCATTTTGAGCTCTTCTCCATACATTCTTCTAATGTCAAGGCACTCATTGCACATTGCAGCTAGCTTATCCTCAATATCATCAACCTTTTCCTCATTCATGAGGGCAAAGTGTTTAACCAAACTAGAAATCTCTTTCCTAGTAGTGCTCTCCAATGTCCACACAATCATATTGCCCTGCATAGTCTCCTCTATATCCATCATTTTGGGCTTCTTAGTGTTAGGGGCTACACTCCATACTGCTAGGGTTTTTGTGTCTACATTAAAACTTGACCCTCTTTTAAAAGCTCCACTGCTAGTGGCTTCATAACTGATGGCCTTGTCTTGTCTTCTCATTTGATCTAGAACAAAGGCCTTCTCAATATCCCAATGTGGTATTAGAATCATACCACTCCTATGTACCAACTCCCTGGCTTCTGCAACAGTCATTTTTTCACTCTCACGATCATAAGCCAATAGTTTTTCAACTAATTCCTTATTCTTCTCTGGATCCTCTCCTGGCATGAGACTCAATGTGAGCTCATTTTGTTTAATTTTATAAAGAAAACTTTTAAACTCTGATGATTTAATGAAATCATCATCTTCCATGAACTTTTCAGATTGAATGAGCCTGTCATCCAATCTTGATGCTGCAACCTGAAGATCAGTAGAGGCCTTCCCTGCTTCTGTAGCCCTTTGGTGTAAATAATTTTGCCTAATGTTAGGAAAATACTCACTACTCCCTGACATTACTTGTAGGGCTCTGCTAACCACCTTTTCTGGGATGTGCATTGTCTTTTGTCTCTTATTTCCTTTTGGCACCCAAGCTGAAGCTAATGGTTTCTCCTCTTCTAACTCAATCTCCAATTGTGTATCTGGCTCAAGGGATTCTCTATTTACAATGGCTTCCTCTCCCTCTGGCTCATGAGGAATTTGTGACATAATCTGGTCAAAATTATCCACCATTCTTCTCAAGTTATTAGGATATGGAATCTCTATATAAAAACCCTTAAAATCAAGGTTGGTCCTCTTCAAAGCCTCCTCTACTCTCCTTGTCTCTACATATTTTCTTAATAACTCATTTGCCTCCCTTGTTGCTACGATGTTGAAAATGAGGTCCTCTACAGGGATTGGCTTGCTTGGAGGTAGAACGTATCCCCTAATGGCCTTTACCTCACTGGTAATGTAATTGTCAAGGTCATACATCCTATAAGGCCCAACAGTAAATTTGTAATGGCCTAAATACTCACTTAATTCCTCAAATGCATTCTTGCCTATTTCAAAATCTCCTACTTTAAAGGTTCTATAGATAAAAGTAGGCTTATGCAAAGAGGGAGGGATCATTTCTTTATTCATCAATAAAAATTTCCAAAAGAATTCAATAATAGCCAATCTAGGGGGTAAATATTTAGGCAAAAGATGAGGAGGTTGTGAGCATGCAAACACTCTGATTAAAGTACACTCCTTAAATAAAAAGATACTCCCCTCGTTATGATCTAATTTGGTTTTTTCATCTAAGAATGAGGGCCTAAGAAAATCCTACAAAACATTAGGTGCCCTAAAGAAATTATGATCTAATTGCCTCATGATAGCAGAACTAAACAAATTAAAGAACACAAGGGAATTTGAATAATAGAAATCATTATGCCAAATACGAGTCTAGAGTTGTATAGGTAACTCACCAAATTCATCAAAAGTTTGATCAATGAAGTCCCCGCTAATGTATCCAATGTTGTTATATAGGATAAGGTGCATCAGTAATGAATAATGGTGGAACTTGAAGTCTTTCAACTCTCCCTTCTTTGCATCACAAATCTGCATGTGTATATTGTCAATGATGAAAGCCATATAATCATACTCCTTATGGTGGAAAGGGTCTTGTATATCACATGCCATCAGAAAAAGAGAACCATATACACGATCTTTTGCACCATCACTTCCCAACACTTTGTGCAACCCATACACTATGTTTTTGAAATAATTCTTGAACCTACTCAAAGGTAGAAAGTCACCCACCTTTTTTGGAAGTAGCCCTGCTTTTTTTACCTTGTAAGCAATATGTGGCAGCATAACATTGTTCACAAAATAGGTTTTATTCCTATCAAACTTTACCTACAAATCTACAATGTTGATAGGTACATCCATTTGTCCCATTAATCCAAAGGCCTCAACAAAAGAAGTTCTATCTAATGTGCATAATACACTCCCATTATGCCTATGGAAAGTCCTGGTTATTGGATTGTAGGAATTCATTAGGGCTTTCAAAAAATCAACATCAATGAATACTTCTAGAAATATCAATCTTGCCATGTTTTTGTTCCATGGGTTACACACTGGCACATTTTCTATACTATTCAGATAAAAGTACATAAAATGATCATAACCAGTCACTCTAAGGCATTCAACATCTCGAACAAAAACATAAGGGTCTCTAAAAATATGGTCATTTGCAGAAATAACATTTGATGACCCTAGAAGGAGTTTCAGCCAGTCTTCTACATGCTTGTTTAGTTTTTTGACCCTTGTCTTCTTCTCAATCTTAGCAGCATATTTTTTCCTTTTCCTTTCATGTGTGACCTCTACAACATCATCACCCTCATCTTTGACTTCAAATTCTTCTTCATGCATCTCTTCAATTTCTTTGTTAGCCATGTTCTCTTTAAATTATATTTTGAATTCTTTCATAGTAGCATAGAACACACAAAGCTCTACAACTTTCAAATTTTAGAATGGACCAGAAAACAAGCTTCTTCTCAGTGGAAAATATGCTAACATTCAATTAAATCTTTGATGTTTTAATCATACAACTACCAACTTTTTAATAAATTCAAGCATGCACGAGCTTTAAAACCATTAATACAAGTTGTTAGCAAGGTATATCAACCACAAATTTTGATCTGGGTGTACTTTTCAATGCTTTATTTTACTTGGCTATGGAAATTTTGTCCTTTTTTTCTTACCTGGCATGACACATCAGCTATTTTTTTCAAATGATGATCTCCCATTCTTATGCTGAGTCAAACCTTCAATCTTTGTAACACTAGAAATGCCCTTGATGGATCTCTATGATCTCTTGGAGATGCTTTAGCATACCCTAGTCATAAGAACACAATGATGCTTGGGCACCATATTGAAAATCACTTTTATGTTCTTACAATGCCCTTTACCCTGTATGACCTCAAACCTTATCACTTTATACTTCCATTTTTATGATTTAAGCTTTTGTGGTATAAGCGTAAAACCCTTATCTTAGCCTTCTTCACCTTTTATGCTTATACACAACCCTTCACACTGCAGCATCAAAAACCTTTCTACTAACCTCTTCATTCTCACAATTCAACCATTCCTCGTATGAGCGTAAAACCCTTGTCAAGGCTTTCCTTCTACCCTTTACATTCACACGTGCACGTATCTGTGGAAACCTTGAAAATTTCTTCAATGTTTCTCCACTTCATTCTTGGGACACCGTAAGACTTCAAAATTTATCTTTCTCTCATACGTTTTAACTTTACCCATAACATCGAAGAACTTTCTGTCTTTCTTTTATTAATCCTTTACACCTTTACAGGTTACCTTTACCTTGTATGCTCGAAGAGCCTTCTCAACTAACATCCCACTCTTATGTTTACCCTTTCTCGTAAAAGCGTAAAGCCCTTATCTTTATCTTCCTCTATTTACCATTTTATGCTTATACACTGAGATTGAACTCGTAACCACGGAGAAAGGATAAAGAAACCCTTCATTCATATGCTTACCTTGCAAGCGTAAGGGCATAATGACAAAATTGCCCTTTTCAAATATCAACAACCCAGATTTGATCTCAAAAAATTAAAAATAACATTGTCGTTGATTTTGTACACATGAAAAATTCATACTTTAAGTTATATGCCACGAGGGTTGGGCCCATTTGACATATATGTCGTGTCTTCATCTGATTCGCTTGCACCAAGGCCCATCTGACAATTGAATAGGTCCCACTCGACACCTTTACTACTAAAATAGGGCTTTACGATTGTCCACGAACTCAAGAACATATGCTCGTAAAAAAAATTGAACCCTACTTTCGTTCTTACGGAATCGCTTTACCTATAGAACCGTAAAACCTTTTATGCACCCTTTCAGATCAAGATTTATGCCATGCCGAGGTATTATGCCCTTACGCTATCCATTGAAACGTATATGCATAGATCACAACTCAATAACTCTCTGCCCCTTCACTCAAACTGCTTACTCGTCACCCCGTAACAAGATTTTTCAAAGCACAATAGACCTTTATGCTTCTTCTCTTACAAAACCATTCATATGATTGGGAAGCCTCTAGCCAAACCATTCCGCTACTACAAAAAACAAAAGTGTATCCCCATAGAACATGAAATCCTTTACGCTTCTTCACTGCATTATGAAGCGCGACCACGGGAGCAAAAGAATAAGGTATTTCGCTCTTATGTGCAACCCTACACCATAAGACTGTAAAGGGTGAACTTTAAGCACTTTACAAATCCCTTTCAAAAATTTTAAGGGAAACCTAGGGTTTACAGACTTAGGATATTTTCATGGCTGCGTTAATGGACAAACCTTGAGAATTTTATAAATTTGACAATACATGAAACAGGGCACAACTAGGGCAACCTAAAATTTTGAAAAATATGAGGAATGAAAACCCTAATCTGCTTAATTCAAAGACTTAAATGATTTTCCACCCAAATTTTCATAATTTTTGTACACTGTGAAAAATTAGACCAATAGATTGACATACCGATTAAAGAAAAAAGAGAATGGTGTAGTTAAGGCTATAACTGATATATGAGCATAGAGGTTAGTTGATTATGGATCATTTCAGACGAGTCACCAAGGATGTGATAGGACCAGAGGACATTCTAATAATTATGTGAAATGCACACATTAAGAAGTAGTTGAAGAATGCAAGGACACAAGTCTAGATGTAGACTCATAGAAATATAGACAAGCCTACATGAATAAACACCTATATAAAGGTAGTCACAAGTATTTTGTAATGGTATCACTTATGGATTTCAAATTTTTAATACATATTTTGAGTGGGATAATTTTTTAGGGTTTTGATACCCTAATGGAATGACTGTATACAAACACTTGAACTTAATTATTGAAGTGGGTTATTAAGGTTGTTGTTGCTTGGAGATCTATAGAAGAGCAGTATAGTTCAAAAAAGAAAAACTAGATAGAAAACCAATAGACTAGTGCAGAAGCAGATAAAAGGAAGAGGTGAACAAGGATTGTTCATATAAGTAAGGCAAAACATTAGAAGAAGATCAAGGAGTCTTTGTGGGTAATCAAAGAGGATCTACAAGGAAAGGTGTACCATATTCTTGATCAAAACTATTAGTTTTCTTTCTTATCTTTACAAAAACTATAAGCCTTTCACATAGAATATATATATGTAAGTCCTTAAAATTATCAAACAAGGTATCTTTTAGAAAGGGATCTTAAAACCTCTCACAAGGTTAAGCCTTAGTAGGATTTTGTAATCCTAATAGATTATGTACATTCCTAATAGGATGAATTCTCATAAGGAATAGTTATAGCAATTAATAGGGAAACCTTTTACTTGCAAGGAAAGTCTAGTGGATATACTACTCCCACCATGGTTTTCATCCTCACATCAAGGGTTTTCATATATAAATACATGTGTCATTGATGAATGCCCTTTCATGTGATCTTGTATGGTTTTAATGCAATGCATTTGTTATCATCTTACATGTTAAGGGACTAGTAATAAGATTATTAAGATTGTTTTAGTAACTGGTTTGAAAGTTTTTGTTGATTTATGCCCTATCTTAGTATCATTTTGGTGTTGAGTGACATGCATCACTCTCTGCAAAGGTACTAACATTGCCAATGTGATTGATGTCTTCAAAAATCCAAATTTGAAGACTCATTAATATGAGAGGAGAAGACATGTCTCTATAGTTAATCATCATTAGTTAATATATTAATAATATAAATAACCATATGTATAACTCATCTTTAAGTATATATGTAATACTAATATGTTAAACATATATGTAATAATTATTATACAATAATATAATATAATATATATTATATATATAATATATTTATCTTAAAGATGATTTACCAGATCAACAAGGTATCTCATGATAAAATCAATCCAATAGAAGCTACAACCTTAACACTCTCTCTTTGATAGGGAGGATTTATAGAGAGTATTATGCTCTCAAGAATAAGAAGAGATATCATATCAGTATGATAATAATTATGAGGCTAAATTTCTCACCTTTCATAACACACAATTGAAGCAATTTCCATAACTTTAAAAATACCACACTAAGTGTGGTCTATAGTAATAACTATGGTGTCCAGCAAGATCTAGCCCAAAGAACCATAACAAGTTGGTTATCACGATGTTTGGAAAAATGTGGCCCAAAGAATCATGATAATAGGTCTACCATTTATAAGATCACCACCTTACAATGGTTACCTTTTGTCTGTTCATTATCATGATTTCCAACACTCTAGGACAACAATTTAACGAAGTTTGTTATGATAAAAAATGTACCATTTATAAGATTATCATCTTATAATTGTTACCTTATGTTTAAATATGTTAATGAAATATCATTACCTTTCATTATGTATCATATTTGAAATAGTAACCACCATGAACCTAGTTAAAAGGTGGTACAAAGACTTTCACCTCAATTCTATCTCATAGAGAAGAATACGTTAAATAAATTTTACTTATAACATCTCATGATAGAGAAGATATCATTCACAAAGGATTGCACCTCAAAAATTTCCCTTTGAGAAATGATCTTGGGAAGTCAGTTCCTATAGTTACTCCATTAGAAGCTCTCTTCGCCCAAGGATGCCTGTTGAACTTCCTTTGAATTTGATATCAATTTTTTGACTTTCTAATGATAAGTTGTTATTTCCTTGTGATGTACACATGGTAGGCCCATAAAAATAATGAAGCCATAGATACAAATTTTCTTTTAGACTCCCTCTAAGTATCAATCTTTTGAACTCCTGCATTGCCTTTGAAAAAGTGTCAAACTCCCTATTAATGGAAGAATACTCATAATCTCAATCATCAAGAATATCACTTCTAGATTAATGAATTCTCAATCACAACATATTTAGAGTTTCTATCATAAGATTGAGTTTACACAATATTTGGTGGCATGCCTAGTATGCCAATCTTCTTTTTCTACATGAACATCCCCAAAAAATAAAGGAAAAGATCAAGGCAGATAGCTCCTTATAGTATACATAGAAATAAAAATAATAGAAATAATACAACAAGTAGATAAATGTAATACTCAAGATAAGATATACTTATCTCCACATGAATGGAACATCTCCCCTTTAAAGATGGTTCAAGTGGGAATCAAAGATTGATTTTTATTCCTCCCCCACAATGTAAAATTCTCGCTCATATTATCAAATGATTATATATCACATCAAATATGAAAAAAATCTTTCTAATTTTCTTATTTGGAAAGAATCATCCCTCTTAGAGTCCAAAAATAATGACATTGATGTATCTTATCGGCAAATACACTTTGTATATATCATGCATTATCACATTTTACAAGGTGACATCTCAGTAAGGCACATTATTAATGCTTCCAATACTTTATTTGACTCACTTGCACTTCTAAATTTATTGTTCTTAGAATAGAATGGAGATGAGATATACAACTGACCATTACTACATAAATGCTTTAACAATTTGCATGTGTATTTTAGGGCAGTCAAAACAACCACTAAAACTTATGAATTTAAAGTGTTTGTTTAGATGCAAATGATATCCATTTTGATGTATCTTATATTTTTTTTAAAACACTATGACCACCAGTTAAGTTCCTTTTCTATGCTTTCTTTTTTTATGTACAAATCACAATAATGCTGCTAATATTCCCTTCTTTACAAAAGAAAAAATTATGCTAGAGAAACTTGCTAGTTCTAGTTTCAAATTTATAAAATAATACATATAACCAACACCATATACATCATTTTATGAAAAATAATAAGGAGAAGCATTTCATACCTTATTCAATGTACTTGACCCGATATGATCACTGGTTCCATATTTACCTCTCTTTCCCATGTAAAAAATATTAGGTCAAAACATATACCTTCCCAATTGGTATTACCTTTTGTTCATATTCCTTCAGTTAATGATAGAAGTGTTCAAATTTATGCTTGGTAAAATACATTGTTTTTCAGATATGAATTTCTCATTATCACTCAATGTTCTCTCACTAGATATATATTGATTTCCCTCCATGTCTTTGTTCCTCCGGTTTGATCCAATGTGACATGGGCTAAGATGAGTAAGAAGTGTCTAGTGACAATTTCTTGTGTTGAGTCATTGTGTCATCTAAAAATTTATTCTTTTTCTCTTCCTTAATTGATTCATATGCACCATGTTGAATGACCCTACCTAGGACAATGACCTCCTTGTGTTTTACACACATCTCTTTCACATACTCGTTCGAGGGGGTGATATTGGAAATCCTATCTTCAGTAACTGCAGCGATTCCATCAAAGAACAAGTTAAGAAGGACAACACCTTCTTGGGTGAAGTTCATCTTGGGAAGAACAAAGACTAATTAGAGTGATTGTCTAGTTGGAACCTTTCTTCACCTTGCTTTTGCAAAAAATGATGTTCAATACTTTGACTTCCTAATTGAGATAGCGACAATACTAGGTTGGGTAGTACTTATGTAAGTGTTGCAACTTTAGATAAATCATTGTCATTGCACTATTAGTCAAAATTTTTGATCAATGTTAAGAACACATGTTGATTTTTGTGATACATAGGATACCAAGTGAAATCATTCTCTCTCTGAGATCTATCTCCAAATTCATCCTCATAATATTTCTAATGTCTTCAAGTACCAAATCAATATATATAGAATTGGAAAATATCTAATTGTGGTAAAACGTGTGACTTTTAAGAGAAACTCAAACTCTTTATTTTCAACTTCACCAAGACTAGATCTAGTTGTGCAAATGTAGAATAAATAACCTCATCTCCATCATTTTTATAAGCTTCCATTCTTCAAAGACTTGTTTACATTTGTAGGTGGCTTTGATGCCATGATGACTAACATGGATCATTTTTTGCAAATGTACTAACATTGCCAATGTGATTGATGTCTTCCAAATGCAAATTTTAAAAACTCATAAATATGAGAGGAGGAGACATGTCTCATGATGAGACATGTCTTTATAGTTAATCATCATGAGTTAATACATTAATAATAATAATAACCATATGTATAACTCATCTTCAAGCATATATGTAATATTAATATGTTAATCATATATGTAATATATTATTATATTATTATATAATAATATATAAAGTACAATATATATTATATATATTATATATAAGATATTTATCTTAAAGATGATTTACCATCAACAAGGTATCTCATGATAAAATCAATCTGACAAAAGCTACAACCTTAACATTTGGGATAACATTATGATATTTTATTCAATGAGTTTATGTAAGAATAATTTTAGTTTATAATTCATGATACTTTATGGAGACATACATTCATTTCTATCTACATATTTACTTGAGAATTATTGGTTCAAAAGTCTTTTTTATTATTGAATAGTGAAAGGAAATTTATTTACTATCTAACTTAGTGAGGAAACATGTTATTTGGATTATTATAATTATATATTGGATGAAAACATGTTAATTAATATTGTAATATATTTTATATGTGTTCTAGCCAACAGAGCTAGCCTAATAAGTGTCTAAGACTTTTATAAGAGAGTGAGTTCATTTGTGAGTTCCATGTGTGTACCAAGGAGAGAGTGATTTGATGTGAAGCTAATAGTTGCATCAGAGAAAAAGATCAGATAGAAGAGGTGTGAGTGGATCTAATTATGTACTTTAAAGGATCTATGTTGGCATAGTTGATGATTTTGTTCAAATCATCTCACTAGATTATTGTCTAAAGTGAATTTTTTGGTCACACTTTGGGTTGTTTCCTTTCTTATGTTGGGATTTTCATCCAAGAGTGTGTTTCCCTTGTTGTAATAGATTAGTGAGCTCTAGGTGAGTGTCAAAATACATGTACATTCTCCATTATATGTCACATAAGCTTTTATATGTGCTTTAGTACATCATCTCATGGGTTGGATTCCCACCGAGGTTTTTTTCTTATCTAGATTTTCCTTAAGAACAAAATGTTGGTATTATTTTCTTTAGATTAAATTTAAGGTTTCAGATCTAATAAGTTATGGATGGTTTATTATTTTAAATTGGTTGTAATTGATTCACTTCCATCCCCACTTTAGTTGTGTGTTGTACATTATTGTTTCTAACAGATTAAATCAGCATCAGTCCTCTTTTTGAAGCTTAACTACTTGAGGAGATCTACAATGAACTTTAAGAAGGAAATCTCAAAGTTTGATAAAACTAACTATTCACTATGGAAAGGAAGGATGACTACACACTTGATTTTCATCGTTATAGAGGATTACAATATTAAAAAATGAAACTTACCAAATTCTAGATCTTGAAAATGCAAACGAAGCATAGATGAATAACTTCTATTGCAACATGATTTCTAAGAGATCTCTACTTAGTTCCTTAGCTGATATCGAATATTTGATTTGATGGAACTATAGGACCTAGAAAATGGGCTAAAGCATAACATACTATGAGCAAATCAAAAATTCAATAAACATACGCTAGCACCCTCTAGTCTACCATGAAAGCCAAACTAATAAAGAAAGCAACACAAGGTTAGAAACCCCCTCTTTCATTTGTAGCTCCCATGTCCTTCTTTTTTCTCCATGTGATGTAGCTCCAAAATTTCCTATAGTGCACACAATATTGAAGCAAAAAAGCCTATGATATGGATAATGCTATGAGAAAACTTGAAGTTGTGATTTTAGTGTGAAAGAAAGAGTGCAAAAGATGAGAAAACTAGGGACCAAAAATGAGAGAAAGAGTGTTCATTTTATAATCAACACTTAGGGAGAGAGCATTGGATTTGTCACCCATAGATATTCAACTTTGCATGAGATTCCTTTGAGAATCCATGACACATATGACACAAGATGCCAAGTGTAGGATTCTATGATGCTTAGAAATCAAACTTGGCTAAAGAGGGACGGGAATCTATGTTGTGTCATAAGACACCTCAAGCCCACTTAAAGCCAAGAATCTATGGCGAATGAAGCCAGATATAGACATGCATAAGGGAATAAGAATATTGGACTATGACATATCTTAGCCAAGTGTCAAAGAAGAATCCATGAGGTTTCATACCCATATGTCATGATGATGTCAATATTCTATGGAATATTTGAATTAAAAATTCTTTATTCCACAAAATAGAAATTAATGAAATGGAATTAATGACAGAAAATATGACTTAGGAAATTAATAATTTCCATGGTTTGTGGATGATGAACCAATTAATTAATGAAATTAATTAATTGAGGATGATAATTAGGAAGAATAATTAGTAAGAATGATAGGATTAAATTATGGGTTATTTAATCCTATATAGAAAATTAGTAAAATGATTGGCCAATTTGATTTAATAAGTGCAACAATATCCTTTGATGAAAATGATGATGATAATGGAGATTGACGAGGATGATGATGAATAGACCAAAGCCATGGTCAAGTTGATTGATTGATCAAAATTGATAACATGACAAAGACACATGACATGAACTAAAGATATGTAACATTTAACTAACATTGTAAATGGTATAGGATTGAGATTGATTGATAGGGTTGATCATAATAATATCGACAAACATAGTCAATATTATTAAAGTGGTTTGATAATGTCATGATCCAACACTGACAGCCTCGAGAATGTCAAAGATTGGATGACATGAATAATAGTTTGACCTAGCACTAAGAGCCATGATAGTACTAAGGTTAGATTGATAGGATTGATAGATTGATAGGTTTCCAAGGCACTAAAAGCCACAATAATGCCTAAGATTGGATAGATGATGGGTGTTTTGAGATGTCTGTTATGTTTTGTGATGATTAGGACTAGTTTTGGATGATTCCAAGTTGATTTGAGGTGATTTTGAGTTGATATGATATGATTCCAAGTTGATTTGAAGTAGTTGTGAGTTGATTTGAAATGGTTCCAAAATGATGTGAAATTGATCTAAAAGAGGGTATGAATGATGATAGACACTATTAAGATACAATCAAGTTGGTCAAAAGATTAGAGTTAGTGGAATGGGAAAATGGGATGAATTAGTATCAAAAGTGATGTCGATTCAAGGGCCCGAGAGTATTTTCAAGGGTTTCCACTCAAGATAAGTGACCAAATAATGAAAATGATAGCTCAGTTTGTTTAGAATGAAGATATAAATCCAATGTAACTAACGGTTAAAAAATTAGAGTTGAAATGAAAAAGTTATGGCCTTTGGAGTGCAACATAGGGGCTCCAGAAGTAGTTTTGGGCATCCTACTGCCCCAAGTGTGCCCATAACTCACCCAAGTACACCCAGTGAACACTTGGTAAGCCCAAGTGTGCCATGACAATACCAAGTGCACCCATGACATAGTTGGGAAGCCCAAGTGTGCACATGAGAAAGTGTAGAATGTGCCCTAGAAGGCTTCAGGGGCCAAAAATAGCTGACTGGACTCAGAATGACCTAAAACTTTGTGCGAGAGTCCAAAATGGTGGAAATAGGTTAGAACATGAGTGAAATACGTCAAACATGGTCACATTTGGTAAAAATTGGTCAAACAAAGGTCAGACCGAGGTTGGAGTAGGTGGAAAGCCCTAAAAGGTTGACAGACAGTGTAGGATGATGTAGGAATGTGAGATGAAGATGATTTGGTGTATCGGAACACATGATCATGGTGATGAATGAAGACATGAATGAAAGAAGACTGAAGAGATGAGATGAGGACTAGTTAGAATGAGGTGAAGACTATTGCTTTCAAAGAGTGTTCTATATGTCAAATGGAGCTTTATTTTTTATCAAATCATAGATGCGAACCATTTTTGAGCATCTACAGGAACATGCAACTTCTCATGAAACTTGGATAAAAATAAAATATCTACTTATGAAGGTGATAAGTTTTTGCAACAAGAAAGGGTAAAAAGTTTAAAAGGGAAGTTGGAATATATGAGGGTAAGAAAAGGTATGACCATTAAACATATGTAAAAACCATAACATAAGTTGTATTTGGAATTATAGATTCTAGAGGAACCATTGATGAATGATGCTCCCCTTAATTTCATAAACACATAAAAAAAAAAAAGAAATAACAACAAATTATGAGAACAAAATATAGGATTCTTATTATCACCACAAATGTAGATTTACAGAATTCAAAATTACAATATCCTAACCTACATGGATGCCTTCATTATAGTAATCTGCAAGACAGAGCTATAAACTATCACCTAGGGTTGCCCTAGATGATGTATGAGCATTTCTTAAATAGGGAGTTTTATGCTTCCCAGGAAGGTTCTAGACACTAAAACCAAATACCTAGGGTCAACAGAACCTAACAATACATATAGATTTGGTCAAATAGATTTTTGACATTTATTTTGGAAGTTTTGGTTGGCCCAACTTTGAAAGGCCATAACTTTTGAACTATTGCTCTAACTGGCTATTATAATCATTTTTTCAGAATCCAATCATGGAAGCACCCATCTGTCAAGTTTTTGAGGCTCATTTGGGCACATTTAGGCCCGCAATGGTGAGCCTGAATTTTATATACCAAAATTTTACACCAAAAATACACAATAAATCCATGAATACTCATGATATGGCACTAAACCTCAACTGGTAGACTGATATATCCACCTCTAAATTAGGACATTTTGAGCTCATATGACTGACTTACTAAGTAGCAAGCCTCTAGAAACAATAAATCTACACTAAGATAACCCTTATTAAAGAAAAAAATAGGAATTTTTTTGGGTGATGCAAGATTTCTCTTACACCTAGGATGCTCCTACATTAGACACCTAGGATAATTTGAGAAGTGACCCCCTCATGTCTTAGGTGTTCAAAGGAAAACCAAGATGGTTATCCTCCTCCCTTGCTAGCCATGATAAATATTCTATTGGCCTTCCTTTTCATTTGACCAAGTATTCTTCATAAGTTTTGTTCCTTGTACTTTTGCCAATGCAACTATCCAATATCTCCTCAATCTCCTTTGTAGCCAAACTAGCTGTTAGAATATTCCAACATGCTTTTGCGACTTTGACTCCATCACCTTATTTATAATACTCTATCATATTTGAAAAATTAAATATTAGTGAAATATTCAATTTAGCAGGCAACTCCACTTCATTGGCATTTCTAGAATCATGCCTTTTCACTATCTTGCATAGTCCAAACTTCTTCATTTTCAGCTTATTATATGTACCCGCTGAAATTTCTTTTTTTCTCAAATGAACTGTGACTTTATCTCCAATTTGAAATTCCTTGTACCTCCATTTCACATCTACCTTATCCTTGTATTGTGCATTCATATGATAATGTGCTTCCTCACCTCCTCATGGATATTCTTGAAATGTTGAACAAGTTCTTTTGTTTCAACACTACTGATTTATCCTTTATTTAATTGCCTTAATTTAGAAGAATTTATGAGACTACTCCCACATAAAATCTAGAATGGTGATTTACCAATTCTCTTGTTGATAGAATTATTATATGCAAATTTTGCCTACGAGAAAATCAAATCCAATCCTTTTGGCTTATCATCAACCAAGCATTTCAACAAATTTTCAAAACTCATGTTCACCACCTCTATTTTTCCATTAGTTTGTGGATGATGTGATGGACCAAACTTCAAATTTCTCTTTAATTTTTCCATAATGTATGCCAACAATACCCAACAAACTTACTATCTCAATTTGAAACTATACACTTTGGTAGACCATGTATTCTCACCACTTCTCTGAAAAATAACTTTGCCACATAAACAACATCACTAGTCTTCTTACAAGGAATAAACAACTATCAACCACCACAAAAATAGAATCATTTTCTTCACTGATTCCTTGGTAATCCAAGAATGAAATCCATGTTTAAATCCTCCCATGGCTTCTCTGGTATAGGTAATGGTTGATACAACCCCATATTCTACTTCACTCCTTTCACCATATGACATACTCTACAGATTTGTACAAAATTATTCACATCTTGCTACAACTATGGCCAATAATAATTCTTAGGAACCAAAGAAATGGTTCTATCTCTACAAAAGTGTCTAGCCAGTCCTCCACTATGCTTTTGCTTGATGAAAATCTCTCTCATAGGACTTCTGGGAATGCATAACTAAGTTTCTTTGAACATCATGTCATCTTGGATTATGAAATCTAACCACTTTGTCCTATCAAGTGCAATAGGTTATGTACAAGCCTTCCAAGCTTCACCAAAATCAAGATCATCTAGATACAAATTACTAAGTTTCTCAAAACCAACCACCTCAATCTACATCTTTGTCAGCAAAAATTATCTTCTACTAAGAGCATCTACAACTCAGTGGAATTTCACACTCATGTGTTTCAAAAAAAATGTATCACTCTGTAAAAAATCAACCCACTTCAAATGCCTCTAGTTTAATTTTCCTTGACTATTCAAATATTGCAAAGCTTGATGAACGATATACAAAAAAAACTCCTTAGGAAGAAGATAGTGTCTCTAATTCTTCAATGCCTAAACTATAGCATAAAATTCTTGGTCATAAATAAAATATTTTCTTTTGGCATCATTCAACTTCTCATTGAAATAAGAAATAGGTCTAGCTTCTTGGCTCAAAATAGCTCCTATCACAGTACCACTAACATCACAATCTACTTGAAACACCTTGTTAAAATCTAGAAGTGCTAAAAAAATTTCTCTATAACATTATGTTTCAAAATATTAAAACTCTTATTTTCTCCTATATTCCACTTAAACATTTCCTATCCCCTCTCATTGTTTAAGTCAAGGGTCCACAAATACTATGAAAACCTCTTATGAATTTTCTATAAAACCTAGCTAGTAGATGAAAAATATTACCTCCATAAACTCTTTGGAGTAGGCCATTCAATGACAACCTTCACTTTCTATGGGTCCATTTTGAAACCTTCTATTGAAACTAAAAATCCTAGGTACACCAACTCATTCACGAAACTGCATTTCTTCAAGTTTATTGACAACTTTTCTTCCCTAAACTTATCAAACTGATGTGGGAGCATCTTGGGTGTAAGAGCAATCTTGCATCACCAAAAAAAATTAATTTTTAGTCTTTTCTATTTTATTAAGGACTAGTAGATAGGGTGGTTACTATTTATGGGAACATGATATTTTTAGTAAGTTTGTCATACATGATTGGAATGTTCTCATTTTTTACATAAAGGTTCATTTTAGAGTTATAGGCCTATCATAAAAATCTCATTGAACCAGCTTAAGTATCAAAGAAGATATTACAAATTTTTGATGGAAAAAATTGTACAAAAATCTTTAGGGTCACCGTTAGAGGCCTTAGAGTGCTTGGATGAGGTCCAAAAATTTGATAGTAGGGCACTTATGTCAATCCAAATCTATAGATAAGAAGTTGGCATTTCCAAAAAGTGGTTATAATAGCTAATTGAAGCAACATTTTGAGAGTTATGGCCTTCCAAAGTTGGGCTACCAAAATTTCTAAAAGAATTTGTCAAAGATGTATTTAGTTGACACTATATGTATTGTTAGGGTCTATTAGCCCTAGGTATTAAGTTTGATCATCTAGAACCGTATTGGGTGGCATAAAATTGCCTATTTAAGAAAGGCTTGAGCATTATCAAGAACAACTTTGGGTGGTAGTTTACAGCTTAGTCTTGTAGATTACTATAATGAAAGCAACCATGTAGGTTAGCGTATTATACTTGTGAATTCTATAATTCCACATTTGCGATGCAAATAAGAAGTCCATATTTTTTTCTCACATTTGCTATTATTATTTTTGTTTCTATTATGGTTTATGGTATTAAGGGGAGCACCCTTCATCAAGTGGTGTCAGAGCTAGAGTTCTTGAGTGTGTGGACAGATCATTGACTATGAGGCAGTTTGCACCATGACCATGGTTTGGGCTGAGTGTGTAGATAGATTCCCGATTGTGAGGTAGTTTGCACTAGGGTTTTAGCAGAAGTGTGAAAAAGGCCTCCATAAAGAGAGCATGGCAAAAGAGATGTAGGTGTTACACTTGAGGGTTTTAGAGCCCTCCAAAGACAGATGCAAGAATTGGAAGAAGAAATGCATAGAGGAATAAATTTTCCTATAAGAGATGAAAGTGAGGATGAGGATGAAGTAGAAGAAAATGCTAAAGCAGAGGCATTTCTAAACCTAGAGGAAGAGAGGTTTTTTAGGGCCATCTCCAAAATTGGAAAAATACCTAAGTTTGAAGTTCCCACATTTTCAAGAAATCTTAACCTAGAGGAGATGATCAATTGGATCAATGAATTGGAGGAGTACGTTAAGTATGAAGATATTGAAGATCCTGATAGGGTCAAGCTTGCGAAGGTGAAACTAAAGGGACATGCGAAGATCTGGTGGTAGGAGGTTTAGTTGGAGTGAAATAGAAAGGGAAAGGAAAAAATCACTAGATGGGATTAGATGATAGCCAAAGTAAAGTGACAATTCATCCTTGTGGATTATGATCTTGTCCTATTGAATAAAATGCAAGGGTTGAAGCAAGCAAGAAAATCTGTTCAAGAATATACTGAAGAGTTCTACCGAGTTCCCATTAGAAGCATCTATGCAAAAGCTGATAAGGAGAAATTCGGCCATTATCTTAATGGGTTAAGGCCAAGAATTTAGAATGAGTTGAATCTAGTCCAAATGAATAGTATTGTGGAGGCATACCAATTCTCCCTAAGAGTTGAGGAGAAACTGAGTAAGAAGTTTGACAACAACAATAATGAAAGAGGTTGTGGTGGAAGATCTGATAGACAATCTTATTGAGGCTGTAATGATGATCTAAATAACAAGGATGGGGCTAGGAGTAGTAGTTAGAACTAGAGGATAAATAATTCCAATCATTTCCATGATTGGAAAAATAGAAATAAAAAAGGAAAGATGAGGATTTGGAAGAGGAGGCTTCCATGGGAAATGTTTTAACTACGAAGAAGAAGGGCATAAAGCATTTGAATGCTCCCAATGCCAAGGAAGGACAGATTGAAGAATAGAAGGCCAAGCCAGAGTTGTACATGTTGATAAAGATGCCAGATCATCACATTATAAAGATGTTGAAAGAGGAGAAGTCTTAGTTAAGAAAAGAGTCCTACTGAGTAGTGAGAATGAACTTGATCAAAGGAGTTTTTTCACAAAAAGTGTAGATGTGAAGATAGGTGTTTTGATGTGATCATTGATGGTGGGAATATTGACAATTTGGTGTCAGAAACAATGGTCACAAAGTTGAAGCTAAGGAGACAAAAAAACTCATGTCCATACCATATTACTTGGGTGCAAGATGGCCACAAGGTCATGGTAAATGAGTAGTGTTCAATGAAGTTCAAGATTGGAAGCTACTAGGATGATGTACTATGTGATATCATACCTATGTACATATATCATATGTTGCTGGGTAGGTCATAGCAATTTGACAGGAATGTTGTACATGATTGGAGGGAAAATGCCTACACTCTAAACAAGGATGGAGTGAAACATAAGTTGAAGCCATTGAAGGAGAAAGAAGAAAATATATGTAGTGTTGTTAGAATATATTTTGTTGATGGAAAATAGTTTCTTAAAGGTATGAAGCACGAGCATATGTGTTTTTTGATAATTTCTAAAGATAGTAAAGAGGAAGTAGAGGAGGTGCCTGTAGAAGTTTCTGATATGTTGGGAGAGTTTTCTGATATTTCATCAAATAATGTTGTTGAACCCTTGGTATTTGGTCTTTGATTGTTGTCATAATGAGCATATGGTATGGTAACATCATGTAATTATCTTATTTGATGTCCTTAAATATTGTTCAAAACATATTCAAGAAAAATACTTAAGTGTTATACAATTAACACATAATGTTCACATTTTTTTGAAAATGGATATAAAAAATAGTTTTTGTCAATTAGAAAGTTAATAAGAATTTTTATTAGATAGAACCAACCTATCAAATAATTTTGGCAAGGTCTTAGAGTTAGATAGAATGGGTTTTTTAAATTTTTTGCATAACACGTGTGGAAAGAGAAAAAGTTTGTTTATCAGAAATAGGTACCAAATTGTTATGACAGTTTTAGTAGTTTTGAGTGGTTTTGGTTTGATGGAAGTTTGGGGTATGTAACTACCTCCAAAATTTTGAGTTTCTTGGTTTATAATTAGAGGATATATTCCTCTAAAACATCCAATAGGTGGTTTTGATAGAAGTTGCAGAATTGGTGAGGAATTCCTTGTAGATCAAACAATTTGCAGGCAAATTTTTAACAACAAAGAAGAGGGTAATGCTTTATGTTTCTATTTTCATATTTGCGATTTTCTTTTTATTGAAGAATTTTACTAGAGGTAGAAGAAGGGTTATATATTGTTTCTTCATTGATTCACATCAGTATTTGATCAGATATTTTAATGGGAAAATAATATATATTTGGATATTGGATGTTTTGAGGAGAATAGAAGTATATCCTCCATTGTGTTTTCAACAAGAAGTTGAAACTAGTGAGTCATTATTTGTATTGTAATAGAGATGATCATCTAATTTTATATCTCACTTGTTCATTTTTGAAGTTGGTGCTTCTTGTATTCATGAAGTTGGTGCTTTAGGTGTAAGGGATTGGTGTTCCTTGAAATTGGTGTTTCTAAAACAGGGTGTTGTGCTTCCCAAAGTTGTAGCTCTAAAAGATTTTTCCAAGAGGCCAATAAAGTTTCAAATTCAATGTGCTTTTCTACCCTAAGGGGTTTTCCATGTTAAAATATTGTGTCACTTTTTTATTCATTAACTATCTTGCTCATGTGTTAAATTTTTATAACTTGTAATTGTTTCAAGTTTTTAAAAGTATTTTAAACCAATCTTTCACCCCCCCTCTCGGTGGTGTTTGTATTCCAACAAGTGGTATCAAAGAAAGGTTCCCTATATAAAGTTTAACTTTGGGTAGATTTTTGTTGAGTGGAATACTTATCTTTTATGGCTCAAGATAGTTCTTCAAAGGTTCCTATATTTGATAGATTAGATTATGCTTTTGATGCAAACATATTTGTTATCTATTAATTTTGATGTTTTGGCTTTAGTTATTAATGGTTATAAAGTCTCTAATAATTTTACTATAGATACTAATGAAAAGAGGAAGTGTGAAATTGATATGAAAGTTAAATTTGCTATACTTAATAGTTTATCTAAAGATAATTTTGCTAAGGTAATGCATTGCAGTTATTCTAAAGAAGTATGGGACAAATTAAAAAACACATATCATGGTAATGATAGAGTTAAAGAAGCCAAGATACAACATTTGAAATCAAGATTTTAAGACCTTAAGATGGGTAATGATGAAAAGGTAGAAGACTATCTCCTTAAGATAGATGAAACTGTAAATGACATAAGAGGACTTGGTGACAAAATTGATGTTCTAAAGAATGTTTTGAGATCTCTTCTTGATAAATTTGATTCTAAGATATTTTCTATAGAAAAAACTAGAGATATTAACAAGTATAAAATGGAAGATATTCATGGAGCACTTGTAGCTTATGAATGAGAAATTTTTGCAAATATGAATCCACAAGCAAAGAAGAAACATTCAAGGTGGAAAAGAAAGTGAAGCAAGTGTCTTCAGAATCAAAAGATCTTGATGTTCTTGAAGTGCATTTTTCAAGGAAATTAAATAAATGAGTAGGCAAATACAAAGGTAAACTTCCTTTCAAATGCTTTAATTGTGGTAAAATAGGACACTTTGCATCTAAGTGTCCTTATAATAGTCATGATGAAGTAGATGATGAGAAAGAGAAATCAATTAAAAATAAATTCTATAACAAAAAGAAGTTCTTTAAGAAGAAGAGTTTGATTGCTGATGTATCATATAGTGACTCTAGTGGATTTAAATGTGATGAAAATGAAGTTTCATTCATGGCTATAGAAACTACTTGTCAAGAATCAGACAGTGATGATGATGTTGAACTTGTTAAGGTTGATTTAGAATGTGAATTTTTACATAGCAATTTGTACACACATATATATATATATATATATATATATATATATATATATATATATATATATATATATGGTACATGTGATGATGTTCTCATTGTTCTTGTTTATGTTGATGATATAGTATTTGGATCCAATGATGATGCTTTAATTTAAGGTTTTTCTAAAGCTTATGCAATCTAAATTTGATATGTCCATGCTTGGGGAACTATCCCATTTTCTTGGGTTGCAAATTTCTCAGTTGGAAAATGTTATATTCTTATCCCAAACTAAGTATGCAAAAGAAATGTTAAAGAAATTTCATATGGAAGATTGTAATCCTATGGGAACACCAATGATAACAGGATATAAACTTACTAAAAATGATGATTCTCCTGATGTTGATCAAACTACTTATTGATCTATGATTGGTAGTTTACTATATCTCATAGCTTCAAGGCCTGATATCATGCATGTTGTATGTTTGGTTGCAATATTTCAATCTTCACCTAAAGAATCTCATGTTATAGTAGTTCAAAGAATTTTCAGATATATTCAGGGTACTTTGGATTATGAGATTTGGTATCCTAAACATGATGATCTCAGATTTGTTGCTTATACTGACTCAGATTGGGTAGGTTGTCTAGATGAAAGAAAAAGTACTTTAGGAGCAACATTTTTCTTGGGCAATAGGCTAGTGTGTTGGCATAGTAAAAAGAAAGAATCTACTACACTTTCTACTACAAAGGATGAATATATAGCCACATGTTCTTGTTGCCAATATTTTCTTTGGATGGTTCAAACTTTAACAGATATGAAAGTAATAGTGTCTAAACCAGTTCCTATCTATTGTGATAATTAGAGTGTAGTCGGTATTCCTAAGAATCTAGTTATGCATTCATGCACCAAGCACATTGATTTTCATTATCATTTCATAAGGGAACATATCTTGAATGGTAATGTTGAATTAGAATTTGTTCCCTCTTCAGATCAGCTTGTTGACATATTCACAAAACCTCTCTCAAGAGCCACATTTGAAGGGTTAAGAACAATATTGGGGGTTGTATCCCTATCTTCTCTTGAATAAGTTCATAAATGAGTTATAGGTTTCAAGGGGAGCATATTTTTCTTATCTTTTTGTTACACTGAAACCTTGGTATATCTCCTTTGTCATTGATGTCAAAGGGGGAGAAAAATGAATAAGATGTCTACATGATGGATACACAAGTACAAGTACACATGGATATATAGGTATATATGTACAGATACAAGATATATAGGTACACATGGATATATAGGTGGAAGTTGGTATTGACATCAATGCCAAAGGGGGAGTATGTTGAACTCTTGGTATTTAGTCCTTGATTGTTGTCATTGATGTCAATAATGAGCATATCATATGGCTAAAATAATGAGAATATGGTATGGCTAACATCATGTAATTATCTTATTTTATGTCCTTCAATATTTTTCAAAACATATCCAAGACAAATATTTAAGTGTTATACAATTAACACTTAATGTTCACATTGTTTTTGAAAATGGATATAAAAAAATAGTTTTGGTCTATTAGAAAGTTGATAATATTTTTTATCAGATAGACCCCAACTATCATAATTTTGAGAAAGGCCTCGAAGTTAGCTATAATGGGACTTTGTTATTTTTTGCATAACACATGTGTGGAAAGAGAAAAGGTTTGTTTATCATAAACAAGTACCAACTTGTTATGATAGTTTTGGCAGATTTGAGAAGTTTTGGTCTAATGGAAGTTTGGGGTATATAATTGCCTCCAAAATTTTGAATTTCTTGGTTTATAAGTAGAGGATACATTCCTCTAAAACATTCAATAGGTGGTTTTTATATAAATTTCAGAATTTGTGTGGAATTTCTTGTAGACTAAATAGTTTGCAGGCAGATTTTTAACAACAAAGAAGAGAGTAATGCTTTATGTTTCTATTTTCATATTTTTGATCTTCTTTTTATTGAAGAATTTTATTAGAGGTAGAAGAAGGGTTATATATTTTTGCTTCATTCATTCATATTAGTATTTGATCAAATCTTTTAATAGAAAAAGAAAATATATTTTGATATTGGATATTTTGAGGAGAACATAAGTATATCCTGCATTGTGTTTTCAAAAAGAAGTTGAAACTAGTGATTCATGATTTGTGTTGTAATAGAGATGATCCTCTATTTTATATCTCACTTGTTCATTTTTTAAGTTGGTGCTTTAGGTGTAAGGGATTGGTGTTCCTTGAAATTGGTGTTTCTAAAACAGGGTGTTGGTGCTTCCAAGAGTTGTAGCTCTAAAAGATTTTCCCAAGAGGCCAATAAAGTTTTAGATTCAAAGTGGTTTTTAACCCTAAGGGGCTTTCCACATTAAAATATTATGTCACTTTGTTATTCATTAACTATCTTGTTCATGTGTTAAATTTTTATAACTTGTAATTATTTCAAGTTTCTAAAAGTATTTTAAACCACTGATTCCCCCCCCCCCTCCTACCTTCTCTAGTGGTGTTTTTATTCCAAAAAATGTACCTAAAGGATTGCCCCTAATGAAAATGATCAGTCACCAAATGGATTTGGTTTCAAGAGCCAATTTTCCAAACAAGGTAGTGCACAAAATGACACTAGTAGAAAGTGAAGAGTTGAACAAACAAGTTCATGAGTTGTTGCAAAAGGGGTTGATTTGAGAGACTCTAACTTCATGTGTTGTATCAACCATATTAGCACCAAAAAAGAATGGAGAATGGAGGATGAGCATATATTCTTGCACTATCAACAAGATCACAACCAAGTATAGATTTCCATTGTGAAGGATGGATGATATTATGGACTATTTGAGTGGAGTTGAGTATTTCACAAAGATAGATCTGAAGAGTGGGTATCATTAGATTCGTATGAGTGGAACACTACTTTCAAGACAAAAGAAGGATTGTATGAGTGGTTACTCATGCCTTTTGGGATAACCAATAAACCAAGTACATTCATGAGGCTCATGAACGAGGTAATAAAGGAGTTTTTGGGTAAGTTTGTCATTGTTTACCTAGATGATATTTTGATCCTTAGTAAGACATTGTGTTGGTCTGATTGTTTGCATGATAAAATTTCTCTAACCTAGGTACAGAAAAATCAGAATTGAATCCATTAATGGTGAATAGGGTTTTTGGTCTTTAGTCCTCTAGATTTGTTAGCCTTTGAAAATATTTTTTAAACCCTATGTCTCATTCCTTTAAAAAATTTTGGGTGTGAAATTATTTTAAAATTTTGTGAATATTTTGTATTCATTTAAAATTTTCCACACCCCCAAGTGGCCTTTTTCTCTTATGTTCCTCACTGTTCGATTCTAATATAATCCACAGTAGTCGCTACTTTTCTATAGAAAGATGCAGGTGTTTTACCCTATGCGACATAGCAATAGGGTATTTTTTAGTGGCTAATATTCCCTAATTGGCTAATTTTAGGAAATTTTGGCTAATAATTTAGTTCTTAAAAATATTTAAAATCGCCACTTTTTTTTAAATTTAGTTATAAAAAATATTTAAATAGTTAAAGATTCGCCAATTAATAATAGGAATTATTTTTATTTTTCAAAATAATATAAGATTTGCCAATGTTTTTATATCTCTTTTTCAAGGGGGGTAGGATGGGGCCATAAAATGGAGGTGCAGTAATCGAAGATTGTATTGAGTCTAAAGTTTTAGTCATGTGCATTTTTTCAGTGCTATCAGAGCAAGAAAAGGAAGCCAGTAAAAAAAGTGGGCAAAAGAAGTCATCAGAATAATGGTTTCTCCGATGATTCACTATGTCACTGTCAGAAAAACTAAGCATCTCATCATTAGTGACATAGTGAATAGCCAGGAAATAAATGTCATGATGGTCTCCAAACTTCCCAATGACTATAAAGATTTCCAGGTGGCATGGTGAGTAATGATTTTATTGTTATGTTCGAAGCATTAATGAGGGTGATTGTGACTTGACTTGCCTTTATTTCTCTAGTGCCCAGTTTTGATAAGACACTAGAGCTCACTATTTCATTATCGAAAAAATTATGCATCTCACTGTTAGTGACATAGCAATCTATTATGAAATGAACACATGGTGGGACCCAAGCAAAGTGAAAATGTGACTAGGATTAGAATATGGTTTTATATGCCAGTTGTGTAGGATCTTCTCATCATTAGTATCCTGGACCCACACCCCATTCATAAAACACATGAAAGATTCGGATCGTTCGATTAAGCTTGAATCAACAATTATCACTACCTTTCTATGGAAAGATGTGCACTTTTTACTCTATGTGAGGTAGTGAATAACGGACCCACTGCATCTCGAGAAATTCATGTAGTTTCCATGCCCTCAGATCAGCTTCAAATATATAACTATCGCTATCTCGCTATGATGAGTTGCTCAAAGGTTATGTATAGTGAGGTAGTGAATAAGAGACCCACCACATTTCTCTTAAGTGATGTATCAAATGTCTTCCACATGATCAAAGTAGAATAAATGGTTGTCACTACTTCGCTATAGAAAAATGCTCAAGGGTTATGTATAGCAAGGTAGCAATTTGATGAGACATGTCCCTAGTCATCAATGGCTCCAGATTGAAGTGCCAAAAATGAAGGAACAACACACATGGTAAAATCTCATTGGGTTGACTACCAACATGTCAAGTGGAACATGTGTCATCTTTGCCTGGATCCCTGGATCGTAGGATTTTTCAAATAACAATGGTGTAAATTTTAACATAGAAGGTGGTGTCAATCTGTGCATTTATGAGGAATGAAAGCTTCATGTGAGAAAGAAAAATAGAGTAAAATGCAAAATATTTTCTCAGTTCCATCTCACACAAACAAAAGATTTCAAGCTTGTCTTAAGCATAAGCCATCATTGAAAAGGTTGTGTTGAGCATGACAAGAGTGTGAAGAAAATTTCCATTGTTCGTGAATACACTCCAAAATTACAAAAAATAATGAGCAAAGATTCAAGTAAGTAATTATATCATAATCTCTGTAGTTTCTCAATTCTGCAAATTTCAATCAAAAATGCCTCCAAAGAAGGTATTTTTTGGTCAAGAGAATTATTTGGATAGGAATGTCCATATGATTTGCTTGAGTTGCTCCCCAATTCCACTATTGAAACTGTACAAGTTAAAAAGCTTACTTCATCAAACCCTAGGTTGAGAATAGCAGATGGATTGTATGATAAGGGGAATTGGGTCCGGGCTAGTCTAGATTTGTTCAAAAAATGGTTCTCAGAGAGGAACCTTTTTGCCCCACATGCCAATATATAGAATTTTTATTTAGGGAAATTTGTGGTCCCTAGTGTTTTTATGGATTATGATCTTCTTGAAGCATGGCAAAGAACTATGATCAAGCCATTAGAGTAGTAAGAAGAACTGATGGTTAGGTCCTAATTATAGTCAGCCTAGATGAGATTAGGGAAGTCTTTGGTTTAGGGCCTCTCACTAATTATCATGTGCCAATTGATTTGAAAGGATTAGAAAAAGACTACATGTCCAAGAAGGATGCCATTAGACAAGGTGCACTAAAAGCACATATAGGGAAAATTGGAACTCTGCTAGGAATAACAACATCTTCTAGCAAACCTTTCAAAAGGGCATACTTCAATTCCAGGGCCGTGGAGATATATAGGACCATATGTAGAGTTTTTGGGAGAGATGAAGAGGAGTTTATGCTTGTGGATTTCATGTATATGGTTATTTAGATTTCATTTTTTGGTGTGGACATAACTTTTGATTTTGCTTCTTACTTAGGTGAGGAAATTCACAGTGAATTAATTGGATTACCAAGGGCAAGGTGTAAAAAACTTTTGATCATTATTCTTTGTTGATGCATATGTTTTTATTTAAGGGAGGTACATATTTTGGTAAAGAAATGAAGTTAAATAGAGAAGAAAATGGGGAAGCACTGCTAGTCCAATGATGGAGTGTAGATATGACTTGGGATGCAGAGAATGCTAGCTTTGTCAAGTTTGATAGGTATTTTCTTTCAAGCTAAGATGCCTCTTATTGAGTGACAATCCCAAAATCCCCAAGGCACTTATGGGTCTAATTAGGCCTATGGATAACCCCAACAATTTGAAAGTTTCACATAATTGGGGGGATATCATCCCATACTCTATTTGTACTATATTTAGAATTTATGGTTTTAAAGGAAGTTCTAATGTACTACCTTACCAAGTGCCCTTGAAGGTAGGAGTAACTAAATTTTTGTGGCAATTAAGAGGAGTAGGTAAAACCTTTTTGTTGAAAAGATCAACAGGATCAATTTTCCCCACTTGCAGAGTGGCCCATCATTTTGTAATCACAAAAGGGGGTTGGATTTCTCTAAACAAAATTTTGGATCCTTACAAGATGGCTATTTCTCAACATCAGTTTTTGTGATTTCGAGGAATTTTATAATTTGGCTTTGAGATGCAGAATTAAGCTTGGTAAAATCGAGCATGAATTCTATTTCCTTGAAGACATAATAAGGAATGAGTACTCCTTGCAAGAGTAGGAGACTAGAAAGGAAAAATGGAGAGTCTTCTCTAAAATTTTGGATTTCATTCATTTTTTTGATGTAGATTATAGTCCTTTGGACAATGCAATTACAAATGTAGATAAGATAAATAAACTTATGAATACTTTTTTTGAAATAATGGAGGTAATGAATGAAAAGAAGCAATTTTTCATTAGATTTTACCCAGATAAGGCTAGGGAAGTAATGAGGAGATTGGGTTTTACTCCCAATATAGGGGTAGGTCAATTAACCATCCAAAAAAGGCCAGGGTATACTGTTATTCAAAATAAAGGGACCACTGTGGACAAAGGAAAACAAATAATGGCATCTACCAATGATGTCATGGAAGAAAGGCCTTGTGAACCCTCCCTAAAAAGGCACAAATTAATAAGGGAAGAGGATCCCCATGCTGAGGAATACTCACCTTCACAAACCCCTATGAGAATTGAGCAGGAGAATCTCACTGAAGAAAAAATTGAACAAATGGGATCACAAGGGGGAGTTTTTGTTACACAATTAGAGATAGATGAAGGGATCCCCTAGGAGCCTCTTGTGCCAAGTTTTGAGATAACTATTTTAGACTAAAGAGGAAGGGAATTGGACTCTGTGTTAGAATAGGTAAGTCATCAATTTTTGTCTGATGACAATTTTGTAAAATCAAGGGCTTTCCATCAATTTGTATGGAGGGCAAATATGAATAATTTTGAGGAAAGATGCAAAAAATTGAAAGCACAGCATCCAAAAATGGATGAAGCCTCCATACAAAACCAAATAAAGGAAAAAATGATTCAAGAGTTCTAGAACATAACCCCTAAAGAGGGTAGGCAAATGGTAAAGGCCTCAAATATATTATTGTTGCCCAATTGGGTTATTTCTTATGCATTGATTTTTAATTCTGTTTCAAATAATTTGGGATTGCAAGACCCCAACAAAAAGGAGTTCATAGGAACTACATTTAGTGATGACCAAGCTGCTCTTGTCATATGGTTACTAAGAAGGGGATGCAAGACTATTTAATCATAGCTTGATGACTCAGGGTTAACTGGAAATATTATTGTAAGGATAGTTGTTGACACATCACATGTATAGGCAGTTCACATGAATCTGGGGACCTCTCATTTTGTTTTGGCCACTGTTGAAGGAGAGGAGAAAGAAATGTTCGAGTTGTAAAGTAAGTATGAGAGTGTTCTTGAAGCTTACAATAAAGAGGTTAAAAAGAGAATTGAGCTTGAGAACAAGTTAATGGGGAGGTCCACAAGGCCAAGAATAACATACCCTCACCCCCTAGTTGAACCTTTCAAATCCACCCCCCTCATAGAAATACCGAATACACCCCAAAGGCCAAAATATTACACAAAATAACATTTTGAAGAAGAAAAAATAAAGTTGTGGGCATTGCATGTAGAGCTAAATGAAAAATATGAGGATAAATTGAGAAAGGCTCTTACATACTTGGCAGATAAGGTTGAACGACCTTTGTTTTATGATCAATTAACAAGGGTGGTAAACATCTAGGAAGAATTGAAAGAAAATGAAGAGGTTTTAAAGCCTATCATGAATAAATGGGGGAAGAAAAAGAGAAGGAAAGAAGTGTCACTCTTATGCTACTCTGTCATAAGATCATCTCATGATCAAATTGAAAGAACTTATGATATTGTCATTGATCTACCAAATTTTGATGATAGGAGGGTTTTTCTGCAAAGAATAATAGTTGGCTACTTAAACAAATATAAGAGCCAAAATTTTAGCCTATTTCCTCATGCCCTAGACAGAAGGAGTAATTTGAAAAGTAAAGATGAATGGGCTAAGAAACTTGATGATTTGTTTTGTTTAAGAATGAACAAAGTAAAATCAATGAAATAAGGCATGTATGGTGGGCCACAACTAAAGAAATGGTAAAGGTTCAATTATTCTTTGATTCTTTGAAGTAGGATTTTGTTACTATTGATAAAGAAGGTGAATATATCATCAAGAAACAACATGATATTCTTTAATTTGATTGGCCAGATGACACACTTTATGGTAACTAGATGGTAGATATTATTTCTAGTGAATAGTTAGAGGAAGTTGAAATTAATGATGAAGAGATACACGAAGATGAAATACAAATCATTGATTCACTTCCATCAATGCCTAGAAATGAAGGAGACAAAACAGAGTAGTCACTCTCAACAATGGAAATAAACCAACCAATTATAACTATTGACCAAGAAGAAATCCAAGTAGATGATACATCAAAACATGCAGGATAGGACAAAAAGGAGCAACCTACCCAAGAAAAAAGCATCAGGCTCCTACTTGATGATGTGATAGAAGAGGATTCATAGATAATGGTTCTTTTAAAAGTTCATGATGGTGATAGTAAGAGCCACGAATTGAAGTAAAGTTGCAAGCATTAAAGTAGAATTCATCATTAGCATGCCTAATGTCTACATACTCTAATGAATCAAAATGATAAAGGAGCATATCATAAAGTTTGTAATATCCAAAGATGTAACAGAAAGGGGGCCTACCGAGAGAGTGATATGATGTTACCTTTCTGTTATAATTTTTTTGTATTTTTGTCATAGGTGTATGTAAATATCTCTTGTAATAGCCACCTGTCAGTTCTCTATGCCTAAATCTTGTTGTATCTCACATTATATAAGTGACATTCCAGGGCTAGAGGATAGTCTAATTTCTAATGCATTTTAGTATTATGCTTAGGATGTTTTTGGTCCAGTCCTTGAGAAAATTTTTATAATGTATTTTCTCTCATATTTTCTAAGAAAACATCAATATGGAATGATCTTCATGTCTCTTTCTGAGGTCATTCTGAGTTTACTATAATTGTATACAAATTTTCAAGGAAAATTAAAACAAGTTTTGAGCTGTCCCCATATAAGTTTTTATTGAATTTTTTCTCCTTTCCTATTACCTGGTTATTTTGAGATTATGTGAGTAAAGCTTGCTCAAATGAGTGCAATTCATTTAGGTTGTATTTCAATTCATTACTGCTATTAATTCAATGAATTAAGTAAATGTTTTTGATGAATTTTATGGGATTGTCATGTTAATAGAAAGGGTGTATGTAAGAATGAATTTCAATAAGAATTGTTGATAATTCTTGTTGTAAAGCAACAGATTAGATCCAAAAATTCAAAATGTTAGAATCATGCATGTATTTGAGGATATGAGATGAGAATCAAAATGAAACTAAAATAATTCTCATGTAGCAGCTTCTAGTCTTGAATCATCCCTGGGTATACCCACCCTGGTTTTACAAAGCCTAAAGAGTAGAAAACCACCCTTGGTTTTGTTGAAGTTGGGTCTAAATGGTGTACACATGTAATTCTTAATAGGAATTGGCAAATCCTTAGGTTGTGTGAGTAATATTAATTGGGTATTGAACTTTTTGTTGTTTAGTAGTTTTAAAACACCAACAAAATGGTGACTCTGTTGGGGAGTTGTCAAACATATGTGTAAGAAGTACTGTAGTCTCTTTGGTCCTACTATGTACATGTATGTTAGATCTTTTAATATTGCTTGTGGTTATAAGGTGGGGTGTTGTAGTGACAAACTTTGAGAATTTAAAAAGAAAGAAAAGAAGCATATTCCATTGAGCTGCACTGACATATTCAACCCTTCCATGTGTCTTGTCTATCAAGCAAGAGTTGTAGTCTCATATTTTTAGTGATTGGTCCATCTATGTGTTATATATTTCCTTATTATAGTGTTTTTTTTTCAAAAATTCGAGAGGGATTGTAATTGTTGTATTTCCCAAGAATAGGGTGGCAACTCAGTCAAGGTTTTGGAGCTAGTGCTAATTTTATAAATAATGAGTATGGCTAACAAAAGGAAAAACATTAGAGCTTACACAAGAGCCCATCCTGATGTACCTATGTATACTGAGCTACCTCAGGGTGGTAGGAAAAATCCAAAGAAGAAGAAGGCAGATCCAAATCCCACTTGGAAACCATGAGGTAGTGTATCAGTTAATTCTTAATACCAACCAGTGATAGGAAGAGAGTCTTCTTCACTTAGTTCTAAGTTAGAAACCACAAGACCCTTAGGAGGAATTTTTAGTACCCCATTGCCAGATGAAAGAACATATCAAGATAAGGATATATCACTAGTAAGGAATAGATCTCCTAGACCAGATTTGATAGTTGACATGAATCAAATATTAGGACTCAAGAGCTCATTTGGAGATCCTTTTAGTTCCAAGGTAGCCTCATACATGGAACCTAACCTAATAGATCTAGATGACCCTATTGATTCAGAAGTTACTTTTGTAGATCCCAAATAATTGAAATTAGAGATAGAATTTTTGAAGAAATGGGTTACTGACGAAGAAGCTAAGCGTATCTTTCTGGAGAAAGAAAAGCCAGAGCAAGCTACCTTAGATGCCATTGTTGAAAGAGATAATCTACTTAGAAGGATGGCCACTTGAAAAGAACAAAAAAAGAAACTCACATAGAGGACCACAGTCCTTCATGGTGATGTATTTGGAGATACAGAGGCTCTAGAATCTAAGGTTCTAGAATAAGAAAAACTCCTAAGCCAAAAACAAGAACTTATCATCACTCAAGTTCAAGCTTATAAGCCTATTCAAGTGGACCCTATGGAACCTACTGTGAAAATTAATGATAAGGGTAAGGGCAAAGCCATAGGAGTCCAAATAAATGAACCCCAAGTTTTAGCAAGCAAGACCACAAACCCTCCCTTGTCAAAATTGGATCTAGATATGGAAAAGGCTAGGAAAGAGAAAGAAGATCTTGCAAAAGAACTTGAAAAAGTTGAGAATAAGCCCAAGCCGTAGAAACTAGGAGGAAAATCCACTTCATAAAATGTAATAATGCTTTGGCTTCATGGCCAAATTTGTCTCTTCTAGCTACAACTCCTCTTCTAGTTTCCAATCTATTAGTCTCAATTTGGGGAACATCTCAGATGGCTCTAGCCTTATCATCAACTATTAGTACTCAATTCCCTCTAGGTCAACCTCAATAATCTCAGAATATTGTTCTTAATCAAGCCAACATAGCAAGTAGTTCAAATGTTATTGGTTTTCAAAAGAAACCTATCTACATGGAAAAATGTAGACAAATGTCATTTGTAGGTATTCATGGTGACCCACACCCTATATCTTTTGACTTGAGAGACAAGGTTGTCAATTTCTTTGGGAATAATCTGGTTACTAGTGAAGAGCATTTAAGAGTTTTTATAGACATGCTAAATGACTTTAAGGTTGAACATGAGGATGTAGTGATGAAATTATTTGTTCATTCTTTGACTAAGGATGCAAGAGATTGGTTTAGAAGACTACTTGATGACAATATTAGTTCATGGAGCGATTTGGAAAGTCTATTCAAGGAACAATATGGAGATAACACTAGTGTAGGATTTATGTTGAATGATTTTAATAACATTAAAAAAAAACCCTAATGAATCCACCTTTGATTTCAATGTAAGATTTTAAAAGGGTATGTACAAATTGTTCCAAGTTATGAGGTTGAATGAGGATGTTTGTCTTACAATGTGTTTTAATGCTTTCACTAATACATTTGGCATTGATTTGCGACGGCTATGTGTCACAATTATGACAGCAATGTGTTGACACTATGACAATAATAGATGTCATTTTTTTTTAGTTGCAAATTATGACATATATCCTATATCATCACAATTATGACGCCCATCCGTCACTACACAACCACTTTATTGTGACATCAACCCCATCACAATTCTTGTGGCTAATGTAGCAATTACGACGGACACCCTGGCAATTACGATGGTAGTTGACGTCACCGCCACAGTAGACCCATCACAATGCTTGTGGATGATGTCGCAATTACAACAAACACCCTAGCAATTGTGATGGTAGTTGGCATCACCGCTACAACAGCCTCGTTGCAATGCTTGTGGCTGATGTCACAATTGTGACAGATACCCTAGCAATTGCAATGACAGTTTGCGTTACCGCTACAGTAGCCTTGTCACAATGCTAGTGGTTGACGTCATAATTGCGACAGATACAAAGTAAAAAAAAAAAACCTCCTAAACCCTATGTAATTTCAATTAGTCACATCTTATATTTGAGCAGGATGGTGTCTTATTAGTGCTCCTTCCATTATTTCTTGATATACTATTATTAGGCCATCCAATCGGCTATAGGACAAAGATGATTCCTAAACAATCGAATTAGCAATACGATCGATTTGCATTGTATTTGGACACTTGGTTTGAGGCTCATCTCATCGATTCCCATTCATCAAAGGATCTTTATCTGATTAGACCTCGATAGAAAACATTGAGATTTCCTTAACCCCAAGCCCAAATCGTGTAGGCTTCAATCTCCACATATCATAAAGCCTGTATATAGAGTTGGGCATCCCATAGTTGGAAGCTTCACCTGCATCAACTCTTGGATGGTATGAGAATTCTCAGCTCTATATACAGGCTTTATGATATGTGGAGATTGAAGCCTGCATAATTTGGGCTTGGGGCTCAAGAAATCTCAATGTTTTCTATCAAGGTCTAATCAGATAAAGATCATGTGATGAATGGGAATCAATGAGATGAACCTCAAACCAAGTGTCCAAATGCAATGCAGATCGATCGTATTGCTAATTCGATTGTTCAAGATTCATCTTTGTCCTATAGCTGATTGGATGGGATGATAATAATATATAATGAAATAATGGAAGGAGCACCAATATGACACCATCCTACTCAAATATAAGATGTGACCAAATGAAGTTACGTAGGGTTTAAGAGTCTTGATTTGGTTTGATGTTGGAGGTAGTTGAGAATGACATAGCTAGAAGCTTCACCTCCCTTGTCTCCTCCCTTTTCCTCAGTCCTTCTTAGGCCTTAATATGTCATACTTATGTTTCTTAAATCATTGAGTACTGACAATTTTTGCTAAAATTGATTCCTTGCATTTCTCTTTTCAGAAGCTTTCTTATAAAGATAAACTATGATAGAAACAATCTCTTGAACATGCACACACTTTTTCGGCTATGGTGGACTAGGAATGCATAATATATATTTTTTGCACTACAATATCATGTAGTGAAACCAATTATACAAATATAGAAGTAGTGAAACCATGGAAGCAAAAGCCAGTAAAATTGGGAAGGTTCAATGAAAACAAATAGTATGAAGAAAGATTGCAATGATGTGGCATTAGATTGAATACATCGATATATGTAATTGGATAAAAAATATCTCTACATATTAATGCTAGTAAAATATCTCTGGATCAACAACACACACACACACACACACACACACACACACACACACACACACACACACACACACACACACACACATACACACACACACACACACACACACACACACACACACACACACACACACACACACACACACACACACACACATATGGTGAGAGGAGCATCGTCAATGATTTTGATTTTAAGAAGATATAATGTTGTCAGACTTGGTAGTAGTGGTATAGTGCCCTATTCCTTGGAATGTATGCCCTATTTATGGTAGTATAGAAAATCATCCTGCCATTCACCTTTATAAATAGAAGAATTTCAATGCTATGCAATATGGCATGAATGGCTATGGTTGCATGGCTATTTATGGCTGCATGTAATTGATATACTAGAACATACAACATCATATTTTATCTAAATTTCATTTCAGTAATAAGCTCTAGTAGTTTGGCATTTCAATAATAAAATATAGTAGTTTGACATGAAATAACTGTAGTGTGATATCAATTTCTAGATTACATTTTAGCACCCCATGTAATGAACAGACATACATCTATTGAATTTATCCAAGGGCACAAATAAGACCAATTTTTTTTTAAAATGAATTATATTTAAGACTATTTTAATGATAAAACACTCTAGTATACGTCTAGTCTGAAATTTGTTGATTGTAGTGGTAAGTTGTGAACTTCTTACCTGAAAAATTTGGGTTATAATCTAAAACTTAAGAAGTTTAATAATTAAGAAATTATTATTATCATCACTTCTCAAAAAACTTAAATTAGAATCCCAAGCATCTACAATATTTTTCCCAACTCCATATGATAGAATCTTGAGTTATATATTGATATGTCACATAGCGATCTTCAGAGATGTCTGTGAAAGAATTGTAAGGAATTAACAGAGACAAGGTATTTTATTTTATTTCTTGCTAATCAAAAGGGATAAAAATGTTATATTTCAAGCAAGTGTATGGGCCACTTTAGCAACTTGATAATATTATAAAAACCTAAGTTGCCATGCCTTCTTTTGGTAAAACAAAGTCCATTAATCTTCTACCAATTAAAAGTATCTGAAGTTCCTTTCCATTATTATTTTTTGTTATATTGTAGATCTTTTTCATTGGGAGAATCTAGTTTAGTAACTAGTTTGAGGCTACATTTCCATAGCAAAATTTAGTATATTATTGAAATAGTATAAAGCTTCCTTCTTATTCATTAAAGTCTAAATTTCATTAGAGTGGTTGAAAACTGACTCAGAGTCCTTTTCCACATGATAATCCATTTCATCTCATACAGCCACCCAAATTGTTTGTAAATGTACTTATATTATCTTATGCTTAAGTGTGAAGGATAAGGTTAATTTCAATAGAAAGATAAAGGCATGTGAATAATAGATGGTTATAGATTAACTATTTTTATCCAATTCTCATTTATAAAGATTAATATATAAATAACAAAAACCCAATTCCTATCATTAAAATATATATGAGATGGTTATGCTATTAATTCAAGTAAACAAGTGGAGCTAATCCAAAATCCAAAAGGGTGAGTACACAACCCTTAACCCATAAAAATAACAAATGATCAAAATATAAACAATTGGAAACAATGCATCTAAACCAATTTAAAAAGCAAGGACAAAGACTAAGAACATATTAGATATTTCTGATCAGTGCAATATTATAGATGAGAAATTGAAATTTTCTACAATAAAGATTCTATTGCATTCAAAAACACCCAATTTGGAAAGATCAATTTGTACTATTGATACCACATTTGGGGGTGAATAACTAATCCAATATAGAAGGAAGAGTACCAAAGGCCAGTTTTTGTAAAAGGAAAAGTTGTTCATATAGAGTAGCACAATAATACTCTATACCTTGTCTTTTCCATCATTAAAGCTACTTCCAGTAACAACCTAGATTCATGCTCTAGCATAGGCAACATTCTCTAGCACATCTGCTCCATTGAGCCCAAATCTATAAGAGTTTCAAACGTGCATTAGAACTTAGAAGCTGGAATTTTGCAAAGAAAAGTGTACAAGTGAAACCAAAAGATATTCAACCTTTCCATAATTTGTGGAAGCCTCTGTGCTCTGAAGGTTCCTTCAGAATCAATATAAAGTGCTTTTCCCTCGCCGTTTCCTTTATCTAAAGGCAACTATACAAAGACCACCCTTAGTGTTCGACTGAATCACTTTCAGAATGTGAAAGATTCAAAAAGTATTCCAAGTCATAATCCCTAGCATCAAAGTTAATCAACAATCCTTCCATACACCATAGTTTGTAACCCTTTTTTCAAGAAGCAAGTAGAAACATAATTGACAGATAACTAATTTGTAACAAACCATCTTATTCTATTGGAATTGTACATCAAATGCCCTACCAAAAACCATGAAGGGTTTTGGGTTAAGAGGCCAACATTGAGTGACTGACATCATGAATGATCGAAATGCATCCAAAAGAGCAAGTATTATACAGACTGGATTTATAATCAAATGAAGAAAATCTGAGAGACACAAAATGGATAAAAAACATAGTATGACTTAAAACCCAAAAGAAGGTTACCTGACAAGTAACTCAAAGAGTGTGGCACAACTAAGACAATAGCTAAACCTAGAAAGAACATCCAATAGGTTGGTGTTGTGCAATAGCTCCATAGAATATGGATCCCCATATCACATGCTCAAGAAAGACCAAGGGAGCTATAGTGGCCAGTGTAGAGTTGGCTCAAAAACATGGGAATGCACAAGTCATGCCACTTCACCTGGCCCTTGCTCTGATGGAGGATTATTTTGGGCTACTGAAATAGAGCATTTTGTCTTCTGTGCCCTTATCTTCCTTTTGTGGAGATGAATCACTGGAATTTTTTAGGAGAGTCCTGCACCAAGACCTGGAAAGATTGCCAACCTAGGGCTCTGCTCTTGATGGTATTTTTCATAGGAATGCTCTCAAAAATTGCATTAGACATAGTGAAGAAGTAGCAAAGGAGAAAGAAGGCAATATTATGGCTATGGAGCATCTAATGGCCGACATACATTCAATGTAGACCATTTTTTTCTAAAAACTACATTAAATGCTTAACACTGGTCATGCTCAATGTAGCAAATATGGGTTTTTAGTACAGATCAATAGGTCTTGTTTGACTGTCTTTTTGACAATATTAATACCTATCTCTGTGCAAGCACTATGCTATATGTTTGCACAATACAATTCAATAGAAAACTTTATTGTTTGATCAATTAAAAGTTAAAAAAAAAAATTGAACACTAACTGTTCACTGTCCGTACAAACATTTATTTAATGAAACTTTATACTTGAATAGGAATATGTAATAATTCTAACATTTTATTGGTTGAAAAAAATTCAGAATAAGCATGCATTGGATGCTATAGTATCCTACCTATGGTAGGAACTAAAAATAGGTGTGCAGTAGCATTATAATGTTCTCCATGAACCTAGCTAGAGTTTACAGTGTTTCAACTTAGCAAAGATTATGGGAAACAGTTCCATATTGCAATATCTTAGACTCTCTTGGCACAAGCAGAATCTATGCTTAGTGAAGTAAAAGAGGGCCCATTTGATATAAAATTCAGAGAGTATGGGTGGGAAGATTTGGAACTTGGAGGTAAGCTTTGTATCTAACCATGAACTCATGGATACAATTGATTTGAAGCCCAAGAGTTAGATATATTTTTTAGGAAAGCTATCTAATATGATCAAATCCTAATTCCCTTTTCTTAAAATAATCTCTTCCAAGTAGCAGCATATTTAGATAACATAGTCCCAAGACAATGCTGATCAAGTGTTTCCCTAGTTAATTATGATAATTGTATCATTGGTGATAACACAATCCCAAGAAAGTGATGAGATCCAAGGATGCAATATAAAAGATACAAGTTTAGAACTTCATGATAGTTCAAAGCATGAAGCCTTAGATGCATAGGACAATATTCTAAACATAGGACAAAATAGAGAAATATTTAGTATCTTATTGAGCTTCACTTTGTTTCGAGAATAGTTTAATATTCTCTACTAAACAGGGCCAACCGCATGAAGGTGGAAGCTCATTTGGCCCCACCCCTCTCCCCCTAACATCACTCTACATTCCTCGTTAACATCTAACATTCATTCTTTCTTTCAACCATTAATAAAATGTAACATTCAATCAATATCACATGATAACATTCATTAACACATTAGATTTGTTACCATGCAACATTCATCAATATTCTACATTAACACATAATTCATGAACATTCATTAGCACATAATTAAATTCATTGAGACATAAAATTCAGTCATTATCAATTAAGGTATGTAGATGACAATCATTTCTTTTTTTCTTTCTATTTCTTTTTTCTATGTAAGCTCTAAGAGGAGCATCAGTGTCATCATCAATTCCCCCCTCATTAGTTGTTCTGTTCTCTGTTCTTGATGATATCAAATTCCTATGATGTTGCAAAGGGGGGTCCTTTGTAATAACAAATAAAAGAGTTAAATTAAAAATAATTTATTATAATTGTTACAAGTATTTAATTATTTTAAATAACATAACTGTGATGCTCTTTACCTAATTTGACCACATCTTTTTGTCTGGACTCAATGTCAACACACTCATGAACATCAACCCCTCGATCCTCTACAACTGCTATACAAAATGTTACATTAATACAAACACAAATTGCAATTACATATAAAAAATTTAATAGCAAATGTATACCTCCACCACTGGGATGCACATCATGCAAACCTTCAGCATCCATAGATTATGTAGAAGGATTGTCAGGCTGCATTCCAACATCCTATGCATTGTTATCATTGCTTGCTTAAAATATATATACTCACTTTATATTGGAACGTAACATCAAATAGACTAATTGGTAAAGTATTCAATTTGAAATAAATTTCATTTAGCTTATTTACCTATGGCTCAGATGCACCATTATTAGAACCTTTCACACTAATTTCAGCTCGTAGCCATTTAGCCATGGCTCTATAGCCTTGTTGGAAGCCAATTCTCTTATCCTCTTCTGTGAGGCATCTCTTGAACTCTAAGCCCTGCATTTTTGCATGGTATGGTGAATTTTACTTGCATTGTTTCATCAACCAATGGAGGGTAGTTAAAATATCAAAAGGAAATGGTAAATAGTTAGCAAGGTTTCCAACCCTTGTTACACCTTATTTTTGTCATGTTGGAGTTGTTCTAAACTATCTTTGGTGTTTGGGAGTCCTAGAGGATCCAATTGCACTCTTGGTTGGGTGTGTATAATAAAGGTCAAGTGCTGCAATTTTCTTTATGATTGGTAATAGCAAGTTTGTCGTAGACCTAATTTGTTTTGGGTTGTGTTGATGTTTTTTTTGGTTTCCATTTATGTTAGAGGGTTGGAGTTGTCCAAAACACTTGGTGTCAAGGTTGGGTGTATGAGGCCTTGAATGGTACAAGGGAGAAGTAACTAGTATGCAGCCTTATGTGATGAGTTGGGTCCATGAATTAAAAGAGCAGTTGTAATAGTAGATTAGTTCCTTGTTTGAAGGTGAATCAAGACTTGAATGTTCTTGTGGAGAATAGAGGATTGCAGTGATAACTTGAATTACTTAGTTGTTCCAAGGTGCTATGAGTTTTTTGGTGCTTCCAAAGCATGTTACTCTACATCATATATTGGTGTGGAGGAACACTGAGATCCAAGTTGAGGATTAGGAGCATAGACAAGCTAGTCTATCCTAGCATTTCCCATCACAATATATAAAAAATTTGATACAATTTTTCATTTACTAATACTTACAACTCATGCTTGAAGTTTCAAAAAACCACCAGAGTCGAGCTTGTGTGTCCCGTGCTTTTGTAGTCTTGCCTTTGTTGCCTTTGATGTGTCAGGCAATCTATGAAAAGTTTGAAATATGTTAGATAGTATAAATATAGAGGTTAATTAGTACATAATTGCATTCTCAATAGTATCACATACCTTGTTGTACTCTCTACTAGTGTAATATTATTTTTCTTGTTAGCTTTATACTTTCCATCCAAAATCAGAGCCTGCCACTCAGCCTCAGGAACATAGGGCGGACGCTCGTACCTTGGGTTATCCTATAAATTTTTTTTGTACTAGTCCCTAATATACTTCAAACATAAACCAGCTTTTTCAAGAATCTTGTTTCTCTCAAATGCACGAGGTCCAAAGAGTTGGGTCATGCTCTCTATAAGATCATCCTTCAACTTTTTGTCTTGGATATTCCACCTTTTAAGTAAAAAAAAAAAAAATGTTAGACTCATAAATGAAGTGAAGCTACCTTTAATATAGTTCAAGAAATGGATGAAAAGAAAAACTATTCTAGCAATGATATGAAATCAAAATAGTGGTTTGGGGTTTTAGTTAGGATACGATGTTCCACCAGGTATGCAGGGTGGGCCCGAATATTCACAAACACTCATCACCAAGTTTTTTCCAAAAAACATCATTCCCTACAAAAAAATCATGGGATCATTAGTCGATGAAGAGTGATCAAAAACTAAATTACTATTATATCACTATAGAATAATAATAACTTTAAAGTGCTTGGGACTTTGGCTACTTTTAATGGAATGCCTTCATCGTCGCTGACAATCAATATGACATCCTTCACCATTCCTATACTAGGAACATAGGAACATCCAAGAAATGATGTTGCAGCTCCTATTGCAAAAAGTTTCATAAGTCTTTGTCACGAAGTATAAAAGAATAAATGATAATTGATGTTAAAAAGTTGTTAAAAAAAAAACTATTTGTTGCTGCCATAAGAGAGAAAAAGAGGGATTTGTGTACCAGTAGATGGTGCAACAATTGATGCTTGTAAGCTGTGTGTTGTCGACTCAGTAGTCAAAAAGAGATTTGTGGTTATCTTGGATGGAGGCAGCATCATCATAGGATATAATTGATTTGAAGCTAAAGAATAAAATTGTTAGAGCATGCATAAATATAGAATGCATGGACTAGCATGGACAAGATTGTTAGAGCATTAAAAAAAGGGATTGTTCAAGCATGTATTGTCAATGATTATGATCATTCCTATATATATTCAATGGAAAACACAAGTGGGGAATGGAACATGTGATCTACCTGAACCACCTGCAGCACCCTCATCATGGGAATGGGGCTCAAAATCACGCAAAAAACTCTGTAAAGACAATGCATCCATATTTTAATTAATGCCATAAAAGAGCATAACATAAAAACCATTATTGAACTCTTGTTATAATTAGAAATTTTATTAATACTTACTTTGAAGGTTTAAGAGGTGTGAAACAATTCAGATCCCCTATCTTTTATTTCCTAAGTAGTAGGCTTTATGGTTGCCAAATGTATAATTTCTTTGCCAATTTTCTTTAGCACCTTTTTAATCGAATCGATCAAGTCATCAGTCTCTGCTAAATCAATATAGAAAGGGTCCTCCTTAGGAGGGGGCTACTGAGGGACTGCAGGTTCCTTTCCCTCCATCCGACCACTGGCCCTCTGTGACAACAATAGTATTAGTAGTATCAAAATTACTCCAAAACAATGAAGAAAACAACATTAAAAAAATAGCATTTTGCTTCTATCTAGTTTGCACAATTACAATGAGTTTTACTTGCTCATGTGTAGATGAGTCGAGAACATCACTAGCATCCCCTCCGAGCGGTTGCTCCATATTGTGCCCCTGTGTCAAAGATCAAGTATAAAAATGTTAGCCAAAAATTTATTGACTAAATTGTATGTTGGAGTCATTGATTAAAAGTTGGTTTAATAGTATGTACCACCCCCATGATAGTAGCCTCGTTTGTATCTATGTAGTTCAAATTGTAATCAATAAGAAGCTCTTCCCCTACATGTATTGATTTTATTGCACAAATGAATACACGATTTCCCTCGCGCACCTCAAAAATGCAATTGGGTTGCTTTATAGTTGACCCAAGTCATGTACTATTTATAAAACTCACAATATTCCCTGTTGCTTTTGGCCTTCCATCAATGTGTATAGCCACACTTTTACTTTGATTATTGTCTTGCTATTGTATATAATTTTTCGAGAGGGCATACCTACACATACTTTTTTTATATTGAACAATATGCATCCAAATTTTGTAATTGTAACATGGTCCAACATACTCCATCAATTCAGAAACTTTGTTGTAAGACACCTTTATGTTGTCCATAGAAAATAGGCCCAAACCATGTAATGATGATGGTACCATGTGATATATCCTCTCGTTAACACAAAAATTAGTGTTTATTGGAGGAAGTTCCTTGGGTACCCAATGTTTCTGTAGATGTTGGTACCTCAAGGGCACCTTGATGTCGCCTTCTATCTCATCGTCATAAGAACATGACCCCCCTTGAGAAAGGAAAAATTTCATTCATTTATTGAATTTCCTTCTATTCCTTTGACCTCTAGTTAATCTCCCTGTTCTAGATAAACTGCATGTCTCACTTTCTTCTTCTATTCCTATATTTCCCTCACTCGAGGAAGACACTTCTGAAAAATACCTATTCATTGGTACCTGCAAATGGGAGAGATCTTAGAAGACATCAATCTTACTATTGATAAGTGTATTAAATAGACTATCTATAAGGAGTATTGACTTATACCTGTTGATCCATGAGACTGTGCGGGAGGCTCCTAAAAGGGGTTCAATTTCTTGCAAATATAATTCAATTATTGTGAGCATAATCACATCATAATCATAATCACATCCATCATAAGCATCACATAAAAATTAAAAACATTAAAAGGTACACAATATAACACTTAAATCAAACTCACATTATAAGCCTACTAGGGAAGTAGGCCGAGTGAAGGGCTAAAACTGGGTTTTTGTATCAGTTGATGAGTTGATGGCTTAGTCACCTTGGGAACATGCTATTTGAAGTTTTTTGATGTGTGTGGAGGTGGAGGAAACACCTAGTTAAGGTGAAGTCAAGTTTGGCACCTATTGAGGCATTGTGAGCATTTGATAGTTTGTTGATTAGATTGCTTGGATGAATCCATTGGATGGATTGAGGGACATTCATGGGATTATTCCAAAGATGTAGAATCTAAGGTGGCATAAGGATTTGGTGCGCACTTTGATAGGTTATGGAGTTGGCTTGGATCAAGGAGAGGGATCTTATGAAGATGCTTGGTTGGTGTTGTGAGAACACTATGGAAGTCCCTCTTGTTATGAATGATTGCAAGTCCACCTAGGGCCTTTGCATCACCTATAGAGGCAGAATTATTAACCAAAAAATTGGGTAAGCACTTATATTATGTATTCCTTATGAATTTTATTCTAGGTACAACTCCATTTTATAGATATTTAATGAATTCCCTTTTCTAAACTAAACACTTACACATGCTTTTGACCTAAAAGAAAATAAGGCTCAATACATTCACACATCAATATGTGTTTTAAATAGTTTTATTTAATTAATTTAGATTAATAGTTAATTTAGATTAGCAGTATTCTATTTGTAGTTGAAACTTGTAGCTTTTAAATAGATAATGAATAAACTATGTAACCATATAAGACAAATATATTTCTATCAAGAAATGAATATTAAATAGATTAAGGATTGATGGCATACCTCTAAATTTCATCATCATCATCCTCATCGTCGTCGTCATCATCATCATCATCATCATCATCATCATCATCCTCATCATCATCATCATCATCATCATCATCATCATCATCAGTATCATCATCCTTGTCATCATCATTGGCATCGTCATCATCATCATCATTGTCATTGTCATTGTCATCATCAACATCATCATCATCAACATCAACATCATCTTCATCATCATCATCAGTAGCAGCATCATCATCATCATCATCTTCTTCTTCTTCATGAAAATTTGTGTCAGGAACATCATCCAATAACTATCGATCGTGATCACCATCTACATCATCTTCTACTTCTTCGATATCTTCTCTTCCATTGCATTATACTTTATTGGCCTTCCTCTCAGTTAATGTCTAACAAAAAATGACCAACCCGATTTATGTGGAACCTCTGAGTAAAATACTTGCTCACATTGGCTTGGAAGAACATAAAGCTCATCCCAAACTGCCTCAAATGACCTTGTATTAACCATTGTAAATCCATTATCATGTTCAATAACGGTTCTATAAAAATCATTTGGATTAAGTCATATCCTATACCATTTGACAATGAAGAGTACTAATTTGAAGGAACTAAAGTCACACTCAAGTATATCATCCAAAATGCCATAGTATCGATTTTCAGACTCTCAAGGATGTAAGTCATTTCTAGATGAAATATTAGTCACTTGAAACACTACAGTTATTCTTGAATCAATTTTTTTTTTCATGTCATCCAACACTTTGACGCGAAATTTCTTACCATTACAAAACATAGCCTTGTGGCGTTTAACCTGCAATAACATGTGAAACACATCAAAATTATTGTATTGTGAGTTGATAAACATATGGGTGATTAATAAATTTGTACATACTTGGAAATCTCTTAAACCACGTGCTAAATCTATTTCCCTTTGCGTAACATTGGAATTTCCATTACAATAAGCTTCTTTAACCAATGAAGATACACCTTCCCATGTTAATGTGCGACCAAAATGTTGACATCGTTCAATCCATACCATCATCCAATCAAGATTGTTTGCAATATAAAAATGTAGTGCATCCCACTCTCGAGCACTTGTACAAAAAAAAATAGACAACTTACAACCAATTTATTTTGAAGATTAAGAAATAATTTATTACAATAACATCTTATAATTTATTACCTCTCACTTTCCTCAATGTACCTTTCCCCATCAAGTACTCCCCTTCTAATTTTTTAAAAGGCTCAAGATCCCAAATGCGATCTACATGGATATTTGATGCAAACTTAGGAAGATATTCAGTAATGTACACCATAGTCTGGTATACCATATATCCCTCTACCATAGAACCCTCAAGATGTGCTCTTTGTCAAACCAAAGCCTTCAAATATTTCAAGTGCCTCTCAACCATCCACATTGACCTAGTGTGTACAGGTCCACACAATTCAATCTCCTCAACTAGGTGTATGAGGTAGTGTTCCTGTGCATTGAAAAAAGTTGGAGGTAGACACTTTTGAATTTCACACAATAAATGAGGAATTCTTCTCTTCCAATAGTTTATATCTTCTTTATGTATTTATTTAGATGACAACCACCTACATTAAGAGATTCAAGTCACAAAAAATATATAGATACGAGACTTTACAAAATAATATACAATAGATTACATAGAAAGAAAAACAAATTGCAAATATAATAAATATATACAACAAATTGAACAGATATTACTGCTTACCTCATGTATTTTCCAAGATCGTATATCACTTTTTTGATGTTATTGTTGAAGTGCTCTAGGAGAGATAGAGGAAGCATGTACTGCAGTAATTATAAACCAATCATTTCATTGTTTTTGAACATAACATAATGAACAATACACGTAGTTTATGAATATATTGTAAATACAGAAGAACATAACTTACCTTGACGAAAGTATGCCAATCATGCATTTTTGAGCCCTGGCCCAAATTCACTTTTTTTTGATATGAGATTGTTTATGTTTGCAGTAAATCCTATGGAAAATCAAATTTTTTGTATGACTTCTTTTATGGCATCACTTTGCTGCTCCGTTAATAACCAAGGAAGGGCACTTATATTAATCTGATCTCTGTTGCTATTTGAGTGAATGAAATTCTTCAATGCATGATTGGATTCATGAATTTCATTACAAATTTTGATAATTTTTTCTTTGTCACGCCTTCCATCCAATATTTTCCACAATGTCTCTGTTATATTCTTTCCAATATGCATAGTATCAAACAAATGCACAATTTGTAAGTGCTCATAGTAGGGAAACCTACTAAATTGTTTAGGATAGATTTTTAGTCCCTTTGGAAGGTTGTCAGTACTGCCTTGACGACCTTCACAATCATCAATTACACAATTAGTAAACAAAAATCACAATAGAAATATATAAATTACAAACATAAAACATTAGGTGGAATGACATTACCTAGATGATTAATTCTATTATATTCCAACTTCCATAGGTGAGGTGTCATTCTTCATGGCTTTGATGTAGTCTCTTCTTTCCCATTGAAAAGATGTTTTTCTATACTTCAATACTTATGATTCTTATGGAGGAAGTGTCTACACTCATCAAACACCTGCTTTCCTAAACTTTTTGAATGACGAGATTTCATCTTTGGACCACAAACTGGACATGCAAATTTTCCTTTGTTTGAAGACCTACAAGATAATGATATAATTGGATTATTAAATATGTTGATTTTTATAATTAGAATTATTGTGCACAACTTAAATTCACTATAACATACCACAAAAATGTGTTAGCCCTAGGGCATCATTTATTGTCCATTCAAGTATTGCATGGAATTGAAATTGTCTTTATCCTATTGGTCTAGACATGTCATACATAGTGACATTGTTCCATAACTCCACCAACTCGTTGATAAGAGGCTCAATATATACATTCATATCTTTAACTTGATATTTACCTACTTGAATGAATAGTAACATTACATTATTATTGTGACCATTTTATTGCAAGATTTGTAAGTACATGTAAATTAATAACTATCAAATGATAAGATACCTGGAACAATCATTGCCAACATAATGTGCTCCCTCTTTATTGACATCCACAGAGGAATGTTATTGTTGATAACAAAAATAGGCCACATTGAGTAAACAAATCTCATCTCTCCAAATGGATTGATACTCTTTGCTGCCAATGAAAGCCTGAGGTTATGAGGTTCTTCTTTGAAGTGTTGCCACTTTTCCTCTATGTGCATAAATGTCCAACCATCTATAGGGATTCGAATAATGTCATCTCAACTTCTATTGCGTGCATGATAATCCATAAATTGAGCCAAGCTAATACACCTGAATAATTGTTGCATCCATGGAATAATGGGGATGTAACAAAGAACATTTTGAGGCACCTTTTTTGTTAGTCGATCTATTTGATATCTACTTGTATGACATACAGGGCATTGTGTTGCAAATTAATGTTCTTTATAATATATAATATGATCATTGGGACAAGCATGTATTGCTTCATACTCCATTCCAATATGTTTCATAACAGCAAATAATTCTCGATATGAGTGAGGTAGAATATTTGATGGTGGTAACAAAAAATCACCTATCAATCTATAGCAAAAAATATAAGTTGTTAATATAAACAATATTAGTGGTACATTATTCACCCTTTGTTAACTATAAAGACATATATGACATACCTTAACATACGTGACATTGTTATGTTGGATAAACCATTCATAACCTTCAAGTTCAACAACAACAATACAACAGAGAGAAGAGTTGTTTGGGAGTCTTTGTATAGGGGCTCGTATGCCTTTTCAAGTAGAGGTACATCAAGGCTATCATCATCATCATGATCAGATACGCTTGGACTAAATGTGGCATGGATCAATGTATTTATACCATCATCTTCAATTGTGGTTTCTAGTGCATGATCATCATCTTCCATGAGATCACTATCTTTAGCTTGGATATTCGCACCTCCATGTTCCTCCACTTTGAAAACCATATTCTTCGGATTGTTGTGGTTCATATCATGTACTTCCTTGGGGAGATCAACCTATATAAAATTGATTAACATAAATAAACCATGATCATCAACTCATCATCAAGTGATTTCATATATATATATATTGTTAAAATGATATAATGAACAACTTACCAGTGGATGATAGTCATGCCCCCCTTCAATGTGACCATTCTCCCTACAATGTCTCTTAACTTTTTTGATTAGCAGTCTTCTACAATTTAAGCCCTTACAAATTTTGCAAGGACAATAACATTTTCCATCACCTTTTCTTTTCAAGTTAGACCACAATCTAGAAATTGTCTCCCTATTTTGTTCTTCACTTATATTATCTAACATGATCGTTCTTCGCAGGAAGCAAAAATCGGGCTACGAAAACTTCGATCTATAACTTTCACAAACTAAGAAAATTTTTCAAAAGTACACAAATCTTCTTAGACCTAGCTAAATACTTTAATATTTTAAAAATACTTTATTTGACTTTTTTCCTAAGACATTTAACCCAATCACCTTTTATAACATTCAGTCAATTGCTCTAGGCAAATTTGTGGATAAGATTATTTGTAAAATTTTGACCAACCGCTTGAAGTTCTTATTTCAAGAGACCTTACAACATTAAGCCACTAAAAGCAATTTCAAAACATATAAGCTAAAAGTCTAGTTAAACTAGACATTAGATTAAAAAATATACAATTTTCATACCCAAGTGCGTAGCTATAACTTGTGCAATGGCCTTCTTGCTTAGCTATAGAAGCTCTCCAACAATCAAATTATACAAGCTACAAGGCCTAATAACAATTTCAAAACATATAAGCTACAAAGCAAGACATATTACATGACATGGCAAAAGGAACAAAATTTAAAAGTTTTAGCAAGACATATTAAATGACATCATAGTGCTAGAGAGATCACAATTATATGAGTCAAACATAGTCATGAAAAAACACATAAATTAGTTATTATATGCAATTAAAAGATATATAGTTAGATAGGGATATCCATAGGGTATATTGAAGAAATGAAATGTTTATCGATAGGGCATATTGAAGAAATGAAATAGTTAGATAGGGATAGCTGGAATTTGTCTTGCCCTCTAAAGAAATGATAGAAAATTTAAATCAAATGTTCACAAAATTGGATCAAAATTCTCAGCATGCATTTGTAGTTAATATTTCTGATGCACCAATGCCAAAAAAAAGTTCTTAGTAGGCTCGCAGAGTTAACATCACTGATGCTCAACTAGATAATGATTCACTACAGACATTAACAACTACTGCTTGAGATGTAATTATTTAAGATAAAAACAAGGCTAATGTAGGAAGCACATCTAGTGAAGTGGTACAATGGTGCAGGGGCACCGAAGGGACACATGAACCTACAGGGTACACCAAGAGTCATGAAGGAGACCATGAAGGTAACAAGGGAAATCAATGCCTAATGAAGACATGTCAAGTCATTTGATGATGGATTATGGCTATTGAAGCCATCAAAATGTAAGGAATTTCATAAAGTTGTCAAATTGTAATGTATTACCAAGAATAGGCAATGTGATGTAAGGGGTCATTGTGAAGTCATTTGAAGTCCTAGAGTATCCTAGGAAGATTTATAGGTTGATGGAAATTAATAACATTGTTTACATAATGTAATAAGGCTCTAATTGGTGTAAAATGCACTAAAAGTGCAAGATCTTGTAAATTGCCAATGTTGGCAACATAAGCCAAATAAGGCTTGAATGGGTTAGTTGAGATAATAGGGGTGTGAAGGTTGTTTTAAAAGTCTTTTAGAAGCCCCTAGGAATGAAAAACAAGGTTTTATAAGCCTTGTCACGAAGGATAACAAAACAAATAATGAGTTTTGTTAAAAAAGTGTTTGTTACTGTCATGTGACAGTTATGAGGGACAGTTGGCAACCAAGGGGTCTTTGGTTCAGTTTTATGAGTTAGTTAGATGGGAAAAAGTCTATAAAAGTAAGGTCTTTATAAGATACAAGAGTATTAGTCAAGGGAGTAGAGAATGTATCAAGAAAAGAAATAAATAAAGGAATTCTACTATTCACTATCACAGTGACAGTTTTTCTGGTTTTTTAAGATTTAGTTTGGTATCAAATAAGGTTCTTTCTTATGTTTCTTATATTCTAATGTTTTGGAAGTATTTATGAACATCTAAGAATTTTCTTAGAACCCTTTGCAATCATTTCTTAATAGCTTTTTCTTTGTTTAAGGTGACTGTCCTGAAATAGTGCACTATTTTGCGTTGTAAAAAACATGTAATTGGGTGGATCCATCCACTTTCTATGTTTACTATGGCTGTGGGATGGATCCAACCCTTGTAAAATATGTAATTGGTTTTAATAATGCAATATTTTGAAGAATGAGCAAGGTGGCTAACTAAATTTGCAAGTTGACAGGTTGAAGGGTGCATGGAACATGGGCCATGGGTATAGCAGTGAGTGTTTGGGTTGAATAAGGATATGCTTTTCATTTTGAACATGTCAAAATATGTTAAGTACAAGATTTAGGATCAAAGTTTGCATCCCAAAAGTGAGTGTAGGGTTATTTGTGAGAAAGCCCTAGTTAAAAGCTTGAATTGGAGAAGAATGGTGTGTTGGGTTGTAATTAAGCCTAGAAGCATGTAGGGTCAGCCATAGAAATGTACACCAGTTAAGGGTTGAAGGATTGAGATTTGTAGGTTTTCAAGAAATTAGTAAAGGGTATTTGAAAAGGTGAAGAGGTTACTAGGTTTTTTGAAAAGTTTGAGAGTAAAGTACAGATTACTTGCAGGACAGGGCTAATTGGGCAGGCCTATTGAAGGCAGTTTTGAAGATTGAGATAGAACTAATGCTTGGTAGGGGTTGGAAATCCTTAGTTATGTTGTTTGAAGGTTATTGAGGCATTATAAGGATCAGGGGAATCCTTGAATATAGAAATCAAGAGTTGGTTGGATGAAGGGTGAATTAGGAGTGTTCCCAAGGAGAGGGAAGCTGAACAAAGGCAAGGTTAATTGGCAAGTTAGAATTTTAAATAAAGGCAAGGTGAATTGGAAAGTTTAAATAAACCTTAATTCCTGGATCTGATTAGTTAGAATTTTCATTTCATGAAAGACTCTTATACCATTGTAATCACTTCAACTTTTTCTTTATTTCAACCAAGTATTTTTATTTTAAAGTTCTAATTTTGCTAATGTTTATATATGAGATTTTTAATTTTGAAATCATTAAAATTATTTTAAGCTTATTTCATTGGAAAATATAACCATTAAATTTTTATCTTTACTACTTTATCAAACTAAACTGCTATAACTTTAAGGAAAATATGGGTCACTACTTTGATTTAACTATATTTAGTTGAATGTTGATCTAACTATTTTGATAAATTTCAATATTTAAATTTCTGAATCCTCCATATATAAATTGATTTAAAAAATTAAAAACTAAAGAATCCAACTTTCATCTAAATAAGATGGAAGTGCAGGGAATGAATTGGCAATTGGCTCTGGTGATTAATCAAAATTTCTGGGCAGTCTAAATACTATCGATTGCACCTAAGGTTGCAATAAGGATGTCGAAGATAAATATGTTATGTTATAATTTTGGTAAGAAGTGACGTTAAAAAAAATTTGATTCCATAAATTCGAACAAAGATAAGTAAAAAATATTATGTAGCATACATGTAGCTTTCAATGGACCCATTGAATTGATATTGGGTATTGCTTAGTTCCTGATAAAGAGACTAATAACACATGCAAGAATCAAAACACATGTCCGAATCATTTGAAGGAAACTAAGTGTGATGTGTAAAGAAACATTTATATATTATCTTCCATATATTTTAAAGCGAAAAGTTTGATAATGTATTGCTCATTTTTTACTAAAATAAAATAAAATTTAGAAAGTTCGACCCACAAACCATGAAAATTATGGGTCACATTGGTATAATGACTCCAAAGATGACCTTGATATAAGAAATTTTTGAAATTTTGACTACTATAAAGACCATGGTAACAAAAGATTGAATTTAAAAAATAGGGTAAAATTTACAAATATTGGTTATATATTTTATATCAACATGGGGAAAATTGTTGAATGAAATGAAGTTGGAAGCTCCATATTTCCTTTGATTGAGAAAAAAATCTAGTAGTCATGTGGATACAAGTCCTTGTACAATGAATCCCAAAGAATGGACTTGGAAATCAGATTCACCAACACGAGCAAAACAATGCATTTCTTCCCAAAAGAGCATTAGAAATGAATCACGATATTACACCAAAATTTAGAGCTCATATGGAATTCAATGTTGAATTAAAGATTCTTTCCCATCTATTTCAAGGATCTAATTCCTCTAGCTAAATACTACTCTTGAGAGGCACATATTCCTTAAATAATCTTAAAGATGAAGAGAAATTGTAGATTTATCAATGCTTTGATAATGCATGATATAAAATTGTCTGTACAAGTAACATTAAATGAACAGCTACCATAGACACCACAAAAATTATTCAGTAAATCCTCTTGAGACATCCCACTCCAAGAACAACCTTCTTGTCAAAATCGCTATTAATATTTGCAAACATCACAAAATATTGGAACACCATGAAAAAAGCAATGAACCTCTTCCCCTAATCAAATCCCGCTCTTCTAAATAGAAGCCACCCCATGCTTATCTCTAACACAAAAATCACATTAACCAGGTGCCACAAAGTATTGATATAAACAGTAACATTGAATGTACATTAAAAAAAAAAAATGCTCTAGAAGGCGCTTTACTCCATGAATATCCTCATTGCCAAAAGCACCATCAATCTTTGCAAACACCACAAAACATAGGAGCACTATGAGAAATGCAATGAGCCTCTTCCCACTCTTCAAATCCCTACTCTTCTAAGTAGAAGCCATCCTAGTACATAAATCACAACTACTTAGATGCCACAAAGCATTGATACAATAGTCACGAAAACACCTCTAGCATAAAGTCCAAAAAATAATTGCCAATCTAGCATACAAGCAAGGAGCAAGTAGCGTTGTGTCTAGGATTTGGATGGACTTATGGTGTATTATATCTTGAATAGGAATACAAATAGAATATTTGAGAGGGATTTTGATTTTGTGTTAGGTGTAAAATGTGCGAGTTCCAAAGATGAGTGGGTACAAGGCACACATGGCAGTGTTGGTGTATTTGGCAAGCATTGTGGGTGTTGTAACTTCAATGGTAACTCATTGACAAATCCTTGGATATCAACATCCAAATATTATGGTTTCTATTATCCCACAGTTGCTTCCAAAAATAACATGTTTGCCTCTGCAAAAATTAGCTTAATCAATATACTATGGGTGGCTTCAAAATGACATTTTCTGAAATACTTTGAATCTTGTCAAAAATATGATTGAGTTGTAGAAAAGTAAATAGTTGATTGAATTGCAAACAAAAATAAAATCCATGACGAAGATCGATCAATTTTAGCCAAAATAGGGTAGGAGAAATCCAAATGTAGGGATGGTATATCATAATTGAAAATCAAGGAAAAATAGAAAATATTCCACCAAAATTGAGCTACTTTCAAAGAAATGCATCATATCATCCACCACTAATCTTTGTTCGAAGCATTCATTCTCAGACAAAAACAATCACAAAAATAGAAATAATCTATTCAATGAGAAATAAAATGGATTGAGAAATGATAATAACCTTTGTTCTATGAATATGGGTCTAAACACAAGGAAGGTAAATTCTTTTTCACTTTAAATGGCCCTAATTCCAATGCCGCGCCATAGCCAACAGATGAGTAGCCGGGCCCTGCAAGGGTTACAAAAGCCCCAAATTAATTGTCAGTATTAGAACCCTGATTTTCATAAAATAAATAAATTGAAGATGTTCTAATGAATGAAAAATGAAAGACATTAATTAATAAGATTTAATACACCTCCATTCAACCAAAGAACAAGAGGCCTTTTCGACGGATCCCTCACGGCTTCGAAGAACAAATTAGGTAACAAATTCTCACGTATCAATAAAATCTCTACTACTTCATCAAAATTTACAATTGGAGATTTTTTAGGGAAAGATGTATTTGTTTTAAATATTCATAGATCTCCTTACAAGATTAATATGAAAACTTCCTTTAAGCTTAATAGTCTTTGTGAAGTGATAACAGAAAGCTCAAGAAAAGGATAAATGTATCCAGCACCATATGTTTGACTAAAATAGAATCTCAAAAACAACCTAAAATCTCAAGCTAAAATTTCATGAATTTATGGTAACATCTAAGCCCTAAATCAGCTAAATCAACTACTATTTACATTAATAACTAGTCTTCTGTAAAGTAAAAACACTCACAATGATTAGCTTTCACTGATTATCAGAGTTGGAATGGATAAAACAATTGAAACTCTCACTGGTACTTATCCAAAGACAATGGTTGTAGACCATGTGGAAGGGCACAAATGACCAACCTTTTCTCTTCTTTTTTTCTTATATCCTATTAGCATCATAATTGCGATGTCATCGGGTTAAAATTGAAAAAAAAGAAGCCAAAAACACATTACATTTGCCTGCTGTCACAAATTGACCCCTAATGTATTAGTGTTTTGATAGCAAAATGGCTTACCAATTAAGGGATACGGATCCTAAAACTTTGAGGATGCTTACAAGATTGTAGTTAATATTGAGAATACTAGGAAAGCATTTGGAAATCTTGGTAGGACAGATGACCCAAAGTTGTTTAATCTTAAGAGTAATAACAAAAGGGAGGTTGATAAAACTCCTGCAGGAAAGAAGCCAGAAGAACCAACTATTGGCTAGGTGTTCAAATTGCTAAAAAAGATGAATCCTACTAGTTTCAATACCTATAAATCAAATGTTGCTAAGAAAACCCCTGTAAACAATAGTAATTTCAATGGACAACCTAGAATACAAAATTACCCTTATACCACTCAATGGAAGGATGGCAAGCCAATCCCTAACCAGACCCAAAATGTAAAAGATAAGGGTACACTGGATCCTCTACAAAGAAATTCACTAAATATGAATGATGATGTACCATGGTGCATCATTTTCTAGTCACCTCACTCCTTAGAATATTGTGTAGTTGCTTAGTCATTTGCTTCTGATCATAGTTTACCAACTAAGGAGGAGTAAGAAGAAAAAAACCATGATGATGTGAGTTGTAATATGGTGAGGATGTGCAATTAGAATCTGGATTCTGATTTGGAAGAAATGGAGAGTAATCTTGAAGATAAGAAAATTTCTTATCAATTACATCATCAACAAGTTTTTTTAGATAATGAAGGTTATGATAAAGATTAGGTATGTGTTACATCTTCTGAAGGTGGTCATGTAAGTTTGAGAATGCCTTCTAAAGAAGAAATTTATAGGATCACTGCAGAGATGATCTCCCAAGTACATAACAATTAGAACTTGAGAAATAGAATAGTTAATAATGATGTGGGGAAGCCTTTTGGTATATTCATAAAAGATATTACACATAAGATGAAAGGTGAGGACAAGAAGGCTAATGTAGAAATAGTCAAGATTAAATACATCAAAGCTAAGAAGTGGGAACCCAAGAAGAAAGTGCAATTCCAAGAAAATGAGATAGATAAAGCAATTGTGCAAGAGAAGGGATCAAGACCTGATAATGCCCAGCAAATAGTAATCCCTTTAGCTCAGAAGGTTCCTACTCTAGGTATGATTATGAAACCCATTGTGTCTAATTCTATTGACATGGTATCTCTATTATCACAAATTTTGCTTAAGGTACCCTTGTCTGAACTCTTTAGAATTGAAGAGCATAAGAGTAAAGCCTTGTCATGATTAGGAGGGACAGGAAATAGTAATAACAATGTAGAAAAAAATGCTACCCAACAGACCCCCTTAGTAATAGAAGATAGTGATATCATGTCCCAAATTCCCCAAATGTTCTTGGATGACTCATCAGTAGCATACATAGAATATATTGACCCATTTTTTCTTAGTCTGATTATTAAAGGAAAGACCCTAAAAAATTGCATGATAGACTCAGGAGCTTCTAAAACCATTATGCATTTCAAAGTAATGGAAGCCTTAGGGTTGAAAGTAGATACTAAGTAGGGCAAATGCAGAGGTATGGGTGCTAGAGAAGTCTCATTCATAGGTACTATAAATGCTTTGCCATTTAAGCTAGCTAAATATCTTGAGGTAGAGTTGACCATGTCAGTGCTTGTAGTTGATATACCTCCACACTATGGAATGTTGCTTTCTAGAAAATGGAGTGTTGCTATGGGAGGTAGCTTACAATATGACTTAACTTATGCAACTTTTCACATAGGTGATAAGGCTGTTAAAGTACATAGAGAGCTAAGGGTTAGTCATATCTTGGGTGAAGAAATAGACAAAGATGCTGCTTGCTTTTTAGATACTGGTGTGAATGCATTCAGAGCTGAATTGATTATTCAAGAAGTTGAGAAATTGCCTTCTGTTATTGAAAATGAAGTTGAGTATTGTATGAACTCACAAATATTATGGACAATGTTCTTTGATAGGGCTAGTTCTAAAGAAGGTGCAGGGGGAGGGGTAGTTTTTGTTTCTCTAGAGAAAAACACTTTTAGATATTCTTTTACCTTGAATTTTTCATGTACTAATAATATAGCTGAGTATGAAGCCTTTTTGTTAGGATTGAAATTTTTGACTAACCACCAGATCAAGAAGTTGCATGTTATAGGAGATTCTGAATTGATTATCTCACAAATAAAGGGAACATAAGCTTCTGAGAATAGAAGGTTGAAATAGTATAGAAATGTTGTTTACAATTAGATTTAATTTTTTTGATGCATTTGGTATATCATGGAGAGATAGAACCCAAAACAAGATGGCTGAATTATTAGCAAATGTAGCAATTAAACCCCAAGAGATATCATTTGTAGGGATATCACAAATTGAAGTTCAAAATAGGCCATCAATACCTAACAACATTGAGCATTGGCAAGTTTTTGAAGATGACAAAGATATTGTGAATTTCTTGCTAAATGAAGATAAATACCATGGACAAGAGTTGGACTATAGTGATTTGGTTCAAACATAGATGGGAAGGAAACAATGTTTGGTCAAGAGGTTATACAATTGAAAACTAATAAAGTACCTAAAGGATTGGTTTTTTTGGAAAACATGTTTGATAACCAAGATAGGGTAAGGTCTGGTGCTAAAGATTGTAAACTTCACAAGCTAGAAGAGATAAACTTGGGTACTACTAAGGCCCCTAAGAAAGTTTCCATTGGCTAGAATTTGTCAGCTAAAATTTGAAAGCCTCTAATTGACCTGTTGACAAAATATAGACATGTCTTTGCTTGATCATATGATGATTTAAAGGCTTATAGAGAATATCTTTTTCAGCATGTCATACCTCTGAAGGATAATGTAAAACCCTTTAGGTAGAAATAGAGACCAATTAATCCCACTCTGGCCCCTGAAATGCAAGAGGAACTAATGAAGTTAAGGGATGGGGGAATAATTAAACCTATTAGACATTCCACTTGGGTCTCTAATTTAGTACCTATTAGAAAGAAGAATGGAGATATTAGATTCTATGTAGATTTCATAAATTTGAACATTGCTTCCTTGAAAGATAATTATGGGTTACCAAATATGGGAGATATGTTGCAACAGGTAATAGGGTCTAAACTTATGTTAGTGATGGATGGATTCTTAGGATATAACTAGGTCCTAGTGAAAGAGGAAGAGTAGTTCAAGACAACATTTAGAACTCCATGGGGAACTTATGTATATGTGAGGATGCCTTTTGGATTGATTAATGTTGGTGCCACTTTTCAAAGAGCCATGGATGTGGCTTTCCATGAGTACATAAATAAATTTATGGTTGTGTATTAAGATGACCTAAAAACTTATTCCAAAAAGGCTGAGGACCACTATAGGCATTTGTAAAAGATTTTTATTAAAGCATTGGAATATGGAGTGCCATTAAACCCTAAGAAGTGTGCATTTGGGGTAAATAAAGGAAAGTTATTGGGACATATAGTATCAAAGGATGGAGTAAAGATAGATCCTAAAAGAGTAGTAGCCATTGATAAGGTCCCTAAGCCAAAGAATGTAAAAAGAATTCAATCTTTCTTTGGGCAAGTCAATTTTCTAAGAAGATTTGTTACAAATTTTGCTGAAATTAGTAAACCTATTTCTAAAATGCTCAAGAAAGGAGCTACTATCAATTGGGATGGTGAGCTTTCATAGGCATTTCAAGATATTAAGACTACCATAAACAATGCTCTAGTCTTGAGGACCCCTGACTACACTAAGCCCATGCACATATTTTGCTTTTCATCCTTCCATACTATAGTTGTAGTTCTATTGCAAAAGAATAAGGAAAGATATGAACAACCCATTTCTTTCTTTAGTAAGTCACTGCAGCCTGCTAAATTAAAATATGAGATAAATGAGAAATAGGCTTATGCTTTGGTAAAAATTTTTAAGACTTTTAGATGCTATTTGGTAGGTGCTATTGTCATTGCATTTGTGTCCAGTGCTACTATAAAGGATATTTTTTTCTCAACAAGAAGTATTAGGAAGAAGGTGTAGGTGGATAAATAGGATCCACGAGTACAACATTGAGATATAGATAACAAAGTTGGTAAGAGGTCAAGGTTTAGATAAACTCATGGCTCAATCTAATTTGGATGCTAATTAGATAAATATGGTAACAGATGACCTCAAATCTGATTTATGTGACATGGATCACTATGACTAGTATGCTAATGTTATCCACTATCTACAACATATGGAAGCCCCACCTCATTTGATTGAAAATGAGAAGAGAAGCACTAAATTACAAGCTATCAGGTACATAATTATCCAAGGAAGCTTATGGTGGAGAAATTTTGAAGGAATATTACTTAAATGTGTTGATTAAGAAAAGGCTAAAGAACTCCTAACTGAAATGCATGCTATAGTGTGTGGGGGACATTATATGGTCAAATACACTACACACAAAGTGATGAGAGCTAGCTCTTGGTGGCCCTCCCTTTTTAAAGATGCTCAAATCATGGTTAGGAAATGTGATTCCTGTTAGAGGTTTGCTGAAAAACTAAAATTCTCATGTAATACTCCCTTGAAGCCAGTTGAGGTTCAAGCACCTTTTTAGCAATGGGGTATGGATTTCATAGGTGAGATCTCTCCTAAATCTAGTACTGGCTATTCCTGGACTTTAGTTGCTACTAATTATTTCACAAAATGGGTAGAAGTCATCCCTAAAATAAATGAAACTAGTAAAGTTGTCAACAATTTTTTACTAAATAATATTATTTCCAGGTTTAGTTGCCTTCAGAGAATTGTAAAAAATAATACAATGTTCTTTAGGTCTGAGGAATTCATAAAATTTTGTGGCAAGTATGGAATTACAAGATCAACATCCTTCGCATACCATCCAAAAGGAAATGGATAGGCTAAATCCACAAATAAAAGCTTGTTAAAAGTCATTAAGAAGACCTTGGATGATAACAAGAAGGCATGGGATTCCAAGTTACAACTAGCAATATGGGCTGACCGAGTGACTATGAAGAAGGCCATTGGAGTAGCCCCATATGATCTAGTATATGAAATTCAGGAAAGGATGCCTTAGAATAATTTAGTAGGACTCTGCAATTACATCTAGTTGTATGATGAAGATATTACAAATGATATGCAAGAGAGGCTGGATGAGTTTGTAGGGTTAGCAAAAACCAGAAGAGAAGCATCTCTTAGGAATCAAAAGTTGCAACTATAAGTTAAGAAATTATATGATAAAAGGATAGTGATTAGAAAGTTTGAAAATGGAGATCTAGTCCTAATGTGGAATGTCAAAATTGAAGATAAAGGAAAAAATGGTAAATTTGATCCTATCTGGTTGGGTCCCTATTTGATTGAAACCACTTGGAGAGAAGACTCTTATGTTCTCAAAGATTTGTCAAATAATATTCTTGAACCGCCAATTCATGGACAGTTCTTGAAGAGGTATTTTTCTTGAAAAAATAATTGTTTCTTCCATGAACATTAGTTTAGATTTTTCTTGTACATTTGTAAATTATTTTATCTTTGTTTAGTTTCCTATATATAGTTTTCCTATGTTTGGTTATTCTCCTAGTAGTGGTCACTTTGTAGGGAGTCTTGGTGGTCTGCTTCTTCAAAAAATTATGAGTCCTCATTTGAATTAGTATAATTCAATGTCCCCAGATAGAGCCACTGTTGGTCTAATTTTTTGCATGATAAAATTTTTCTAACCGAGGTACAAAAAAATTACAATTGAATCCATTAATGGTGAATAGGGTTTCTGGTCTTTAGTCCTCTAGATTTGTTAGCCTTTGAAAACATTTGTTAAACCCTATGTCTCATTCCTTTAAAAAAATTTAGGCAAGAAATCTTTTTAAATTTTTTTAAATATTCTATATTCATTTCAAAAATTTTGCACCCACAAGTGGCCTTTTTCTCTTATGTTTCTCACCATCCAATTTTGGTAAGATCCATGGTAGTCACTATGTTGTTATGGAAAGATGTAGGTGTTTTACCCTATGCAACATAGTGACTACCACAGAATTAAAGGATAGGGCCGTAAAATGGAGGTGAAATAATCAAAGATCAAATTGCATCCAAAGTTTTAGTCACATGCATGTTGTTAGTGCTGTCAGAGTAGGAAAAGGAACCTAGTAAAAAAAGTGGGCAAAAGAAGTTGCCAGAATAATGGTTTCTCTGATGATTCACTTTGTTGCTACTGGAAAAACTAAGCATCTCATTGATAGTGATGTAGCAAATAGCCAAGAAATACATAACACGATGGCCTCCAAACTTCCTAGTGACCATAAAGATTTCCAAGTGGCATGGTCAGTAACGATTTTATTGTTATGTTAGAAGAATTAATGAGGGCAATTGTGACTTGACTTGCTTTTATTTCTTCAACATTGAGTTTTGATAAGACATTGGAGCTTGCTATGTCGCTGTCAAAAAAATTATGCATCTCGTTGTTAGTGACATAGCAACCTACTGTGAAATGAAAAAAATTATGGAACCCAAGCAACATGGAAATGTGAGTAGGATTAAAATATGGTCTTATATGCCAGTTGTGTAGGATTTTCTCATGTCATTAGTATCCTAGACCCATGCACCATTCATAAAACACATGAAAGATTCTAATCATTTGATCAATCTTGAATCAATGATTATCGCTACCTTGCTATGGAAACATGTGCACTTTTTACTCTATGCAAGGTAGCAAATAAGGGACAAACCACATCTCAAGAAATTCATGTAGTTTCCACGCCCTCAAATCAACTTCAAATATACAACCATTTCTATCTCGCTATGATGAGTTTCTCAAAGGTTATGTATAGCGAGGTAGCGAATAAGGGACCCACTACATTTCTCTTAAGTGATGTATCAAATGTCTTCCACATGATCGAAGTAGAATCAATGGTTGTCGCTACTTTGCTATAGCAAAATACTCGAGGGTTATGTATAGCAAGGTAGCAATTTGATGACATGTGTCCCCAATAATCAATTGGTCTAGACTGAAGTGCCAACAATGAAGGAACTACACACATGGAAAAATCTCATTGGGTTGACTACCAACATGTCAAGTAGAACATGAGTCATGTTTGCTAGCATCCCTAGATCATAGGATTTTCTAAATATCAATGATGTAAATTTGAACGTAGAAGGTGGTGGCACTCTATGCATTTATCGGGAGTGAAAGCTTCATGTGCAAAAGAAAAATAAAGTATAATACAGAAGATTTTCTCAGTTCCATCTCATGCAAACAAAAGATTTCAAGCTTTTCCTGAGCAGAAGCCATTGCTAAAAAGGTTGTGTTGAGCTTGACAAGAGCGTGAAGAAAATTTCCATTGTTCACAAATACACTATAGAATTATAGAAAAGAATGAGAAAAGATTCAAGTAAGTAATTATATCATAATCTCTGTAGTGTCTCAATTCTACAAATTTCAATAAAAAATGCCTCCAAAGAAGGTATTTTTTGGTCAAGAGAATTATTTGGATAGGAATGTCCATGATGATTTGCTTGAGTTGCTCCCCAATTCCACTATTGAAACTGTACAAGTTAAAAAACTTACTTCATTAATCCCTAGGTTGAGAATAGTAGATGGATTGTATGACAAGGTGAATTGGGTCTGGGATGCCAGTACCTCTCAAACTGGTCTAGATTTGTTCAAAAAATAGTTTTTAGAGAGGAAACTTTTTGCCCCACATGCCAATATCTAGAATTTTGATTTAGGGAAATTGGTGGTCCCTAGTGTTTTTATGGATTATGATCTTGTTGAAGCTATGGCAAAGAACTATGACCATGCCATTAGAGTAGTAAGAAGAACTAATGGTTAGGTCCTAATATCAGTCAGCCCAGATGAGATTAGTGAAGTCTTTGGCTTAGGTCCTCTTATTGATTATCAAGTGCCCATTGATTTGAAATGGTTAGAAAAAGAGTACATGTCAAAGAAGGATGCCATTAGGAAAAGTGGACTGAAGGCACATATAGGGAAAATTGGAACTCTACTAGAAATAATAGCATCTTCTAGGGAACCTTTCAAAAGGGCATACTTCAATTCCAGGGCTTTGGAGATCTATAGGACCTTGTGCAGAGTTTTTGGGAGAGATGAAGAGGAGTTTATGCCTATGGATTTCATGTATATGGTTATTCAGATTTCATCTTTTGGTGTGGATATAATTTTTGATTTTGCTTCTTACTTAGATGAGAAAATTCACAATGGATTAGCTAGGAGTGCCAAGGGCAAGGTGGAAATTTTTTTTGGTCATTATTCTTTGTTGATGCATATGTTTTTGTTTAAAGGAGCTGTTGGTCTAATTTTTGCAAAACATTTTTCCCCATTTGTTTAAAAAATTAGAATCGAATTTGTCAATTGGAGACTAGTGTTTTCTTTTTAATCCTGCAAAATCATGGTAGTATTTGAATTTTTTTATCAACACCCTAGGTCTCATTTCTTTTTAAAAATTTTGAGCGTGAAACTAAAAAATGCGAATATTCCCTTCCTTTTCAAATTTTCTATGCCTTGAGTCTCACCTTTTCTTTTATGTTTCTGACCACCCAATCCCTAAAAGATCTATGATGATCGCTATCTTGCTGTGAAAAGATGCAAGTGATTTACCCTTAGCAACATAGCAACCGCCGCTAAGTTGAAGAGCGGTGTCATCAAATGGAGATACGATGATCAGAGATTGTATTATTTTTGAAATATTTGATCACATTTTGTGATAGACCTGTCAGAACCTAAAAAGGGGTTAGAACACTGAAGTACGAAAGGCGTCAATAGAAATCTCAACTTTTCCAATTAGTTTCTTTGTTGCTATCAAAGAAATTGAACACTTTGTTGTTAGCGACATGGGGCCTTTGCAAAAAGTAATGGCAGACAGTCACTTTTAAGTTTTTCGGTGATCATAAGTTTTCCAAGCTACGTGATGGACATGCAATTTTATTGTGTGTTGGAAGCATTAATGAGGGTAGTTATGACTTTACTTTCCTTTATCTTTCTAGCCCTAAATTTTGATGAGTCCCCAGAAGTTGCTATGTTGCTATCGAGAAACTTGTTCTTCTCACCTTTAGCAACATAGCGCCCAACTGGAAAGTGGTACTGTGACAAATTTTTAGAGAAAGTGGGTCCCAGAAAATGCTTCATCAGATATTAGTTATAAAGCTTTGGAACATGATGGCATCTAATGGGCTACACATATATACTAGGAAAAGTGACGGTACTGAAGGTTGCTATATCGCTATCGAGAAACTTGTTCTTCTTGTCGTTAGCGACATAGTGCCCAACTGGGAAATAAACAAACATGGGCCCCAAGTAGCATGGTAATATGGCCAATTTTTTAAAAATTTGAATCTAAATGCTAGCAGGGCTAGGTTTCCTCATGTCATCAATAATTGGACCCATGCCCTAATTCATAAAGCATATGAAAGATTCTGATCATCAGATCTATCTCAAATCTACGATCATCGCTATCTCGCTATGGTGAGTTGCACGAAGGTTACAAACAGTGACATAGTGACAAGGGGCCCACCATATTTCTTTTAAGTAATGCATCAAATCTCTCCCACATGATCAATGCAGAATCAACGACAGTCATTATCTCACTATGGAAAGGTGCTCACTTTTTATGTATAGCGAGATAGTGATACGTGTCCTCAGAATTCTATGGGTCCAGTTCAAAAGTGCCAACAATGAAGGAAAGGTACACATGGAAAATTTTCATTTGGTTGACTACCAACTTTTCAAGTGGAACATGAGTCATCTTTGCTTGCATCCTTGGATCGTAGGGTTTTTCAAAAATCTACAGTGTAAATTTGAATGTAGAAGGTGATGCCACCTTGTGCATTTATGAGAGATGAAAGCTTCATGTGTGAGGAAAAATAGAGTATAACACAGAATATTTTCTTGATTCCACCTTACACAAACAAAGATTCAAAGCATTTCTAAGTAGAAGCAGTTATTGAGAAGACTGTACTGGATTTGGTAAGACTATGAAGTAGTTTGTTTGTAGAAAGATTGTAGTAACACTAAAAAGAACTAGAGTGAAATTCAAAGTAAGTATTTGCACTATAATCCTTGCACTATTTCAATTTCTTCAAGAGTTAATTCAAATGGCTCCAAAATAGAAAGTATTTTCTGGTCAAGAGAACTATTTGGATAGGAATGTCCATGATGATTTGCTCGAACTGCTCCCTCCTTCCACTATTGAAACTATAGAAGTTAAGAGGCTAACTTCATTAAACCCTAGGTTGAGAATAGTAGATGGGCTGTATGACAAGGGAACTTGGGTTAGGGATGCAACAACTTCACAGACTGGTCTTGTTTTTTTCAAAAAATGATTTTCAGAGAGGAACATTTTTTCCCCACATGCCAATATCTAGAATTTTGATCTAGGGAAACTAGTGGTTCCCAGTGTTTTCATGGACTATGATCTTTTGGAAGCTGTAGCTAAGAATTATGACAAAGCCCTTAGATTAGCGAGGAGAACTAATGGTGAAATCTTGATTACAATTAGTGCAAAGGAAATTAGGGAGGTTTTCAGTCTAGGACCTGTCACTGATTATCATGTGCCCATTGATTTGAAAGGGTTAGAGAATGAATATATGTCTAAGAAAGATGTAGTTAGGCAAGGTACACTAAGGGCACACATAGGTAGAATTGGAACACTGCCAGCAATAATAGCATCCTCTAGGGAGCCTTTCAAAAGGGCATATTTCAATTCCAGGGCTATAGAAATATATAGGTCCCTGTGTAAAGTTTTTGGGAGAGATGAAGAGGAGTTTATGCCTGTGGATTTTATGTATATGATCACTTAGATTTTATCTTTTGGTGTGGATATAATTTTTGATTTTTCTTCCTACTTAGCTGAAGAGATTCACTTTGGGCTGACTGGAATTGCTAAGGGTAAGGTGGAACAAACTTTTGGCCATTATTCTCTATTAATGCACATGTTCTTATTCAAGGGAGTTACATATTTTAGTAAAGAAATGGACTTGAATAGAGAAGAGAGTGGGGAAGCACTACCAGTTCAATTGTGGAGTGCAGATATGACTTGGGATGCAGAGAATGCTAGTTTTGTCAAGTTTGATAGGTATTTTGCTTCAAAGTTGAGATGCCTCCTATTGAGGGACAATCCCAAAATCCCCAAAGCACTAATGAATCTCATTAGGCCTATGGACAATCTAAGTGGTTTGAAACTTTCATATAATTGGGGAGAGGTTATTCCATACTCTGTTTCTACTATATTCAGAATATATGATTTTCAAGGAAGCCCTCATGTACTACCTTACCAAGTGCCTTTGAAGGTAGGAGTTGCTGAAATATTGTGGCAACTGGGAGGAGTGGAGGAAACTCTTCTATTGAAGAGACAAAAGGGGTCAATTTTTCCTACTTGCACAGTGGCTCATCATTTTGTAATCACAAAAGGGGTTTGGCTTTCTCTACACAAGATTTTGGATCCTTATAATATGGCTAGTTCTCACCCTCATTTTTGTGATTCTGAAGGTTTTTATCATTTGACTCTGAGGAACAAAATTAAGCTTGGTAAAATTGAGCATGAATTTTATTTTCCTAAAGACTTAATAAGGAATGAGTACTCCTTGCAAGAGCAAGAGACTAGAAAAGAAAAGTGGAAAGTCTTTTCTAAAATTTTGAATTTCATTAATTGTTTTGATCGAGATCATAGTCCTTTGGACAATGCAATTACAAATATAGATAAGATGAGAAAACTTATGAATAATTTTCTTGAAATAATAGAGGCAATGAATGAGAAGAAGCAATTCTTTATTAGTTTCTACCTAGATAAGGCTAGGGTAGTAATGGGAAGATTAGGTTTTACTCCCAATATAAGGGAAGGTCAATTAACTGTCTAGAAAAGGCTGGGGTATACTGTTATTCAAAATAAAAGGAATACCGTGGACAAAGGCAAACAAATAATTGAGTCCACTAGTAATGTTTTGGAAGAGAGGCCTTCTGAGCCCTCCCCAAAGAGGAGAAAAATAATAAGAGAGGAGGATCCTCATGTTGAGGAGTATGCACCTTCACAAATCCCTTTGAGAATTGAGGAGGAGTAGTTCACTAATGAGCAAATTGAACAAATTGGGTCACAAGGGGGAGTTTTTGTTATCCAAGCAGAGATTGATGAAGGGAACCCCTAGGAGCCTCCTCTGCCAAGCTTTGAGCTGACTATAGCCAATTTTAGGGGAAGGGAATTGGACCTTGTTTTGGAGCATGCTAGCCAACAACTTTTGTTAGATGATAGTTTTGTAAAGTCTAGGGCTTTCCATCAGTTTTCTTGGAGGGAAAACATGACCAATTTTGAGGAAAGATGTAAGAACATGAAAATAGAGCATCCAGAAATGGATGAAGCCTCCATCCAAAACCAAATAAAGGAACAAATGATGCAAGTGTTCCAAAATATTACCCCTGAAGAGGGAAGGAAAATGGTAAAGACTTCTAACATACTATTGTTTCCTAATTGGGATATTGCATATACATTGATTTTCAGTTCTGTTTCTAATAAACTAGAGTTACAAGACCCAAATAAAAAGGAGTTTGTAGGGACTACTTTTGGTAATGACCAAGTTGCTCTTGTTATGTGGTCACTAAGAAGAGGATCTAGGATTGTATTAGCACAGTTTGATGATTCAAGACAGATAGGGAATATCATTGTAAGGAGAGTTGCTAATAATTCACATGTACATGCAGCCCACATGAATGTAGATTATTCTCAATTTTCCTTGGCTACTGCAAAAAGGGAGGAAAAGGAAATGATTGAATTACATAGAAAATATGAGGCAGTTGTGGATGCTTGCAATAAAGAGGTAAAAAAGAGAGTTGAGCTTGAGAACAAGCTATTGGAAAATCCACCATGCCTAGAATAACATACCCTCGCCCCCCAGTTGAACCCTTCAAATCCACCCCCCTCATAAAAATACCAGATACACCCCAAAAGCCACAGTACTACACTGCTAAGGATTTTGAAGAAGAAAAAGGTAAACTGTGGGCCTTACATGTAGAATTAGAGTCCAAATATGAAGATAAACTAAGAAAAACTCTCACATATTTAGGAGACAAATTTGAATGGCCACTAATTCATGATCAGTTGGACAGGGTGATTAGTATCTGGGAGGATTTGAAAGCCAATGATGAGGCTCTAAAGCCTATTGTGAATAAATGGGTAAGAAGGGAGAAAGCAATGACATTTTTGTGTTTATCTATTATAAATAATTCTCATGATCAGATTGAAAAAACCTTTGACATTGTTTTTGATCTTGCTGATTTTGACAATAAAAGGCTACATTTATAGAAGATAATAATAGGCTACTTAAACAAATACAAGAGCCAAAAACTTAGTTTATTTCCTCGTGCCCTAGATAAAAGCAATAATTTGAAAAAAAAAAGGTGAATGGGTGAAAGAGCTTGATGATATTTTTTGTTTAAGGATGAACATAATTATAAATGAAATAAGGCATGCATGGTGGGCTACCACAATAAAAGAAATGGTGAAAGCCCAAATATTCTTTGATTCTTTAAAGAAAGAATTCATTGATATTGATAATGGGGCTAAGTATATACAAAAAAGACAGAGGGATATTTTGCAATTCAATTGGCCAAATGACACATTATTTGACAAGTGGATAGCAGAAATGGCTCCTAGTGAATAGTTTGATGAAGATGAAACTGACAGTGATGAGGTGCGGGGTGAGAAATCAAAACCATTGACACCATCACTAATTAGGCCCAACTAGAAGAAGAAGACAAGAATAATCTGTCACTTTCAGTTGCAGGCCTAGGACCACAGGATGTCGATACAACTAAAGAAGGGGAAAAGGTAGAAGTTGTTCCTACCATACATGATAAAGATAGTGAAAGCCTACAGGTGGAGGCTAATGTGCCATCATCATAGAAAACTTCATCATTGGCTAATTTGGCAGTTGCATATGAAGAGAAATTAGATTAATAGCCAACTCAACAACATTAGAACATGTGATAGAAGCTGACCCATCAAAAAGAATGTTTTGATTTGGATATCTTCTATTACCCACATTTTTGTCATTTTGTGATAGGTATATCTAAATATTCCTTGTAAAGGAAACCTATCATTTTCTCTTAGCTTGAAGCTTGTTGCATCTCACACTATATAGGTGAGATTCTAGGGCTAGAGAAAGGGTCCAAATTCTATTTTTTCTAAGTGATATACTTAGTTTATTTTTGGTCCATTGTTTTGGAGCAAGTTTATGATGTATTTTCTCTATTAGTTCCTAAGAACACATGAATAATAGAATGATCCATGTGTTTCTTCCTTAGGCATTTTGAGTTTACTATAAATGTATACAATTTTTAAAGAAAATGAATACAAATTATGAGCTGTCCCTATATTAGTTCTGTCTAAATCTTGTCTCCTTTTGATTACTTGGTTATCTTGATATTGTATAATTAAAGGCTTGTGCAATTGAATGAAATCCAATTAGGTTGTATATCTGTTCATCACTGCTATTAATTCAATGGATTAAGTAAAAGCTTTGATAAATTTGATAAGATTGCTATAGTAGGGGAAAAGATTTTTGAATGATGAATTTTGATAAGAATTGCTGATAAAATTTGTTGTAAGGCAACAAATTAGATCTAAGGATTTGCTATAGACTCTGAACCCCAATAGATTAGGCACTAGTCAAATTGATTCAGCTGAAAGAGAGATTTATCATAAATGGCTTTCAAATGCAAAATTATAATCAATTTTACTTTTATTTCCTAAAGATTTTCAAAGTTGGCCTGTACTTGTTTGCATGGAATGTTTTAGCTTCAGTTAACCACTATTGTTGAGAACATCTATAGACCTATAGAAGAATTTTGGCCAGATTTGTTATATGGGATGTGTTTAGCAAATTGTCATGAATTATGCATGTATTTGAGGATTTGAGATTAGAATCAAAATGAAACTAAAATCATCCTCATAAAGTGTTTCCCAGTCTTGAATCATCCCTGGGTATACCACCCTAGTTTTGTAGAGCCTGAAGAGTAGAAAACCACCCTTGGTTTTGTTGAAGTTGGGCCCAAATGGTTTGCACATACAATTGTTAATAAGAATTGGCTAGTCTTTAGATTGTGTGAGTAATGTCATCTTGGTATTGAGCATTTTTTTTCTTAGTAGTTTTAAAACACCAACAGGAGCTACATATTTTGGTAAAGAAATGATGTTAAATAGAGAAGAAAATGGGGAAGCACTGCTAGTCCAATTATGGAGTGTAGATATGACTTGGGATGCATAGAATGCTAGCTTTGTCAGGTTTGACAAGTATTTCACTTCCAAGTTGAGATGCCTCTTATTGAGTGATAATCCCAGAATCTTGAAGGCACTAATGGGTCTCATTGGGCCTATGGATAACCCCAACGGTTTGAAAATTTCACATAATTAGGGGGATATCATCCCATACTCTATTTTTATTATATTCAAAATTTATGGTTTTAAAGGAAGTCCTCATGTACTACCTTACCAAGTTCCCTTCAAGGTAGGAGTAGCTGAATTTTTGTGGCAATCGGGAGGAGTAGAAGAAACATTTTTGTTGAAATGATCAACAGGGTCAATTTTCCCCACTTACATAGTGGCCCATCTTTTTGTAATCACAAAAGGGGGTTGGCTTTCTCTAAACAAAACTTTTGATCCTTACAAGATGGCTATTTCTAACCCTCATTTTTGTGATTCTGAGGGATTTTATTATTTGGCTCTGAGATGCAGAATTAAGTTTGGTAAAATTGAGCATGAATTCTATTTCCCTGAAGACATAATAAGGAATGAGTACTCCTTGCAAGAGTAGGAGACTAGAAAGGAAAAATAGGGAGTCTTCTCTAAAGTTTTGGATTTCATTCATTGTTTTGATGCAGATTATAGTCCTTTGGAAAATGTAGTTACAAATGTAGATAAGATAAATAAGCTTATGAATACTTTTTCTAAAATAATGGAGGAAATGAATGAAAAGAAGAAATTCTTCATTATATTTTACCCAAATAAGGCTAGGGAAGTAATGAGGAGATTGAGTTTTACTCCCAATATAGGGGCAAGTCATTTAAATGTCCAAAAAAGGCTAGGTTATACTATTACTCAGAATAAAGGCACCACTGTGGACAAAAGAAAACAAATAATGGCATCCACTAGCGATGTCATGGAAGAAATGCCTTCTAAACCCTTCCTAAAAAGGAAAAAAATAATACGGTAAGAGGATCGTCATGTTGAGGAATACTCACCTTCACAAACCCATATGACAATTTGGGAGGAGCAGCTCACTGATGAGCAAATTGAACAAATGGGATCACAAGGGGGAGTTTTTGTTACACAATCAAAGATAGATGAAGGGAAACCCAAGGAGCCTCCTATGCCAGGTTTTGAGTTAACTATTGTGGACTACAAAGGAAGGGAATTGGACCCTATGTTGGAGCAAGCAAGTCATAAATTTTTGTTTGATGACAGTTTTGTAAAATCAAGGGCTTTCCATCAATTTGTGTAGAGGGTAAATATGAATAATTTTGAGGAAAGATGCAAAAAATTGAAAGCAAAACATCCAAAAATGGATGAAGCCTCCATCCAAAATCAAATAAAGGAACAAATGATTCAAGAGTTTTAGAACACAACCCCTAAAGAGGGGAGGCAAATGGTAAAGGCCTAAAATATATTATTGTTGTCCAATTGGGATATTGTTGATGCATTGATTTTTAATTCTGTTTCAAATAATTTGGGATTGCAAGACCCCAACAAAAAGGAGTTCATAGGAACTGCATTCAGCAATAACCAAGTTGCTTTGGTCATATGGTCACTAAGAAGGGGATCCAGGGCTATTTCATCATAGCCTGATGACTTAGGGTTAACAGGAAATATTATTGTTAGGAGAGTTGCTGACACATCACATGTACAGGAATCTCACATGAATGTGGGGACCTCTCATTTTGTTTTGGCCACTTCTAAGAGAGAGAAGAAAGAAATGTTCGAGTTGCAAAGTAAGTATGTGATTATTCTTGAAGCTTACAATAAAGAGGTAAAAAATAAAATTGAGCTTGAGAACAAGTTAATGGGGAGGTCCACAAGGCCAAGAATAACATACCCTCGCCCCCTAGTTGAACCTTTCAAATCCACCCCCTCATAGAAATACTAGATACACCCCAAAGGCCAAAATATTACATAGTAGAAGATTTTGAAGAAGAAAAAAACAAGCTATGGGTATTGCATGTAGAGTTAAATGAAAAATATGAGGATAAAGTGAGAAAGGCTCTTCAATACTTGGCAGATAAGATTAAATGGCCTTTGTTTTATGACCAATTAACAAGGGTGGTAAAAATTTGGGAAGAATTGAAAGAAAATGAAGAGGTTTTAAAGCCTATCATGAATAAATGGGGGAAGAAAAAGAGAGGGGATGAAGTGACACTCTTATGTTACTCTGTCATAAGATAATCTCATGATCAAATTGAAAGAACTTATGATATTGTCACTGATCTACCAATTATTGATGATAGAAGGGTTTATCTACAAAGAATAATAGTTGGCTACTTAGACAAATATAAAAGTCTAATGTTTAGCCTATTTCCTCATGCCCTAGACAGAAGGAGTAATTTGAAAAGTAAAGATGAATGGTCTAAGGAACTTGATGATTTGTTTTGTTTAAGAATGAATAATGTTATCAATGAAATAGTGCATTCATGGTGGGCCACAACTATAGAAGAAATGGTAAAGGTTCATTTATTCTTTGATTCTTTGAAGCAGGATTTTGTTACTATTGATAAAGAAGGTGAATATATCATCAAGAAACAATAGGATATTCTTCAATTTGATTGGCCAGATGACACACTTTATGATAAGTGGATGGCAGATATTCTTTCTGGTGAACAGTTAAAGGAAGTTGAAACTGATGATGAAGAGATACACGAAGATGAAATACAAATCATCAATTCACTTCCATCAACACCTAGAAATGAAGGAGACAAAATAGAGAAGTCACTCTCAACAATGGAAATAAACGAACCAGTTATAACTACTGACCAGGAAGAAAGCCAAGTAGATAATACATCAGAATATGTAGGGTAGGACAAAGAGGGGAAACCTACCCAAGACTAAAGCATTAGGGTCCCAGTTGATGATGTGGTAGAAGAAGATTCATAGATAATTGTTGTTTTCACAATTTATGATGGTGACAGCGAAGAGCCATGAATTGAAGTAAAGTTGCAAGCATTAAAGCAGAATTCATCATTGGCAAGCCTAATGTCTACATACTCTGATGAATCAGAATGATAAAGAAGCATATCATAGAGTTTTTAATATCTTGAAGATGTAACAGAAAAGGGGGCCTACCAAGAGAGTGATATGATGCTACCTTTCTATTATAAATTTTTTTGTCTTCTTATGATAGTTGTATGTAAATATCTCTTGTAATAGACACCTATTAGTTCTCTATTCCTAAAGCTTGTTGCATCTCACATTATATAAGTGATATTCTAGGGCTAGAGGATGGTCCAATTTCTAATGCATTTTAATATTACACTTAGGATGTTTCTGGTCCAATCTTTGAGAAAAACTTTATACGGTATTTTCTCTACATATTTTCTTAGAATACATCAATATGGAATGATCTTCATGTCTCTTTCTAAGGTCATTTTGAGTTTACTACAATTGTATAAAAAGTTTCAAGGAAAATTAAAACAAGTTTTGAGTTGTCCCCACATCAATTTTTACTGAATTTTGTCTCCTTTTCTGTTACCTAGTTATTTTGAGATTGTGTGAGTAAAGCTTGCTCAATTGAATGCAATTCATTTAGGTTGTATGTTAATTCATTACTACTATTAATTCAATAAATTAAGTAATTTCTTTTGATGAATTTGATGAGATTTTCATGGTAATAGAAAGGGTGTATGTAAAAATGAATTTTAGTAAGAATTGCTGATAATTCTTGTTGTAAAGCAACAGATTAGATCCAAAAATTAGAGTAGACTCTGAATCCCAATGGAATAGGCATTGATTGAGATTTACTCAGTATGAAAAAAAGATATGCTATGAAGAAGCATCAATTCTAAAATCACAATCAGCTTTAATTTACATTTTTGAAGATTTTAAATGATGGTCAATACTTGTTTGCATGGAATGTTTTAGCCTTAGTTAGCCACTATTGTTGGTAACACTTGAAAATCTATAGAAGAAATTTGACCAAATTTGTTATGTGGGATGTGTTTATTCAAAATGTTAGAATCATGCATGTATTTGAGGATATGAGATGAGAATTAGAATGAAAGTAAAATAATTCTCATATAGTAGCTTCCAGTCTTGAATCATCCCTAGGTATACCCACCCTAGTTTTGTAGAGCCTAAAGAGTAGAAAACCACCCTTGGTTTTGTTGAAGTTGGGTCCAAATGGTGTACACATGTAATTGTTAAATAATAATTGGTTAATCCTTAGGTTGTGTGAGTAATATCAATTGGGTATTGAACTTTTTGTTGTTTAGTAGTTTTAAAAAACCAACACATTGGAGGATCATTTGATTCATATTTGCAAGGTGTTTGATAAGTTGACAGAATAAAAGTTTTTTGATAAACTTGGAGAAGTGTAGTTTTGTAAAGGAGTTGGTGTACCTAGGATTTGTAGTCTCAACAGAAGGTCTAAAAATGGATATAGAGAAAGTGAAGGCTATGCTTGAATGGTCTACTCCAAGAAGTGTGATAGAGGTAAAATCTTTTCATGAACTACCTAGTTTTTATAGAAAGTTCATAAGAGACTTTAGTAGTATTTTTGGACCCCTAATTGAAACAATGAGAGGTGATAGGAAATAATTTAAGTGGATTGTACGAGTAGATAAGAGTTTTAATCTATTAAAATAGAAAGTTACTAAGTAGCCTATTTTAGCACTTCCTTGTTTTAATACAGTGTTTCATGTAGGCTATGATGCTAGTGGTATTGCAATAGAAGTTTTTTTGAGCCAAGAAGGTAGACTTGTTGCTTATTTTAGTGAGAAGTTGAATGATGAGAAAAGAAAATATTATGTTTATGATCAAGAATTTTATGCTATGGTTTAAGCATTGAAGAAGTGAAGACACTATCTTGTTCCTAAGGAGTTCATTTTGTATACGGATCATCAAGCTTTTCAATATTTGAATACTCAAGGAAAATTGAACCAAAGGAATTCGAAGTGGGTTAAGTTTTTGTAGAGTTATACATTTTTTTGAAACATGGGAGTGGGAAGTCTAATAGAGTTGTAGATAGTCTTAGTAGAAGAAAAATTTTACTAACACAAATGCAAATAGAGGTAGTTGGGTTCAAGGAACTCAATTTTTTGTATCCAGATGACCCTAATTTTGGTGAAGCATGGAAGGCTTGTATAGAACTTTTTATACATGATAGGACAAAGTGATTGGACTTCATGATCAAATTGTTCAAAGGAAGCCATTTGTGCATTCCCAAAAGTTCTATGAGAGAATCTCATCAAAGAGAAGCATAGTGGAGGATTGGCTAGACATTTTGGCAAAGAACCATAGCTTTGGATGCTGAGAATTATTACTAGCCACAATTGTAGCAAGATGTGAAGAAGTTTGTACAAAGTTGTAGAGGATGTCAGATGGTGAAGAGAGTGAAACAAAATACTAGGTTGTATCATCCATTACCTATACAAAAGAAGTTGTGGGAGGATGTTAGCATGGATTTTATTCTTGGATTACCAAGGATGTAGTGTGGGAATGATTCTATTTTGGTGGTGGTTGATAGGTTTTCAAAGATGGCACATTTTATTCCTTGCAATAAGACTAGTGTTGTTGTTCATGTAGTAGAATTATTTTTTAGAGAAGTGGTCAGACTACATTGTCTACCAAAGAGTATAGTTTTAGTTCAAGAGACCAAATTTATTGGATATTTTTGGCATATATATTGGAAGAAATTGAAGATGGGGTTGAAGTTTAGTTCATCACATCATCCATAGACTGATGCATAGATAGAAGTGGTGAATAGGAGTTTGGGAAATTTACTGAGATGTTTGGCTAGAGATAAGCCAAAAGGATGAGATATTTATTTTCCATAGGTGGAATTTTCATATAATAATGTTGTCAATATGCATACTAGTAAACCATCATTCCAAATTTTATATAGAAGTAGTCCTAGAAATTCTTTTGAACTGTGGCAATTGGATAAAAGAGAGATAACTAGTGCTAAAGTAGAAGAACTTGTTGAAAATTTGTAGAATATCCATGAGGAGGTGAGAAAGCACATCATAAAGATGAATACATAGTATAAGGCTAATTTAGATGTGAAAAGGAGGTATAAGGAATTTCAAATTGAAGATGAATTCATGGTTCATTTGAGAAAGGAACATTTTCTAGTGGGTACATATAATAAGCTAAAGATGAAGAAGTTTGGACTGTCCCAAATAGTAAAAAGCATGATTCTAGAAAAACTTATGAAGTTGATTTTCTCACTAAATTGAATATTTTAAAAATATTTAATATTTCACATTTGACAGAGTATTATAAAGGAGGTGATGGTGATGAAGTTGTAGAAGCATAGTGGAGCATTCCATTAGCTAGTTCAACTACAAAGGAGATACTAGATAGTCCTCTTGGCAAAAGTATAAGGAACAAAACTTATGAGCAATACCTAGTCAAATGGAAAGGGAGGCTAGTAGAGGATTATCATGGCTAGCAAGGGAGGAGGTTAACCATTTGGATTTTTCTCTAAAAACTAGAAATGTGATTGGTCACTTCTCAAATTATCTTGAGTGTCTGATGCATGAGCATCCTAGGTGTAGGAACAATCTTGCATCAACCAAAAATATTTTACTTTTAGTCTTTTATATTTTAATAAAGATGAGTGGACATGGTGGTTACTATTTATGGGAACTTGCTATTTTTGGTAAGTTTTTCATACAAGCTCGAAATGTTCTCATTTTCCACATGAAGGTTCATTTTAGAGTTATAAGCCTACCATTAAAATCTCATTGCTTGAGCTTAAGTATTAGAGAAGTTATTATAGATTTTTGATGGAAAAATTTGCAAAAAAACTTTAGGCTCACCATTGGAGGCCTTAGAGTGCCCATATGAGGTACAAAAACTCAATATAAGGGAACTTATGCATTTGAAGCCTATAGATTAGGAGCTAAAAATTTTGAAAAGTAGTTATAATAGTCAATTGGAGCAATGGTTTGAGAGTTATGGCCTTCCAAAGTTGGGCTACCAATATTTCTAAAAGAATTTGTCAAAGATGTGTTTAATTTACTCTATATGTATTGTTAGGGTCTGTGAGCACTAGGTATTAAGTTTGAGCATCTAGAACCTTCTTGGGTGGAATATAATTGCATATTTAAGAAAGGCTCAAAAATTGTTTAGGACAACTCCAGGTGATAGTTCACAACTTCATTTTATATATTACTATAATGAAGGCACCCATGTGGGTTAGCATATTGTACTTGTGAATTCTATAATTTTGCATTTGTAGTGCAAATAAGAAGTCCATATTTTCTTCTTTCTTTTTTTGTTATTTTTGTTTCTATTATGGTTTATGGTATTATGGAGAGCATCATTCATCAAGTGGTATCAGATCTAGAGTTCTTGAGTGTGTGGACAGATCGTCATCTATGAGATAGTTTGCACTAAGTTCGTGGTTTGGTCTAAGTGTGTAGAGAGATCACCATCTGTGAGGTAATTTGCATTAGGGTTTTAGTGGAAGGATGAAAAAGGCCTCCATGAAGAGAGTGTAGCAGAAGAGCTTTAGGTGTTACACCTAAGGGTTTTAGAGCCCTCCAAATAAAAATGCAAGCATTGGAAGAACAAATGCATAGAGGAATAAATCTTCTTTTAAGAGATGAAAGCAAGGATGAGGATGAAGTAGAAGAAAATGTTGAAGCAAAGGAAGTTCTAAACCCAAAGGAAGAGAGGCTTTTTAGAGCCATCTCCAAGATAGGAAAAAGACCTAAGTTTGAATTTCGTACATTTTTGGGATATCTTAACCTAGAGGAGCTGATCAAATGGATCAATAAATTAGAGGATTAATTTGAGTTTGAAGATATTCAGGATCCTGATAGGGTCAAGTTTGTAAAAGAAAAACTGAAGGGACATGTGAAGATCTAGTGGTAGGAGGTTTAGTTGGAGTAAAATATAAAGGGAAAGGAAAAAATCAATAGATGAGACTAGATGATATCCAAAATAAAGTGGCAATTCATCCCCATTGATTTTGAGCTTGATCTATTGAAGAAAATACAAGGGTTGAAGTAAACAAGAAAATCTATTCAAGAATATACTAAAGAGTTCTACCAAGTTCTTGTTAGAATTGGCCATGCAGAAGATGATAAGGAGAAAGTTACCCATTATCTTAATGGGTTAAGGCCAAGTATTCAAAACAAGCTATTTGGTTTGAATGAACAGTATTGAGGAGACATGACAATTTTCCCTAAGAGTTGAGGGAAACTAAGCAAGAAGTTTGACAACAAGAATAGTAGAAGAGGTCACAATGGAATATCTAGTGGATGATCTTACTAAGGTTGTAATGATGATTAGAAGAACAAGATGAGGTTAGAAGTAGTAGTCAAAATCAAAGGGGAAACAATTCCAATTATTTCCATGAACAGAACAATAGAGATTAGAGAAGAAGAGGTAGAGGACAATGATCAAGAAGAGTGGGCTTCCATGGGAAATGGTCTCACTATGGAGAAGAATGACATAGATAATTTTAATGATCCTAGTGCAAAGGAAAGACAAATCAAAGAAAAAAAGGCCAAGAAAGAGTTGTACATGTTGATGAAGATTCCAAATCATCACATTCTAAAAATGCTAAAAGAGGAGAAGTCCTAGTTAACAAAAGAGTCCTATTGAGTGGTGAGAATGAACTTGATTAAAGAAGGAGTTTGTTTCACACAAGGTGTGGATTTGAAGATAAGTGTTGTGATGTGAACATTGATAATGGAAGTACTAATAATTGAGTGTTAGAAATGATGGTCACAAAGTTAAAGCTAAAGAGATAGAAACACCCACATCCATACCATATTCCTTGGGTACAAGATGACCACAAGGTCACAGTGAATGAGCAGTGCTCAATGAAGTTCAAGATTGGAAGCTACCAAGATGAGGTACTATGTGATATCATATCTATGGACATATGTCACATGTTTTTGGGTAGCCCATGGTAGTTTGATAGGCATGCAATACACGATGGGAGAGCAAATACCCACACTCAAACCAAGGATGGAGTGAAACATAAGTTGAAGCCATTGAAGGAGAAAGAAGAAAAGGTATGTAGTGCTTCCAGAGTATGTTTTGTTGATGAAAAATATTTTATTAAAGGTATAAAGCATAAGGATATATTTTTTGCTATAATTCCCGAAGATAGTAAAGAAGTAGAGGAGGTACCTATAGAAGTTGTAGATATGTTGGGAGAGTTTTCTAATAATGTATCAAATAATATACCTAATGAATTTCCCACAATGAAGAAGATTAGCCACTAGATAGGTTTTGTTCTAGGAGCTAGTTTGCCAAACAAGGAAACAAATAGAATGACACTAGTAGATAATGAAGATTTTAATAGACAAATTCATGAAATGTTGTAGAAGGGGTTGATTTGAGAGAATTTGAGTCCATGTGTTGTACCAGTTGTATTAGCACCAAAGAAGAATGGAGAATGGAGGATGTGCATAGAATCTCGTGTTATCAACAAGATGATAATCAAGTGTAGATTTCCATTGCCAAGGATAGATGATATTATGGATTGTTTGAGTGGGGATGAGTATTTCAGAGAGATAGATCTGAAGAGTGGGTACCATCAAATTTGTATCAGAGAAGGTGATGAGTGAAAGACTATTTTCAATAAAAAAGGACTGTATGAGTAGTTACTCATGCCTTTTGGGCTAACCAATACACCAACTACTTTCATGAGGCTCATGAATAAGGTACTGAAGGAGTTTCTGGGTAAGTTTTTCATTATTTACCAAGATGATATTTGGATCTTTAGAAAGACATTAGAGGAGAATTGTATTCATATTTGCAAAGTATTTAATGAGTTAAGGGAAGAATAGTTGTTGATAAACCTAAAGAAGTGTAGTTTTGTAAAGAAGGAGTTGGTGTACCTTGGATTTGTAGTCTTAGAAAAAGGTCTAAAAATAGATCCAAAGAAATTGAAGGCTATCCTTGAATGGCCTACTCCAAGAAGTGAGAAAGAGGTAAGATCATTTCATGGGCTGGCTAGCTTTTACAGAAAGTCTATAAGAGGTTTTAGTAGTATTTGTGGACCCTTGACTAAAACAATGAGAGGGATAGGAAGGAATTAAAGTGGACTATAGAAGGTAAGAGTTTTAATCTATTGAAACCAAAAAGTTACTGAGTAGTCTGTTTTAGCACTACCTAATTTTAACAAGGTGCTTCAATTAGACTATGATGCTAGTGGTTCTACAATAGGAGTTGTTTTGAGCCAAGAAGGTAGAGGTCTTTCTTATTTTAGTGAGAAGTTCAATAATAAAAAAATAAAATATTCTATGTATGATCATGAATTTTATGCTATAGTTTAAGAATTGAAGAACTGGAGACACTATCTTCTTCCTAAGGAGTTTGTTTTGTATACTGATCATCAAGCTTTGTAATATTTGAGTATTCAAGGACACTTGAACCAAAGGCATTTTAAGTGGGTTGAGTTTTTGAAGAGTTATAAATTTGCCTTGAAACACAAGAGTGGGAAGTCAAAAAAGTTGCAGATGCTCTTAGTAGAACACAAATTTTGCTGATAGAAATGTAGATAGAGGTGGTTGGGTTCAAGGAACTTAATACTTTATATCTAGATGATCTTGATTTTGGTGAAGTGTGGAAGGCTTGTATAGAACCTGTTACATTATATATGACAAAGTGATTGGATTTCATGATCTAAGATAGTATGTTATCCAAAGGAAGCTATTTGTGCATTACTAGAAGTTCTATGAGAGATAATCTCATCAAGGAGAAGTATAATGGACAATTGGTTGGACATTTCAGAAGAGATAGAACCATATCTTTGGTTGCTAAGAATTATTACTAGCTATACTTGTAGCAAGATGTGAAGATGTTTGTAAAAAATTGCAAAGTATGTTAAATGGTAAAGGTAGTGAAGCCAAATATTGGGTTGTATTAGCCATTACTTTTATCAAAGAAGCCATGGGAGGATGTTAGCATAGATTTTGTTCTTGGATTACCAAGGATGCAACTAGGGCATGATTCTATTTTTTTGTGGTTGATAGGTTTTCAAAGACGACACATTTTATTCTTTGTAAGAAGACTAGTGATGTTGTTCATGTAGTAGAATTTTTTTCCAGAGAAGTGGTGAGACTACATGGTCTGGCAAAGAGTCTAGTTTTAGATTGAGATACCAAATTTGTTGGGTATTTATGTGGTACATTATGGAAGAAATTGAAGATAGAGTTGAAGTTTAGTTCATCATATCATCCAAAGACCAATGGATAGAAAGAAGTGGTGAATAGGAGTTTGGGAAATTTACTAAGATGTTTGATTAGAGACAATCCAAAAGGATGGAATATGGTTTTTCCATAAGCAAAATTTACATATAATAATTCTATCAATAGGAGTACTAGTAAATCACCATTCCATATTATATATGAAAGCAGTCCTAAAAATGCTTCTAAATTTAGGAAGTTGGATAAAGGAGAGATAAGTAGTCCTAAAGCAAAAGAATTTGCTAAACATTTGTAGGACATCCATGAGGAGGTGAGGAAGCACATCATAAGGATGAATATATAGTATAAGGCTAAGATAGATGTGAAAAGGAGGTATAATTAATTTTAGATTAGAGATGAAGTCATTGTTCATTTGAGAAATGAGTATTTTCTAGTGGGTACATATAATAAGATAAAGATAAAGAAGTTTGGATTGTGCAAGATTGTGAAAAGGCATGATTCTGGAGATTCTTATGAAGTGGAGTTGCCTACTAAATTGAATATTTCACCAATAATTAATATTTCAAATTTGCCAGAGTATTATGAAGGAGGTGATGGTGATGAAATTGTAGAAGTGCAGTGGAGTATTCCCATAGCTAGTTTGACTACAAAGGAGATTAAGGAGATATTGGATAGTCATGTTGGAAAAGGTACAAGGAACACAACTTATGAGGAATACCTAGTCAAATGGAAAGGGAATCCAGTAGAGGATTCATCATGGCTAGTAAGGGAGGAGGTTAACTATCTTGGTTTTCCTCTAAACACTTGAGATTTCATGGGGTCACTTCTCAAATTACCTCGGGTGTTTGATGAAGGAGCATACTAGGTGCAAGATCAATCTTGCATCACACAAAAATATTTTATTTTCAGTCTTTTTTATTTCAATAAGGACTAGTAGATAGAGTGGGTACTGTTTGTGAGAACTTTCTATTTTTAGTAAGTTTTTCATATGAGCTCAAAATATTCTCATTTTCTACATGAAGGTTCATTTTAGAGTTACAAGCCTACCACAAAAATCTCATTGCTCCAACTTAAGTATCAGAGAAGTTATTGCAAATTTTTGATGGAAAATTTTGTAGAAAGATATTTAGGCTCACTTTTAGAGGCCTTAGAGTGCCTAGGTGAGGTCCAAAAACTTGTTAGAAGAATGCCTGCACCATTTCAAGTTTGTAGATCAAGAGACAATGTTTCCAAAGAGTGGTTATAATAGCTAATTTGAGAAATGGTTCGAGAGTTATGGCCTTTAGAAGTTGGGCTATCGAAATTTCTAAAATAATTTATCAAAGATGTATTTAGTCAACTCTATATGTATTGCTACTATTTGTCAGTCCTAGGTATTAAGTTTGAGCATCTAGAACCTTTCTGGGCAACATAAAATTGTCTATTTATGAAAGGCCTAAACATTGTCTAGAACAACTCTAGGTGGTAGTTTGTAGATTAGTTTTTTAGATTACTATAATGAAGGCTCCCATGTGGGTTAGCATATTGTACTTGTAAATTTTGTAATTTTGCATTTGTGGCTCAAACAAGATGTCCATATTTTGTTCTTACATTTGTTGTTGTTTCTTTGTTTCTATTATTGTTTATGGTATTAAGAGGAGCACCCTTCATCACAAACACCTTTCAAATATGCATCAAATGATCCTCCAACATCTCAATAAAGATCAAAATATAATCTAGGTAAAAAATGACAAACTTACCTAGAAACTCCTTGGGTACCTCATTTATGAGCTACATGAAAGTGCTCAATGCTTTGGTTAGCCTAAAAGGCACGACTAACCACTCATACAATCCTTCCCTTTTTTTGAAGGTAGTATTCCATTCATCTCCTTTTCTAATGCAAATCTAATGGTATCCACTCTTTAGATATACCTTTGTAAAATAAATAGCTAACTCAAACAGTCCATAATATCATCCATCCTTGGCAATAGAAATTTGTACTTGATTTTGATCTTGTTGATAGTATGAGAATCTATGCACATCCTCCATTATCCATTCTTATTAGGTGATAATTATTCTAGTACAACACATGGACTCAGAATCTCCCAAAATTGATCCCTTCTACAATAACTCAAGCACTTGTTTGTTCAATTCTTTACTCTCTCTTTTTTTTTTTTTCATTTTGTGTATTGTCTTGTTTGGAAAACAACCTCTTTGAATCAAATCCATCTAGTGATCGATCTTCCTTACTAGTGGTAATCCATCAAGCACATTATTTGATACAATATCTAGAAATTCTTCCAACAAAGTTGCAACTTTTGCAGGTACTTCTTCTTTACCATCATTTGGAATTATTGCAAAATACATATTCTCATGCCTCATACCCTCTAAGAACTTCTTTCCATCAACAAAATAGACTCTAGTCATACTATGTAAATTTTCATCTATATCGTTAAATGGATTTAGCTTATGTTTCATTACATCCTTTGTCAAAGTGTTAGTATTTTTATACTCATCATGTACAACATGCCTGTCAAACTACCATGACCTACCCAAAAACATATGGCATATGTCCATAGGAATGATATCACACAACACCTCATCCTGGTAGCTTCCAATATTGAACTTCATCAAGAATTGGTCACTAATCGTGACCTTGTGGTCATCTTGCACCTAGGCAATCTGATATGGATGCAGGTATTTTTGCCTCTTTAGCTTCAACTTGGTGACCATTTTTTCTAACACCATATTTTTAGTACTTCCACTATCAATAATCATATCACAATAGTTTTTTTTCTCATTTTCACCTTGTGTGAAACAAACTCCTCCTTTGATTAGGTTTATACTCTCCACTCAGTAAGACTCTCCTATTAATTAGGACTTCTCTTTTAACATCTTTTGAATGTGATGATCTGGCATCTTCATCAACATGCACAATTCTATCTTGGCTTTCGTTTCTTCTATTAGTCCTTCCTTGTCATTTAGAGAATTCAAATTCTCTATTCCCTTCTTCTCCACTATAAAAACATTTTCCATGAAAACCTCCTTTTCCAGATGCTTTCCCTCTATCTCTTCCTCTTTGATCTATATTGTTATGGTCATGGAAATGATTGGAATTATTTCCCCTTTGGTTCTAACCACTACTACTGGCTTCGTCCTTGTTCTTCTAATCATCATTTCTATTACATCCCAAATTTTGATCTTATTTAAAATATAGCCCTTGAGGTTTACATGAAGTCAATTGGTAGTTTAATTTGTTATAATCTTGTGAAATGGTAAGATGGTTATGTTGGAAATATTCAAGATATGATAGGTTACTGAGAGGGGAGGGGTGAATCAATAATTTCAAAACTTTAAACAATTTAGCACTTTAACCATATATACTATTCACCATTCATTCATCTAATCTAATGCATCTATGAGAGATCAAAAATTCATAGCACATGTACACACTGATTTGGTAACCTAGAAACCTTCCAAATAGAAAGTAAAATAGGGGTGGGGATGATACCCACAAAACTTTGTTATTGCAGTATGAAGTTGGAATGTTAAGGCTTACATTGACCACTTTTGGTGATCTGCCCTGTTAGGAGCACAAAGGACTACTAGGTCCACCTTGTTAGAGGATTTACAAACATACACTGAAGTATGCACTCTATTGGAAGATTTATACAAAGATTGTTAATTCTACCATGTTAAAGGACTTACAAAATTGATTAACTGTTTAGGATGAAATAGTGGATCTACTTACAACTTGATTTCTAATTAGATCTTTGAAGTACAGAAAACCTCTTGTGACTGATGAATCTTTACTGCTCCTTGTAGACCTTGCTGAATACTCTGCTCTTCTGCTGATTTGCTTTCCTTCTTCTCAAAGAATTACATGTCTATCTTGATACATCATATATAAATTTTAAATGATATAATAAATTACATATATACCATTCCAATAATTACAATTGTAAGGTCGGCCAAAACACAAGTGAACAAAATATTACTGAGTTGGCCAAACAGTAGAAAACTTGGGTTCTTCAAGCTGACTTGGTAACCTTTTGATACTCGATGTCCACTGCATTACTCAGCATTGTCATGCACTCAATAGAAGTGAAGGCTCGATCCATACTAATCACACAACATAGCTTGCAACTCGGTAACCATTGGAGACTCAGTAGATATTGTATCACTCGGTAAAAATTGAATCCTTCATTTACCTTGCTTTCACTTAGTAACACTATACTTTCATTACTTGGTAAACATTGGAATTCCATCACTTGGTAAACACTATGAAGCTTGGTGAAAATTGTATGCTCAGTAGATACTACTAGGCTGCACACCCGCTTGGTAGCTTCATGAATGCTCAGTATGAACTACTTAAGTGATGAACCTACAAGGTAACCACTGAATGCTCGGTATACACTGTAGATTGAGTGATGAACTTGGTAATCATTCAGAATCAAGTAAGTGTTGTCACTAATGACAAATACAATATAATTACAACAATCTCCCCCTTTGGCATTAGTGACAAAACACTTAGAAGCCAAAACATATGTACATAACCTGACTCAATGAATTTTGGTTTTTCAAAATTAATCTTTGTAGAACTATTGCATATACATTTCTTTGTACCTTCTTGACGACTTATAATGTATATACAAACATACTTATGTACACATGCTAACTCTAATGAGTCCTAACTTCCCCTTTTACTTATAGTGATAACTCTTCTCATTTATTATTCTGAATCTCTCCCCCTTTTTGACAATAATGGCAAAGGAATACATATATAAAATTTATATGACTACACTAAAGTGAGATAGAAATTCTTGATGTACCTTAAGGATGGTGGCAAAAGTATTACCCCAAATCTACTGCAAAATTTGATAGGTGGAGAGAGCAATTTGAATTTTTGCTGATAATTGGATCATGTGATCAGCAACTGAGATGATTTGATCTTGGACCAATTTTTTGCATTGTGTCCATGATAGGAAGGATCATGTTCTGGATGTCTATGAGTGTAGACCAGATCCTTGCCTCCTCTCTCAATAGTTCTACCTGTACATCTGCCAAATATCTAATTTTGGTGTGATGGGAGGTTGTGGAGGAGGAGTCCACCTTTAACTTGGATGCACTTGATTGCATATCAATGTCAATCTTATTTAGCTTATCCTTTATTTCTTTAGTAAAACTGGAAACATCACAAAGTTTGGCAAAAAGTGATGCTGCATTATTAAAAGAATTTTCAAAATAACCCAAAAATGTTGGCAATTCAACTTGCTTGATTGCTATCTTTTGAGCAATATGCTCTAACATCTTATTATCAAATTTCCTTTCATCTTTTTCAATTAGTTTCTCTTGTCCAGAAGAATCTTCATTAAATTTCTATATTGCCTCTTCTAATTGAATCAAAATGTGTTGAGTAGAATCTACTTCAATACCTATAGCATCTGTAATTATATCCTTGGCATTCTCAATTATTATGTATTCCTTATCCCTTTCTAATCTTAACTATTTCTATGTAGCTTTCATCTCTATGAGTTGACTGGCTAACCTCATCTCTTCAATGGTAGCATTTTCATAGTCAATCTTTGGAATCACTATTTCTATGTCTAAGTCAATGTCTTCTCCATTTTCCTTTCCAGTGATCAGAAGTTTTAATGGATGCTTTTGTTTGACTTCTGTGATTACTAATTTGACCTTAGGAATAGACACAATAGTGGAGATAGAAGGGCTAGTAGTGAAAATTGGAATAGGACTTGAGGATTGAATGCCAATAGAAGTGCTAACCAGATCAAAAACTAAAGCACTTCCCAAAAATTGTATCATGCTTGGTAGAGTACCCATAGCAATATCTAAGCTGATTGGAGTTGTTGAGGATACAGATATTGCTGGCAAAAACAAAACTATAGAACTTACTAGAATTGATGAAAACAAAATTGTAGAGCTTATTGGTACACTCATTGTTGATGAAGGAGCTAAGGAGGCTAACTTAGTGGTTGAAGAGGTGACGGGCATCTCAGTAGATGAAGTGCTTGGAACATCTGTTTTAGATACCTAGAGCTAGGAGGTGGCTAGTGAGAATTGAGCAATTGATGTGACTGTTCTGCTCACAATCTCACTTGTAGAAGCTATCTCAAAAGTAGATGTGATAGTCTTTGGTGGAGAGTGAGGAAGGGATGTAATAACTTTTGCTACAATTTTTACTAGATCTTCTTCATCTTTTTCTTCGTCAAGTGCTTCTTCCCCCTTTTCTTCTTCCTCTTTTTCTTCCATTAGTGCATGTAGCTCTCTTAGAGTAATTGTGATGGATGGATTTCTATCAAAATCATCGTTGTTACTGCTATCATCATCCTTGATTTCAATAGGATCATCACTGGGCTTTTGCAGATGATAGATGTTCTTCCACATGTTTGTTGCATCTCTTCCAACATGTTCAATGTCCTTAATTAAAATAAACATGTGTGAAATCTAATCATCATTTTACCTTCATTTTTCTTCATTTCTACCTTTATTTCTACTTTAGTAAGACTTGGTAGAAGATTCTTCAGGAATTGCTCATATATGTCCTTGGTTGTTTGGGTGGCTGACTCCCATCTTGGTTGTAGTCTCTCCAATAGCTCTTTGGAGATTTGAGGGGCAAGCTAGTCTGGGGAGTATTTCCATTTTCCCATCTTATTGAGTACCAGTTCCTCAATCTTCATTTTCTCCACATCAGTCCTTGTTTCAAATTTCAATGCTTTCAAATTTGTGATGCCAGCTCCCTTTTCCAATTGTTTTAGCATTTCCTCAAATGTGAGTGGAGGCCTGACAAGTACAGTTTCCTGCTTGCCTTGTATGGTTCTTCTAGAGAATACTATAGTAGGCTTCTTCTTAGGTTTGGTGATAATCACCTTCCCTTTCTTCTTTGGTGGTTCCTCTTCTTTTTCAGATTCAAGTTCTTCACCTTCTTCTTCTTCTTCTTCTTCATCATCACCTTTTCCTTTAGTAAGCATAAGAGGGACAATTGTAGTTTTCAACTTTTCTATCTTTCTCTTGCCTTTGCTTATAGCCTGGGGTAGCTTGATTTCAAGCTCAATTCTAGTCTTGTCTTCATCATAAGTGCCAAAGGTAGGAAGCATAGGATCTACAGGTTCATTTACTAGTGCTTCAATAATGTCCCTGGCTTCATCAATATTAACCTCATAAGGAAGAGGTTTCACCCATGCAACTCGGGGTCTGACTACCTGAATGTATACCTTATCACAGTCCAGCATGAAGAATACATCATCTTTGTAATCTTCAAGTAGTTTGGGTGGAATTTGGAACCTGTTGTTCATTCTTTCCTTGAAATCTTCAAAATAATTATCCATAAATTTTTCAAAGTTTTCAACCATGTTAGCAATAAACTCATTAATCTGATATAAAATTGGAATATCTTTTCTCCATACAACTGAGCCCTTTGATGGAAATAATTTTTGAATATAGAAAATAAAAAAATTAACAAGGAACCAAATTTTCAAGGATTATTCTTTGAAGTCCTTATGCTATCCATGTTCTTGTTCAATTGTTTCAACAATGATTTTGACAAGTCAAATTCAAGATCTTTCTTCACAATTTTGAATGCAAAATCAACAGCCTCACAATCCACACTATTCAAATGACTGGAGCTATAAATTTTGTGGGCAATGACATGAATTCCAAACATTAATTCAACATTAGATACAATGCTGACCTTCAAACCTCTTCCATCCCATTCAGCTAGGGTTTGCTTTTGTAACTCCTCCCGAACTAGAGTTTTGGTAGTTTTTGCTTTACGTAGCATGGGGAGACCAGTAATCTTATGAATCATCTTCTTTGTGATTAAAATTGGCTGTTGTAACCATAGTTTCCCATTGTGAACATTACTGAGTATGTACTTGATCCACTTAATTTGGAAACTTCTTAGCATATGCGAGATATGGGTTAACCCTTTGGTCTCTAGATGCCTATGTTTTCAAAGAGCCATCAACACTCATTTCTCCTAGGGCATTGTCCATGTCTAGGTTTCCAATCTCTTGAATAGAACATTTGAAATGTGTATGAATTTCATTTATGAGAAGTACCTTTGGTGGAGTTTGCAATTGAGCTCCATTGGGGTTGAGTGATTTTGCAATTGCTGGAACTAGCTTGAAATTTGGCACCTTCCACTCCACACCTTTAACTAGCATTTCTAAACCTCTTTTTGCCTTGGTGTTTTTGCTACTCCCAAATGCCATCGCTACTTGGTAGGTGTAAGAAAATTTTGAACAAATTCTCTGCTAGAAAATTGCTAGAAATCGCTTGGAATTTGCCTTGGAATTGCTGGAAAATTTTTGCTCTGTAATTGCAGTGAAGAATGAAATCAAATTCTTCCTTTTTGACAAAAAAATTTCCATAAATGCTTGGTATGAAGGTAATTGAGATGACATAGTGCTTGATAGGCTATCACTCACTTGCTCGGTAGAAGCTTACAACTCAGTGATTAAATAAAACTTTTATTGCTCCCAATCTAGCTCGGTTGAGTCTATGACTAACCTTGCTCGGTATGACCTGATTTCTTGTGACCCTTTGTATTTGAAATACTGATTGGATCTTTTTCTTTCTTTCATTTTGGAACTACTTGAGATATCACTTGAAGATGTAGTTCCATATCCTCCTTTATGAATCTAATTGGAAATGGTGGAGTCACCCACTTCTTGAGTGACATTGTCATCATTTGAATTGTTCTTCTTGGTAGATTTAGGAATCCACTATTGCCTCATCTGCTTCCGAATATTTTCAGCTTTAGCTTTCTATTCATCTTCAACTCTTCCTATGTTCATGTAGTTTTTAGCTATATAACCAAGTTTTGTACATGTATAGCACCTTACAGTAGTGCCCTTCTTCCTTAGGTGATCTCTTGCATAGTTTATACCAATATGTCCATATTCTCCACAATAATGATATTTGCACCATGTATTGTAGTCCCATCCAAATATTGCTTTAACAAGTTGTTTAGCTAGATTGAATGATTTGGATGTGCATTGGAATGCCTTGTGACCATGCTTCTTGAATTTGTGACAATTTCTTTCAAATTTTGGTTTCTCCTTGCATTCATTAGCTTTATGACCATGCTGATTGCAATTGTAGCATTTTCCATTGAATTTACCTTTTCCATTGCTCCAACACTTTTTTGATGTCTAACCTAACTTACCATAGTGATTACAAGTAGGTCTTTGATTCCTTTGGGCACCTTGTTTGGAGGTTTCACCTTCTTCCTTATAACCAAGTCCAACTTTACCTTTTTGTCTATGAAGATTATGCTCACTTTGTTGATTTAATTGAGTCATGTCTGCTTGAGATTTCATTTTCCTTTCATTGACTTTCTTTTTAGTGATTAAGTCATTTTTCAAACTTTCATTGATTTGTCTTTCAGATCTTAAGACACTTTGTAAGCTTTCATTTATTTGTCTTTCAATGATTAAATCATTCCTCAGGCTTCCATTTTTAGATCTCAGATTCATAATTCCTTCATTTGCATTAGATAGTTGATCCACAAGATCTTCATGCTAATTGAATTGATTATTTCTTGTCTCTAAGTCTTCTGTTGCCTTGTTTCTCTGTTCCAAAACTTCACATAGCCTAATTGATTAGATTTCTTGTTCTCTTTTAAGCTTTCTTACTTCTTCCTACAGAGAGCCATTTTTTGCTAGGAGTTCCTTGATTGTCTGATTAGCTTCATCTGAACTACTTGATGGTAAAAGGTCTTCAATCTTTTCTTCAACATACTGATGGTCATTCATTTGTCTTGCAAGTTCCTTCCTTCTCTTTAGGGATTGAGAAAGATGCTCCTTTGCTTCTTTGAGCTGAGCAATGGCCATTTCAAGATCTAGCTTTTCATTTTTAATAGCTTTATCAAGTCTGAATATCTCCATTGTCCTTGATATTTGCTCAAGCTATCAAACTTTATCCTGAGAACCACAAAAGCTCTGATACCAATTGTTGGAAATATTCAAGATATGATAGGTTACTGAGAGGGGAGGGGTGAATCAGTAACTTCAAAAATTTAAACAATTTAGCACTTTAACTATATATATTATTCACCATTCATTCATCTAATCTACTGCATATATGAGAGATCAAACATTCATAGCACAAGTACACAATGATTTGGTAACCCGAAAACCTTTCAAATAGAAAGTAAAATTGGGGTGTTGATGATACCCACAAAACTTTGTTACTGCAGTATGAAGTTGGCCTATTAAGGCTTACATTGACCACTTATGGTGATCTGCCCTGTTAGGAGCACAAAGGACTACTAGGTCCACCTTGTTAGAGGATTTACAAACATACACTGGAGTATGCACTTTGTTAGGAGATTTATACAAAGATTGTTAAGTCTACCCTATTAAAGGATTTACAAAACCGATTCACCTGTTAGGATGAAATAGTGGATTTACTTACAACTTGATTGCTAATTATATCCTTGAAGTATAGAATACCTTTTGTGACTAATGAATATTTACTGCTCCTTGTAGACCTTGCTGAATACTCCGCTCTTCAGTTGATTCACTTTCCTTCTTCTCAAAGAATTACATGTCTATCTTGATATATCATATATACATTATAAATGATATAATCTATTACATATATACCATTCCAATAATTATAATTGCAAGGTTGTCCAAAACACAAGTGAACAAAATATTACTGAGTTGGCCAAACAGTAGAAAACTTAGGTTCTTCAAGTTGACTTGGTAACCTTTTGATACTTTACATCCACTGCATTACTTGACATCATCATGCACTCAATAGAAGTGAAGGCTTGGTCCATACTAATCACACAACATATCTTGGAACTTGATAACCATTGGAGACTCGATAGATATAGTATCACTTGGTAAAAAATGAATCATTCATTTACCTTGCTTTCACTCAATAAACACTACACTTTCATTACTCAGTAAACATTGGACTTCCATCACTCGGTAAACACTATGAAGCTCGGTGAACACTGTATGCTCAGTAGATACTACTGGGTTGCACACCCACTTGGTAGCTTCATGAATGGTCAGTATGAACTGCTAAGTGATGAACCTACAAGGTAACCACTGAATGCTCGATATACACTGTAGACTGAGTGATGAACTCGGTAATCATTCAGAATCGAGTAAGTGTTGTCACTAATGACAAATACAATATAATGCCAATAGCTTAGTCATTATAATTTCAAATGAAAATAACAAGCAAGTTGATCATTTATCATAAATTCATAGAATTGAGAAGATGGTTAACCATTATGATTAATTATGATTAAATAATTTATTATGAATTAACAGTGGAGAATTACCTTGTAGGAAACATGTCGAAGAGGTGGAATTAACCTACAAGAATCAATAATGAAATCAGATATGAATAACTAGGTAATGAAAAACTTAATATCTCATGCATTATCCTATTAATTGTATCCTCCTATTGTCAAGTTGAATGTTGAATGTTATGTTTAGATACCAGGATGCTCAGTAGATGACAGATGTTCCAAGTCCAATTTAAGGTAGGGAGGGCCTTTCTCATTGGAGATTGTGTGGAGAAATAAACTTTGGTCTGGGTTGGGTGGTTAAGCCCCTAACAATGTTTCGCCCCTCCACAAGTTATTGGACGTACAATAGACAAAGATAAGCTATACATTCAATTGTTTATCAAAAACAAGTATTATCACTTTTATGATGTATATGCAAGAAGGTAAGATTAATTTTTTTCATCATTACAATTATTTTACACCTAGATATATTTATAATTTACAATTTAGTTTTTATTCTTTTCAAATTGATATATTATTTTGTAAATATTATATATATATATATATATATATATATATATATATATATATATATATATATATATATACAAAACTTTAAGTGTTAAAAAATTAAATTATATTTTAAGCTATTTTAATCCTAATTTATTTGATGTTTGAAATTTTGAAAAATAGAAATGTGTGTGTGTGTGTGTGTGTGTAAAAATTAAATAATACATTTAATATTTAAATGCATGATGAAGTCTTTGACATGTAATTTATAAATTGTGCATATGAGAACCTAATTTTAGTAATATAAAACAATCTTTATTTGTTCCCTACATAATTGACTATGATTGTGGCAAAATCAATACTTAAAATTAAAAGAAATTTTAATATAATTATAATTATTTATTATTCTAAAAAAAGCAATAATAGAATAAATGTTTGTGGGCGGTGCCAGAGTGGGACTTACCACCCCACATTTATAACTCATGCAACGCTAACACCCATAATACAAAGTGAATAGCAAATTTAATTTTTTTTAATCTTTATAAAAAAAATAGCATATTAAACAAAATCCTTGAAGAAGTGAGCAGTTTTCAAGATAATGTCCTTGCTTTTATCAAAAGTAGCCTACCTAACATAAGTGGTGATTTAGGTAAGTAGTTTTTTTATATTAATTTAAAGTTTATCTCAAGTTAAATTTTTAGTATATCTTATTATTATTATTTTATTTATTATCTTTAAATTATTTATTTAAGGATATTTATTATATATATATATATATATATATATATATATATATATATATATAAAATAATGTATAATACATTTTATTTTGTAGTGAATTATATATTATTAATTTAATAAATGTAATATTATATAAAACTTTAATATTAGATTTTGATGAATTAAATCTGTATATATTTTAAATTTAAATTCTATCTATCTATCTATCTATCTATATATAATAGTTGAGGAATAATTGCAATTGAAATCTTTTGCATAACACATTTTTTTGTTTTTAATGTTGCGTACACTTTATTTTTTTAGCAAACTAAATTGTGTCTTCAAATTTACAAAGTACTTATTGTACTTGTTATAAGGTAGTACTATTGCATTCACTTTAACAGATTAGAGGATTAGTTTATAATGTATCAACCAATCACATTGAATTATTTTTTGATTAATCAAATTTTTATAATGTTAATATATTAATTTATTAATATAATTTCTTATTAAATCTATTTTTCTACATGATGATTGGCTCATTTCACTTGGTCTTATAGGACCCTTTTTTTGGATGCCTCCTCCATATTGATTTATTTATGGATACATTTTTGGTAGTTATTATGTTTTATTAGTATTTAATATTTTTATATTGTAAATGAAGTTATTTACATATTTAGTTATAACTACTTTTATTTATTACTATTGAAATTTAATTTTTTATATGATATTTTGTAATATATTTTGCAATAATATTTAATTATATGATATGTAATGATTAAATTAATATTATACATCTATTTTTTAATATTTTAAGTTTATTATATTAATTAATTATTATAAAAAATAATAACTATTTCTATTATAATGATTTTACAACAAGTGCATCCCACTATGTGGTCTATGTTTACTTTTGTTCATACATTATTCATCTCCACCAAATGTCCTCCTTAGTGCATCCATGTGTTATCACCACCTTCATGTCTAGGCTTAACAAAATATAAAATAACATAAAGAGTCATCTTCTTTGTCTCATGTAAGCTTTAACTTTCCCTTACAAAATAATCTTTTATTTATCTTCTTATTAGCAAGATTCTAGATAAGAGGAATATATACCATTTATGAGATATGCATGATTTATAAAATTATAGTTTTGATATTAGTATGATTAGTTGTAATATTAAAACTCAAAATAAATGATATTTGAATAAGGAATTAAATTTATATTATTAGATAAGTAAATAAAAATGGATTTGGAGTTTGACTATTTTTAGACTATTTATATACTTTATTACCATTTTTCAAGGGATACTTAATATGATTAAAATAATACAATTATCTAGATTAATCATGTGAATTTATTTAATTTCACTCTTTATATATGTATGATATGATGCTAAATATACTTGATCATGTCTCTTGGTAAATAGAATTGAGTGATTTAATTGTTTTAAATTATTTATTGGGCATAGGAAGCCATGTACTTTATTTTTCCAACATAACTATATAGTTTTGTTGTAAAAATAATTTAAAATGTAAATGAGTTTAATATGAATATAATTTGATCCTTATTTATGTATTTTATAATTTTCTTGAGTTGGAGCCTTGTGTTATATGTAAGATTATATAGATGATAAAGATGTTTATAAATTGTATTGTTAGTTCATAGTACATTGGACCCTCCCATCGATGATTATTCTTGTAAGGTGTGTGTTATGTTGTCTTAATGTCAGATGATATTATGAATTGTAAAGGTTGAGTTCATCTTCATAATATTGCATAGATGTTTAGTTTAGAGAGTATTTTACCTAACTATAGGGTGATATGTCTAAATGTGTAGATCTTAGAGATTAATGTATAGTTAAGATTTTTGGGTTGGTGCCTTATATGTTATTCTTATGAAATAAGGATGGAGGGGTGTGTGTTATAACCACAACTTACACTGCACTGCATTGTCAATATTTCATGCGTATTAGTTTATATCTATAGATGAGTTGTATCAGGAAAATATATGTTATTGTAAGATTGTTAAAGGCACTCATCCTATAGCTAACCTTGCATTGAGAGATTGCTATGGTATTACTTGTTAAACTAAACCTTAGCCTTGGAGGATGTCAAGGAAGATATTTGTACTATTGGTATGTGGACTGAACAATTGTGTATCATTTTTATATATTTATTATCTTTAAGTTATTTATTTAAGGATATATGTTATTTTATATACATATTAAATAATGTATAATACATTTTTTTTAGTGAATTATATATTACTAATTTAATATATGTAATATTATATAAAACTTTAATATTAGATTTTGATGAATTAAGTTCATATATATATTTAATTTAAATTTTATCTTAAATAATGCATAAAAGCTCTATATATATATATATATATATATATATATATATATATATATATATATATATATATATATATATATATATATATATATATATATATATATATATATATATATATATATATATATATATATATATATATATATATATATATATATATATATATATATATATATATATATATATATATATATATATAATTTAATAAATACAATAGTTGAGGAATAATTACAAATGAATTTTTTTGCATAACACAATTTTTCTATTTTCAATGTTAAGTACACTCTATTTATTTTAGCAAGCTGAAATGTGTCTTCAAATTTATAGAGTACTTATTGTACTTGTCATAGGGTAGTACTATTGCATTCACTTTAATAGATTAGAGGATTAGTTTATAATGTATCAACCAATCACTTTGAATTATTTTTTGATTAATCATTTGTTTATAAAGTTTACATATTAATTTATTATTATAATTTCTTATTAAAACTATTTTTGTATATGATGATTAGCTCATTTCATTTGGTCTTATAGGACCCTTTTTTTGGATGCCTCCTCCATATTGATTTATTTTCAGTAGTTATTATGTTTTATTAGTATTTAATGTTTTTTATATTGTTGATCAAGTTATTTTTATAGTTAGTTATAACTACTTTTATCTATAACTATTAAAATTTAATTTTTTATGTGATATTTTGTAATATATTTTACAATACTGAAGTTATATGATACGGGTTGTTGGTTTGATTTTTCACATGATGAAATTTCCCTTGCTTAGGTGCAAAAATCAGATTGAGTCCATCATTTATGAATGGAGTTTCTAGTTTAGTCTTCCAAATTTTTATTTTCTTTTTGAAATTTTTTAAAACCTTTCAAAAGTTAGGCGCAAAATCTTTTGAACTTTTGTGAATATTCTGTCTTCTTTTTAAAAAAAATATATTCCCGCACCTCCAAGCTATTATCTCTCCCTATTTGATCTTGATGAGATCTATGACATTCGTTACTTTGCCATGGAGAATTGCACACTACTTATGTATAGTGAGGTAGCAAATGCTGTGAAACTATAGAATAGTGTCATAAAATGGAGATATAGTGTATGGGAAGTATGTTGCATCCAAAGTTCTTAGGCACATGCCTTTTGTCAGTATTGTTAGAACAAGTAGGAATCCAGTAGAAGTTGGGTAGAAGAAATCAAATTTCACAATGACCATAAAATTTTCCAAGTGGCATGATGAGTAATAACTATTATTGCTCGAACTATTTAATAAGGATGCTAGTGATTTGACTTGCCATTATGTGTTTGGCACTGAATTTTGTTGAGATGTCGAAGCTCGCTACTTTGCTATTGGGAAATTTAGGCATCTCACCGTTAGCAACATAGCAAGTTGTTGAGAAATGAGACATGGTGGAACCTCAAGCAATGTAGAAGGGTGATTAGGATTAAAGTATGGTTTTGTTATGCTAGCAGTGCAAGATTTCTCACATCATCAATATCCTGGACCCACACCCCATTTATAAAACACATGAGGTATTCTAATCGTCAGATCAGGATGGGATCTATGGCTATCACTATCTCTCTATGGAAAGACACGATTTTTACTCTATACAACATAGTCAATATGGGACCCACCACATACTAAGAAGTACATGCAGTTTCCATGCCATTAGATCAAGTTCAAAGCCACGATTGTTGCTACCTCGCTATGAAGAATTGCATGAAGTTTATGTATAGCGAAGTAGCGAGTGATGGGCCCACCTATTTTTTCTTAAGTGTTGTATTAAAATGTCTTCCACACAATCAACACAAGATCAATGGTTGTCGCTACTTTTCTATAGCAAGGTGCTCAAGAGTTATGTATAGCAAGGTAGTGACTTGATGACACATGTCCCTAGTCTTTAGTGGGTCCAGGCTGAAACACCAGCAATAAAGGTAAGGTATAGGTGGATGTTCTTCATTGATTTGATTGCTAGAGTGTTAAAGGAAAGATGAGTCAACTTCATTTTTATCCCTAAATCATAAGATTTTTCATAGATCAATGGTGCAAATTCAAAAGGAAAGATGATGCCACACTATTTTTTTCCACTCTGTGCATTTATGAATCTTGAAGGCTTCGCATGCAAAGGAAAGTAGAGTATAATATAGAATATTTTCTCAAGTTCGTCCTACATGAACAAAGATTGCAAAGTTTTTCTAAGTAGAAGCCATTACTGAGAAAGTTGTGAGCTGAACAAGAATGGGAAGCAAATTCCCAATGGTTGTGAGGACATTGTAGAGTTATAGAGAGAAATAAGCAAAGAGTTAGGTAAGTACTTACACTATAATCTCTATAGTATCTTAATTTTGCAAATTATAATTCAAAATGCCTCCAAAGTAGGGATTCTTTGGTTAGGTGAATTACTTGGATAGGAATGTCCATGATGATTTACTTGAGCTGCTTCCCAGTTCCACCACTAAAACTATGCAAGTCAAAAAGCTTACAACATTAAACCCTAGGTTGAGGATAGCAGATAGATTATACGACATGAGTAATTGGGTCAGGGATGCTAGTACCACTCAAACTGATCTAGAATTGTTTAGAAAATGGTTTTTAGAGAGGAACCTTTTTGCCCCACACACCAATATCTGGAACTTTGATCTAGGGAAACTGGTGGTTCCTAGTGTGTTCATGGACTATGATCTTCTTGAAGCTGTGTCCAAAAAATATGACCAAGCCATTAGGGTTGTAAGAAGAACTAATGGCCAGGTCTTAATTATAGTCAGCCCAGATGAGATAAGGGAAGTTTTTGGCCTAGGGCCTATCATTGATTACCATGTACCCATTAATTTGGAAGGATTAGAAAAGGAGTACATGTCCAAAAAGGACATCATTAAACAAGGTGCATTGAAGGCACATATAGGTAAAATTGGAACTCTGCCAGTGATAATAGCAGCCTCCAGGGAACCCTTCAAAAGGGCATATTTCAATTCCAGGGCTATAGAGATCTATAAGACCTTGTGCAGAGTTTTTGGGAGAGATGAAGAAGATTTCATGCCTGTGGATTTTATGTATATGGTTGTTCAAATCTCATCTTTTGGTGTGGACATCATTTTTTATTTTGCTTCTTATTTGGCTGAGGAAATTCACAATGGGTTAATTGGGATTGCCAAGAGAAAGATAGAAAAAACCTTTGGTCATTACTCATTATTGATGCATATGTTTTTGTTCAAGGGAGCTTCATATTTTGGTAAAGAAATGAAATTAAACAGAGAAGAGAATAGGCAAGCACTACCAATCCAATTGTGGAGTGCCAATATGATGTGGGATGCAGAGAATGTTGGTTTTGTCATGTTTGACAGGTATTTTGCTTCCAAGTTGAGATGCCTCTTACTAACTGACAATCCCAAAATCCCCAAAGCAATGATGGGTCTCATAAGGCCTATGGATAGCCCCTATAATTTGAAAGTTTCACATAATTGGGGAGATTTATTCCTTACTCTATTTCTACTATTTTCAAAATTTATGGTTTTAGGGGGAACCCTCATGTATTAGCCTACCAGGTGCCTTTGAAGGTAGGAGTAGTTGAGTTTTTGTGGCAATTGGGAGGAGTAGAGGAAACAATTTTGCTAAAAAGATCAACAGGGACAATTTTCCCCAATTGCACAATAGCCCATCATTTTGTAATCACAAAAGGGGGTTGGAACTCTTTGCATAAAATTTTGGATCCCTAAAAGATGGCTTTTTCTCGCTTGTATTTTTGTGATTCAAAGGGATTTTTCAACATGGCCTTGAGGTGTAGAATTAAGGTTGGACAAATTGAACATGAATTTTACTTTCCAAAAGATATAATAAGGAATGAGTACTCCTTACAAGAGTAGGAGACAAGGAAGGAAAAGTGGAGAGTCTTTTCTAAAATTTTGGATTTCATTCATTATTTTGATCCAGATTATAGTCCTTTGGATGATGTAGTCACAAATGTAGATAAGATAAGGAAACTTATGAGTACTTTTCCTAAAATAATAGAGGCAATGAATGAGAAGAAACAATTCTTTATTAAATTTTACCTGGATAAGGCTAGGGAAGAATTGAGAAGGTTGGGTTTACTCCCAATATAGAGGTAGGTCAGTCAACTATCCAAAAATGGCTAGGGTACACTCTTATTTAGAATAAAGGGGTCACTGTAGATAAAGGAAAACAAATAATGGTTTCCACTAGTGTTGTTGTGGAGGAGAGGCCTTCTGAGCCCTCTCTAAAGAGGAGAAGGATAATAAGGGAAGAGGATCCTCATGTTGATGAATACTCACCTTCACAAACCCCCTTAAGAAAAAGGGGGAGTTTTGGTTACACAAGTAGAAATAAATGAAGGAGAACCTCAGGAGCCCCTAGTGCCAAGTTTTGAGTTAACAATTTCATATTACAGAGGAAGGGAATTGGACCCTATTTTGAAACAAGCTAGTCAACATTTTTTGTCTGATGATAGTTTTGTCAAATCTAGGGCCTACCATCAATTTGCATGGAGGGAAAATATGAGCAATTTTGAGGAAAGATGCATGAAATTGATAGTAGAGCATCTAGAAATGGATGAATCCTCCATACAGAACCAAATAAAGGAACAAATGATGCAAGAGTTCCAAAACATAACCCTTGAAGAGGGGAGGCAAATGATAAAGGCTTCTAATATATTATTGTTGCCTAATTGGGATATTGCAGATGCTTTGATTTTTAATTCTGTTTCTAATAAACTGAATTTGCAAGATTAGAATAAAAGAACTTCCAAGGTACTGCATTTGTTGAGGATCAAGTTGCATTGGTTAGCTAGTCATTAAGAAGAGGGTCTAGAGCCACACTATCACAACCAGATGACTTTGGATTGATGGGAAACATAATTGTAAGGAGAGTTGCTAATACCTCTCATGTATAGGCAGCACATTAGAATGTGGAATCATCCCAATTTTTTTTGGCCACTACTAAGAGGGAAGAACAGGCCATGTTTGAATTATAGAGCAAATATGAAACACTTCTAGAGGCCTACAATAAGGAGGTTAAAAAGAGGATTGAGCTTGAAAACAAGCTAATGGGGAGGTCAACAATCCCAAGAATAACATACCTTTTCCCCCCAGTTGAACCCTTCAAATCCACTCCCCTCATAGAAATACTAGATACACCCCAAAGGCCACAGTATTACACTGCTGAAGATTTTGAAGAAGAAAAGAGTAAATTGTGGGCCTTACATGTAGAGTTGGAGGAAAAATATGAAGATAAATTAAGAAAAACTCTCACATATTTGGGGGACAAAATTTAATGGTCACTAGTCTATGAGCAGTTGGCTAGGGTGATCAGTATCTGGGAGGAGTTGAAAGCCAATGATGAGGTTTTGAAGCCAATTGTGAATAAGTGGGTGAGAAGGAAGAAAGAAATGACATTTTTGTGTTACTCTATCATAAAAACTTCTTATGACCAAATTGAGAAGACCATTGATATTGTTTCTAATCTTTTTTATTTTGACAATAGGAGGATTCATTTACAAAGAATAATAGTAGGCTACTTGAACAAGTACAAGAGCCAAAAATTTAGTTTGTTCCCTCGTACCCTAGATAGGAAAACTAATTTGAAAAAAGAAGATGAATGGGAAAAAGAACTTGATATATTTTGTTTAAGGATGAATAAAATTATAAATGAAATAGGGCATGCATTGTGGGCTACCACAACTGAAGAAATAGTGAAAGCCCACATTATTTAATTCTTTAAAACAAGAATTTGTTGATATTAATAGGGAGGCACAATATGTTATCAAAAGGCAACAAGATATTCTGTAGTTTGATTGGCTAGATGTCACATTGTTTGACAAATTGATGGCTGATATAGCCCCTAATGCATAGTTTGAGGAAGTTGAAAATGATAGTGATGAGGTACGGGATGATGAGGTTCAAATCATTGACACCATCACACAAGGCCAATAGGAAGAAAAGGACAAGAATGACCAGTTAACTCTAGTTATAGCTACAGAAGCCCAGGATGTGGATGTGACACAGAAACAATCAAGGATAAAAGTAATATTGTCCATCCAAGGTAAAAATAGTGAAAATACAAAGGTAAAAGTTGATATAGAAACACCACAGGACTCATCATTGGCCAACCTGATGGTAACATATTCAAAGGAGTCAAAATAATGGTCACAAATCAAAAGGCCAGTAACTAGTTTTGATGTAATAGAAATGGGCCTACCTAAAGTACATTTTGTTGAATTAACTTTTTGTTGTATTGAGTTTTGTTTTTTCTGGACACTTCTCAAGTTTTCCATGCCTGAAGCTTGTTTCATCTCACACATTTAAGTGAGATCCCAGGGCTGGAATAGGGGTCAAATTTCTAATGCTTTTAGTCATACTTAGTTTTTTTTTAGTCCAAGTAATTTGAACAAGCTTTATGATGCATTTTATCTGTAAGTTTATGGGAATACATTAATATAGAATGATCTCTGTGTTTCTTCCTATGGTCATTTTGAGTTTACTACAAAATGTATACAATTTTCAAAGAAAATGAATACAAATTATGAATTGTCCCCATATCAGTTCTTTCTAAATTTTGTCTCCTTTTGGTTACTTAGTTATCTTGATGTTGTATGAGTAAAAACTTGTGCAATTGAATGCAATCCTTTAGGTTGTATATCTTTTCATCACTGCTATTAGTTCAATGAATTGAGTAAATTCTTTGATGAATTTGATAAGATTGTTGTAGTAATTAGAAGGATCTTTTGAATGATGGATTCTAGTAAGAACTGCTGATAATATGTGTTTTAATGCAGCAAATTAGATCTATAGATTTATAGTAGACTTTGAACCCTATTGGATTAGGCACTGGTCAAATTGGTTCAGCTGGAAGAGAAATAGATCATAAATGGGTATCAAATGAAAAATTTAAAATCAATTTTACTTTTATTTCCTGAAGATCTTCAAAGTTGGTCAATATTTGTTTGCATGAAATATTATAGCCTTAGTTAGCCACTATTGCAAAGAATACTTGCAGATCTACAAAAGACTTTATGACCAAATCTATTATATAGGATGTATTCTATTTAAAATGTCACAATTAACTATGTCTTTATGGATTGGGAATGAGAATTAGAATGAAACTAAGATAATGTCCATACAACAACAGTCAGATTGAGTCATCCCTTAGGTATACCCACCTTGGTCTTACAGAGCCTAAAGAGAAGGAAACCATTCTTCATTTTGTTAATGTTGGATCCAAATGGTTTGCATATGTAAATGAAAATAGGAATTACCTAATCCTTAGGTTGCATAAGTATTATCCTATTGGTATTGAGGCTCTCTATTGCTCAGTAGTTTTGAGGCTCCAACAAAATGGTGACTCTACTAGGGAGTTGTCCAACACAATCATATGTATGCAAGTGCTACAATTTCTTTGGTTCTGCTCTGTACATGTGTGTTAGACTATGTTAGTTTTTCCCGTGGTTATAAGGGGATGTTTTAGTGACAAACCTTGAGAATTTAAAAAGAAAGAAAAAAAAACCAAAATACCACGGAGATACATTGACGTATCCAACCTCTCTAGGTGTCTTATCTAACAAGCAAGAGTTGCAGTCTTATAATCTCAATAATTGGTCCATCTATGTTAGATATTTCCATTTCCATTTGTGTTTTTTTTTCCTCAAAGTCAAAAATAATTGTATTTTTGTATTTTCCCAAGAAAAGGGTGGCAACTCATTCAAGGTTTTGAAACTAGTGCTTATTTAGTGAAATGGCTGACAAAAGAAAAAACACAAGAGCTTACACAATAGCCCATCCTGATGAACCAATGTATACTAATTTACCAAAAGGTGGTAGGAAGAACCTAAATAAGAAAAGGACAGATCCAAATCCCACCTAGAAACTCAGAGGTAGTGTATCTATCAATTCCTAGTATCAATTAGTGATAGAGAGAGAGTCATCTTCACTCAACTCTGAATTAGAAACCACAAGACTCTTAGGAGGGATATTCACTACCCTAGTACTAGATGAAAGAGCATATCAAGATAAGGATATGTCACCAGTAGGGAATATATCCCCTAGACCTGATCTCATAGCTAAAATGCATCAAATATTAGGACTCAGGAATTCTTTTGGAGATACCTCTAATCCTAAAACATTCCCATACATAGAACCAAATCTTGTAGACCTGGATGACCCTATTGATTCAAAAGCTACTTCTATAGATCCTACAGAAGTACAATTGGAGATAGGATTTCTGAAGAAATGGGTTGCTGAGGAAGAAGCTAAGCACATTTTCCTTGAAAAAGAAAAAGAGCAAGCCACCTTAGATGCCCTAATAGAAAGAGATACTTTGTTTAGAAGGATAGCTGCCTTGAAGGAACATAATAAAAAGTTAGAAGAGAAAATTATGACTCTCCATATTGATGTTTTTGGAGATGTAGATAGTCTAAAAGCTAAAGTTCAAGAACAATAAGAATGCCTAAATCAAAAGCAAGAACCAATTATTGGTCAAATCCAAGACTATAAACCTGTACAAGTAAATCCTATAGAATCCATTGTGAAAGTTGTAGACAAAGGAAAGGGTAAAGCTATAGGAGTCCAAATAAATGAACCTCAAACTCAACCAAGAAAATCCTTAAAACCTTTCATGCCCAAATTAGATTTAGATCTAGAGAAGGCTAGAAAGGAGAAAGAAGATCTTGCAAAAGAGCTTGAAAAGGTGGAAAATGAAGCTCAAGCTATAGAAACTAGGAGAAAAATTTAGTTCATTGAGACTAATTCTGCATTAGCCTCATGGCCAAACTTATCCATCCCAGCTTCAATTTTTGTACCTCCTTGTGGACCAATAGTTTCAATTCAAGGAATATCTCAATCTGCTCCTGCTTCATCATCCACCACTTATACTCAAGCCCTTATTGTCCAACCTCAAAAATCCCAAAGTGTTCCTATAAACCAAGCAAATATAGTAAGCACCTCAAATGTTGCTAGTTTTCAAAAGAAACCTATATACATGGAAAAGTATAGACAAATATCATTTTCATGTATTCCTGGTGCTCTACATCCCATATATTTTCATTTAAGAGATAAAGTGGTCAAGTTTTTTGGAAATAATGTTGTCACTAGTGAAGAACATTTGAGAATCTTCATAGACATGTTAAATGATTATGAAGTTGAACATGAAGATTTGGTCATGAAGTTGTTTGCTCATTCACTAACTGAGGATGCAAGGGATTGGTTCATAATGTTGCCTGATGATAATATTAGCTCATGAAGTGATTTGGAGAAGTTATTCAAAGAACGATATGGAGACAACACTAATGTTGGATTCATGTTAAATGAATTCAACAGTATCAAGAAGAATCCTAATGAGTCTGCATTTGATTTCAATGTACATTTCTAGAACTGTATGTACAAATTGTTTCAGGTTATGAGATTAAATGAGGATGTTTGTTTCACAACATATTTTAATGTCTTTGATAGCAAAATGGCTTACCAATTGAGGGATAAGAATCCTAAAACTTTAAGGGATGCTTACAAGGTTGCAGTAAATATTGAGAATAATACAAAAGCATCTAGAAAATTGGGTAGGAGAGATGATCCAAAGCTATTTAATCCAAAGAACAACAACAAAAGGGAGGTTGATAAAACTCCTATAGTAAAGAAGCCAGAAGAACCTACAATAGGATAGGTGTTAGAATTGCTTAAAAAGATGAATCCCACTAGTTTCAATAAGCTGAATGTTGCTAAGAAACCCATGTGAATAATAACAATTTCAATAGGCAACCTAGAATGTAGAATTACCCTTATACTACCCAATGGAAGGATGGAAAGCCAATCCCCAACCAAACTCAAAATGTAAAAGATAAGGGTACACCAAATCCTCTACAAAGAAGTTCAGTAAATATGAATGTTAATGTGCCATGGTGTATCATTTGTCAGTCACCTCACTCTATAGAATACTATGCAATCAGTCATTTGTTTATGATCATAGTCTACAAACTGAGGAGGATGAAGAAGAGAAGAGTCATGATGATGTGAGTTGTAACATGATAAGCATGTGTAGTGACTATGTTGATTTTGATTTAGATGAAATAGAAAGTGATCTGGAGAATAAGAAAATTACTTATCAATTACACCATCAACATGTTTTCTCAGATAATGAAACCTATGGTGAAGATCAGGTCTATGTTACATCTTTTGAAGTAGGTCATGTATGTTTAAGAATGCCTTCCAAAGAAGAAATTGATAAGATCACTGCAAAAATGGTCTCCCAAGTACATAGCAATTATAATTTGAGAAACATATTAGTTAACAATAAAAGTGGGAAGTCTTATGGTATATTCATAAAAGATATCACCCATAAGATGAAAGATGTAGATAAGAAGGCTAGTGCAGAGACAGTCAAGGTTAAAAATGTTAAAACTAAGAAGTGGGAACCTAAGAAGAAAGGGAAATTCCAAGCTAATGAGACAACAAAAGAAACTATGAAAGATAAGGGGTCAAGATTTGATAATTCCAAACAAATAGTAATCCCTGCTACTCAGAAGGCTCCTACTCCAGGTATGATTGTTAAACCCACTATGTCTGAGCCAATTGATATGATATCCATATTGTCCCAAATCACTATTAAGGTACCTTTGTCTAAACTCTTTAGAATTCAATAACATAAGAGTAAAGCCTTGTCATGGTTGGGAAGGATAGGAAATAGCAATAACAATGTAGAACAAAGTGTTATTCACAAAACTCCCTTAGTAATAGAGGATAGTGGTATCATGTCCCAAATTCCCCAAATGTTCTTGGATGACTCATTAGTAGCATACATAGAAGATATTATCCCATTCTTTCTAAGTCTAATTATAAAAGGGAAGACCTTAAAAAATTGCATGATAGACTCAGAAGCCTCTAACACCATAATGCCTTTTAAAGTAATGGAAGCGTTAAGGTTGAAAGTGGACACTAAGCATGGTATATGTAGAATTATGGATGCTAGGGAAGTACCAATCATAGGTACCATAAATGCTTTACCATTAAAACTAGCTACAAATCCTAAGGTAGAGTTGACCATGTCAGTCCTTGTAGTGGATATACCTCCACACTATGGAATGTTGCTTTCTAGAAAATGGAGTGTTGCTATGGAAGGTAGCCTACAATGTGACTTAACTTATGCAACTTTTTACATACGTGATAAGGTTGTAAAAGTAGACAAAGAGCCAAGGGTTAGTCACATCTTGGGTGAAGAAATTGACAAAGATGCTACTTGCTTTTTAGATACTAGTGTGAATGCATTTAGAGCTGAATTGATTATCCAAGAAGTTGAGAATTTTCCTATTGTAATTGAACATGAAGTTGAGTGTTGTATGAATTCACCAAAGTTATGGACAATGTTCTTTGATGGGGCCAGTTCTAAGGAAGTTGCATGGGCAAGGGTAGTTTTTGTCTCTCCTAAGAAAAACATTTTTAGATACTCTCTTACCTGAATTTTCTCATACACCAACAATATAGCTAAGTATGAAGCCTTACTGTTAGGATTGAAAGTGGCTACCCATCAATGGATCAAGAATTTGCATGTTATAGGTGATTCTAAATTGATTATATCATAAGTAAGGGGAATGTATGCTTCTTAGAATAGAAGGTTGAAATAGTATAGAAATGTTGTGTGGGATTAGATTGAATTCTTTGAAGCATTTGGTATATCATGGAGGGATAGAACTCAAAATAAGATGGTTGACTTGTTGGAAAATGTAGCAATTAAGCCTCAAGAGATATCATTTGCAGGGATATCACATATTGAAGTACAAAATAGCCCTTAGTACTTGATAACATTGAACATTGGCAGGTATTTGAAGATGATAAAGATATTGTCAATTTCATATTAAATGAAGATAATTATCATGGTTAGGAGATGGATTTTAGTGATTTGGTTGAGACCATAGATGGGAGGGAAACAATTTTTGGTCAAGAGGTTATATAGTTAAAAACTAATAAAGTACCTAAAGATTTGGTTGTTTTAGAGAATATGACCCTAGCCCCCAAAATGCAAGAGGGACTAATGAAGTTAAGGGATGGGGGAATAATCAAGCTTATTAGAAATTCCACATGGATTTCAAACTTAGTTCTTGTTAGAAAAAAGAATGGAGATATTAGACTTTGTGTAGATTTCAAAAATCTAAACATTGCTTCCTTAAAAGATAATTATGGATTGCCAAATATGGAAGCCATGCTACAACAAGTAATAGGGTCTGAACTTATGTCAATGATGGATGGATTCTCAAGATATAACCAAGTCTTGGTAAAAGAAGTAGAACAATTCAAGACAAAATTTACAACTCCTTGGGGGACTTATGTATATGTAAGAATGCCTTTTGGATTGATTAATGTTGGTGCTACATTCCAAAGAGCCATGGATGTGGCTTTTCATGAATATATCAATAAGTTTATGGTGGTGTATCAAGATGACCTCATAGCTTATTCCAAGAAGGTTGAAGACCACTGTAGGCATTTATAAAATATTTTTATCAAAGCATTGGAGTATGGAGATTCATTAAATCCCAAGAAATGTGCATTCAGGGTAACTGAAGGTAAGTTATTGGGGCATATAGTATCAAAGGATGGAGTAAAGATAGATCTTGAGAGAGTAGCAGCTATTGATAAGGTCCTTAAACCAAAGAATGTAAAATGAATTTAATCTTTCTTTAGGCAAGTTAATTTTCTGAGAAGGTTTGTTACTAACTTTGCTAAAATCAGTAGACCTATTTCAAAGATGCTCAAGAAAGGAGCTATTATAGATTGGAATAGTGAGCCTTCACAAGCATTCCAAGATATTAAAACTACAATAAAAAATGTTCCAATGCTAAGAACTCCTGACTACATTAAGCCCATGCACATATTTTCTTTTGCTTCTTTTCATACTATAGCTATAGTTTTCTTGCAAAAGAAAGAGGAGGGATATGAACAACCAATTGCATTTTTCAGTAAGTCACTGCAACCAGCTGAGTTGAAATATGAAATAAATTAAAAACAAGCATATGCTCTAGTGAAAGCTGTAAAGGCTTTTCGATGCTACTTGTTAGGTGCTATTGTCATTGCATTTGTACCTAGTACTACTATAAAGGATTTTTTTCTCAATAGGAAGTGTCTGGAAGAAGATGTAGATGGATCAATAGGATCCAAGAATTTAACATTGAGATATAGATAACAAAATTGGTAAGAGGTCAAGGTTTAGCTAAACTCATGGCTCAATCAAATTTGGATGCTAACTAGATTAATATGGTAATAGATGACCTTAGATCTGATCCATGTGATATGAGCCATTGTGAGTGGTATACTAATGTTATTCACTATCTGCAACACATAGAGGTTCCATCTTGCTTAACTGAAAATGAGAAAAGGAGCACAAAATTGCAAGCCATCAAGTACATAATTGTCAAAGGCAGTTTGTGGTGGACATTATATGGCTAAAACCACTGCACACAAGGTAATGAGAGATGGATTCTAGTGGCCATCCCTTTTTAAGGATGCTCAAATCATGGTTAGGAAATGTGACTCTTGTCAAAGGTTTTCTAGAAAACATAAATTCTCGGGTAATACTCCTTTAAAGCCAGGTGAGGTGCAAGCACCATTTTAGTAGTGGGGTATGGATTTCATAGGTGAGATTTCTTCTAAATCTAGTATTGGCTATTATTGGATTCTAGTTGCTACTGACTACTTTACAAAATGGGTAGAAGCTATCTCCACAAGAAATGTAACAAGTAAATTTGTTAACAAATTCTTGCTTAGTAATGTTATTTCCAGATTTGGTTGCCCTTAGGAAATTGCGACAGATAATGCCATGTGTTTTAGGTTTAAGGAATTTATAAAGTTTTGTGACAAATATGGAATAACCAGAGCAACATCATCCCCATATCATCTGCAAGGGAATGGATAGGCTGAATCCACAAATAAGAGCTTGTTAAAAGTCATTAAGAGGACCTTGGACGATAACAAGAAGGCATTGGAATCTAAGTTACAACTTGCAATATGGGCTGACAGAGTGACTATAAAGAAAGCCATTGGAGTAGCTCCTTTTGATCTAGTAAATGGAATTCAAGCAAGGATGCCTCAGAATAGCTTAATGTGACTCCACAATTATATCTAGTTAAATGATGAAGATATTATAGATGATATGCAAGAAAGGCTTGATGAGCTTGTAGGGTTAGCAAAAACAAGAAAGGAGGCATCAATTAGAAACCAAAAGTTGCAATTACAAATCAAGACATTGTATGACAAAAGGACAATAAGCAAAAATTTCAAGATAGAGATTTAGTCCTAATGTGGAATGCCAGAATAGAGGATAAAGGAAAACATGGTAAGTTTGATCCTATCTGGCTAGGTTCCTATTTAATTGAAAGTTCATGGGGAGAAGATTCTTATATCATTAAGGATTTATCAGACAATATTCTAGAACTACCAATTCATGGACAATTCTTGAAGAGATACTTTTCTTAAGGTATCTGTATTTCCATGAACGTTAGTTTTAGGTTTCCTTGTGTTCTTGTACATTGTGTATATATTGTAAATCCATGTGAATATCTCTATATAGTGGTTTTTTCCTTTTTTCTATGTTTTGTCTTGTGCTTTCTAAAGAAGTTGTCATTGTTGTATCCAGTTTTTGGTCTACTCCCCCAAAGATTCTGAATTCTTGCATAGACTCAAGTAGTCTATCATCCCTAGGAAGAGCCACTGTTGGTCTGATTTTTTGCATGATGAAATTTCCTTTGCCTAGGTGCAAAAATAAGATTGAGTCCATCATTTATGAATGGAGTTTCTGGTTTAGTCTTCCGGATTTTTATTTGCTTTTTGAAAAATTTGCAAACCTTTCAAAAGCTTGGGCATGAAATCTTTTGAACTTTTGTGAATATTCTATCTTCTTTTTAAAAAATATATATTCCCACACGTCCAAGCTGTTATCTCTCCCCATCTGATCTTGATGAGATCTATGGCATTCATTACTTCACCATGGAGAATTGTACACTACTTATGTATAGCATGGTAGTGAATGCCGCAAAACTAAAGAATGGTGCCATAAAATGGAGATACAATGGTCGGTAAGTATGTTGCATCCAAAGTTCTCAGAGATGTCCCTTTTGTTAGTATTGTCAAAAAAAGTAGGAACCTAGTAGAAGGCGGGTAGAACAAATCAAATTTCTAGGTGACCATAAACTTTTCCAAGTGGCATGATGAGTAATAACTATTATTGCCAAAACTATTTAATAAGGGTGTTGGTGATTTGACTTGCCTTTATGTGTATGGATCTAAGTTTTGTTGAGACATTGGAGCTTGCTACTTTGCTATTGGGAAATTTAGGCATCTCTGGATTAGCAACATAGCGAGTTGCCAAGAAATGACATATGGTGGGACCTCAATCAACATGGAAGGGTGATTAGGATTAAAGTATGGTTTCATTATGCCAATCGTGTAGGATTTCTCACATTATCAATATCCTGGACCCACACCCCATTTATAAAACACATGAGGTATTATGATTGTAAGATCAAGATGGGATCTATGGTTGTCGCTATCTTGCTATGGAAAGACATGCAATTTTTACTCTATGTGACATAGTGAATATGGGAACCACCACGTACTAAGAAGTACATGTAGTTTCCAAGCCATCAGATCAAGTTCAAATCCATGCCCATTTCTACCTCCCTATGAAGAATTGCACGAAGTTTATGTATAGTGAAGTAGTGAGTGAGGGGCCACCTATTTTCTCTTAAGTGTTGTATTAAAATGTCTTCCACATCATCAACACAAGATCAATGGTTATCACTACTTCACTATAGCAAGGTGCTCAAGAGTTATGTATAGCGAGGTAGCGACTTGATGACACATGTCCCCAGTCTTTAGTGGGTCTAGACTAAAATGCCAAAAACAAAGGAAAGGTATAGGTGGACCTACTTCATTGGTTTGACTGCCAGAGTGTTAAGAGGAAAGATGAGTCAGCTTCATTTTTATCCTTGAATCGTAGGATTTTTCATAGATCAATGACGCAAATTCAAAAGGAAAGATGATGCCACACTATTTTTTGCCACTTTGTGCATTTATGAATCTTGAAGGCTTCACGTGTGAAGGAATGTAGAGTATAATATAGAAGATTTTCTCAGGTTTTTCCTATGTGAACAAAGATTGCAAAGTTTTTCTAAGCAAAAGCCATTACTGAGAAAGTTGTGAGATGAACAAGAATGTGAAGCAAATTCCTAGTGTTCACGAAGACATTATGGAGTTACAAAGAGAAATAAGCAAAGAGTCAGGTAAGTACTTACACTATAATCTCTGTAGTATCTTAATTCTACAAATTACAATTTAGAATGCCTCCAAAGAATGGATTCTCTAGTCAGTTGAATTACTTGGATATGAATGTCCATGATGATTTACTTGAGTTGTTTCCTAGTTCCACCACTAAAACTGTGGAAGTCAAAAATCTTACAACATTAAACCCTAGGTTGAGGATAGTAGATGGATTATATGACAAGGGTAATTGGGTTAGGGATGCCAATACCACTCAACTAGAATTGTTTAGAAAATGGTTTTCAAAGAGGAACCTTTTTGCCCCACATGCAGATATCTGGAACTTTGATCTACGAAAATTGGTGGTTCCTAGTGTGTTCATGGACTATGATCTTCTTGAAGCTATGACAAAAAACTATGACCAAGCCATTAGGGTTGTTAGAAAAACTGATGGCCAGGTCTTAATTACAGTCAGCCCAGATGAGATTAGGGAATTTTTGGCCTAGGGCCTATCACTAATTACCATGTGCCCATTGATTTGGAAGGATTAGAAAAAGAGTACATGTCCAAAAAGGACATCATTAGACAAGGTGCATTGAAGGCACATATAGGTAAAATTGGAACTCTACCAGCGATAACAATAGCCTCCAAGGAACCTTTCAAAAGGGCATATTTCAATTCCAAGGCTATATGTTAGTGTAGTTTTTTATTTTTCCTATTTTTCTAGGTTTTTCTTACACTTTTAGTAATCTCGCTTAGGTTAATAAAGCATGTCCTATTAGGTGAATGGTTGTGAGGTGTCACCTTCCTACATGTGAGCATCCATTAGCTATCTTGGGAAGATACTTTTCTATCTTTACTCTGATAGATGGTTGCTCCTCATTGGTTGGTGTTGTCATCTCCTCCCTCTTCCTAGCCTATATAAGCATGCTACCTGGCTTGTATTTGTATATCTCTTATTTTTTGCATCCTCTTAATGCTATTTTGCTTCCAGCATTTGCATTACTCTCTTAGAGACTAACTCTATGATGCTATTTTGATTTTGTATCATTTTCATTTATAATTTAGATATTTATTCTTTGCACTAGTTTTCTAGGTTATTAATCTTATCATATTCTAACATGGTATCAAAGCTTTTCTATGTGCAAGAGTAGATTTTAGTTTCCTTATTTGAGAGATTCGGGGGGAGGGGCCAATAAAATTTATTGTAGTTTTTTGAAAAATGAAGTATGCTCTTCTCTTGCATCTTTGGATGATCATGAGAATTAGAAAAGTTTTGACAAAAATGGTTTTTCTCTGGGGTTTCAATCTCAAATCTGACAACCAACTTGCATATTTGGAGTTTTCAATCAGTATTGCAGGTTCCAGCATGCCATTGATGGACTTAGGAAGCTGATCCAACATTTTCATGTCATATTTTGGTTGCTAGGGTTGTTTCTTGATTTTTGGAGCCATTTTTTTATTGTGAAAGGCATCTAATTTACACTACAGCAGCATCTTCTCTACATCAACAAGAAAAATGCTTTTTGAGTTTTGTTTGCAGCCCCAAAAAACCATCTGGGTATCTTTTAGATTTTGCATGCAAGCTGTATATTTTGCAGAATCAAGCATGAAAGGCTACAGCCATACCCCTCTCCATTGGCAGTCGCAGATTTGAATGCAGTTTTCAAATGTCTCATTCTTGCTCATACAGACTCCAATTTTGATGATTCTTGTTATAAATTTGCCTTTTTTTTTGTGCTCTATCCACTAGTGGAGTTGTTTTTTGATTTTCATGATTCTCAACTGTGACTATGCACAGTTCTCGTTTTGGAAACTTTAGAGGATCATAACTTTCTCATACGACCTCGTATCAAGGCGATTCTTTTTTTGAAAGTGCATAATTTTTTGAGTAGATCACAGTGGTGCTATTTTTTTCCTTGATTATTGTGCCCAAGTTTCACTTTTAGCATATGCTCTTCATAAGGGTTTGTAATGCATTAAAATCAAGATCACTAAGTATTTCTTTCTAGTGGTAGTTGTAAACACACTAAAATAAAGTGCCAAATCATATTTCTTTGGGGGGGGGGGTGGGTGGGGGGGTTCTTTGATTGAGTAAAAAGAAGGGGGCGGCGGGGGGGGGGGCATTATCGTGGTTGGGTTCTCTTCTTTTTAGCATTTCTTTGCATTTCTTCATCATGGATCAAAGAAATATGCCCATCCTAACTCCATATAATTACTTTGAGTGGAAATCATGCATGACAATTCACTTAAGGAAAGCGGGATTAAATAGAATAACTATGGGACTTGAAATTGAACCTGCTAAAGATGAAGACAAGCCTAAGTGGTTTAACAAATGTGATGAGGCATATGGAACATTGTGTTTGTCTATTTCTCCTGACTTGCTATTTCACATTGAGTCTTTGGATACACCAAATGAAGTATGGACAAAGCTAGAAACAATATTTGGCACACAAGATTCAATAAGGGGTCATATGTTGGAAAATGAATTAATTAGTTTAAGTCCAGGAAATTTCAACACAATCCAAGATTTTGTCACCAAATTAAAATCACTAAGGCTGCAGTTAAAACAATGTGGAATTGAAAAGAAAGATGAACAACTGATTCTTAGTATTCTCTCTAAGTTGAGTTTAGAATATTCTGTGTTTGTCTCTACCTTCTATGCTACTAAGGGTGCACTTGGTACTCAATTCACAATGCCATCTTTAGATGATTTTTCTGTCAATCTCACTCGAGAACAGGACAAGCCTTGGCTGCCAACCAAGGCACAAAAGAACAACAAGGACAAAGTAGTAACAACAATAGTAAGGACAAGAAACAAAAGAATAGTGAGGAGAAGAAGGATCAGATATCGATTTCTTCAAAAGCAACTATTGATACACCATCTTCCAAGGGTGATAAGCCTAAGAAAGAAAAGGTTAAATGCACCTATTGTAAAAGACCCAGTCATGATGAACATAAATGTTTGAAGAAACAAATTGATCACTTGACATACATTCTTGAGAAGAATAATATCAGTGTCCCTGAGTCTATCAAACAAAGTTCTAATGAAGAGTCTAACAAGGGAAAAGAAAACAACAAGGGGAAAGGAAAGGGCAAGGCTCTTGTTGCAGTTCCTTCCTCACCATCCACTTGGGTTCTTGATTCAGGTGCTTTGCACCACATGGCTTCATCTAAGGAAGAACTTGCATCCTTGGAGCCATGTACTATGCCTTCTATTTTGATGGGTGATAACACTCTTGTTGAGGTGTGTGGGAGAGGGTTTGTTGATGTGGGGGATGGCACATTCCATGATGTTCCTTGTGTACCCTCATTGTCAACTAATCTCCAATCGGTACACCAGGTCACTCACACAGGTTTAGGCAAGCGGGTCGAGTTCACTCCTAGTTCAGTGGAGATACGTGAGTTGCACAATGATTCTACAGTTGCAGTTGGGAGAGCAGATCATCAGTCACGACTCTATATGTTTTCTCACTTTGTTCCTGATCCTCCTTTGACTGTTTCACTCACTCACTCTAATGATGTGAGCAGATTATGGCATGAGCAGTTTGGCCATCTTAACTTCCACTACTTGCATCAGCTTAACCAGCAGAGCATGGTCATAGGGTTGCCTTCTACTTTGACATTGAAGTCACTTGGAATACATGATAGATCTTCTAATGGGTCAGATTCACTTGAGCAATATTCTACCTCCACTTCTGATGCAAAGAGTGATTCAGAGGACTCACCTCCTTCCTTTCCTAGTCATCATTTATAGGTTGATGATTCTCCTCTAGATTCTCCATCTTCTGGTCCACTTTGGCCTAGACAAACCTTGCAGTTTGCAGGTGATTGAGTTGGAGATCCATCAGATACCAAGTAGACTCGTTCATAATTCCAGGATGCTCTACATATCTTCATTGCTACTGCCTCAAATCCATAGTCCTTTCATGAGGCTTCTAGTATTTTTGAGTGGGATACAACTATGCAGGAAGAGTATAGTTCCTTGATGAGGAACCACACTTGGGATCTTGTCCCTTTTCCTAAGGGAAGAAAACTTGTTCGATGTAAGTGGATCTACCGAACAAAATTTGCAAGCTTTGCTGGAGGTGTGGGATACTTCATCTTTTGGGGGGGGCTCTTCCTCTCACTTAGAGTCCTAATTTTCTTTGGGGAGTATCTTTTCTCTCTCTTTTGGGGGAATTTTATGTACATGGGTACCTCGTTAAGCTTGACTTTCCAGGACCCATTTCTACATCCACCTAAGCTTCGCTTATGGGGGGTTGTTAGTGTAGTTTTTTATTTTTCCTATTTTGCTAGGTTTTTCCTACACTTTTAGTAATCTCGCTTAGGTTAATAAAGCATGTCTTATTAGGTGAATGGTTGTGAGGTGTCACCTTCCTAAATGTGACCATCCATTAGCTATCTTGGAAAGATACTTTTCTATCTTTAGTCTGATAGATGGTTGCTCCTCATTGGTTGGTGTTGTCACCTCCTCCCTCTTCCTAGCCTATATAAGCATGCTACCTGGCTTGTATTTGTATATCTCTTATTTTTTGCATCCTCTTAATGCTATTTTGCTTCCAGAATTTGCATTACTCTCTTGGAGACTAACTCTATGATGCTATTTTGATTTTGTATCATTTGCATTCATAGTCTAGATATTTATTCTTTGCACTAGTTTTCTGGGTTATTAATCTTATCAGATTCTAACACTATAGAGATATATAGGACCTTGTGTAGATTTTTTGGGAGAGATGAAGAAGATTTCATACTTGTGGATTTTATGTATATGGTTTTTCAAATCTCATCTTTTGGTGTGGACATCATTTTTTATTTTGCTTCTTATTTGGCTGAGGAAATTCACAATGGGTTAGTTGGGATTGCCAAGAGCAAGATAGAAAAAACCTTTTGTCATTACTCATTGTTTATGCATATGTTTTTGTTCAAGGGAGCTTCATATTTTGGTAAAGAAATGAAATTAAATAGAGAGGATAATGGGGAAGCACTGCTAGTCTAGTTGTGGAGTGTAGCTATCATGTGGGATGTAGAGAATGCTAGTTTTGTTAGGTTTGATAGGTATTTTGCTTCCAAGTTGAGATGCCTCTTATTAAGTGACAATCCCAAAATCCCCAAAGTGCTAATGGGTCTCATAAGGCCTATGGATAGCCCCCCCATAATTTGAAAGTTTCACATAATTGGGGAGATATTATTCTTTACTCTATTTCTACTAGTTTTAGAATTTATGGTTTTAGGGGGAGCCCTCATGTATTACCATACCAGGTGTCTTTGAAGGTAGGAGTAGCTAAGTTTTTGTGGCAATTGGGAGGAGTAGAGGAAACATTTTTGCTAAAAGGATCAATAGGGTCAATTTTCCCCACTTGCACAATAGGCCATCATTTTGTAATCACAAAAGGGGGTTGGAACTCTTTGCACAAAATTTTGGATCCCTACAAGATGGCTATTTCTCACTTGCATTTTTGTGATCCCTACAAGCTAGTCATTAAGAAGAGGGTCTAGAGCCACACCATCACAACTAGATGACTTTGGATTGATGGGAAACATAATTGTAAGGAGAGTTTCTGATACCTCTCATGTACAGGTTGCACATTAGAATGTGGACTCATCCCAATTTGTTTTGGCCACTGCTAAGAAGGAAGAATAGGCCATGTTTGAATTACAAAGAAAATATGAAACACTTCTAGAGGCCTACAATAAAGAGGTTAAAAAGAGGATTGAGCTTGAAAACAAGCTAATGGGAAGGTCAACAATCCCAAGAATAATATACCCTCCCCCCCAGTTGAACCCTTCAAATCCACCCCCCTCATAGAAATACTAGATACACCCCAAAGTCCACAGTATTACATTGCTGAAGATTTTGAAGAAGAAAAGAGTAAATTGTGGGCCCTACATGTGGAGTTGGAGGAAAAATATGAAGATAAATTAAGAAAAGCTCTCACATATTTTGGGGGAAAAAATTGAATGGCCACTAGTCTATGATCAGTTGGCTAGGGTGATCAATATCTGGGAGGAGTTGAAAGCCAATGATGAGGTTTTGAAGCCAAATGTGAATAAGTGGGTGAGAAGGAATAAATAAATGACATTTTTGTGTTACTCTATCATAAAAACTTCTTATGACCAAATTGAGAAGACCTTTGATATTATTTCTAATCTTTTTGATTTTGACAATAGGAGGATTCTTTTACAAAGAATAATAGTAGGCTACTTGAACAAGTACAAGAGCCAAAAAATTAGTTTTTTCCCTTGTGCCCTAGATAGGAAAAATAATTTGAAAAACAAAGATGAATTGACAAAAGAACTTAATGATATATTTTGTTTAAGGATGAATAGAATTATAAATGAAATAGAGCATCCATGGTGGGCTACCACAACTTAAGAAATAGTGAAATCCCAAATATTCTTTGATTCTTTAAAACAAGAATTTGTTGATATTACCAAGGAGGCATAATATGTTATCAAAAGGCAACAAGATATTCTGTAGTTTGATTTGTTGGATGACACATTGTTTGACAAATGGATGGCTGATATAGCCCCTAATCAATAGTTAGAGGAAGTTGAAATGGATAGTGATGAGGTACGAGATGATGAGGCTCAAATCATTGACACCATTACACAAGGCCAACAGGAAGAAAAGGACCAGAATGACTAGTTAGCCCCAGTGACAACTACAAAAGCCTAGGATGTGGACGTGACACATAAAAAATCAAGTATAAAAGTATTATTGTCCATCCAAGGTGAAAATAGTGAAAACCCAAAGGTAAAAGTTGATATAGAAATACCACAAGACTCATCATTGGCCAGCCTGATGGCAACATATTCAGAGGAGTCAGAATAATGGTCACAAATCAAAAGACCAATAACTCATTTTGATGTAACAAAAATGGGCCTACCTAAAGTACATTTTGTCGAATTAACTTTCTGTTATATTGAGTTTTGTTTTTTCTGGACACCTGTCAAGTTTTCCATGCCTAAAGCTTGTTGCATCTCACATATTTAAGTGAGATCCCAGGGCTGGAACAAGGATCTGATTTCTAATGCTTTTAGTAATACTTGGTTTGTTTTTGGTCCAAGTAATTTGAACAAGCTTTATGATGTATTTTCTCTATAATTTTATGGGAATACATTAATACAGAATGATCTCTATGTTTCTTCCTATGGTCATTTTGAGTTTACTACAAAATGTATACAATTTTCAAAGAAAATGAATACAAATTTTGAGTTGTCCCCATATCAATTCTTTCTAAATTGTTTCTCCTTTTGGTTACTTAGTTATCTTGATGTTGTATGATTTAAAACCTGTGCAATTGAATGCAATCCTTTAGGTTGTATATCTTTTCATCATTGCTATTAGTTCAATGAATTGAGTAAATTCTTTGATGAATTTGATAAGGTTGTTGTGGTAATGAGAAGGATGTTTTGAATGATGGATTCTAGTAAGTATTGTTGATAATATGTGTTTTAATGCAACAAATTAGATCTATATATTTGTAGTAGACTCTAAACCCTATTGGAATAGGCACTGGTCAAATTGATTTAGCTGGAAGAGAAATAGTTCATAAATGGGTATCAAATGCAAAATTTAAAATCAATTTTACTTTTATTTCCTGAAGATCTTCAAAGTTGGTCAATACTTGTTTGCATTAAATATTGTAGCCTTAGTTAGCCACTATTGCAAAAATACTTGCAGATCTATAGAAGACTTTATGACCAAATCTGTTATATCGGATGTATTATGTTTAAAATGTCACAATTAACTATGTGTTTATGGATTGGGGATGAGAATCAGAATGAAACTAAGATAGTGTCCATACAACAATAGTCAGATTGAGTCATCCCTTAGGTATACCCACCTTGATCTTGTAGAGCCTAAAGAGAAGGAATCCATTCTTGGTTTTGTTAATGTTGGATCTAAATCATTTGCATGTGTAATTGAAAATAGGAATTAGCTAATCCTTAGGTTGCATAAGTATTATCCTTTTGGTATTGAGGCTCTCTATTGCTTAGAAGTTTTGAAGCTCCAACACGGGTAAAAGCACAAACCTATGTCACCCTTTCATAAAGGACAAGGCTAACAAAAGTATAATTGTTCACCTTCAATGACATAAAACTGGCATTATTGTTTTGAATTTGAAATTTAAGTAAATTAATGAAAAGTGTAGAAATGGATGAAGTTTATGATAATAATTTTTAATAATTATTTGGAATAATAATTTATATATTTTCCTAATTTTTATAGATAATATTTTAGCTACAAAAAAAAACTAAAAATTAGGGGTCTAGTTCTAACAACAAAACTATATGGAAATAAACTTATTTCCCTTTCATCTTAGACTATGTTATAGATAACATATATAGCTAGAATAATCAAAAATAAAAATTTGTTTTAGACCTATATTTTCTCTTTTATAATGATTCAAATTTCAACTCACTTGAAATCAATAGTTTTCATCTCCCACCACATTTTTCAAAATAAATCTATTCTAACCAAAAGAAATATTATACATTCTAGAAGAGGGCTCTCTCCTCTAGAACATCATATAATTTTTAATTTTTTTTATATGTTAATATTTTTTTTCTTTCTCAAAATTGTCATCTTTTCGAGTGTTAAAATAAGTTCTGGTAGAATTTCTTAATTACAATATATTATATCTAATTAAAACACTATAAACTCCATATGAGAATATTCTTGACTTTGAGCTTTATAAAATGGTGTTTATCTATTATTAACAAAATATCATAAAAAATAGTAAGAGTTATTGAAATGCCATTTTTTTGAAATAATTTTATTTCTTTAGTGAATAGATAGAAACTAAGATAAAACATGCATTTAGCAAACATTTCCAACTGAAAAAGTGTGAAACCATATATAACTTAGCTAGAATGAATTTATCTCATATGTTTGAACAAAATTGATTTTTAGATAGAAATACTCAAATTTGGTCATTTTGATAAGTCAACCTGAAATGTGACACAACTTTGTGCTTTTACCCATACATAATGAATAAATTAATATTAAACATCTATTTTTTAATGTTTTAAGTTTACTATAGTAATTAATTCTTATAAAAATTAATAGCCATTTGATTTACAATGATTTGATGGCAAGTGCATGCCACTATGTGATACTTGTTTACTTTTGTTCATACATTATCCATACTCTAGGTATCTAATGCAAGAGCATCCAATGGTGTAAGGACAATCCTATAATACCGAAAAAAATGCTTAGTGTTAGTTTCTATTTAATATTTTTTCATTTCTAGATACCCATTTGGGTCAAATTGAGATTCCAACTCTCATAGTTCCACTATTGGCTTTCTAGGTTAGAGTTTTTGAGCACCTTGGGATATGTACCAATGTAGAAAATAGATTATTTTGTATTTGAGCCATAATTATTATGAGTTAGAAGGTGTAAGTTTGAGTAGTGATTATACTTGTAATTTAAACACTCCATAAAAAGAATCAGGTCAAAAAGCTTTATGGTTTGAAAGTTATTCAATTTTATGTTGCCTAGAGACCCCCTAAAGCATTTCAAAGTCAGATTTGAGGTACTAAACAGCCTTGTATAGGCCCAAAAAATGGGGCAAACATTAAGATTTTCCATAGTTCTATAGAGTTCTTGGAGAGCTTTCCAAAAATGTAAACGGTTTGTCAATTAGAATCCCAGATCAAAAGTTATGTCTCTTGGAAGTTTGACTACCATTTCTAGATTCTTCTAATTTTATATCAACTTCTGACACTTTTTCTAGAACCTTTTGTTTTGGAAGTGGATACCAAATAGCATATTATAAAATTTATTCCTAACCCTAAACCTAATTCTGGTTACTTAAGAACATTTCTGGCATTATAAATGCAGTTTTTGGTGGAGTTTGGGAGAAGGTATTGGAGGAAGGTATTTCTACAGAATCAAACAACATTGTAAGATGTAGGGCATATCATTGGGTCTATTTTCATTGTACTAAATGTAATATCATATGAATTTTGATAATAATATTCCACTTTTGTTGTTTTATTCATTTTGGTCTTGGATTGCGCTCTCATCAAGTGGTATTAGAGCGGCTTTTCTTGAGTTTGTAGAAAGAGTGCCAATTGTGAGGTAGTTTGCACTAGGACTATGTGGTTGTGGGATTTGATATAGCAAGAAGATGCCTCCATGAAGAGAGCATGGTGGAAGGGCCAAAGTTGTTCCTCATAAGGTTAGAGCCCTCCAAAGACAAGTTTAGGCATTCCAAGAGGAGATTTGTTAAGGGATGACTATTGCCATAGGTGACAGAAGTGAGGAGGAAAATGAATAAGAAGAAAATATTGGGAAAGAAGGGGAAGGAGATGGAGAAGTGCTAAACCAAATAGAGGAGAATCTTTTTAGGGTCATTCCAAAGCTTGGAAAAAAGACCTAAAATTGACGTTGGCATGTTTTTGGGAAATCTAAACTCGGATGAGTTGATCGACTGGATCAATGAGTTAGAGGAATATTTTGAGTATGAGGATATCAAGGAGCCTGATAGGGTTAAGTTTTCAAAGGTCAAAAATGGAAGGTCATACCAAAATCTAGTGGCAAGAGATTTAGTTGGAAAGAAATAGAAGAGGAAAGGAGAAAATCACAAGATGGGATCACATGGTGGACAAACTAAAGAAGCAGTTCATTTCTATTGGTTACAAGCTTGATTTATTCAAGAAGATGCAAGGGTTAAAGAAAGTGGTAAAATCTATTTAGGAATACACAGAGGAATTTACTAAGTCCATATTAGGGTAGGGCATGTGGAAGCAAACAATGAGAAGTTTTCTTGTTACCTTAATAGGTTAAGGCCTAACAATTAGGAGGAGTTAAGTTTGGTTAGAATGACTAACATTGAAGAGCCTTATTAGTTTGCCTTACGAAATGAGGAGAAGAAAAAAAAAAGTTTGATGGAAGACAAAGAGGGTGGAGTCAAGGAGGAAGACATGTTGGAAGGTCATTTGAAGGTTGAAATGAGAATCAGAAGAAAAATGAAGATATGGGTACTAGCAAAAACCAAAGGAACAAGGGTTTCAACAACTCCCATGATCAAAACTTTGGAGATTAGAGAGGAAGAGGTAGAGGAAATGGACAAGGTTCAAGAAGAGGACGCTTTTGTGGTACCTATTTTCATTGCAATGAAGAAGGTCATTGTACCTACAAATGCCCTCAATGCCAAGGAAGGACAGATAGGAGATCAAATGGTCAATAAAAGGTTGCTCATGTGGATGATGATGCATAGTCATTGCATTTAAAGGATGCAGAAAAAGGAGAGGTCCTAATAAATGAAAGGGTCTTACTGAGTAGTGAGAATGAACCTAGAAAAAGGAGGGGTTTTTTTTTGTATGGGGTGTAAGTGTCAGGGTAAATGTTGTGATGTGATTATTGATGGTAGAAGCACTCACAACTTGATGTCAGAGGAGATGGTCTCAAAGCTAAAGTTCAATAGGGAGAAACACTCCCAACCCTATCAAATTACTTGGGTGCAGGATGATCATAAGGTCCTAGTTAGTGAGCAATATTTGGTAAAGTTCAAGATTGGGAGTTACCATGACAAGGCTCTCTGACATCATCCCAATGGATGTCTACCATTTATTATTGGGAAGGCTATGGCAGTTTGATAGGACTGTTATACATGATGGTCATGCAAATAAATACTCTCTAACAAAGGATGGAGTTCACCACAAATTGAAGTCCTTGATAAAGGAGGGTGAAAAGGTATGTATTAGTGCTAGGGTATGTCTTGTTGATGGAATAAAATTTCTAGATGGCATGAGGCATTAGGATAGATGTTATGCTTTAATTCCTAGAAAGGATAAGGAAGGTAGTAGTGAAGTTCCACTTGAATTTTTAGGTCTATTAAGTGAGCATAGAGATGTCATCTATGATAATATGCTAGAAGGGTTGTTGCCAATAAGGAAAATCAGTCATCAAATATATTTAGTCCCTGGTGCTAGTTTTCCTAACAAGGCTACTCATAGGATGACTCTACTAAGACTGAGGAGCTAAATAGACAAGTTTAGGAGTTGTTAAGGAAATGTTTAATTCAAGAGAGCCTAATTCCATGTGTAGTATGTGTAGTGCTCACATCAAAGAAGGATGGAAAGTGGAGAATGTGTACAAACTTTTTGGCTATTAAAAAAAAACCATCAAGTATCGATTTCCTTTGCCAAGGATGGATGATCTTATGGACTACTTGAGTGGAGCTTAGTACTTCACAAAGATAGATCTCAAGAGTGGCTATCACCAGATATGGGTATGAGAGGGACATGAGTAGAAGACTACATTAAAGACCAAGGAGGGTCTATATGAGTGGTTAGTCATGCCCTTTGGACTAACCAATGTTCCAAGCATCTTCATGTGGCTTATGAATGAGGTAGTAAAGAAATTTTGGGAAAATTTGTTATTGTCTATCTGGATGATATTTTGATTTTCAATAAATCATTGGATGAACATTTATTGAAAATTCATAGTGTCCTTGAAAGTTTGAGGGAAGAGAAATTTTTGATTAATTTGAAGAAGTGTAGCTTTGTTTATTTGGGATTTGTTGTATCAGTTGAGGGTCTCAAAATGGACCTAGAGAAGATGAATTTCATCTTAGAATGGCCTACTCCAAGGTCTACCATTGAGGTGAGGTCATTCCATGGTTTGGCTAGTTTTTATAGAAAATTCATTAGGAATTTTAGTAGCATATGTGCACCCCTAACTAAAAGAATGAGGGGGGATTGAAAAGAGTTCAAGTGGACTACATGAGCTACAAGGAGTTTTGAATTGTTGTAGAAGAAGGTGATAGTGCAACCTATGTTTTCACTTCCTAATTTCAACAAAGTGTTCTACTTGGATTACGATGCTAGTGGTAGTGCTATTGGGGCTATGTTGAGCTAAAAAGGTAAGTCAATTGCCTATTCTAGTGAAAAATTGAATGATGCAAAGAAGAAGTATTTTTTTTATGACTAGGAGTTCTATGTAATAGTTCATGCCTTAAAGAAATGGAGGCATTATTTTTTGCCAAAAGAACTTTTTTTTAATATTGATCACCAGGCATTGGAGTACCTAAATAGCCAAGGTAAATTGAATTAGAGACATTTGAAATGGATAGAGTTCATGCAAAGCTATACGTGTATTGAAACATAGAAAAAAAAGGTCTAATAGGGTTGTAGATGCATTGAGTAGGAGTCAATTGTTGCTAACAATAATGTAGGTTGAAGTGGTTGGGTTTGATGAACTCAAGAATATGTACACTGAGCATCATGAATTTGTAGAGGCTTGGAAGGCTTGTAAAGAACATGTTACTCTAGATAGGACCGAGTGTCTAGATTACATGATTTAGGATGGTATGTTGTTCAAGGGGAGTAAATTGTGTATTTAAAGGAGTTCCATGAGGGATAACTTGATCATGGAGAAGCACTGTGGAGGGATAGTAGGACACTTTGGTCAAGATAGGGTCATTGCTATTACTAGAGAACATTATTTTTGTCCTCAATTATCACAAGATGTGAAGAAGTTTGCATAGAGTTGTCAAATATGTCAAATAGCCAAAGGATTTGGCCAGAATACTAGACTCTATCAACCATTTCCTATTCCATAAAATCCTTGGGAGGACATAGGTATGGAATTTTTTCTTGGATTTCCAAGGACACAAAGGGGTAATAACTCAATACTTGTGGTGGTTGATAGGTTCTCCAAGATGGCACATTTCATTCCATGCCTCAAGACTCATGATGGAATGCATATTGTAGATTTTTTTTTCAAAGAGGTGGTGAGGTTACATGGTCTCCCAAAAGGTATTGTTTTTGATAGAGATAGTAAATTTGTTTGGTATTTCTAGAGGACTTTGTGGAAAAAGTTGAAGATAGAATTGAAGTTCAATCCTATGCATCATCTATAGACTGATGGACAAACAAAAGTAGTAGATAGAAGTTTGTCCAATTTACTAAGGTGTTTAGTAGGAGATAAGCTCAGGATGGGATTTGATTCTACCACAAGTAGAATTTTCTTACAATAATTTTGTGAATAGGAGTACTAGTAGATCACCATTCCAAATTGTGTATGGGAGTAGTCCAAGGTCTACACTAGATCTAGGGAAGAGGGAGCAAGGGGAGGACAAGTGCTAAGGTAGAAGATTTTGTTGAACATGTCAAGAACCTAGATGAGGAGATACATGCACATATTACCAAGATGAACCTATAGTATAAGGCTAGAGAAGATCAAAAGAGGAGACATAAAGAGTTTCGAGTTGAGGATTTGGTTATGGTATATTTGAGGAAGGAACAATTTCTAGTGGTTACCTACAACAAGCTAAAGATGAAGAAATTTGGCCCTTGCAAAATATTAAAGAAAGATGACTTAGGAAATGCATATGAGGTGGAGTTTCCAAATGGGATTCACATTTCTCATATTTTCAATATTACAGACTCATTGGTGCAGATGAGGAGTTGATGTTGGAGCCATGTCTAGTTCCTACTTTTGAAAAGGAAAAGATTGAAGAAATTCTAGATAGTCGTGTGGGCCAGAGTACCAGAAATAGGTAGTATGAAAAATACTTGGTGAACTGGAAAGGATGACCAGTAGAAGATTCAACTTGGATATCCACAGTGAAGGTTGCCCGTTTGGGTCTTCATCTACTAGCTATAAAGTGATAGGGTCACTTTTCAATCTATCATGGATGTCTGATGTAGGAGCATCCAATGGTGTAAGGGAAATCTCGTATCACCCAAAAAAATATGTTTACTGTTAGTTTCTATTTAATGTGCTCTAATTTCTAGATACCCATTTTGGTCAAATAGGGATTCCAACTCTCATAGTTCCACTATTGGTATTCTAGGTTAGAGTTTTTGAGTACCTTGGGACATGTGCCAATGTAGAAAATAGGTTATTTTGTAATTGAGCCATAATTATGATGATTTTGAGGATGTAAGTTGGAGGGATTATTATACATGTAATTTAAAGCACTCCAAAAAAAGAATTAGGTCAGAGGGCCCTTAAGAGCACTTCAAAGTTAGATTTGAGGCACTAAATGGCATTATACGAGCCCAAAAAATGGGGGATGAGAAAATATATTCCATTGGTCTATAGAGCACTTGGATGGCTTTCTAAAAATGTAAATCATTCATCAATCAGAGTCTAAGATCAAAAGTAATGCCTCCTAGAAGTTAGAGTACCATTTATGGATTCTTCTAATTTTACATCAACCTCTGACAAGTGTTCTAGAACCTTCTATTTTGGTGGTGGATGCTAGCTAGAATATTCTAAAATTTATTCCTAATCCTAAACCTAATTTGGGTTGCCTAAGAACATTTCTGGTAGTGTAAATGTACTTTTTGGTAGAGTTTGGAAGAAGGTACTGGAGGAGGGTTTTTTCTCTAGAATTAGACAACATTGCAAGCCCTAGGGCATGTCAATGGGTCTATGTTCATTGTACTGGATGCAATAGCATATCAATTCTTATAATAATATTCCTCTTTTCTTGTTGTGTTCATTTTGGTCTTAGATTGTGCCCTCATCATAATGTCCTCCTTAGCATCCATGTCTTATCAACACCTTTATGTCTAGGCTCAACAAAAATATAAAATAAGATAAAGAACTTCAACTTCTTTGTCTCATGTAAGCTTTATCTTTCCCTTACTAAATAATCTTTTATTTCTTTCTTTATTACAAAGATTCTAGATAAGATGAATATATGCCATTTATGAGATATGCATGATTTATAAGTTTATAGTTTTGATTTTACCTTAGTACATTTAGTTTTAATTTTAAAACTTGAAATAAGTAATATTTAAATTAAGAATAATATTTATATTATTAGATAAGTAAATAAAAATGGATTTCAAGTTTGACTATTTTTAGACTATTTATATACTTTATTACCATTTTTCAGGTGATAATTGATATGATTAAAATAATACAATTATGAGGATTAATCATGTGAATTTAGTTAATTTCACTCTTTATATATGTATCATATGATGCTAAATATTTATGATCATGTTTCTTGGTATATAGAATTGAGTGATTTAATTATTTTAAATTATTTTTTGGGCATAGGAAGCCATGTACTTTATTTTTGTATAATAACTATCTAGTTTTGTTGTAAAAATAATTATTTAAAATGTAAACAAGTATGATATGAATATAAGTTTATCTCTATCCATGTATTTTATAATTTTCTTGAGTTGGAGTCTTGTGTTATATTTAAGATTATATAGATGATAAAGATATTTATAAATTTCATTGTTAGTTCATAGTACATGAGACCCTCCCATTGATGATTATTCTTGTAAGGTGTGTGTTACATTGTCTTAATGTAAGATGATATTATGAGTTGTTGAGGTTCAGTGAATTTTCTTAATATTGCATGGATGTTTAGTTTAGAGAGTATTTTACCTAACTATAGGGTGATGTGTCTAAATGTGTAGATCTTAGAGATTAATGTATAGTTAAGATTTTTGGGTTGGTGTCCTATATGTTATTCTAATGAAATAAGGATGGAGGGGTCTATGTTATAACCACAACTTACACTACACTACATTGTCAATATTTTGTGCATATTAGTATATATCTATACATTATTTGTATCATGAAAATATATATTATGGTAATATTGCTAAAGGCACTCATCTTATAGCTAACCTTGCATGGAGAGATTGTAATACTAACTAACAAAGAAAACATTAACACAACTAAAGTAGTTAACACTTATGATAGGACCAAGGAAGACACTATGGAGGAAAGCAAACCAAAAATGGTAAGATCCTCAAGTGTTTTCCATGATGACGAAGCTATGTCTCTGATGGATGGAGATGTGCACTTACGGTGTGCTGAAGCTTTCAATGGATAGGTGAGGGTTTCAAGCAATGGGGTTATGGATGGATTTCAACATTATGGTGATGTAAAATGGCTATGATGGAGTAGTTAGTGGAGCATTATAAGTTTGCATGAAAAGTGGATGATGGATTGTGAGAGGGAAGGGTTTGATTTATAGGCTAAGGGGTAGTGAAATGGATGGTTAGGATGCAAGGATGGAAGAACGGTGAGGGAGGGCCAGGATGCACTTAAAGGGAAGCACATGGATTGTTCTTGTTTGGGGCCAATCAAGGAGTGACACTTGTCATAAGGAGGGTGAGTGTGAGAGGATTAGATAAGGGTTGGTCAAAGTGAGTGATGAGGGATGTTTAGTATGTAACAGATATGTAAGAGTTATAAAGGGGGATGTAAGAGGCATTAATGGCATGTAAGAGCCATAAAGGGGGATGTAAGAGGATAAGGGAGATCTTTTGAATTTGGTTTGGGTTAGCTAGTCTTAACCCTTGCTTAAAGTTGTGGACATTTTTAGGAGGGTGATTAGGATTAGCTTAGGAAGGGGGTTAGGGGGCAAGTGGCTTAGCTTTGATGGGATTGGTTAGTTAGGTGGCTAAGTAAGGTTAGTATGGGTGAATGGGTTGGATTGGGGATAAAGGTTGGGTTTATGGATCTTTCAGGGGTTTGGATAATTTATTAAATGTTTTATTTAATAAATAAGGGATATGGGATTAAATTAAGTAAATTTGGAATTATATTTAATTGATAAATTGATTTTGGGTTATCATTTGATTTTATCAATTAGACTATAGTTAAATAAATAAATAAATAAACTAGAGGATGACAATTAATTAATTAATATTTAATCAATAATGTCCTATGAGATGACTAAATATGATTACCTATTTGTGTAATCATATTTAAGTGTCTACAGAGACTACTATGGCATTACTAGTTAAACTAAACCTTAGCCTTGGAGGATGTCAAGAAAGCTATTTGTATTAATGGTATGCGAACCAAATGATCATGTATCATTTTTTTGCCTTGTAAGACTCCTCATTTATCTTGTCTTTCACTACATAGATCAATCATTTTGTCATTCATATAGTTAGCACAATTATAGTTAGGAGACAACTAAATTCCTCCTTCCACTTAGTGACTTGGGTATGGCCATAATTTGATTGTGATGTAAATTATGTAATAAGTGTGATTTAGTATTTTCTTCTTTTCTTTTTTAATTTTTGCATTTTGTTTCTCATTATTTCATGTCAACAACATAAAATGTGATGTTTGGCTACTTAGCCAAATTTCCTTAATGATGGTCCTATCTTGCCTCTAGGACGTGCCTTATTTTCTTGATTAAAAGTTTTCTAGTATGGTCACTCTTGATTTTCTTTTGTTTTATACTTCTTAATTTTTTATTTTATCTTTAGTTTTATTTTTCATTATGAGGCATTTTCTTGCAAATTATGTTGACAAAGTAACTTGTGAATGACCATACCATAAAGGGATTCTTGATGAATTAGGTAGGAAGTACATCATTAGGGTGTAAAGTTTAGTGGCTCTATATATTCTCACCCTCTACTATATTTTAGTAGGAATAGCTAGCCTTCTTTGACTATTGTATGTCAAGGTCAGATCATTGCATAAGATTAGTGAAGAATTACAGGTTAACCTAGTGCATTATACATAAAGGACTTTTGTCAAGTGATAACACATTTAGCATGACAGGTATACTTTTTTTAAAAAGGTAATTACCAAGAGGAAGTCATAGACAAAGAGGGGAAGGATGTAGGACCCATCCTCATCATTTAAAAAATTAAAATGGAATGCTTTGGTAATTTTCTATATAAGTTAGTATTTGATGCTTTATGGTTAAGGCACCTTTTTATACATTGTGTCTATATATATATGCTATAATTGAGGAAACTAGAAAATTAGAATGATAAAAGAACCTATTGCACATGTGTTAATATTTGTCAATTCAAGTGATAAATTGATGGTATTAGGAAACTAGTTCTTATTATTTATTTTTATTTTTATTTTGCTTGGGGGGGGGGGGATAATTTCAATGTTAAAAATTGAATTACAATTAAGTTGAGTTTACTATGTAAATATTTATATGAAGTTTTACCACAAATCATAATATTAATTGAAATTGTAATGATTATCCAAACTACTCCTTGGAAAAGAAACCCCACCACCCTGTATTTGTTTTCTAATTAAAAACATGACAAACTATGACTACTCTGTCTATTCTACACCCAAAGATGATGAAACATTAGCCCAAGCTCTACCCTAAAGTAGGAGCCAAAGAGTGAGATAGATTCTAGCCAAGAAGGCAATCTATAGAACCAAACTCATTAAGACATGGAGTGTCAAGCAAACCGATCCACATATTCATATGAGAATAATGGTCAATGAGATTATAACACCCTTATATTTTTTATGAACTCCAGGAAGAGGTTCATGCCTAGTGGGGGAGGATCTGAGGCCTCAACTTGGTTCATTATAGAAGTTTATTTACAATTCAAAAACTTTATATTTTCGGACCTTTTTATATGTTGAACATAGTTTGGATAGTTATTTAGACTATTTGATACTATGGGACACTTTGTTTTTATGGTGATTAATTGTGATGTTAGAACTTATTGATGATGCTTTATGATTATTTATATTCATGTACCTGGTTGGTTATTTTATTGAAGATTATGAAATTATGTTTGAATGCTAAGCTTAGATGGGTTATATATTTGAAAACCATGAAATGTTGCAAATGGTCATATCATGTCCAATTTGATTATGTTAGTATTATATATGCATAATGGTTTAGAAATAGAAAAAAATTATTTAGAATTTGGTTTAGAAATGCTTTATGTTTTGATCAAGTTATGAATATAGAATTGATTTAAGATTTATATATGCATATGATTTATTTATCTTGGACTACTGATATGTGATTGAGTGTATAGGAAATAACCATGGTAAAATGGAGAACTAAGACTATACCTTTGTATTAATTGAGGATGCCAAAGCTAGATCTAATGAAGAGATCTTAACCTTCTTGTTAATTATTTAAATTTGTGAATGTAATATGAATGAGTATTTTAGTTTTGATTCATTTTGTGAAAATTTATTTGCCACTAGTAATGTTAAATGTATATTTTATAGTGTCACTTGACACTTGTGTTGTTATGTGTTTAAGTGGCAAGTTAGATTGAGATATTGGAAAAAGATACCCAACTTTAATTTTAACCATTTACAAATGTTTAAGTTATATCTTATTACATAATATTGTCATATGAAGGCCTTAATTAGATTAAAATAGGACTTCAAGTTTAGGTTGACTTTAGAGGGTTTTATTGGAGTCCTAGAGTGTTCTTTTAGTGAAATCAAGTTACCTACATGTTAGTGCTATATGTTAGGGCTTTAATTTTGACTTTAATTTAGTTTTAATCACTTTTCTTACCCTTTTAAAATTCCATTTTTATAGTATTGTGAAAATGGAAAAAGTATTAACCAACTTCTCACCTTATCTTCAATGAGATGGAGTTCTAATCAAACAGGGAAACTTAGGTGGAGTTAAAGTGATTCTTATCTTTCATGATGGAGAAAAAGGAGGAGTTTAGTTTCCTATAAAAAGGGAATTTGAAATTAGAGTTTTCATTCACCCACTCTCTAGTTTTAGAGATTTTTCTATTTTTTATATTGCATTAAAGAAGGATAGATGGCTCTTCTCAAATCATTCATTTGCCATAGCTAGGAGAAAGGTTGGATCTTTTGCCATGTTATAGGAATTATGTATTGTATTGTTTTCCTATATGTAAATCTATGTAAATTTTTTTATAGATGCATATATGTATTGTTTATTGTCCATATTGTATTGCTAGGTGTGTATAAATTTCTATTATCTTCTTCTTAGTTTGATTTTGAGAGTATGATGTTTATGGGTGTGGAAGGAAATCACTCACTCTTGGGAGGGAAGTAGTGGCCTTTGGTTGAAGGGGTTAGTTGGGTCTTTCCCCTAGGTGTAGAGTCTCTTCCATGGAAAAAAGAGGGATAAGCATTTAGTATGGGCTACATGTGTCAATATATTATTGTGCACTTTGGGGGTGATAAGGGGAGAATCTTTGTAAGAGTTGGTATTTATTTTGTATGCCTTGTGAAGGAAAATTTGAGTTTTTGTATTTGGCCTCTCCTTAGGGTTATAGGCACACCTTCACCCATTCTATTAGTTTCTATGTTAATTTATTGTGTAAGCTCAAAAAGGGTGTTAAATGTTGTATCCTATAATTTTTGTTTTATGTGTTTGTGCTTGACTATTACCCAATTGGTCTTGGTTCTCCAAGCTTAGTGGGTGGTCTCATAGAGGCCTAGGTTGGGAGGTGAGCTCTCCATGATTTTTTAGCATTTCTTTTTTCAACAAGTTTCCAAATGGATTTGTGTTGAAGAAAATCTTGGAAGATTTCATTTTCTGTTGAGAATTTCAAGATGATTTACTATGGATATTTGTAAAAGTGTTGTATTGTAAAAGATCGCATCTAGATCTTCATTTATGTAATTTTGATTTTGTGTAAAGATCCAATTGTGGTTGTAATATTTGAAGATACATTTTAATGTTGTGAATACATTTAACTTTAAATATTTCCTTGAATATGATTAAAAGTTATTGAAATTTGTAGCAATAATCTATTAATGATTTGATATGATTTCTTAAAATGTTTCAAAAAATTAAAATTGAATTGTATGTGTGTGTATGTGTGTCTTGTTCAAATTTTGGGCACAAAAAATTTGATATGAATTTATGCTCCCACAAAAAGGGAGTGAAAGGGAATTCTTAGTTCCCTTGTTGGTTGGCTGGTTAAGAGTTCCTATTAGTATCTTGTCTAGTTTTTTTTTGTTGGTGCTACTAGACATATAATGTTTTTATATGGTGGCTTGATTTTGGTTTTAAGAGCTTTCTTGGAGTTTTTGGTCCCTATATAACCTTTGTTTAGATTCCTTTGGGATATTTGGGATTTCTTTGAATATCTTGTGTGTCTATGATGTAAATAAATTTTGGGTTCCCTCAAAACTTAGTTTTACCTTAATTTAAAACATTCATAATAAAAATCTCCCCCTTTGGAATTGATGGCAACATAGATGAAAAAACATAAGTTCTAAGAATACTAAATAGTACTATGTTGTTGCATTAGTTGTTTATACACTAAACAATTCTCAATACATTAGGTGCATATCTCTTGGAAATATTCCTCCTTACATGAATCTTTATAAATCTCTCTAAAGAGATATCTCTCCCCTATTGCTTAGGTGATTTTTTTATGCATATTCTCCTGCATTGATATCAATGTCAAAGGCTTCAATATTACAAATTACCAATTGTTAATACATTGTTCCAATTCTTCAACTAGTTTGAGTGTCCAAAGACACTATTCAAAGCCAAATACCAAGAATCCTCAATGATTCATCTCATCACAAATACTCCCCCATATGATAAGCATTAGCATTGAGTCTAGTCTAACAATGGTGCCATGTACCACTAGATTGATGAAATTACTACATCATCTATTCGAAAGTAGGTAGGGGCATAACCCCAAGAATACCTCTTAAGTACTCAAATGTATCTTTAGGAAAAGCCTTCATAAAGATATTAGCAATCTGATCTTTAGTACTCACATACTCCAATCTAATCTCATTTTTTGCTTCCTTCTCTCTCAACACATGATAATTAATAGATATATGCTTATTCTTAGAATGCAATATAGGATTCTTAGACATACTCACTATACTTGTGTTATTATACTAAATGATAATAGGTTTTACAAACTCAATTATGATATGCTTCAACATTTTCTTCATCCACATAACTCAGTTACAATTATTTTCTTTTACAACATACTCTACCTTAGTTTTACTCTAAGAAATACAATCATTTTTCTTTTTTAGCCAAGAAACTAATCTTCCTCCAAGAAAAAATTCTTCTCCACTAGTGATCTTTCTGTCATCCATATTGCTTGCCCAATCCACATTATTATATTCACATAGAGTAAAATTACTTGAGCTATCATACAAAATTCCATGGTTAGATGTTCCTTTCAATTATCTAAATATCCTTTTTACTTTTGCAAAATAATACTCCTAAGGATTAGCTTGAAATCTAGCTACAATCCCAATTGCATTTTATATATCTAGTCTAGTGCGAGTCAAATATTACAAACCTCCAATCATGTATCTGTACTTTTTATGCTCTACTACATGTGTCTCATCTTTGCTAGATAACTTGTGACTAGTTATCATAGGTGTACAAATAGTTTTACAACTTTATAATTCAAACCTTTTCAACAAGTCTCTCGGGTACTTATCTTATGAAATGAAAATGCCATCACAAACTGCAATACTAGGAAAAACTTTAGTTCTCCTATCATGCTCATACCAAGTTCAACTTTATTACCAACTATCCAACTTTACATACCAAGTTCTAGGTTCTTGCTTCAAACCATATAGAGATTTCTTTAGTTTGCATACCATGTCTTTGTCTTCTACCAAAGGAAAACCTTCAGGCTTCTCAATATATACCTCTTCATCAAGTTCTCCATTTAGGAAGGCTGATTTGACATCCTTCTGATAAACCTTGATCTTCTTATTTATTTCATAAGCCAAGAACATTCTCACTATTTCCATTCTGGCTAAAGGTGCATATTTTTTCCTCATAGTCTATGCCTTTTTGTTGTGAATATCCCTCGCATACAAGTCTAGGTTTTTTTTTCCACAACTTTGCCTTGCTCATTCATCTTGTTTCAAAATAACCATTTGGTTCCTATCACATTCTTATCTTTAGTTCTAGAAACTAACTCCCATGTTTCATTCTTCATAATCTGATCTAATTCTTTCAGCATTGCTTAAATTGAATGATCATCTTTATGTGCTTCATCTATAGTCTTAGGTTCAACTTGAGAAATCAAACATGTCTCTTCATTAACTCTATTTATTTTCATCTATTGCAAGAGCATCTTGGGGTAGTTGGCTATCCTGCATGATTAGGGGATTTTGGTGGGGTTGAGTGGGCCTATTTGGGTCTTGGGTAGTTAATTTTGATGTATTTAATAATTATTGTAAGCCTTTAAAGGAATTTAGTATTCAATTCTTGTTGGAGGCCAACTTATGGCTCTTCAAGTAGTTAATGGAAGGGATATTTAATTTGTTTCATTACTAAGCTGACTTGTGGCTTATATTGGTATAAGTAGGGATTGTGGTGAAGTCTTTAGTTATTATTCATCCACCTTGGAGAAGAGGAGGTGGTAGAGGAATGAATTTTGAAGAGAGCTAGTAGTTGAGGCTTGGGAAACAAGGAGATTGCTTGGTGGGCTTGTGAGTACTAGTTGGATCTTCCTTGGAGGTTTCTACTAGAGTGTGGATCTAGAATACCTAGTGTTTGGGTTGGATTTTTAGGGATCTTCAAGAATCATTATTGTAATTTCTATTGTATTTGGCCATAACCAAGAAGGCCTTACACCTTGGTACATTACATGTAACAATTATTTTATGAATAAAGAGTTGTGATTTGGCTTCAAATATTGCATTATTATTTTTTTTCCACTATTTGGTTATTTTTTGGGGGATAGGATGTCTCCTTTGGGGATTCTCCTACCTTGCACTACATCAGGTGGTATTAGAGTGAAGGTTGTTCTTGAGTGTATATACTGAGTACCAAGGTTGAGGCATCTTGCACTAGGGTTTTGTGAAGTGGTTTTATTAGGGTTCACAAAAATCTTGGAAGATGACTCTAAGAAGATTGGACCCTAGGGCTATTGATGATCTTAGTGATGTTGTGGAAGAAAGTATCTCAAGGAGAGTTAAAGTAGATTTTAGATCTAAAATAGAGGAGGTTAAAGCCACTTTTGGATCTAAGATGGCATTTATGAAGAGTGATATGATCACTAAGATGATAAGTGCTATAGGTGATATACCTTAGCATATGGATACTAAACATGGTTACAAGGAAGCTATTGAAGACTTTGAATTCATTGCATCAAGTGGTGAGACCAGAACTAATCATGTGGAGAGGCCTATGAGAAATAGGGTTGGTCAGTTTGCTAGACCTAGATCTTAGTTGAAGTTGAAGCATAAGATGAAGGCTTCTAATTTCTTGGGTACTTTGAATCTTGAAGAGCTGATTGATTGGATTTGTGAATTCAAAGACTACTTTGAGCTTAATGATATTAAGGATCTACCAAGAGTAAGGTTAGTGCAGACTAAGCTAAATGAATTGAAGATCACTAGATGGAGATTGATGGTAACTAAGTTGAATGCTAAGTTCATTCCTACTAATTATGAACTTGATTTGTTTAAGAGGTTGTAGAATATGAAGAAAAATTATATGACTATGAAATATTATATAGAGGAGTTCTACAAGTTGACTATTTGGTCTAGGCATAGAGAATTATCAAAGGAGAAGGTAGCATGGTATATTAATGGTTTGAGATTCAATATTCAAGATGAGGTTGGTATGCTAAATATTTCTTCAGTCAAGGATTCTTATAAGTATGCTTCAAGAGTAGAGGAGAAGTTGAAGAGGAAGAATCAAGGTAGTTCTCAAGGGAAGGAGAAGTAGGATAGTTTGACACAAGCTTAATCGAATGTAGAAGGTGAACCAAAACTTGTTGAATAGAAAAGAAGGGTTGGTGGAGGTGGGTTCAAAGGTAACTATTTTAGGGCATAGATCCTTAGAATTTCCTATTGGAAGGAAAACTATTGTTGTGAATGAGGTTGTAGTCTAGGATAGTTAGCCTGAGAAAAAAGAGAGTTTTTTGGGCTTGGTGAGCATTGTTTGGTTAGAGGACACTAGATTCCTATCAAAGTGCTAGCTTGTTCAGGACTTGTTGTAAGTCTAGTGGTAAAGTCTACAAAGTGATTGTATATGGTGGTAGTACATATAACCTTATTGCTAAGGAGATGGTTCAAAAACTTGGTTTGAAGAGAATGAGACATCCTTATCCTTATAGGATTGGCTAGTTGCATGGTGAGAATGCTTTGGAAGTAAGGGAGTAGTGCCTTTTTTATTTCCAAATTGAATATTATAAGGATCAAGTATTGTGTGATATTGGGGACATGAACAGTTTTCATGTGTTACTTGGTAGACCTTGGTAGTATGATTGCAAGGTTGTGCATGATTGTGTCAAGAATGTGTTTACTATTGAGAAGGTTGGTAGGAAGTATTCCCTAATTCCTTTTTAGAATGAAGAGAATGGTAGAAGGAACCTAAATATTGGTAGCCAAGTTGAGTTCATAGATTCTAAGAGGGTTAGTGATCAGTGTGATAGAAAACCTATGGAACACCAAGAATGGAAAAGTGAAAGAAGAGAAAGGGAAAGAGTATACAAGTTGAAGAGTTGGAGGACATTTATGTGAAGAACTAGTTAGGGATTTATATGTTGAATCCTTGAAGATGTTCTTCTAGCTACTGAGAACATCTTTTCATACCTGGAGAATCTGATGCAGGAGCATCCTGGGGTAGTTGGCTATCCAACCTGATTAAGGGATTTTGATGGGTTGAGTGGGCCTATTTGGGTCTTGGGTAGTTAATTTTGATGTATTTAATAATTATTGTAAGCCTTTAAAGGAATTTTGTATTTAATTCCTATTGGAGGTTGACTTGTGGCTCTTCAAGTAGTTAATGTAAGAGATACTTAATTTGTCGCATACAAGGCCAACTTTTGGCTTAGATTGGCATAATTAAGGGTTGTGGTGAAGTCTTTAGTCATTATTCATCCACCTTGGAGAAGAGGAGGTGGTAGAGGAGAAATTTTTGAAGAGACTTAGTAGCCGAGGCTTGGGAAATGAGTACTAGGTGGATCTTCCTTGGAAGTTTCTACCAGAGTGTGGATTTGGACTAGCTAGTGTTTAGGTTGGATCTTGAGGGATCTTGTAGAGCTGTTATTGTAATTGCTATTGTATTTGGTCATAACTAGAAGGACCTTATAGCCTATCACATTGCATGTAATAGTTATTTTATGAATAAAGAGCTACGAATTAGCTTCAAATATTGCATTGTAATTGTGTTTCCATTGTGTGGTTATTTTCTAGGGGCTAGGACATCTCCTTTAGGGATTTTCCTATCTTGCACTACAGAATCATCATATCTTTGTCTTCACTTCCAATTATCTACTTTGGAGGGTGATTCTCTGTCAAATTTTGTTAGGGGTAGGAGTTGATATCTCAACTCTTACCTCATCTCTAGGTTCATATCTTTTCTCTCCTCTTTTCTCAATAGTTAACACATCATTCAGTAGATCATTGTTAATCTCAAAGAGAACATTTTCATTTTGTCAAATAATTCCATAATTATCTTCTTCTTTAGATAAATTATAATGTGGCATTTTTTCCTTAGTTCCAAACTTTTCATTAATAGTTACATTTATGCATTCAACTATTGCCTTAGTTCTATAGTTAAAACATTTGTATGGCTTATTTTTTAATAAATAGACAAGAAACATACCTTCATCACTTCTTGGATCAAACTTACCAATGCCATCATCTCTCTTAATGTAACATTTTATCCCAAATATTCTAAAATAATTAACTGATGGTGACTAACTAAACCATAATTCATAAGGTGTCTTGGTCATACCTTTTTTATCCATACTTTGTTCAAAGTTTACACTGTTATATTGATTGTTTCTCTCCAAAATGTCTTAGAAACATAATTCTCAAACAACATCACTCTTGTTGCCTTTGCTACTAATTTATTTATTCTTTCCCATTTTTCTAAGGTGTTCTAGGTGAGGATAGTTTTCTTTTGATTCCATTCTCTTCACAAAATATGTTAAACTCTCTAGAGGTGAACTCTCCTCCTATATCTAATCTCAAACACTTTATCTTAACACCAAATTCAGTCTCACCTCTATTCTTAAATATCTTAAACTTCTTAAAAGCTTCAAATTTCTCTTTAAGAAATTCTACCCACATCATTCTAGTGAAATCATCAACAAAAATCATAAAATACCTTTCACCATAGAAACCCCTTGTTCTTCAAGGACCACTCAAATGTGTATGAACAATCTTTAACTTCTCTGTGGTAGTGACCTTCTTGCTAAGAAATCATACTTTCTTTTGTTTAGCCAAAATACATTCTTTGTAAAAAACATTAGTAGGCTTTTTTCTATTAGGAAAGTCTCTGACTACAAATGTGCTACTAACCCTTACAATATTATCAAATTTAATGTGATAGAATCTTCTATGTCACAACCAACTATTGTCCACTTTATCTACCAAACATGATATTTCAGTAGGATACAACTAAAATACTTTACCTTTAGATCTTGTGTCTATTCCAATAAGCTTACCATCTCTCTCTTTGATAATGTAGGTCTTCTCAGTGAATTTCAACTAATAATCCTTGTCCACCAACTATCGTACACTCAAAAAATTATGTTCTAATCCATCAACAAAATAAATATCATCAATGTTAGTTTTACCGTCAAGAGTAATGGATCCAATTCCTTTTATATAATAGGTTGCATTGTTACCAACTCTAACAATACCTCCATCATGATTCTTAGACTCAACCAACTTATTGATATCACTGGTCATGTGATGTGAACAACCACTATCAATTATCCACTCAGATTTCTTTTCAACTTGGGAAACTAGAGCTCTTTTTTCTCTAATTTCTCTATCAAGATCATCTTCCTTGATAGCCACAAATCCAAATTCATCATCGCTTTCACTTTGACCTCTTTTATCAGATTCTACATCTTCATTTACATGCAAACAATTTCTATCTCTTCTAGGCTTGAAATTTCCTTTATACATTTTCTCTCTTTTAGGACATTTAGATTCATAATAAAAAAATTCATCACAACTCCAACATTACAAATTTTCTTACAACACCTTCCTCTATCTTCTTGTCTTCATTAGATCTGCTACTACTAGTAAAATATTTATGTGTTCTTACTCCTCAGATTAGTTTGAATGTTGAGGGCACTGAAAGCTATTTCCACTCTTGATAGATCTCTAGACTATCTCAAATCTAATATTTTAGCTTCTAATCTTCAAGTAATATTTCCTTGCTAAAATCCTCAAGTCAGGGTATCAATAGTTGAACCATCTGAGCTACTTTCTTGAATGGTGGCATCAAAGTTTTAAAGATCTTCCATACTAACTCATCTTCTTCCTTGGTTCCACCATGAGACTACATTCTTGCAATAATTTATGAAATTGTACTAATATAGCTTCTTACAAATTCATCTTCCATTATTTTAGCATCTTGAAATGCACATATCCAATTCAACAGTATTATTCTCTTTGCATGTGTATCACCTTCAAAAGTAGATTCTAATGCTTTCCAAATTTCATGAGATATTTGAAGTGACTTTTCCTGATAGTGTTCATTTTATAGAAGATTTAATAGTAGGGCTTCTCTATCTCTCATGTTACACATAAATAGATCTCTTTCTACTTCACTCCATTCTTCAACTTTCCCTTCTTCGACAATTGTCTTCTCACTCTTTTTCAAGATCCAATAACTAAGACCCATGTACAACAAATGGGTCTTCATCTTCTCCTTCCATCTTTCATAGTTGGCCCCATAAAATCTAGGACTATCCTTTCTAAAAAGATTCATCATCGATCCCCCAAATTTGTTAAGCTTATCCTTCAAGTACCTGATGCTCTGTTACCAATTGTTAGAATATATAGTCCACCAATATAACTGGGGGGTGAATAAGTTATAAAACTAATATCACAATTATCAACCTTATTAAACTTTAACCATATGAGAAATATAATTAGAAACCACAACAAGATACTCATACACAATAACACTAGATATTTTAACTAGGGAAACCCTTGATTAGATGGATGACCCTAGTGAGGATGGTACCCACAAGATGATGTACTAATATAAATATTTCTTGTTAGAGGATGGATCCTATTAGGATTCTATGAGTACATTTAGTACATATGAATCCCTATTAGGAGATCCTAACCTTTTCAGGAGTTTTGCTAGCTCTATTAGTAGTTATGGAAGATAACTGGCCCTACTGCCCAAATAGCTTCATAGTTAAGACCAATGAAACTACTATCCAAATTATCTATGTATTATTCCTTGCAAAATAATAGAAATGAAATGTAGTTCATTCCTCTTCCTCTATCCTATAAACTATACTTTTTCTCCTTCAAATCTTGTAACCAGATCCCCATACTCACATCTAATAATCCCTTGGATCTCTTAAACGCATTTACCAAACACTTTTCTCCTTTTCACACTTTGTACTTCATATAATGATCACACATTCTACAATCAAGAAAAACATATTTCCTTTATATCATATCTTCAAAATATTTCCTTGAGTCATCCATGAGGCTTTCCTAATTAATTATAATAAGATAATTAATTAATTACAGTTACAATAACATTGTCAGTTCATGCTCTATACAAAACTTCACATGTGTGATACTAGGGCTTGTGCACTTATTGACATCACCAATAGAGTGTCCTCTGTCACTTCTTGACTGCACATCTTCTTATTACATCTTAGAAGAAATATATCAAACAACCATTAGAAACTATTTTCCTAATGGTCTATCTCTAGACTGCTCTCTAACTTAGGTACAACTTTCGTATATCTTCGACTTAGACTTTGTGCACTGAACCACATCATCACCACATATTATACATGTTTGTGGCCACACATCACCAAAAAATCAAGCCATTTCTTGTAAGACTAATATCTTTTTCTGCTACTCAACTAGTCTTTACAGAAGCCATACTTTGTTGACATCAATGACAAACATTGTCATGAATGCAACATGTCAATACTTTCCAATACTTAGGATACTCCACGAAAGTAGTATCATTACCATTCATGCTAACATCCATATCATTCAATGTGGATGGATTCCCATGGCCCATCATGAATGACCATTACCCATGCCTTTCTCATCCACCATGCTCCTAAATTGTCAAGCTTTGAGTCATATCATTCTTACAAGTACGTTGTCACCGTCATAGTCTTTTCATCCCCTAATGCAACAATAATATAAATTTTAAACATTTATGTTATAATTATTTTAAATAAATCTAAGGGATTGTGAATCAATTATTCTTAGGTCCAAATGTACCAATTCAACTTTTAAACACTTCAAGAAAATTAATCAATATCATATACCCACTCGATCATTATAGCATATAATTAGCAATTCAACATTCCATGCAATATCTCAACTCTTTGTGTCTCTATGTGTCGGCTGCTAGTAAATAAACTACTTCTAAATATAGCATGCATAAAAATAAAATTGAATTATGAAAATAACACTTTGAACACCAATATTTAAGGTGGAAACCCAATTTGGGAAAAATCACCAAGTAACATTCTACCAATTTTCACTCTTCTAAAGTGAGCTTGGTTAAGAGCCAACCCTATTAAAGGTTATACACCACACTATTATGTGTGATCCTATTAAAGGATTTAATCACCCTTTTAGGAGTGGCCTTGTTAGAGGACATTAGAACATTCAATTAGAATGTCAGCTTAATTAAAGAAATTACAAAATGGTTGTTAGGTCCACCTTGATTAAAGGTTTTGGACTGATATAATGGTTAGAATGTAATAGTCAATTTGATTTATAAAGTACAACTCACTTTGAAAATTTAGATATCCATTTACTCATTTGGTAGTTCATTGACTAGCCTCCATTAACATCTTTTTTATTGATATTTTTGGCATCTCCTCAAGCAATTACACTTCAAAAATTCTTTACACTTCACCTTTAAAGTTATTCTATTTGTAGATTCTCCTTAAGATCACCAATCAATAATGAGCCATCCTTGAAATTCATTCCTTATGCCTCCTTCAATAGGTAATTTTGGTCTTTTTCTACTTAAACATCATTATTGATCTTAGCATTAGGTCTGATTCATCAAATCCTTCCATCTTTTTTGTTCTCCTTGTTCTTCTAGAAACTTTTGATCGAATCCTTACATTTGATTTCATAAAAAACTCTCCTTGTACATTAAGATTCTAACTCATCAATCCTTATCTTCCATGCACTTTGACTAATTCAAAATTTAGACCATGTCGGCCTCAAAACTACATCTTTCTCAAACTATAACTTTTCTTGACACTTGACAATCATTGTGCTCATTTTATCAATCGTTACTATGTATCTCAAAAATCACTATACATTCTCACTTGGTATCAATATGTTTTCATGATCATTACTATACTTTGTTGTAACTAAACTTCTTCATACCTTTTCTTTGCAATAACTATCACTCAACTTGAACTTTTTTGTTTGGCTTCTACTTAAGTTCCTTAATCTTCTTCTCCAACTCCTTCTTTGACCATGCAACACTAATACTCGATCAAGCTTATCCTTTTGTCTTGTTTCAACTTATAGCTTCATCAAATTGTCTTCTACACTTTATGTATTGATTGAAAAAAATATTATCTTGTCGGTGAATAACTTATCAAGTGTCCATTGTATTTCTATGACTTAACACATCTCAACTCAACCTTTCACTAGGTCATCTCATGATCTCTTCTTTTCAAATCCTCTTCATCAATCGAAATGATATAAAACTCTATACTATTAGTAAATGTCTCACCAGTAGGTTTGACGCTCTATCTTACTAATATATTTGACACCAATGACAACATAATAAATGCTCCAATTGTAGTTTCTAGCAATCTTCCTCTTCAACATTGATGGAAATACCTCATATACTTCGCTTATTTTAATATTTACCATGCAATCCAAAAATCTTCAATATTATATATTATTTTTTGACTTAGTGTTGGGCTTCTCTCTTCCTTATTTTCATTCTTATTCTCATCCAATCAATCTTAGGATGCTCCCTCTATCAATTTTGTACATACTCTTCTATGTAGAAATATATGTCTCCCTCTTGACAACAATAATTCTCTTATTATAATATATGAATGGTAACTTTTACGCATTAATCTTCTTAGGAATACTCTCCCTCTTTGATCTTATCAATTTTATATGGTAACTCAGTGATAGTCTCCCTCTTTATATAATAACTTGTATGGTAATTAATCACGCTTATCTCTCCCTCTTTTCCAACAATGCCAAAGGCATACCACACACACACACACAAACACCTTCATATCACTAATCTAACTAATAAAAAAATGTCATCTTAAAAGAATTAACTCCTAATAGCTTCGTTTACTTGTAATTTAGTATCTTCTATTTCACACATTTAGGCAAGTCCTAAAGTGTGACCTTCTGCATCAATCTATAAGATATTCTTCTCATATAAATTGACGGAATGCAACATCTCTACTTAGATTTCTTCATATAAGGGAATGACCCCTAACTTTCCTCTTAGATACTTAAAATATTCCTTAGGTAGTTCCTTAGTGAATATGTCAGGCAAATAAGTGTCCAACCTTGCATACCAGGTTCTAGCAACTTGCTTCAAACCATATAGAATTTTCTTTAGTCTGCATACCATGTCTTTGTCTTTTGTCAAAGAAAAACCTTCAAGCTACTCAATATATACCTCTTCTTCAAGTTCTCCATTCAAGAAGGCTGATTTAACATCCATCTAATAAACCTTGATCTTCTTATTTGCTACATAAGCCAAGAACATAATCATTGCTTCCATTCTAGCTACAGGTGCATATGTTTCCTCATATTCTATGCCTTCTTGCTATGAATATCCCTTGCATACAAGTCTATCTTTTTTTCTTACAACTTTTCCTTACTCATTCATCTTCTTTTAGAATACCCATTTGAATATCCATCAAACCAATCTTCTACCCATGAAGAAATATCCTTCACTTGTTCTCTTTCTATCATCCACATTTCTTGTCCAATTAGTGTCTATGTAAAATTTCAATTCAAATTTGTCACTTCTCTTGTACCATAGTCAATGGTATTTTGTTCCTTTCAAGTATCTCATCAAGGTATTTTTTAGTGGCTAATATTCCCAAATTGGCTAATTTTAGAATTTTTTGCTTAGTAATTTGGCCAATTATTTAATATTTGATACAACCTAAATCACCATATTTTCATAAAAATAGTTCTATAATGTTTAAAATCCCTCAATAATTTATTTTATTAGAAAATTTAAGCTCAAATATACACCACAATATTCGATACATGATTATATTTGAATCACCTAAACATCATATATTATTGGAGAAATTAAACTGAACTAACCAATCATTATCATAATTATTAGTTACTGTAAGGATATATCACCAATATTTAGTTTTCACTATTGATTTAAAGTATATGTAATAATTCTCATAATATTTCACAAGGTAAAATAAATAAATTTTGATTTGTAATATTCCATAGTGATTAATGAACTTCCTATTATTATTGAGATTCGTCAATATTTTATATAGAAATATTATGATTCAAAAATAATCTCCAATATTAATCATATTTAGAATAAAAAATTGAGAGATTTGCCAATAGATTTTTTTTCTTTTTCAAAATAATGAAAGGTTTGCCAATATTTTATATCTTGTTTTGGAGGTGACTTTCTTAAAGTTTATCCTATATCTCATTATCCTCTTAATTGTCATCATGTGATTCTCTTGGAGATCAGCTAAGAATCTAGCAAAAATTCCAACATCTAATATAATTTTAGGTCTTCTATGTACAACATATTGTAGTCCCAATCATTGAGCTATGCAATATTTCATTCACCTTAGTATAATTACCATTCTTTGACAATTTGTGTCTAGTCATTATTGGTGTTCCAACTGGTCATGGATCTTCCATACCACAAATTTTCAAGGTTTCTTTAAAATACTTTCATTAAGTAATAAAAATACCTTTGTCCATCTGATAAACTTGCAAACCAAAAAGGAATTCAATCTCTCCAAATATTTACATCTCAAATTCCTTTTTTATTTGATCAACAAATGACTTCATTATTGAATCTTTTCTTCCAAATATGTTGTGATCAACAATTATTTTAGTTAGCAATATCTTATTTTTAGCTTCACTTGTTAGATTTAATTTCTATTGTCATTGTTTCTTGTTGTTAGCATGAATGTTGGTGATACTACATTGGGGGAGTATCCTAAGCATTAGAGAGTATTGACATTTTGCATTCATGACTGTGTTTGTCATCAATTTCAACATAGTAGTAAGTCTATGGAGACTGATAGAGTAGCAGACAAATATCTTAGTTATATGGATAATGTCTTGATTTCCTAGTGATGCATGATCATGAACATGTTCTTCATTGTGTCTTGATGATGTGGTTCAATGTGCAACATTTAATTCAAAGACATACAAAAGTTGTACCTAATTTATAGAGAGTAGTACAAAGATAGAATACTTGAGAAGTGGTTTTTGATGTTTGTATTGTATCCTCTAGCAAAAATATAATATAGTAATGTAGGGTTAGCCAGTGAGTTATGATAGCCTGATGATGCTGCCAATGGATGCACAAGCCCTAGTGTCATACATGTGAGAAGTTGTATAGACTATGAGCCAATAGTGCTATTGTAATTATTAATTAATTAATTATCTAATTATAATTAATTGTGAAATCCTCAAGGCCAACTCAGGGAATTATTTTTAGGATATGGTATAAAGGAAAGATGTTTTCCTTGTTTGTAGTGTAACAAGAAAGATTGAAGTATGTGAAAAGTGTGAAAAGGAGAAGAGTATTTACTAAATGTGGGTAAGCGATCCAAGGGATTATTGCATGCAAGATTTATGATATAGTTACAAGATCAAAAGGAGTAGAAGTCTAGTTGATAGGACAGGAAGAGGAAGAACTAGTACTATTCATTTTTATTATTCTACAAGGAATGATGTAGAGATCATTTAGACAATGGGTTCATTGATCATTCCCTTGAAGTTATTTAGGTAGGGGGGTCTGGCTATCTTCCAAAACAACTAACAAGGTTGGTATATCTCCTAACAAGGATTCAACATCTCCTAATAGGGATTGATATCTATTGAATGGTGTTATTCAATCCTAATAGGGGACATCCTCTAATAAGGAATATTTATACTAATACATCATATTGTGGGTACCATCCCCACTAGGGTTTTCCCTCTAATCAAGGGTTTCCCTAGCTAATATACCTATTGTTATTGTGCATGAGTATCTTGTTATAGTTTATGATTATATTGTTCATATGGTTAAAGTTTAATAACATTTATAATTTTGATATTTGTTGGATAAATGATTTATAAGCCCCCCCCCCCCCCCCCACAAGTTATATTGGTGGACTATATATTCTAACAATTTTTATCAGAGTATTAGGTCCTTGAAGAGAAAGTTAAATAGCTTTGGGAGATCAGTGGCGAGTCATTTAGAAAAGGATAGTCCTAAGTCTGATGGGGGAAATATTTACACCTAGAAGATGGAGTTTCTTGGTGAGTCCAAATTGTATATAGAATTGAGCATTGAGTTTCTTGATTCAAAATCCTTTTATCCTTATCTAAAGAAGACATGAAGATCATAGAATTTATTGATCTTCTTATGAAAAGGGAGCTAGAAGGTATGGAAATTTTCATTTGTTGCACATGTAGAGATTTTGGTATTTTTTCATCTAGATATCCTAAGAGAGTAAGAAAAACTAGAATGTTCACTTTCTGATGAAGATGAAGAATTTAAAGCAAGCATGGAAAGATTCTCGAATGAATGTGATGATAAAGATAATGAGCTTGAACTGGTTAAGAAAGAGAAAGTAGTAGAAGATATATCTTTGGTAACTATTGTTGATCCAAAGGCTAACCATGAAAATGTGGTGTTATCATTAAGACTAATAATGATTTGTAGAATAGGAATCAAATTGAAGAGAAAAGACTTGAGCCTAGAGAAGAAGAAAGAATTGACTTGACAACTCATAACAAAAGCATATCAAAGAAGATGAATGAGCATGGTGACATTATAAGAAAAAAAGCTAGAATTTAGTGCAAAGGATATTCATAGCAAGAGGAAATAGACTATGAGGAGACATATGCCCTTGTATCTAGAATGGAAGTAGTAAGAATGTTCTTGTCTTATGTAGCAAATAATAAATTCAAGGTATATCATATGGATGTTAAATCAACCTCCCTAAATGGAGAACTTCAAGAAAAGGGTTACATTGAGCAGCCTAAAGGTTTCTCTCTCACAAAAGACAAAGATATGGTATGAAACTAAAGAAATCTCTATATAGACTAAACCAAGCACCTAGAACCTGGTATGGAAGGTTGGACAACTATTTGGAAAAACTTGGATTTGCTAAAGGTATGATAGATAGTAACTTTTATTTGAAATAAATTTAGAATGAGTGGTTGATAATTGTAATATATTTTATGACATAATATTTGGAGTTTATTATGAAGCAAGTGATAAGTTTGTCAAAGAGATGAAGAATGAATTTGAAATGAGTATGATAGGAGAATTGAAATTTTTCCTAGGATTGCAGATTATGTAGAATGGTGATGGTATATTCATTTCACAAACCAACTACTTGAAAGACTTGTTGAAAACATTTGGATTGGAAATTTGTAAGCCTATTGGTACACCTATGATAATTGGTCATAAGTTATCTAGTAAAGATGACACACCTACAGTTGAGCAAAAGAAATATAGATCCATGATTAGAGGTTTACAATATTTGACACACACTAGAATAGATATAGAAAATGTAGTTAGGATTGTAACTATATTTTTAGTTGATCCTAAAGAGTATCATTATGTTGCAATAAACATGGTGTTTAGATATTTGAAAGGAACATCTGACTATGGAATTTGGTATGATAGATCGAGTGATTTACTCTATGTGCATATAGTGATGTAGATTAGACAGGCAATATGGATGAAATCAAGAGCATCAGTAGTGGAGCATTTTTTCTTGGAGGTATATTGGTTTCCTGGCTAAGCAAGAAATAAGATTGTATCTCATTAAGAATAGTAGAAGCGGAGTATGTTGTAGCAGCAAATAATTGTAATCAAGTTTTGTGGATGAAGAAGATGTTGAAACATATTGGAATTGAGTTTACAAAACCTATTATTATATATTGTGATAGCACGAGTACTATAAGTATGTTTAAGAATCTTGTATTGCATTCTAAGACTAAGCATATATCTATTAAGTATCATGTCTTGAGAGAGAAGGCAATAGAAAAAGAGATTATATTGGAATATGTGAGTACTAAAGATTATATTGCATATATCTTTATGAAGCTCTTATCTAAATATACATTTGAGTACTTGAGAGGTATGCTTAGGGTAATGTCCCTACCTACTTCTAGGTAGGTGTCGTAGAGATTGCATTAGCCTAGTGGTATAGAGCACTATTGTTAGACTGGACTCAATTTTGATGCTTCTTGTATGGGGAAGTGTCTTTGATGTGTTGAGTCATTAAGGACTCTTGGTATTTGGTCTTGAATAGTGTATTTGGACACTTGAGTTGGTTGAAGACTTGGAGTAGTAAATTGACATAATGATCCTTTTTCATTGATTTAAATGGGGGAGATATGTACATGAAAAAAACCCTCTAGTTGAATGGGGGAGAGAATGCATAAGTATGAATGGGAGATAAATGTCTACTTTATTAGGGAGACTTAGAAAGTTTCATGTGAGAAAGAAGGGGGAATATCTTTATGGAGGCGATATGTGTGGTAAGTTGTTTATTGTGAACAATTATTTCTAATCCTAAAAGGATGCATAATAGAGCAATGTTCTAGAGGCTCTCAGATTTTATTAATGAAGATTATTTGAAAAGATGAAAACAACAATAGTAGTAGAATACCATTTGTTATTCTTGGAACTTAGATATTTTTCATCTATGTTGCCATCAATGCTAGGGGGGGGGGAGGGGAATTTTTAGCATGAATGATGATGATACTACATTGGGTGAGTATCCTAAGCATAGGAGAGTATTGAAATTTTCTATTCATGACTATGTTTGTCATTGATGTCAACATAGTAGTAAGTCTCGGAAGATTGACACAATAGCATACATTGATCTTAGTTGTATAGACAATGTCTTGATTATTTGGTGATGCATGTTCATGGACATGTTCTTCATTGTGTATTGATGATGTGGTTCAATGCACAACATGTAATTCAAATATGTATAAAAGTTATAACTAATTTACAAAGAGTAGTACAAATACATGGTACCTAAGAAGCAATTTTTGATGTCTACATTATATCCTTTGGTAGAGATATAATATGGTGATTTTTGGTCTCAGAATGGTTTTGACATTCAAGTATCAACATACTTAATGAATTTCACTATACATGCCAAGTACACTATGTATGTTGAGCTATAGTATGTGTCGAGCCAGAATTTCAACAGGTGTTGAGTAAGCAATAGATGTTGAGTGATATATAGGTGTCGAGTCATAGTTGATGCCAAGAAAGTTAGAGTGCTTCATATGTTGAGTGAGCTAGAATCATACATGTGCCAAGCAAGACAAAATGTATAGGTGCCCAACAAACCAAGATAGTATATGTGTCGTGCACCAGTAGTCCAGTATGTGCCAAGTAACACAGAATCAACATATGAGTTTGTGCTCTCAAAAACTCAGATGTAAACCATTTTTGGAACTAACATAGAAATATTTTGAAGGAAAACAAGGATAAGAATGAATCTTGTATATTTCTTATGCAATCAACATGCAACCAATGAGAAAAATGCAAGGAATGAGCAGAAATTCAAGATTCAATATGGATTGCAGATCCATACCTAACCTTAAGTCTATGAAGCCTTTATAAAGAGACTTGGACACCATAATTTCAATTTAGTTAAGGAGTTGTTGAAGGTATTTTCTAATTAGATAGCATATAGTAGAATAGAGCAAGCAACATGGGTGTCAAGGACTTAGCGAATTGAGCAACAATTACACATTCAGTTGATCAGAATAGAACAAAGGATAAGAACAAAGATTAGATCAAGCAAGGGTCACATTAGAGAGAGTAGATCAAGTGCCTAAATCAAACAATTAAAGATTGCATACTATTAGGTTAATTCTAATACTTTCTTGCCATTGTATTAGATGTTGGAAATGCTATATTGATAGGTTAGCTTAACAACTAGGTGAGAGAACCTTTGGAGAAGGTGATTGAAAATCCTATTGAATTAGGTGGGTTTAATAGCCTACTATAAATCCTTTAACAAGGTGACACTTATTGTAAAGTGTTTGTAAATCCTTTAACCAAGTCACTATTGATACATTGTAAAGCCTTTAATAAGGTAGGCCTTTCACAGGGTGGACCATCAGAAGTGGTCAAACGATTATTGTTGTAGTGATTTTTGTGGGTATCATCCCCACCTCAGTTTTACCTTCTTATTCTTGGAGGGTTTTTGGGTTACCAAATCTTGTGTTATGAGTGTTATTGCATGTGTTTTCTTTATTTTCACTTAATATGTTTACATGCATGCATCTTATTTTCAATTATTTGATTTAAAGGATTAGAAAAGGTTAAAAGTGTGATAATTTTGATTCACCACCTATAAGGAAGCTTACAATAAAGAATATAACTATTTCCACATAACCCATAATAGATCTAAAATAAACACATAATTAAAATCCACATGCAAGAGAATAGAAAACATACCCACACAAATGTGATACAAGATATACCCTAGGAAACCCTCGTTGAGGGAAAAACCTAGCCTCCAAAAGTATCCATCACTATGTATTATTCAGCAAAAAATCCTTTGCAATAAAACCATGGAAGCCTTCAAAGTCATAGCCAGCACCAAGCAATCCATGTGAACAAGCATGAATCCACACATCCCATGCCATGCTTCCAACCTTCACAAATGCTCCCTTGGCTAACCTATCAAGGCTTGTCCTACTCAATTCTTGCCTTTTTTTTCTTCTCCTTGTCACACCAACAACTACCCTTGTGGTTGTTTATATAGTAGCAAGTCCCACAAAACCACTGAGTGGTATTACTTAACCCATGTGCTAAAACCATGTGCTACCTAACCCATTGACCCCACATTTAATATTGGGCATTTAATTCTTTTCTCCAATATTAAATAATTACATGAAATATTATCACAATGATACAACTCATCAAGTATATCCCATGGGAATCTTTACATGTTGCACGTCCATATAGGTACAACATTATATAATAAAATAAAATAATAAAATATAACAATATTATGCAATGTGTGCAACACCCATTATCTCAACACTGCCCCCCTCAGAAGTACTCTTCCCATTTTGAACATTCCAACAATTGGTATCAAAGCTATCTGGTTCTCACAAGGAGAAGCCTAACATCTTAGAGAAAAGGTCTAAAGATGGAAGTCTTCAAACTTGGGAAGATCATAGACAATTAGGTGATCGATGTACATCTCACTCTACACAAATTGGAGGAAGCTAGAGAATAATTGAGAAAGTCCTTAAAAAGAAGGATGGATATAGCCATATTTGAAAATGACATACACTACAAGGAGATTGATACCACACAAGTGTTTTCCAATGGAGATTCCAAGGAATTTGATATAGAAATAGCTAAATTGATGGAGAAAAATAGAGTACAAGCTAAAGAAACCAGAATACTCAAGCTTGAACAAGAATCATAAGCCATAATGCTTTGTGAAGTGACTAAACAAAAGAAGAGAGCTATTGAAGACAAGGCTATGATAGAAGATGGCAAGAGAAATCTTACAAATAGACTAGATGAGAAGACAATTAAGTTTGAAAGAATCCCAAACATGCAATTGGACACCTTAAGTCAGATGGTGAATGCTCATCATAAGCTAAACATGAAGGACATTGAGATTTCCACCTTGAAAATACAAAATGAGCAATTGCAAAATGAATTGAAAAGAGAGAAGGAGATAGAAAAAAGCTTCAACAAACTCAATAAGGCTATCAAGTACTTTGAACAACTATTGAAATCACCAAGGGCTAGTAATGATACTTCAAGACTTGGTTACACTAGCACTGAGCAAGGAGAATCATCCAAGACTATAGAAGAAAGGAGCAACAAAGGTAAGAATACCAAACCTACTTGTCATTTATGTGGTAAAAAGAGACATACCTCTAATGTATGTAGGAGCAAGAATAGTCATCAATATGATAAGCCTACAAAGGCAAGGACATCAAGCACATGAATGTAGAAGGCAAGGACAAGTGCAATATGATAAGGTCACAAGTGCAAAAGGCAAGGACATCAAGCACATGAATGTAGAACCAAGACCATAAGGACACCAAGATTTGAAGGTCACTGCTACAACTACAAAAAGTATGGACATAGAGCATTTGAATGTAGATCAAAGCCTATGTGGAAATCTAATCAGCCTACAAAAGGAAACAACCATGATCATCACTACAACTGGGATTACAATACTAGGCATAGCTATCACTATTGTCAAAGAGGGCAAATGAATAAGACTTGGAAGAAGAAAGATGAGTGCAACACATCAAATGGAGAGATCACTTCACCCAAAAGGTCAAGTGATCACATCTCAACCAACTAAACAAGAATAGGTGTATGGCACTAATATAAAAAGTTATATCATACATTAGTTCCAAGACAAAGAAGTATTGCAAGGAAGAAATCTGCATGAGCAAAGATGCCAAGTCAAAATTTGAAGTTTTTCTAAATACTGTCGAACTATCCTTAGATGCTCAGTAAAGCTCCAATGGATGCTGAGTTGCCAGTAGCAATTGAGTTGATACTTGATGCTGAGTGAATGAAATTTTATGGTTATCAAGTTATGTTGAAACCTTCAAGTGCCAATTTTATAGTTGTATGCATTATGCAATAAATTCTTGGTTTTGAATTGTATAAGGTTGAATTTTTCTCATTTTTACGCCATTCAAACACAAAGAAAAGATGAGAAGAGTGAAGAAGTAATCAAGCAACAACCTAATAGCCATTTGCGTGGATTTCAATAGTAATTCAGCACAAATTCATCAATTTAAAGGTATTTATCAGGTGCCAAGCTATGTAGTGTAAAATTTTATTACATATTTAAACCCTAGTTCAGTAAAATGGCATCAAGCTCCAAAAACCCCAAAGGAAAAGAGAGTCATGAGGTTCAAATAGTTAGAAACAAGGTCAAACAACTTGAGTTAAAAACCATTCTTGAGGTTGCATATAAGAACGACCCATCTGGTGCTTTATTTGTTATCCTATCCAAAGTAGTCATGGTGCAAGATGTGAGAAAGTGTTATAACTGCAAAATTGGTGCCATAGGTGATCTTGAAATCTTACAAGCCTATGACAAGTTATGTGATAATAGAATATTGAAAAATGAATTCGAGATAGTTGAGAAAAAGGGTTTGACAAATGCCCTAGTTTTTCCCATGGTGTTCAACATTGAATGGATTTGCATTATTTTAAGTCGAATTCATGATGGTTGTCTATGGCTAGAGATAGGACCTATTAAGATTACCAAAAGGATAGTACATAGAGTTATATGATTCCCTACCCTAGATTGGCCAAAGACCTTGATAAGTGATAGAAGGGAGACCATTGAGAAGAATATAGGAGCCAAATGGAATAATAGGGGAATGACCATTGACACTGTAACAAAACCCCTACTTGAGTTTGTAGTTAGAGTGATTTCACACAAATTCTACCAATCAAGTAGACTGAACAACATACCCTATATGGTTTTTGATGTAGCTTACAAGCTAGTAAAGAAAGATCATACCTATGATCTTGCAAAACTAATGCTTCAGCAAATAACTAAAAATTTGGGAGCTGTAAGAAGATCCAAGGGAGCATAATAAAAATTTGGATCAGTATTAGTTTGCATATTCTTCTCTGTGATGGAAGAATTCCCTTCAATAGGGAAGGTAAATTGGAATTCCAACAAGTCTACAATCACACAAATCAATGAGTTCATTGATTAGATGAGAGATAATTTTGAGGCTCAGATGACTAGCTATTTTGAGGACTTTAAGAAATCCATTAAGCAGAGAATGACAATACCAGTTTCATTGGTAGAGAAACATTTCAATGACATATGCTTTTTGGTTGACATTGACTACACCTACATCTAGGCAGTAATACCAAGAGTAAGATGGCTAAGGCCATTGGGATATGAACTTGATATAGATGAAACCTCAACTGCAATCACTATCCTACTTGTAGAAGATATTGAAAAAGCTGCTAAAACTTTTGGCATATATGATGTTGTCAAATCAAAATTTGAAACTAAATTGAAGATAGCCTCTATTATCAAGAGGAAGGATAAATTAGAAAAGAAGATAAAGAAGAAATTTGGAGCAAATATTGAAGAAGGAGCAGGTGATGAAGAAGAAGAAGAAGTAGAAGAAGAAGAAGGTGAAAGTGAAGAAGAAGAAGAACAAGGGCAAGGGCCTATGGAATTGACATAAGGCTTAGGAGAAGATAAGGAGGAAGGTGCTAAGGAAGAAGAAGCTATGGAAGCACCTACTCAAGTTGAGCAAAAGAAGAGAAAGGCTAAAACTTAGCCTGCAGCTTAGCCAAATGCCAAGAAGGCAATAAAGCCCACCCAAGAAAAACCAAAGAAACCTACAATAAGGGCTACTACAAGGTCAACAACACAAAAGGCCAAAGAGGAAAAAAAGGAGAAAAAGAAGGGCACTAAATAGATTGGTGAAGTGAAGAGAAAGAGAAGAAAATATGTAGCACAACCAGATTTTGATGAGGAGAGAATAGAGTCAGAGGATATTAGCCAATTTATAGTGGTAAGCTATCCTCCTAACTTTGCAATTGATAAACTTTGTGAAAAGGATAGGAATGCAGATTTAAATGATTTAACTACTCCTAATTTTAATAAGCTTAGTAGAGAAGAGCAAAATAAAGTAGAGGAATTTGTGTATGCCATGATGGCAAAATTCAAAAACACACCTCTAGAACTTGACAATACCATGCCCAAGGAACTATATGAGATAGTTGAAAATAAATGGCATTATTGTTTGAAAATGGAGAAGGAGATTAGAGAATCGACCTTAGCCCAAGTGATGTCTGATCTATCAAAGGGTCAAATAAAAAAAGAAAATAAGAAACATGGTGGCAAATTTTTACCTAAATATAGAGCCTTCAACATCCTACAAAAGAAGATATAGGATTTAGTAAATAAATCCATACAAATGTGGAAGAAAATATATAACATAATTGATGACAAGGAAGAGGAAAATAAGGTAGAAGCCTGTACCTAGGAGAAGGTAGAGGCAAATAAAATAGAGAAGCAAGAAGAAGAAAATAAAGGCGAGGAAGAAAAAGGAGAGGAAGAGAATAAAGAAAAAGACGAGGAGGAATTAGCTAAGGAAGAAGACATGGCAACAGCTGAACAATAAGACAAGCAATAGGAACAAAGTGTGCGAGACACACAAATGTCACCTCCTAGTCCTCCTCAGGTAGCCATTACACCTATAGAAACTATAATAGTAAAGGATTTTACTGACACATCATGTCAAAATGTCAATCCCTTAACTACAGAGGATCTCTCCAAGATCCTTCACCAATCTACTTTACAGGCACAATTATGCACAAACCCTGTATTGGTGAGTGTTGATGAGGTACAAAAGGTAGTAGTAGAACCATAGAGAGAAAAGGTGAAACCACAAGAACCACCTTTCACCTATAAATCTACCTATAGCAGTGGGTGATACTGTTCAGATGCCAAGTGTAGAAAAAGGGGAAGACACGAGAAAAATAGGACATAATTCTTCATCTAATCCCATAGTATAGATAATAGGTACAATCCCAAAAATTTTGATTGATCAAGGTAAATCAAAAGAGGAAAAGGAGGAAACAAAAGATGAGGAGCAAGCTGCAATCCAAACATTGATTAAATTACCAAAAACTGGCACTCCTAAACAAACTCTTCAAATGCCAAACACTAAAATGATATCATTGCAAGTCCAAACACTAGGCTCAAGATCTACAAAGGTTGCCAAATACTTCACTATGGAGATTTTGAGCTAGATGTAGAGATCATTATGCCTCCTTATGACTCCAAGAACATAACCATTGAGCAGATAACTGAGATGCAGAATGCACTAGATAGGAGAAAAACGTAGGAGATACTTAGAAAAGAGTATAAATACAAGTAATAATTGAATGAAATTAAGCAAATCTTCATGGATTCCTTCACCTTATAGTCACCAAATCAATCAAAGCCCATAATGGAGCAACTATCAGATATAGTTGACCAGGTGACCAATGAAGACTAGGATACTAATGTTAAACTCATAGAATGGTCATAAAGAAAATTTCAAGGGAAGGTAAATGAAAAGATATTAGGTGATATAGCACTAGCATAGGTAGAGTTGGCTACAAAATTTGAAAAAGTCAAAACTGCACTTAAGAACACTTTCTCATTGTACAACAAACTATGTGACGTTTCCAACTTCACACAAGAGACTACCCAATGTATATTGAGCTTGGAGAAAAATCTTAAGATTTCTAGCATGCAGTTACCATTAAATCCAACTCAAAGTGAGAAGATTTTGCACAATCACTTCACACTCAAAGGGAGTTAGTTGTACTCATAGTAGAGGAAGCCAAAATAAAGGCCAAATTCATGCAAATTCAATCCTCTATCACCCCACATTTGGTAGTCCTCCACAAGAAGCAAGTATATATAGAAATAGTTCTAAAGAAATATCTTAATATTTCTACACTTGATGGACTCATACATTTTGCTGCAAAGACTACCATCTAGCACAAGTCACTTGATATTGCTTTGAAAAATTGGGATCTAGCTCTGAAAGTGCTCCTTGAGGTAAATAGTAACTTTTTGGCTAAGTATGGTATTACTCCTTAGAACCCTTTGACATTAGTGTCAAAAAGAAGGAGACACATGTTTTAGGGGAGATATGAGGGAGATATAATATTTTGATGAAGATATAAGTAAGGGGGAGAATACTAAAAATTTTGATTACATTCTTTCATTCATGTTGAATAAAAAGGAAAGTTTGTAGATAGCCAAAAGGGGAAGATAAGTAATAAGAAAAAGTGAGGGGGAGATACAAAATTTTGACAATCATATGGAAGATAGCTCTATTCCATATAAGATGTGATATAAAATGTAGGAATTCCATAGCTCTAATAGATCAGATACAGAACATGGGTACAAAATACAGGAATAGGGCAAAAGACAAAAGGTATCAGGTACATCAAAAGAGAATTTTGGTTTCAAGAATGAATAAGGCACAATCAGCTTAGGGGGAGTTATAAGGTATATTTTTCCTTACAAAATTTTGAACAAATTTTGAAATTTTGCATATATACCAAGTAAAATTTAAAAAAATGTACTCATAAGGTCAGTTCAATAATGCATAGTTAAGTGTTTTTGACACTCATTTCAAAGGGGGAGATTGTTGGTCTTAGAATGGTTTTGACATTTGAGTGTCAACTCAATTGACCAATTTCACTATACATGCCAAGTACACTATGTATGTCGAGTTATAGTATGTGTTGAGCCAGAATTTCAATAGTTGCCAAGTGACTTCAAGTGCTGAGTCATAGTTGATGCCAAGCAAGTTAGAGTGCTTCATATCTTGAGTGAGCTAGAATCATACATGTGCTGAGCAATATAGAATGTATAGGTGCCAAGAAAACTAGCATAGTATATGTGCCAAGCACCAGTAGTCCAGTATGTGCCAAGTAACACAAAATCAACATATGAGTTTGTGCTCTCACAAAATAAGATGTAAACCATTTTTGGAACTGACATAGAAAGATTTCAAAGGAAAACAAGGATAAGAATGAATCTTGTATATTTCCTATGCAATTAGCATGCAACCATTCAAAAAAATGGAGAAGGCATGCAACCAATGAGAAAAATGCAAGGAATGAGCAAGAATTCAAGATTCATTATGGATCATAGATCCATACCTAACTCTAAGTCTATGAAGCCCTTATGAGGAGACTAGAACACAATAATTTTAATTTAGTTAAGGAGTTGTTGAAGGTATTTTCTAATCAGATAGCATATAGAAGAATAGAACAAGAGGTAGGGGTGTCAAGGACTTAGCGAATGAAGTAGCAATACACATTCAATTGATCAAAATAGGACAAAGGATAAGAACAGAGATCAAATCAAGAAAGGGTCACATCAGAGAGAGAAAATCAAGTACATGAATCTAGCAATTAAAGATTGCATACTATCAAGTTAATTGTTCTAAAGCTTTCTTTCCATTGTATTAGATGTTGGAAATCCTATATTGATAGGTTAGCTTAACAGCTAGGTGGGAGAACCTTTGGAGAAGGTGATTGAAAATCTTATTGAATTAGGTGGGTTTAATAGTGTATTGTAAATCCTTTAATAGGATGACACTTCTTGTAAAGTATTTGTAAATCCTTTAACCAGGTCATTATTGATATAGTGTAAAGCCTTTAATAGGGTAGACCATCAAAAGTGGTCAAACAATTATTGCTACAATGATTTTTGTGGGTATCATCCCCACCCTAGTTTTACCTTCTTATTCCTTGAGGGTTTCTGGGTTACCAAATCTAGTGTTATGAGTGTTATTGCATGTGTTTGCTTTATGTTCACTTAATATGTTTACATGGATGCATCTTATTTTTAGTTATTTGATTTAAAGGATTAGAAAAGGTTAAAAGCGTGATACTTCTGATTCACACCCCCCCCCTCCCTTTCAAAAGTACTCTTTCCATTTTGAACATTCCAACAATGATATGCAATCAATCAATGACTTATGATATCCTGATGATGATGTTAGGTTATGTGCAAGTCCTATTATTACACATGTGAGAAGTTGAATCGACTATAAGCTGATAGTGCTATTGTAATTGTAAATTAATTAATTATCTTATTATAGTTTATTGAGAAAGCCTCAAGGCCAACTCAAGGAATTATTTTGAAGATATGGTATAAAGGAAAGATTTTTTCCTTATCTGTAATGTAATAAGTAATATTGAAGTGTGAAAAGGAGTAGAGTGTTTGCTAAATGTGAGTAAGCAATCCAAGGGATTATTAGATGTAAGATTTGTGATCTAGTTACATGATCAGGACTAGAAGTCTAGTTGATAGAACAAAAAGAGGAAGAACCAATACTATTCATTTGTATTATTCTACAAGAAATTATGCAAACATAATTTGGATAGTGGGTTCATTGATCTTTCCCTTGAAGTTGTTTGGGAAGTGGATCTAATTGCCTTCCACAGCTCCTAACAAGGTTGGCACATCTCCTAATAGGGACTAATATGTAATGAATGTGTCTATAGACTCCTAAAAAGTTCCATCATCTATCAAGGAATATTTATATTATTACATCATCTTGTGGGTACCATCCCCATAAGGGTTTCCCTAGTTAACATATCTGGTGTTATTATGCATTAGTATTTTGTTGTGGTTTCTGATTATATTGCTTATATGCTTAAAGTTTAACAAGGTTGATAATTATGATATTAGTTGGATAACTGATTCACCCACCCCTACCACCCCCCACCCCTAGTTATATTAGTGTATTATATATTCTAACACTTGCAAACTAATTTTCACCAAGCAATTAGTAATTCTATAATATTTCATACCATGCTCTGGGGGCTTTCTTTAAACCATATAAATCTTTGTGTAACTTACATACAATATTCCTTTTGTTTGGATCAACAAATCCTTCAATTTATTTAATCTAGACTATTTCCTCTAGAATTCCATTCAAAAATGTAGATTTTACATCCATTTGGTACACTTTTAATCCCTTGTAAGCAACACATGAAAGCAAATTTCTCACTCCTAACCTTGCAAATGGGGAAAAAGTTTCACCATACTCAACCCCTTCCTCTTATGCATACTCTTTAAAAACTAGTCGTGTCTTGTTCCATGTGACAGTCTCCAATAATTCATTCAGCTTGTTTCTAAAAACCCATTTATTTCCAATCACACTTTTTGTCTTTTGATGTGGTTACCAATGTCCATGTTTTTTTCTTCTCAATTTTTCTAATTTCTTCAATCATTACCTTGGTCCAATCTTTATTCTATAAAGCATCTTTGAAAGATTTAGGTTTGAATGCACATAATAAACAAGTTTCATTCTTTAGTCTTCTTCTTGTCATGACTCTTGAATATTTATCTCCAATAATTTTTTCTAGTGCATGATGCCTTCTCACATACTTTGCCAATACAGGTTCTTATCTTGGTTCTTCTTCTTATTGTTCACTAGATTCTACATGTTCAACATCTCCCATTATCTTTATCTATAACTTGACTTCCTCTATCTATTGGCTGGTAGTCATAGTGTATAACTTGGCTCATGTATCCTAATGCTTGGCAGATTATTGATGCTCGCTAGATATCTTCTATAGAACCTTAACACTATCAAGCTGGTGATTCTAGACAACCACCTTATTTGCTTTAAGTAAGCTATTATGTTCACCTTCATAGACAAATTTTTTTTCTATAATATTAAGTTCTTTATTGGATTCTTCTTCATTTGTATCTACAAATTCATCAACTCTAACATTTTCACTTTCCACAATTTTGCTAGTGTTAGAATTAAAACAATTATAAGCTTTTTCAAAGCAAAATTACCTAGGAATATGCCCTCATCACTTTTAGCATAAATTTTATCTTTTCTTGCATATTTCAATATATAACATTTTCTTCCAAAGACTTTAAAATAATTAACATTTGATGGATATCCATACTAGATTTAAAAAGACATTTTGTTTGTTCCTTTCTTCACTTGAACTCAGTTCAAAGTTTAGATTGTAGTGTTGATAGCCTCTCTCTATTATTTCTATAAAACATCCTTCTCCATTATTAGTGCTCTTGTGCAATACATAATTGATCTATTCCTTCTCTTAGCTATGTCATTCTATGGTGGTCTCCTTGTTGCAATCATTTGCCTCTTATTCCTTTGTCATTACAAAATATGTCGAACTCATCTTAAATGAATTCACCACCTCTACCTGATCTCAAACATTTCAGATTCTTTCATGTTTCCTTCCCAACTCTAGAAAGATACCACCTAAACATTTTAAATTCATCATATTTCTCCTTAAGAAACATCACAACAATCATTATCTAAAAACTGTCATCACCAAACATGATAAATTATTTATCACCATAATAGCTCTGTATTCCAATAGGACTACATAAGTTAGTATGAACCGACTCCAAAATCTCATCAAAGGAATATTCTTTCTCTTCTAACTAGAATTTTTTATTTGACCCATTTGACATTGTTTACACATCACTTTATCAAGTTTTCTAACTCTTGGTAACCCTCTAACTCTTTTCATTTTACTAATGCTTATCAAGTTATCAAATTTCACATGACATAGCATCTTATGTCATAAACAAACATCTTTACATTATGAAAATAGACAAGAATCTCTAGATAGGTCTAGATAGAGCAAGTTAACTTTTTCTTCTCTCCACTTTTAACTAGTCCATCAATAGCATCATAGATCTTTTCCTTCTTGTTCTAGAAATCAACTCTATAACCTTAAATTATCAATGTAATACACCAAAATTGGCTCATTGCCATGATAATCAATTCTGGTCTATTCTAATCAATCTTAAGACCTATTCTAATAGGCAATTCTTATTCTACTACTCACTACTTGACTTAATTGTCAGTTGCAAAAAACCCTAATATGCATTCATCATACACATAATCTAATCCCTATAGTATGCACTCATATTAGTCACATTGAAACCTATTGATTAATATTTAATTTAATTATTAAGTATTTATACTTTAATTAAATTAAATTATACCTTAAGGCTAATGTAGTAAGGAATTAAATTTATTTAATTTGATAAATATGCTTATTTTGATTAATAAAAGAAAGTTATTTAATTAAATAAGAAGTCATCCCTAATTAATTAAATGAAATTATTTAATTAAATGAAAAAGGAATTTATGAGCTCATATCTCACTTATTAAATTAAATAATCTCTTCAAAATTCTCTCTTCAGTTGTAAATGGAAACTCTAAGTGAACTCTCTCTCGAATTGGAAACAATCTACTTAAGTTGCTCTCACACTTATGACAAGTTCAATTAACTACTCATCACACTCAGATCAGAAATAGTTCACTTCACCTACACAAGGAAGTTTCCATCTTAATTGAATCTTTGCTTCAATCCTGACTGTTGACCCAAGTTGATCTCACCTGTTAATGGATTTCGAGAATTCTATTTAAGGAACTCCTAATTCCTCATTACAAAAAGGTTGAATTTTTACACTATCAAATCTCTGCTGAATTACTCACTCACGTTGCTCAAGCTTTCATTTCATTCTAGCTTTCTTTAATATCATCTAGATTAATACTATGCATACATGTAGATTAAAGACTATTTTCTAATTTATAGATTAAACTACATTTCATCTTAATTGCATTTAAATCTTTTATTCTTAGAGGGTTTGGTTGCCTACACCTCAAATCTGAGGACAATAATTAGGAAAAATCCTTCTAGATAGAAGGTGACAAGTCACTCTATTGGTTCTTCTTGGATGAACTATTCCATGTTTATTCCAGGATGATTCCACAGGTAAAGACTATGTTGAAGTGTCTGTGAGGTTCAGAGGCCCACATTTCACAGGTACCTTTCTGGCACCCACTGTGGGGCCCAAGAAAATAAAATTTTCAAGGCTTCTCTGCATATTTTTATCAAATTTCAAACTCTCTGTCCATATAGTTCCATACAAATTTAGAGATCTTTGCGCGAGATAATCCATTTTCATGCGAGATAATCCATTTTCGCGCGAGGATTCTTTTCGAGTCGTGTGAGAAAGTGCTTGAGCACTCAAAACTTTGCATGGAACCTTATTTCTTCATGTGGGATGTAAAAAGATTTCGCATGAATCTGATAGAAATTTCACGTGAGATCTTGTAACAATAGCTTCTGTTTCAAGTATTTTCACTTTGCAAGTTACTTAATTTCCTTAATTTACTTTTGTTGGAATCTATTTTGTGTTGTTTCTCTGATCTTTTGCAGATTAACTATTGTCTACAGGATGATTTGTCAAAGATTCCTCATACAACCCACTCAAACATGGACTAACTATTTGCTTGCAGGACGATTTTTGAAGACATGTTTGATGAATACTCTTTTAAAACCCACAAAATAGTGTGTCTACTTTTCTTGTTTTTCAAACTAGTCTAATTAGGGGCTTGTGAACTTCCTAGGGTGCAAGATGGAAGAATAGGGGATTATGCTCTTCACCACTTAGAGGTCATGACCAAGGGTGAATCAGAAACCTAGACGCTTCTAAAAGATGGCATTCCAAAGAAGGCAAGCAACTTAGTGGTTCTCTAGTATGAGTGGTTATCTATGAAGGGATGATTATTTCCTTTTAGGGAATTAGAATCTTGAGGAAGGATAAGTCTATATTGATTAAGCTAAGTGGGTAATCAATCTGTTTTGCATATTTGGGTGAGGAAATAAGGTAGAGGATTATGCTCTTTCCCCTTGAGGGAAATTAGAAACTCTGACCCTTAAATCTAGACCACCAGTCCATGTCAATCCTTTAGACGACCTGTCGGAGTGATCCAACCTTCACAAATGACCCAAGTGAGCACACTCCTTTTGCCAAAGATTTGAACTCATTATAATCAAGATGCTTTGTAGAGTGAAAGACTCCAAAGCCGGATTAATTTCTTCCCCTTGATTCTTGATATCGCATATCAAGGGGAAGCTCTATCTATGTAGTGGTCAGCGTTGGCCCCTAGCTTGCTAAGCAAGTAGTGTGCACTTTTAGATGTTGGTGTGGTCTGCTAGTCTCAACTCCACTTGTGGAACCACTAGGAATTAATACGAATGGAAGCCAAGTAAAAAACTCTTAGTTAGAAGCCACCTGGTTCACCTCCGAAAGGAGGCATAATATTTTTGCAAGGAGGGGGAAGAATCTCTCTTATAAAACTCACCATAGGCATGCTATTGGACATTTGAAGGTGGTATACGTGCTTGTCCCCTACCACAAGGGAGCTCATTCAGCATATACTATTGAGTCCTTTGAATATACCAAAAACATGGGCACCCTCTAGGGGGTGACATGGTTGTGTGAGGTACACGCATGCACATAAGATGTGGGACAAAGGTTTTTCCTTCTCTACCAATTTTTTTTTTAGGGATGAAAGCATGTTTGTTCTCGAGTCATAAGAAATCCAAAACTATGTACAACAAACAAAGGTCAAGACTCCCCTATCCTATCAAGTTGCTTTGCCCTCGGCAGGACTATTTTTGACTACTACTTGTTTCCTGCGTCTTGTGAAAAACACTTTGTCTTGAACCCCAATGTCATTTTATAAACTTGAAAATCAACCTTGCAATCTGCCTATTATCTATCAAAACTTACCAACAATTTTTCTAGAATAGTCTGAAATTGTCTAAATCTATTTGAAATCCAATGCTGTTATTAATCTAGTCCTGATTTTTGTGCATAGACTTGTACTTTCTCGTGCGAGAATTTATTTTTTCATGTGAGCCAATTCAAATCTTCTCACAAGATCTTGCATATACTCATGCGAGATCTTGCATCTATCCTAAGTTGTCTTGTCATTTCTTCATGCAAAATAGAAAAGTTCTCACACAAAATTAAACCACTATCACAAATCTTCACACGGCCCATTGAACTTCTTTGCATGGCTCATAGAGAGTATTTGCACAAGATATTACTCTAAAACTATCAAATCAGTTTGTTTGACCAATCTACATCCTTCATCCAGTCAGCTACGTACACTAAGTTGTCATTTTTTTCTGTGCACAGTCTTGAATAATGGCATTTAGTTGAACCAAAGATTTGTGATTTGCATTTCGACAAGTCTTGTCTTTTACTTCTTTGGATTCTTGTTCCTAAATGCTTGTCATACTCCATGTTGTGATAGTCATAACCTTTAGCTATTCTAGCCTTCAAATCAAACTACTCATGCCTTAGTATAGATCATTCTTGTCTTACCCTATTAAGACTCAATCTTAGTGCAACCCTTGTTTGGGTTCTTGCTTGTTGTCCTTGTCTATGACTGTCGCAACCAGAAATGGCAACATGTTTTATCCTCTTAGACTCAGGCAAGGTCATGCCAAGGGTCATAATTATGGTAGAAGTCACTTACCTTTCATTATGTAATCTGTATCTAGTTTAGCTAGTGAGGCATCTTCATGATCTCCCTCACCTGCTAGGTCACCTCGAATTCAGTGAACATTTTCCATAAACTTGCAACAAATTAGGAACCCTTTGTACCAAGAGGACACTAAGTTAGGTAGAGGTCCTCCATCACCAAACACAATGTTTGATTCCTTTTTTAGAGGACCTTTTGAAACACAACACACTAAAATTGAACATGTTCCTATAATGACTAATCGTGAACCTAAACATGGTAGTCATAGTAGACATCAAGAACCACCAAGGAATGAAAAAGAGAAATAGAAAGACCATGACACTGATGATGAATAGGAAGAAGTAAAAATACTCCCTGAACACATAGCAAAATGTCAAAGAGACAAAAACTTTCAAAAGGTCATGGGAATCCTACTCAACAAAGAGAAAGAAAAGTACTTTCTCAAATTTGCCCATGAGGGAGCAAAGTTACCCTCTCATTTCAATGTGGAAACCATTATCACACCTAAAGAAGAAACTGAGACTTCTAAACTCCAAAAAAATTGAAAATTATGCAAAACCAATTGGCTCAGATGATGCATGAGAAAGAGAAACCGATAAAGACATACACATTGGACACTCTTTGTCCATTTCCATTTGACAAAAGCATAAACATGCCACCTTTCGCATGAGGTGTAGAGCTACCCAAATATGACAAGTACTTTGGTACTACTGATCCCCAAGATCACTTGCAGGAATTTGGTACTTTTTCTATGGAGTTTATACATGATCAAACATGCCTCATGCATTTATTCCCTAGAAGCCTAGGTGGTTAGGCTTTGGAGTGGTTCTCAAATTTACCCCCTGGTATCAAGACGTTTGACAAAATTTCCAATCTATTTGTTCAACAATATTTTTAGAACATACAACACCCTATCCATATTTGAGATCTAGGCAACCTTAAATAGAAAACTGGAGAAGCTTTTCTCACATTCCTCCAATGGTGGAGATAACTATACACTAAGCATTCCCATAAAATTCTAGAAACAAAAAAGCTTGACATTTTCACTGATAACCTCCTACTTGATTATGGATATAGAGTCCAATTTCAAGGTCCACGTACCTTTGAAGCCATGATCACATAGGCTATCTGTATTGAGGAATTTATGGTCAAGAAAGGTGAACTCACTCTTTAGAGGGGCATACAACAAGGTTCCACTTCCAACAGGGACAAAATCAAACATGTCAACAAGAGTCGAGAAATTGTACATGATGGAGTCATTGACAATGTCACACTCAAACCTGCTAAAGTAGCATTTAATTCTTTGCTGAGCCAGATGAATTTGTGCCATGTGTTAGCATTGTGGATGATACTAGTGATTCTTCTAAGGAAAATATTGAGCAACTCAAATATCATTCAAAAAAGGGAGAATCTAGTCAGTCATGCCATGTTGAGTATTTGTATAAGAACCCAGAGGATGAAGGTGACTATGTCCCTATCACTATTGCAGAGTTCTATAATCTCTCACCATGTAGTACTGATTCTAAGGAATATGAGTTTGACTCTCTTTTAGAAGTGACTACTAATAAATACATTGACCAAGTGCATGTCTATGAAAACCAAATCAAAGTGGGTGAAATGTCTAGAGTCCTAGAGTCCTAGAGTCACCAATTATTGGCATTCATACTCTGAGGTGTTTGAACACACCTATGGACAAGGTCACCATAGGTCTTGAATTGCTGGTCCAAGCACATAATGACTATACTATGAATGCAATTGAACCATCCACTTCTCGCTCACTCACACATCTTGAGCTTATAGACTGGAACCCCAATGCATCTAGCAAAGTCTCCACATTTTAGAATGAGTATGCTCTTGCCTATTACCTAAACACTACCAAACCTATAATGTCTTCCACTAATGAGAAGAGTGTCAACATGATTGAGGCTGACATCAAATATCTCAGTCATACAATTAAAAAGAAAAAATGCAAAAGGTCTGATGGTGAAAACCACATTGTGGTAGTATTGAAACCCAAAAAATAAAAAATAAAAGACATATCCAAGGGTGAAAACCTCTTTGAGGTGCCTACAAATGAGATATTTGATGTACTTCCTAATCACTTTCGGGAGAGATCATCAATGTTGATAGAGCTAACACAGCCAATTAACCTGTGCACAGAAGAACATCCTCATATGATACATTTGGCATAGTCACTGTCACCTTAAGAGAAGGAAGAATTCATTTCCTTTTTCAAAGAAAAGAAAATAAATTTCGCTTGGACATACTCTAACATGCTAGGACTGGATCCCAATCTTATCATGCATCACTTGTCCATAGCACCAGGCATCAAACTAGTTAAACAAAAGCTTCAAAAAATGCATCCTCATGTTTCATTGCTTGTCAAAGAGGAATTGGAGAAAATCCTAAAATTTGGTTTCATTCGTACAATTGATTATGCTGAATGGATATCCAATATCATCTAGTTTCCAAGCATGATAAATCTATCAAGGTTTGTACTGACTTCCGTGATCTTAACTTGGCATGTCCTAAAGATGACTTTCCGCTCCCTAATATTGATATGATCATGGACATGACAGCTAACTATGAGATGTACTCACTTATGGATGGTTTTTCTGGATACAATCAGATTAAAATTGTGCAAGAAGATCAGAAGAAAATGGCTTTCACATGTGCATGGGGAACCTTTTATTGGAATATGATGCCATTTGGTTTGAAGAACACTAGTGCTACGTATCAGCGGGCTATTACTACAATTTTCTATGACATGATGCATAGAACCATGGAGGACTATGTTGATGATACCTTGGTCAAAAGTGCTAAACGTAATACTCATCTGCAAGATTTGGGGCCCATCCTAGATTGTATGGAGAAATTTAGTCTTCGACTCAATCCTAAGAAATGTGCATTTGGTGTCACATCAGGGAAGTTTCTGGGATACATTGTTTCTGCAAAAGGAATTGAGGTAGATCCAAAGAAAGTATAAGCAATAGTGGACATGCCACCACCTTGGAACATTACCCAGATGAGAGGACTATAGGGAAGGCTCAAATCTATTCATAGGTTTATCTCACAATTAGCAAATAGATAACAACCCTTCACAAAGACCTTATATAAGGGTGTAAAATTTAATTGGAGCCAAGATTGTGAGCAAAGCTTAACACAGATCAAACAATATCTTGTCAATCTACCAATCCTAATGCCTCCTATTCATGGGAAGCCTTTGCTTTTATACATTTCAGCCACTAAAATGTCTCTAAGAATCCTGTTGGCTTAGGAAGACAATGACAACAAAGAAATGGCTATTTACTACTTGAGCCGAACATTGGTCTCTTATAAGAAAAACTATAGCATTATTGAGAAAGCTTGCTTGGTAGTTGTCTTTGCTTCTTAGAAGTTGAAACACTACATGCTTTCCCACACTACGAGGCTCATGGCTAAAATAGACCCACTAAAGTACTTGCTTAGTAAGGTAGCTCTCACAGGAAGATTGGCTAAATGGGTTATGATACTCAATGAGTTTGACATCTAATATATTGAATGCAAGGCTATCAAGGGACAGGCAATTGGAGATCAATTGGCCGATCCACCCATACAGAGTCTTCTTCCAATGAACATTGATTTCCTAGATGAATTAATTCTAACACTCACACACCACACATGGGTTATGTTCTTTGATGGGTCCTTCACACAATAAGGATCAGGTGCTGGATTACTCTTTATTACATGACAAAGATACTCATTGCCCAAAGCATACAAGAATTTGTTTCCTTGTACAAACAACATTGCTAAATATGAGGCCTTGATCAATGGCATGAAAATTGCAGCTGAAAGGAGAGTGGATTAGTTAGATATCTTTGGTGACTCTCAGCTTGTCATCAACCAAGTTAATGATGTGTACCAAACAAAGGATGACACACTTATTCCTTACAAGCACATGGTTGATGACTTAAAGAAGTATTTTGCACACATCACCTTCCAGCAAGTTCCACAAGCATATAATAAAGTGGTTGATGCCATGGCCACCCTGGCCTTCTTGCTACAAATGCCTGAAAATTATCTCCGACATCAGTTCTTGGTGGAAGCATTACACTACGTAGCCTATGACATCTCTAATTCTAAGATGATCTATTCTGTTATAGGACAAGAATCATCTTGCTACCATCACATTTATTCCTACCTTTGCAATCAAACCATTTTGACAGGTATGACCCAGAATGAGAAACATTATCTAATCCGTAATGCTTCAAATTATGTCATTATTGCTAACAATCTATATAGGAGAGGTCTCGATAGAACACTCCTTAAGTGTTTAGAACTTGAAGAGTCCAAATGCACACTAATTCACATTCATGAGGGCATTTGTAGAGCTTATTCCAATAGCCTGACACTAGCTTGCGAACTCCTTCATGCTAGTTACTACTAGCCCAAAATGGAGCAAGAAGCTATCAAGTATGCTAGGTCCTACAAGCAGTGTCAGCTACAAAGGAATCTGATTCATGCTCTAGCCAGAGAGTTGATTGCTTCTACTACAACATGGCCATTTCAACAATGGGCCTTTGACTTGGTGGGACAGATCCACCCAACCTCCTCTAATGGACATAAGTTCATTATCACGGCTACAAATTATTTCAAAAAGTGGGTAGAGGTAGTACCTCTCACAGTTTCTAATGGAAAAACCATAGCACTTTTCATCACAAACTACATCATATGCAGATGTGGTGCATTGTCCTCAATCATTACTAACAATGGAGGAAAATTCAAGAATAAAGACCTCAAGGAACTATGCAAGAAATTAAAAATCACACAACATTGGTCTTCCATTTATTACCCCCAGGGTAATGGCCAGGCTAAGTCATCCAATAAGGTGATCCTCAAAATTCTTCATCGCACAGTCAACAAATCAGGGAGAGACTGGCATCTCTAGATCAATCCAGCCCTGTGGGCATAGAGGACAAGCATTAGAACTCCAATAGGCATGACTCCCTTTGCGTTGGTGTATGGCGTTGATGCTGTGCTTCCAATAGAGGTCAAGATTCGTACCTTGAGAATCTCTATGAAAGTCCTTATCATTGATGATGACTACAGGATAGCTTGGCTTCAAGAGCTTGTGTTACTAGATGAACGATGACAAGTGGCATGTGATCATCTACGAGCATATCAAAAATTAATGGCAAGAAGCTACAATCGAAGGGTCAAGCCACGTGACTTCTAGCTAGGTGATCTTGTCTTGAGAGAGAACCCTAAGAATCAACAACAATAACTACAAAAAGGAAAGTTTGAACCAAACTGGCTTGGTCCGTACATCATTACTACAGTATATGGGTTTGGTGCTTATCAGCTTTCCACAATCGAGGGAGAAGTGCTAAAAGAACCTATCAACATTCTGCACTTGAAGTGGTTTTACAGTTGATCTAATATCAAGTAAGCTCTTTGTACATATCTATATGTCCTAAAAAAAATCCTAAAAATTAGAAAAAGTCCTAATAAAAAAATTTGTTACCACTGGTGAAAACCTAGCAATAGGCGCCTTGGTAACACCAAAAAAAATTGAAAAATAAAAAATACAAAAAAAATTAAAAAAACAAAAAAGCAAAAAAATTGAAAAAACAAAAAAAGTGCCATTGATAAAACCTGGAAACAGGCATCATGGTAGCAAAAAAAGGAAAATCCTAGCAAGACGTTGAAAATTTGGTAAACAAGCACCTTTGGTTCCCAACGCTCCATCTTGCAGCACATCTTCTAGCTATTATGTACAATTGCTTTCATGCTTCTGCTTTACTACTTTTCTTGTTTTCTACTCATGTATCTATGGATTGAGTCTTGTTATAGCTCGAGGGCATTCCCCTTTAGTGTCACTATTTTTGAGATTCTCCTCATAGAATCTCCTTTGCAACATTCACCAGTGGTCCTCGGTGCATCTGCCTACTATTGCTAGTGTCACTATTTTTGAGATTCTCCTCATAGAATCTCTTTCATGATAGTCACCAGTGGTCCTCACTATGTCTGCCTACTGTTGCCACTATACCTCATTTTCAAGATTCTCCTCATATAATCTCTTTTGCAATAGTCACTAGTTGTTTCAGTTGTGTCTACTGACTATTTCTTAGGTCACATCTCCAAATTCCTTTATGGAAGATCTCTCTTGCATCAGTCACCAGTTGTTCTGGTTGTGTCCATCTACTGTAGCTTAGTCCTCTTTAGGTTCTTCATCATGAAGTTTCATCATTGACCTTAGTCACTAGTTGTTCTGACTATGTCTACCTACTATTGTCACCCTACTGAAGAGATTTCTTTCAAACATGTTCTGGACACTGAAACTTGACATCAATCCCAAAAACATTGAACTCAAAAATGCTATACTTGCTTGGATATGCTGAGCATTTTCTTTGTTTTCTTTTTTTTGCTTTATCATATCTCCTCGAGCAACTCAATGATATCATCTTTGACTAGAGAAGTAATGACTGGGGGCATGATCTTTTCTTTGCTTTCTTTTCTTTCTTTTCTTTGTTTTTCTTTATCATATCTCCTCAAGAAACTCAATGATGTCATCTTTGACTAGAAAAGTAATGACTAGGGGCATAATATTTTCTTTGCTTTCTATCTGTGGTTTAGTTCCAATAAGTTGATCTATTCCTATAAAAGGGGTGTCCACTATAAGAGCCTCCATCTCATATTGGATGGTTGAGTGTACCTCAACTCCTTTTATATGAATGCATCAATAACATTGGTACTTCTCCTTGTCTGTTGGAGTGAACTCTTCATGCTACAGTATATATTGATACTTGTCCTACTAAGTGAATGTATGGGTCACTGTGAGTATATCTAGCACATTTTTGTCTTAGGTTATGAATGCAAGGGTCATTGCGGATAGAATACTTACTGAATACTTAGCATATGACAGATCTCTTGTGAGTTTAGTGTGCCTGTCATGCAAGCAACATTTTGGTCATCCTAGCATTTATGCTTTGATGCTTATTTTAACTTGCTATATTAAAAGGGACAAATGTTCTGGTCATTCTGGCTTCTTGTGCCTCGAATGCTTACATTTAATCTTGACAAACCTATAATGTATGTTCTATGCATATTCCCATGATTTCAATGTCAGTGGGAATTGTATAACATACAAGCTTTTTTCTATATCTAGTGATGATAAATTGTTGAGGCTTAGTGACCAGACCTATGGTTGCATTTAACATAGTCTTGCATTACATACTTCACTTGCATAAGCACACAATTCAATTGCAACTCTGTTCCCATCCTTTTTGATGAGGAATTGTTGGCTTCTTCAAAGCATCATGTTCTTCAAGACTGCACAAATGATTGATTAATCAGTCTCTTGGCTATTTTGGCTGCTCTAAATTCATTTTTGGGACCGAATTTGAAATCTGACACACCTAAGTCACTCAAAAATGCATTTAAAAATTTTGGGACTGACTCGATCGAATGCTTGTGTAGTCCAAATTTTTCTCATACTTTGCAATTCTTGTAATCTTTTCAACTCAAAATTCTTCAAATTTTCAAATTAATTCTCAAAAAAGTCAACTCTAGTCAACTATTGGTCAAATTTGGTCTTTTGGACCTAAAAATCACTTTGGATTGACTTCCAATATTCTTTAGATCATTCTGATCTCTTCATATTTCTTTAGATCATTTTGATCTCTTCATATTTTCTTTTGATCATTCTGATCCTTTCTACACTCTACTACATCTCAGATTTCTTCTGTATCTCTCTGTATACTACTTTACATCATATTTTTGGTGTGTCATCTTTTGATTTCACTCCCGAGGGGGCAGGATGATTACATCATTGAATACTTATTGCTCGGGGCATCTCGTTGCCTTCTTATGTCCTCATCATTTGGGGCATCTCACCACTAGGGGCATCTTGGTCCCTCTTTCTAGCATCTTTTTCATCTTGTCATCATTTGATTATAGGTATTGGGACAATCTAAACCTTGACTCATGAGAATCAAGCCTCATTCTGAGGATGATTCTATGTCTCATAATTCGATTTTGTTAAATGCTATCAATCTTAGGTATCTAGACATTTTGTTTGGATCCTTAAAGGTTAAGCTTCGTTCTGGAGATAATCTTTTAAATGCTTTCAATCTCAGGGATCTAGGTGTTCTATCTAGATCCTTAAAGATTAAGCTCCATTATGGAGATAGTCTTTTAAATGCTTTCAATCTCAGGTATCTAGGTGTTCTATCTAGATCCTTAAAGGTTAAGCTTCGTTCTAGAGATAATCTTTTAAATACTTTCAATCTTAGGTATCTAGGTGTTCTATCTAGATCCTTAAAGGTTAACTTTGTTCTGAAGGAAACCTTTAAAATGCTTATCAATTTTGGGTATCTAGGTATTCTACTTCGATTGCTTGGGATTGAGCTATGTTCTAGAGATGGTCCTTAAAAGCTTATCAATTGGTCTTCATATCATCAATTTTGGAACCAATCTCATTTCTTGATCCTCGCACCATGCTTTTTGATTTTCTTTGAATTGAATGGGTTGCTCACACATTCATTCAAAGAGGGACAAAATGTAATACCCCAAAATTGGCTCATTGCCATGATCATCAATTCTAGTCTATTCTGATCAATCTTAAGACCTATTCTAATAGGCAATTCTTATTCTGCTACTCACTACTTGACTTAATTGTCAAATGCAAAAAATGCTAATCTGTATTCATCATACTCATAATCTAATCTGTATAGTATGCAATCATATTAGTCACATTGAAACCTATTGATTAATATTTAATTTAATTATTAAGTATTTATACTTTAATTAAATTAAATTATACCTTAAGGCTAATGTAGTAAGGAATTAAATTTATTTAATTTGATAAATATGCTTATTTTGATTAATTAAACAAAGTTATTTAATTAAATAGGAAGTCATCCCTAATTAATTAAATAAAATTATTTAATTAAATGAAAAAGGCATTTATGAGCTCATATCTCACTTATTAAATTAAAGAATATTTTCAAAATTCTCTCTTCAGTTCTAAATGGAAACTCTGAGTGAACTCTCTCTCAAATTGGAAACAATCTACTGAACTTTCTCTCACACTTACGACAAGTTTAGTTAACTGCTCATCACACTCAGATCATAAACAGTTCACTTCACCTACATAAGGAAATTTCCATCTTAACTGAATCTTTGCTTCAATCCTGACCATCGACTTGAGTTGATCTCACTCGTTAATGGATTCCAAGAATTCTATTTAAGGAACTTCTAATTCCTCATTACAAAAAGGTTGAATTTTTAGACTATCAATTCTCTGCTGAATTACTCTCTCACTTTTCTCAAGCTTTCATTGCATTCTATCTTTCTTTAATATCATCTAGATTGATACTATGCATACATGTATATTAAACACTATTTTCTAATTTATAGATTAAACTGTATTTCATTTTAATTGCATTTAAATCTTTCATTCTTAGAGGGTCTGGTTGCCTACACCTCTAATCTGAGGACATTAATTAGGCAAAATCCTTCTAGATAGAAGGCAACAAGTTGCTATGTTGGTTATTCTTGGATGAACTATTCCATGTTTATTCTAGGATGATTCCACAAGTAAAGACTATGTCAAGGTGTTTGTGAGGTTCAGAGGCCCACATTTCATAGGTACAATCAACTATGCTACACTCAACAAGTTATACTTCAAACCATCAACCCAATATGTATTGTCACACTTGACATTTTCATTTAGTTTAATTGATCCTTTAACTTTCCAATAACATAATATTCGATCTTATCAAACTTACTTATATCCCTAGTCATGTGATGTAAGCAACCACTATCAATTATCAATCTATCATTCTTATTCACATGTGAGACCAATGAAATTTTCTTATCTACATCAGAATTGTCTTTCATTGATGCATAAAAAACTTCTTCATCATGATCATCAAAATTACTAATAGAACCATCATCTTCATCAATATAGAAAGATTTCTTACATTTATCTTTTTAATCTCTTTTGTATCTATTACTTCTATCATCTCCTCTTCCTTTATACATGAAATATTTCCTCTCATCTTTGTCATCTCTATTAGGAAATCTAGCTACAATATGACCAACTTTGTTACATGTAAAATGGATAATAGGAAGTTTACCTTTGTATTTCCCTTTTCCTCTCGAAAGTCTTCTTACCATCAATACTTCAAGTTCATCAAGGTCATCATCACATCCACTGTCACTTTCTAAAAGTTTTATTTTCTTCTTTTTCTTAGATCCATCAAGGGTTAGTTGGGCTTTGAATGTAGATCATTACCAAATGTACATCTTAGTTCTTAAATTGCAGATACTCTAATTTCATAGATAGAAAGTGAAGTCCTCAATACCTTACTTATCACAGTCTCATTAGTTATATGTCCTTCAACTCCTCTAATAACATTCACCGCTTCTTTGATTCGACTACAATATTGTGTTATATTCTCACCAGCCTACATTGTCATATTATCAAACTTTCCTCTCAATCTTTCTACCTAAGCTCTTAACTCATTCTTTTCTCCACCATTGATTTTCACCAACTTGTCCCATATTTTCTTATTAGTAGTGCATTCCTTCACATCATCAAATTTTTCATAACTAAGGGAAGCTAAAAGTTCAATCATCATTTGGTTATGCTCCTTCTCTTTCATTTGTTCAACTATCATAGATCTAGGAACTTGAGTGTAGTCATTATCAAATTAGTAAGATGTGGAATCTCCAATTCTAGAAAAATGAAATCACATTAGACTTTTATATGTTGGGAATTCTCCTTGGTCATCTTAGGTATCTCTCTCTTGTGTATCTTGATCTTTAGTTTGAGTCCCTTCAAACTTGCCTTACAATTACCAAAGCTCTAATAGCAATTGTTTAATTATTTAGAATAATTGAGGGAGGTTGAATTGGTTATCCTCAGATCTAGATGTGCCAATTCATATTTTTAGAACTTCAAATTAATCAATCTCATATACCCACTCAATCGCTATAGCTTATCATCATCAATTTAACCTTCCATGCAATTGTTGACATATCAATCAAGTTTGTTATTAGTGACACACTTATTCAAATTTTGTATAGCTACCAAGCTCACTGAATAGTTTACAATGTTTTCCATGCAATTTAGTAGCCATCAAGCTTCTATAGTTTCTACTAAGTCCTTTGGACTAATTCCAATGGCTACCAAGCAGATTCAGTTAGTGTGAATTTCAGCAATTCAAACTTAGCAATTCAATGTATACCAAGCTTATCAATGGTTATGAAGTTCATAGTTCATATGATGTGAAGCCTATGTTTACTGAACATTGTAATATTTAACAAGTTCACAATTCAAGTGATGTGGAGCCTGTGTTAACCAAGCTACTTCATGGTAATCAAGTGATTCAATGTTTGCCAAGTTACACAATATCTACCAAGTCACAACTACAGACTGAGTTTAATACTACTTGAAAGTGATTAGTATGAACCGAGCTTCTATGTCTACCAAGAGCATGACGATGCCAAGTAGTGATAGTGGATGTCAAGTATCAAAACCTCATAGAGTTAATCTTTAGAACCCAAGTATCTTTATGTGGGCTGACTTTGTAATATTTTTGTTAACTTGTGCCATGGCCAACTTTGTAATTTTGTAAATTGGATTGGCATATTAATGTGATGTATTGTATCATATATGTGAAAATATAATGAATGTGTAATGTAAGAGCAAGAATACAAATGTGAAAGCATATGTATTGTAAATTCAATAGATAAAGAATTGTAAAGGCCATATCAATATAAGGAGCAACATTGACAAATCTATCACAACAAGGTTGTTGGTGTTTGAAAACGCTGGAGGGTTTTCAATTATCCCACTGAGAAACTAACATATCTAGGGGTAGCTAAGTCCCATTTTCAACATGCCATTCCTGACAACAGGCCAACCATAAGGCATGACCCTTCTTCTACTTCAGGCTTTGCTAAACCTAGGCAGGTAGACCTCAGATTCAATTGATACCATACCAGTGCAAAAACATATCCTTGAATCTATTAAGCAGATGAAAACCCCTTATATTTCCTAATGACTTAATTCAATGACAAAGATCTACAATAGCTGAATGAAAATCTATGCAATGCAGAAGTTGAGTGAGGGTTTGACCGTTCTAGCTCTTCAACATAAAATGTAAACATGATTTGAATTTGGTTTTATGTGGGTGGGGGAAAGTAGATGAAAACCATGCATGGACAACAAATTTAATGACCCTGTATCTGATCAGTGCCTGATCCATTGGGAAAATTCATGAATCTCCCTAATGCATTTCAATATTTGATACTTATTCATATATTTAGATATGTCATCTATCCATTAACCTTGAAAATAGACATCAATGTTCATTTCAAATCTCATTCTTACCTGATATCCTTCTCAATAAACCTGCAACCTTGTTGAATCTCTAAAGCATTTACACAATTCTTTGAATCATTAGCAATAATGAAACAGCATACAGCCTTAAGGAACTACAAAAATGACCTAGGATCTTTATTCAAAGATCATAAAACATCATAGATCAACTGAGAATGGAGACAAGATTTAAACTGAAACTAAAACTTTGTTGTTCTTTGTATTTATCTCCTTGAAATAATACATGAAAATGCATGAAATTAACTCACAAATCACCTAATAAACTAGACTGTATAATATAATATGTTTTCATACAAGAGAGAAAATGGTAGGAATGAGAAATTGATGGGATGGGAAGGGGGTATCATAGCCAAAGAAAAGCTTCATGGTCTGGAACCAGCACATCCCAGATCTTCCATTCAGAATTCATGAATTCCAAGGCTAGTTCTACAAACTATCTTCATTCCAAAGAAAGCTTTCCAAAATTCCAACCCTTAAAATGAAAGAAAGAAAGGAAGATATAGTAAGAAATGAATTCCCAGATCTGTTATGCAACTGCCATCTGTCCACTTGAAATTCAATCTCTGGCAATTGAAAAACCTCTTTCTTCTTTCCTCCCATCTTGATCTGATTTTGTTTTCATCGTTTCGTGTAACAAGCATGAAAATATCTCTGCCTAATGATGAAATCCCTTTACTTGCCAAAATATCTGATTTGCTTACTGAAATGCTAGTGAAATCTCAGTTTTTACTGAATGAATGTGATCAGAAATTGACCCAAACTAAATATTTACTACCCTTTAACCATATTTAGGTCATCACGTCGTTAGAAATTAGTTCTAAACATCCTGATCTAAATACAGTTGCAATTCAAGTACCTAAGACAAATCCCCCTATAGCTTGAATAGACTACTAGCTGTACAAAAACTAACTGCATAATCAAAAAATTTAGATTCTCACAATTTTGGCAGTATATGACAAGGCATATCTGGCCTTCAGGAAACCCCCTGAATCTCATTTTGAAAAATGCCCCTCTGTTATAAGTGTTCAGGTCTGCATATTTAATTTTTTAAAATTTTGAAAAATTTAAAAATTTCTAAAGTTAAAACTTTCGAATTATCAAGCCTTTAAAATTTGAATGTGCATCTTTAATAAAATATTATTATTTTTATTTCTTCAATATTGCCCTGACCCTTTGAATTTGGGTTCAACCTTTAGTTGACTGATTGCCACATGGCAGTATTTGATTGGCTACCTATTTGCATCTACCACATCACATCTACTCTGGCTCAGTGACACGTGGAGAAATCTTGCTTTCTCGCATTTTTTAACCAACCTGCATCTTCTTTTTGCAGTTTTGTAGGTGTTGTCTGATCTTTCCACATGTTGCAATCCTATGCAGCTGCTTGAACTTGCATGTCCCTTCCACATCACTAAACCCAGAGCTTGCATCACCACATGTCAATTACCTACTTTCCTGCATTTTTTATCTTCCTCACAACTTGATATTGCAGGGAATTAGGCACCACAAGATTTGTACACTTGGCACAATCTCGAAGCACCCTTCCACATTAGTGTTTGTGTACCTTTGCTCAAAATTTATTTACTGACAACCCACCAAGTGGCCTTCACTGTTGCATGGGGTCCACCTTCTAGCCTATGCCCTTGCCTTTCAAAAGGCTCTGTCTTAATTCATTTCATTGTGTGTGTGCAAGAATATTTAAAGATTTAAAAACTCTAATCCCCATACAATGTGGGATAAAAGGTTTACAACATTTTCCTACAGTGTATGCCTACTTTATTGTGGAATTTATCCTTTCTATGTGCCTACATGATCTTCATTGCCTCTTTGATTTTGAGGAGACCCTTGCCTGTGCACGCAGATTCTACTTTTTATATGTTTGGAGTGTTCTGGCATTAACTTACATCTTCAGCAGCTACTTGCCCCTTTAATCATGTGGCCTCTTATTCACCAGTGCCTCTTTTTTTTATACTTAGTGTGGACCTCCCTCATGGTGGCTTCTTTTGTCTGGTGTGGGTCTCTACTCTTAAACATGCGTGGGCTTGTTCTAAATCGTTGACTACCTTCATATGGCCTTAAAAACTCTACTTTCTCCCACAATGTGCTGGTTATGTTTTAGTCATCTTTGCCTTGCATAGACTCCCTTTAGATCGGCTAATTATTTCTTTGAACATAATGTTGACTATTGATTTGACTACATTGAATGTCTTCTTTTAACATTGTAGTAGCTTGCCTTGTCATGCTCACGGGCTTCCTTTTATTATCTATGGCTAGCTCTTTTCTTTTAAAAGGTGTGGGCTGTATCTTTTAATGTGGCTTTTCTATTCTCATATGCCCCTTGCTCTATGCCACAGCTTTAACTTTTAGAACTCTCTCATTATTGTCGCTTCCAAACTCAATAGCACTGCCCTATTTGGCATGGCAATCTCCATGTGAGGGTGGATTTTAACACATATGTTGCGAGTTGCTTGGCGATTTAGTGTCTTCTCAAGCATGGGTTTACTGGCAGATTCATGCTTGACTGCTTTGTTTCTTGGTTGAAGACTCATTCCCCTATTGTGATCAGTTTTGACTGTCCTTTTCATATTTGGATATCCCCTTTGGCATGACTTTAATAGTAGGGCATCTGTTTCCATGGCATTTATTTTTCTTTAAAAAGCATTTTTATGCTTCAATGCGTGAGCTTTTTATTTGACTGCACTGGGTTACTAAAACATGAGTCCTCTTTTTTAACTGATGTGATGCTCTATAGTTTCCTATGTGAATGCTCACTGCTCTACCACCATCTGCTATGTTTAACGCCTCCCTTTCTTTGATTCTTCTCTGTTGTTGTTTTTTTGTGACTTGCATGAGCTCTTGTCTTTTGTGCGATAAGGAAGAATCTTGGAAGGTGTCAAAAATTGAGGAACAATTTCTGGTGACAAGTTAGCATCTAATTGTGAAGAGCCATATGTTGAGCAGTCAATAAATTGAGTAATCAATCCATCCAATTGATGGTCACATCTTACTTCAAATTGTGGTTCATTTGGAGGATGGTTTGAATCTGTTTCATTAACTTCAATGTCAAGGTTATCAAGAGAATCTATTCCTTTTGCATTTACTAGATCAACTTTCCCATATTCACTTGATGTGTCCAAAGGTAGTGTTGGAGTTTTATTCTTTTCTTTTATTTGAAAAATATCACTCATCTCCACCATAAAAACATATATACTTTAAAATGCCATTCAGATACAACATCTCAACAATCATATACAAAAAGTAGGCCATGAGTATCATGATTGCAATTATAGATCCATTAGTACGTTGACCCTTGTAAACAATTCCAAACCCCCCTATACATCCTATGAACCTTTATATGAAGATTAATAATACTTTGTTATCCATCAACTTTATTCCTTCTTCAAAATTTTGATTTGCACATATACTTTTATTAGTTTGATGGAATTAGTCGAGCCCTAAAGACGGTCTGGCTAAAAAAATTTTCATTTCCAAACAACTGAACCTTCAAACTGATTGGAATCCAATCCGAGCACTGACTGATCCTTAAAAAACTCATTTTTCACCTCTTCTTGCAAAATGCCAATTTCATGCCATGAGGTCCTTTGACTAGCCTCAAAAACTGATCTAAACCTTTGACCAGGTCCTAAAAATTGACCCACTAATTCTTTGTTTTGTCTACTTCTACCCTGTCAAATCTCATCTCATGATGACATCAGGATTAGAAAATACTAGTTGTCAAAGTTGCCTTCTCAGAATCACCTGCAAGCAAACACGTTAGAAGACAATAAACTAGGTTCGCATTTGGCTTGAAAAATTGGGCAAACTAACACTTGGGAGGATGAAAACTAGAGCATTGGTTCTTTGTCATGAGCACATTATGAATCTGTGATTTGGGCTCATGAAAAATAACAGGACACATTTGGTGATTAGTCAAAGTAGGCTACTTGGATTTTGCAAATTGAAGCAATGGCAAAAAAGTGATTTTGGCAAACATAATTGACCTGGAAAAGTGTGCATACAGATTCATCATGACTTAAAAACTGACACAGTTGGAGTATTTTTAGAGTAATACATAGTGGTACAATCCATTTGATCTTACCTATCATGTATCTCAAGTTATAACGTCTCGAACAGGGGTCCTGACAAATCTTCAAATGCTGACACCAGTAAAAAGATAAAAATTGCATTTGGAATCGCATTTGCAAATTGATCAAACAGATTCATCATAAGCTGAAAATTGAAACATAACAAGTATTTGATGTCTAAAATGCAACGCAAAATGAATTTTCTCATTTTGGTCAACTAGTCAAAATTTATAACTCGTCAAACAGGGCTTCCCAGAATTATGAGCAAAGTGCAAATGAATGAAAATAGAAACTGGCCAACTTTGAGGGATTCAAAACCTAGTCACATGGATTCAAAATGACTCAAAATCTGAAACATAGGTTCTTAGGTGAAGACACTAGATATTCCCAAAGCGAAAAGTCATAAAACATATCTGGGTGAGAGATATTTAGTTGCAAATAGGGCCTCCTGTCGCTGTTTGACAAATGCAAATTTGACATTTGCTCAAAATGAGACTTCACGAAACAACTCAAAATCTCAATTTAACAATATGGAACACTTAAGCAGACTGAATGGAGGGTGTTAGAAACATTGAACACCTCTGGGGTTTTATAGGCACACCCAGGTGCATAGGCTTCACAAAGCATTTATAGGCCTGAAAATTCTCAATAGTGCTACAATTTGAATTTGAATTTTAAAGGCCATATCAGTACGAGGAGCAACATCAAGAAATATATCACAACAAGGTGATCAGTACACTAAGGATTCTCTATTATTAAACTTAGTTGCATACCAGAGATCTACTGCTTCATCCTAACAAGTGACCTAGTCCAAATCCTCTAACAAGGTAGACCTAACAATCTTTTCTAAATCTCTTTCTTGAGTGCATACTTCATTGTAAGTTTGTAAATCCTCTCACAAGGTGGACCTAGTAGTCCTAATTGCTCCTAATAGTGCATATCATCAAAAGTGATCAACGTAAGCCTTAATAGGCCAACTTTATGCTTCAATAATAAATTTTGTGGGTATCATCCCCACCCTAGTTTTAATTTCTATTTGGAAGGTTTCTGGGTCACCAAATCTTTGTGTTCAAGTGTTGTGGATGCTTTTATGTTTTCAATTTCTCATGCATGCAATTAGATCAGATGTGATGAATTAAATGCTAATTGGTTTATTGGAAGTAAGAATTGAAATTAGTAGAAATTTTAGAAATTGCCGATTCACCCCTCCCCTCTCAGTAACTTAGCATAATCTTTAATATTTCTAACAATTGGTATTATAGCTTTGTGGTTCTCAGGAGAAAGTATAATAGGTTGAGCAAAGATCAAAGATATGGAGATATTCAGACTTGATAGGGCTATTGAGAATGAAAAGTTGGATCTAGAAATGGCCATTCCCTAACTCAAGAAGGCTAAGGAGCAACTTTCCCAATCCTTGAAAAGAAGAAAGGAACTTGCAAATCAAATGAATGATCATCTCTATATTGAAGAAAGAATTGAAAACTTTCACCCTTCAAGTAGTTCAGATGAAGCAAATGATGCAATCAAAGAACTCCTAGAGAAGAATGGTTCCCTACTAGAAGAAGTAAGAAAGCTGAAAAAAGAACAAGAAATTCAATTAGTAAGGTTATGTGAAGTCTTGGAATAGAGAAACAAGATAAAAGAAGAAATTGATGGGAGGAACAATGAAATCCAAAACCAATCCCTTCAACATGCAGACCTTATGAATGAAATATCCAATGCAAATGAGGAAATCATGAGCCAAAGACAAATCAACGAAAGAATAAGGAATGATCTAAATTTTGAAAGACAAATCAATGAAAGAATAAAAAATGAGCTAAGATTTGAAAAATAAATTAGTGAAAGATTGAGAAATGACCTAAATATTGAGAAGCAAATCAATGAAAGAATAATGAAATCTCAAGTAGACATGAATCAACTAAATGAGAAAAATCTCTATAGACAAAAAGGAAAAGCAAGAATTGGATACAAAGAAAAAGATGAATCCTTCAAAAAAGGTGCTCAAAGGAATCAAAGAACTACTTGCAATGATTTTGATAAGATAGGTCATACATCTAACAAATATTGGAGTAATAGAAAAGAAAAATTCAAAGGAAAATGCTACAATTGTAATTAGCATGGTCACAAGGCTAATGAATGCAAAGAGAAATCTAAATTTGAAGGAAATTGTCATAAATGTAAGAAACATTGACACAAGGCATTATAATGCAAAACAAAGACACTGAATCCTATAGAACAAATTATAAAGGCAATATTTGGTTAGGATTACAACACCTAGTGTAGATGTCATTACTATGGAGAATATGGACACATTGGTATGAATTGTGTTAAACATCATATGAGGAAAAGAGATACCACTATAAAATATTTTATCTGTACAAAACTTGGTCAGTTTACCAAAAATTGTATGAATACTAGTAAGATTGAAGATGAGAAGAAGTTAAAGGCTGATAACATTTGAAAGTAGATGAGATAGAAATGGATTCCTATGTCTATCAAGGATACTAGTCTAAGTAATGATGGTCAAATCACTCAAGAATTGGGTGACTCTACCACTTCTAATTAAGTTCTTAAGGAAGAACTGGAACTAGGCTATCAAAGAAGAAATCAGAATCAATTCCAGTTGAAAGGTGACAAAGATCCAAATCCATATGTAAGATACAAAGGTATCACTGAGAAAGATCTATATCAGTCACTACCAAGTTAGCTTCTCTACCAAGTAAGATCAGGTCATAGATTCTACTGAGCAAGGTTAGAAGTACCAAAGGTACTTATAATTATTGAGTCAAAAAGACTTCACCAAGTGATCAATATAAAGTAGTGGATGACAGTCTATCAAGCATTATGGTAACTTATCTAGCACCGTACCAAGAATTAATGGTAAAATTTTGACAAAAGGCATGGAAGTGAATTCATTTTTTATCATGAATTTTTGAGTGCTATTTTGAAGAAGCTATTTATTGTGTGATCAAGCAACTTGAGAAAATTTATTATAAACATTTTTCAAGTTCTCTCAACTTACCAAGTTAAAATGGAATCCAACAGCAACAAAAAGGTCAAGAAAAGGTTTAGACATGTTAGTTCAAGGTGTTGAGTAAAAGGCATCAGATTTCAAGATCATGCCTGTGGTCGCAGAAACCATAGACCCCAGTGGAGCTCAATCACAAATCCCTTTAAAGGTACTTCTTGTTAATGACATCCAAACTCATTTCAAATGTGCAATTCAAGAAATTGGTACTCTTGAGATGGATGGTGCCCTAGCTTAGTTGTGTGTTGATGGAACCCTAAAACATGAGCATCAAAATTTGGAAACAAAAGGTTTAACTCACATTCCCCATATGTCCTAAGAGTTTTAAAAAAAATGGATTAGGTATATCCTTAGCCAAGTGCATAATAGATAATTGTGGTTGGAGCAACCAATATTGATAACCAAGAAGACGATTCATCAAATCACTAGCCTTCCCACACTCTCCAAAGTCAAAATGACTAAAACCCTAGGTCAAGCTAAATTGGAAAAGAAAACCCTAGCTGAGTGGGATGGCAAAGGCATGAAGATAAGTAGTGCTATAGATGTATAACTCAAGTTTTCTATTCATATTACATTCCATAAGATATATAGCTTAGGCCATCTTAACAGTGTATCTTGTGAAGTTGTAGACTTGGCGTATAAAGTGGTGAAGAACAATTTATCCTATGACTTTACCAAGTTATTGTTGAGGAAATTCAATAAGAATATGAAAAGAATTAGAACCTCCAAGACTAACCCATGAAAATTCAATTCTTTGTTAACATGTTTATTCTTTTATGTTCAAAATTTTTTGCCTTCTAAAGGCACAATAGTCTAGAGAAAAGATGTGCCTATTCTATACCAACTAAATGAATATATTGCAAAAATGGGAGATAATTATGGTAGCATCTTGGAAAACTAATTCAATGTGTTTAAAGATAAAATAAACAATAGGTTTAGGATGCTTGAGAAGTTAGTTGAAGATTACAAGGATGATGTGTGCTTCATGGTTGATTGTGACAAGGTATACATCCAGGTAGTCAAGCCTAGAATTGTGTGGGTCAAGCCTCTTGGTTATGAGGTAAAAATTGATGAGACCAAGCATATCATTGAAGCCCTTGTCAATGAAATTTTTAATCCCAAGGCCCCTTACATTGGTACTTATGAAGAGGCAAAGGCAAGAAATAGAGCTAGAAATAAAGCTCCCTCAGGTGGTTAACAAAGGAAATAGGAGGATAGCCAAATTGAAATCAAGTGCACCTCTCATGTTAACTGAGGGCAAAGGTGAGGATGAAGAGTAGGTAGAGGATGAAGAAGAACCTTTGAAGAAAAATGGAAAGGTGATCATCACCAAGCCTAAAAAGGCATCCACTACAGTCTTCACAAAGAGGTCAAAGAAGAAAGGAAGTGATATTGTTTTCAACAAACCTCCTCCCACCTTTCAAGAAAATTTGAAGAAAATGGAAGAAGGAGATGGAATTACAAATTTAAAATCTTTGAAGTATGAGACAAGGGCAGAGGTAGAGCAAAAAGAAGTTGACGAATTGGTGCTAACCAAAATGGGAAAATGGAAATACTCACCAAACTAGATCGCCTCTCAAATCTCTAATGAATTGTTAGAGAAAATAAAGCCAAGATGGGATTTTGTTGTGCAAATAGTAAAAAAAATATATGCACAAGCCCTAAGGCAGTTACTATCAAGCATAATAGATGCTGAGGTAAAAGAGTCTTTAAAGAATAATGAAGAGAAAATGATTCTAAAATTTTAATACTTGTTTAATTTTGATTAAGGATATATAGCATGTAGTTAAGAATGCTACAAACACTTATAAAGACGTTTATCATCTTCATAAACTAAGTGAATATCCAATTGAAGTAAAGGATGTTGATGAAGAAGAGGATAAGGAAAATGTTGAAGAAGTAACTCATTTTGATAACAAGGAAGAAGAAGAGGAGGAAGGTGAAGAAGCTACCAAGGAAGGCAAGCAAGATGATCAGGAGACTAACCTAGTAAATATAGTAGTTGTAGTCATTGTTTCACTTCATCACTCCCCAAGAAAACCCTTCAACAAGTTTGGTTGTGACTACTTTAGATACATCAAATGTCCAATCACTCTTTCCACCAACACAGCTCAGCATATAATTGATAGAAGTGACTTTCACTTCATCAACCAAGCTATAGACTCCCTCTTCATCCGTCAAGTTAAGTTCTTCAACCATCACCTCTTCAATTTTGACTTCAACAGTTTTGAGCTCATCCATGGTATGCACTCCAATTTTTTCTACTTTAGTTTTGGATACTACAGTTTTGACTTCATCAATTTTGGATTGTTCAAGCATTTTTGTTAGTATTCCACTAGTCAATACTATATCAATTTTCACTGCAAGCCTGAGTATGTCTACTATTGTTTACATTCCAGGTACTAAAGCAATAAGTGCAAGGATAGTTGAGCCTAAGGCACAATTGAGCACAAAAATTTTGAAAGGAAAGGAGATAAAAGAGGATATAGACTTAGATGAGGAAATGGTTTTCCCAAATGGGATATCTATAATCTTTTTGCAAATCAAATGCACACATTTTGTGAACTTCTTCAAAAAAAAGGCAAAGCAACAAAGATTGAGAGAAGAAAGAGATAGAGAGTACAAAATATTAGATGATGTCGAGAACATTTTGACTAAGGCTATTGGAGTTGAGGTTGATTCTTCTCAACCTATTTTGTTTTAGATTGGTGAAGTAGTCCAAAAGTTTAAAGAGGATACCAAGGGAAAAGAGAAATTGGTTTAAAAGGCAAAAAATAAGTTCAATAATAAAGTGCTATAGCACATTGCTTAGAAAATAGCCATTAACTAAGTTGAGCTTTCAACAATTTTGGTCAATCTTGAGGTATCCTATTCTAATGTGTCATCACATTTTGCAAAGCTATGTGATGTCACTAAATATGCCAAAGAAGTTAAGGACAAATTGTCCAAAATTGATACTAATCTTAAGGCAACTGTTCAATAGTTGCAACTTGACCCCAGTTAAAGCTGTACAAATTTTAAGAAGATTGGATTTTTGTCAGACTTGCAAGTAGAGTTGTTAAGAGAAGAAGCAAGGATTTTCTCAACACTAGTTGATATACAAAATATGATCCTTCCTGTCATGGATTCTATGTAGAAACACATTGTATATTCAAAAACCCTAGCCTAGGAAAAAAAATTCTTTGTTGCTGGCCACATGATTGAACTATCAGCTGAAGTACAAATTGCCATTCATACATGCAAGGTATTACAAGAGAACTAGGATAAGACCTTGGCAATTACTCTCAAGGTATACTAAATTCTTATCTCATTTTGGTGTCTCCTTGTAAATATGTTGAATAAATCTTTGGCATTACTGTCAAAAAGGGGGAGATGAATATGAGAGATGAGATATGGGAGAAGATATGTGTATATAAAAAGTTACATGTACATAGTAGATCACATAGTATGGGGGAGATATATGCTATGGTGTAGATATACTCTATATATATCTTACAAAGATCAATTTTGAAAAATCCCAAAATTAGACCAAGCTAGTATCACATGGTGATGAATACAAGGTATTCAATTTTTGGCCTAATAATTCTATATAGCTACGAAGCTCACTAAATAGTTTATAGTGTTTTCCATGCAATTTAGTAGCAATCGAGCTTCTATAGTTGCTATTGAGTCCTTTAGACTAATTCTAGTGGCTACTGAGCAAATTCAATTAGTGTGAAATTCATTAGTTCAAATTGAGTAGTTTAGTGTATACCAAGCTTATCAATAGTTATCGAGTTCATAATTCATATGATGTGAAGCCTATGTTTATCAAGAATTGCAACATCTACCAAGTTCATAGTTCAGGTGATGTGAAACCTATGTTAACCGAGCTACTTCATGGTAACCAAGTAATTCAATGTTTGCCAAGATTTAAATGGGTCAAGGAAAATTTGAAATTTGAAAAGCTTTATGGTTGAATAAATTTAAAAAGAACACAAGACTTAGGGTTTAATAGGTTTTTATTTTAGGTTATTAAAAATGCCAAGCCAAAAATCAAAAACCCTAGCAGGCAAGCAATGGATTCAATTCTAATTTTTAATTCCTAGACTAGAAGAATTTTATTTTGTAAAAAATTAGACCTACAGTGGCTCTGTTTGGGGATGATAGACTAATCAAGTCTATGTAGGAATCTAGAATCTATGGTAGAGTAGACCACATACTTGATAGATAATAACAACTTCTTTAGAGAGCATAGACACAAAACAATAGATAGAAAACCACTATACAAAGGTATTTACAAGGACTTACAAAAATATACAAAATATACAAGGAAACAGGAAGACCTAGAACTACTATTCATGGATAACAAGTGTTTCAGTAGAAATACCTCTTCAAGAACTGTCCATGAGCTGGTAGCTCAAGAATATCACCTAATAGATCCTTTAGTAAATAAGAATCCTCTCCCCATGGAGTTTCAATTAAGTAGGGACCCAACCATATAAGGGAAAATTTGTCATGCTTTCCCTTTTCTTCAATTCTTGTGTTCCACATAAGGACCAAATCTTCAGGTTCAAATTTCTTACTCATAGTTCTTTTATCATATAATATCTTGACTTGTAGTTGCAACTTTTGGTTCCTAAGAGATGCTTCTCTCCTGGTTTCTACTAGTCCTACAAGCTCATTCAACCTTTCTTGCATGTCATCTATAATATCTTCATCATACAACTAGATGTAATTATAAAGTCCTACCAAGTTATTCTAAGGTATCCTTGCCTAGATTTTGTATACAATATCAAAAGGTGCTACACCAATGGCTTTCCTTACAGTCACCCTATTAGCCCATATGGCTAATTGTAGCTTAGAATCCCAGGCTTTCTTATTATCATCCAATGTTCTTTTTATTATTTTCAACAAACTCTTATTTGTGGACTTAGCTTGTCCATTCCCTTGTGGATGATAAGGGGAAGAAGTTGATCTTGTAATTCCATACTTGTCAAAAAAATTCATGAACTCCTCAGACCTAAAGCACATTGTATTATCTATTATAATTTTTTTAGGACAACTAAATCTGTAAATAATTTTATTTAGCAAGAAATTATTGACAACTTTACTAGTTGCATTTCTTGTAGGGACTGCCTCCACCCACTTTGTGAAATAATCAGTGCCAACTAGTATCCATGAATAACCAGTACTAGACTTAGGAGAAATTTCTCCTATGAAATCCATTTCCCATTGCTGAAATGATGCTTGAACCTCTACTAACTTCAATGGAGTATTTCCTAAGAATTTCAACTTACCTACAAATCTTTGACAAGCATCACATTTTCTAACCATCACCTGATCATCTTTAAAAAGAGAAGGCCACCAGAAGCCAGCTCTCATTACCTTGTGGGAAGTAGTCTTGGCCATATAATGTCCTCCACAAACTCCAAAATGCATTTTCTTTAGTATCTCTTTTGACTTTTCTTGATCAGCACATTTTAGTAGAACTCCTTCAAAATTTCTCCACTATTAATCATTTTCGACAATAATATACCTAATAGCTTATAACTTGGTATTTATTTTTTTAATTCTCATTCAAATGAGAAGGTTCTCCATATGTTGCAGATAATGGATGACATTGGTGTACCATTCACATTGGTCCATATCACATAGGCTTGACTTCAAATCATCTATTACTATATTAATCTAATAAGTATCTAAGTTAGTCCGAGTCATAAGCTTAGCTAATCCCTGGCCTCTCACCAGTTTATTATCTATATTTCAATGTTAAACTCTTGGATCCTATTAATCCATCTACATCTTCTACCTGACACTTCTTGTTGAGAAAATATGTCCTTTACAATAGCACTAGGCACAAATGCAATGACAATGGCACCTATTAAATAGCATCTAAAAGCCTTAACAACTTTTAGCAAAGCATATGCTTGTTTCTCATTTATTTCATATCTTAGTTCAACAGGCTACATTGACTTACTGAAAAAAGCAATATGTTGTGCATACCCTTCCTCATTCCTCTATAACAAAACTACAACTATATTATGGAAATATGCAAAAGAAAATATGTGCATAGGTTTTGTGTAATCAGGGGTCCTAAGGACTGGAGCATTTTTTATAGCAATATTAATGTCTGGAAATGCTTGTGAAGGTTCACCATCCCAATTAATAGTAGCTCTTGTCTTAAGCATTTTTGAAATAGGCCAAATAATCTCAACAAAATTTGTAACAAATCTTTTTAGAAAGTTAATTTGTCCAAAGAAATATTGTATTCCCTTCACATTCTTTGGCTTAGGGACCTTATCAGTGGATGCCACTCTCTTAGGATCTATCTTTACTCCATCCTTTGATACTTTATGTCCCAATAGTTTACCTTCAGTTACCCCAAATATATATTTTTTAGGGCTTAATGACACTCCATATTCTAATGCTTTAATAAAAATCTTCTCCAAATGCCTATAGTGGTCTTCAGCATTTTTGGAATAAGCTGTAAGGTCATCTTGGTATACAACCGTAAACTTATTGATGTACTCATGGAAAGCTACATCCATAGCCTTTTGAAAAGTGGCACTAGCATTAATCAGTCCAAATGCCATTGTCACATATACATAAACTTTTACTAGAACTTTATTATACCCTGAGAACCCACCCATCATGGACATAAGTTTAGGCCAAGTTACTTGCTACAACATAGCTTCCATATTTGGCAACCCATAATTATCTTTTAGGGAAGAAATGTTTAGATTTTTGAAATCCACACACAGTCTAATATCTCCATTCTTTTTCCTAATAGGTACTATATTTGAGACCCAAGTGGAATGTCTAATAGGTTTAATTATTCCTCCACCCTTTAACTTCATCAATTCCTCTTGCATTTTAGGGGCTAGAGTGGGATTGACTAGTCTCTATTTTTGCCTAAATTGTTTTACATTATCCTTCAATGGTATGACATGTTGAAAAAGATCTTCTCTATAAGCCCTTAGGTCATCATATGACCATACAAAAAAATGTCTATATTTTTTTAGTAGGTTAATCAAATGCTTTCTAATTTTAGCTGACAAATTCTGACCAATATAAACTTTCTTATGAACCTCTTTAGTACCCAGATTTATCTCTTCTAGCTCTCAAGGTTTACAATCTTTAGCCCCAGGCCTTACCCTATCTTGGTTATCAAACATGTTCTCCAAAATAACCAAACCTTTAGGTACTTTATTAGTCTTTAATTGTATGATCTCTTGACCAAAGATTTTTTCCTTCCTATCTATGGTTTCAACCAAATCACTACAGTCCAACTCTTGACCATGGTATTTATCTTCATTCAACATGAAATTCACAATGTCTTTGTCATCTTCAAATACTTGCTAGTGTTCAATATTATCAAGTATTGAGGGTCTATTTTGGACCTCAATCTATGAAACTCCTACAAATGATATCTCGTGTGGTTTAATTGCTACATTTTCCAATAAGCTAGCCATCTTATTCTAAGTTCTATTTCTCCAAGAAATACCAAATGCATCAAAGAATTCTATCTGATCCTAGATAGAATTCCTATACTATTTCAATCTTTTATTTTTAGATGCATATTTCCCCTTTATTTGCAAGATAACCAATTCTAAATCACCTATAGCATGCAACTTTTTAATTCCATTGTGGGTAGCATCTTTCAACCCTAATAGCAGGGCTTCATATTCAACTATATTATTGGTGGACAAAAAAATTAGGGTGAAGGAATATCTAAAAGTATTCTTTTAGGAGAAACAAAAATCACCCCTGCCCCTACACCTTCTTTAGAGTTGGCCCCATCAAAGAACATAGTCCATAATATTGGTGAATCCATACAACACTCAACTTCATGCTACATCACAGCAGACAACTTCTCAACTTCTTGGATAATTAACTCAACTCTGAATGCATTCACACCCATGTCTAAAAAACAAGTAGCATCTTTATTAATTTCTTCCCCTAGAATATGATTGACCCTTGGGTCTCTGTCTACTTTAATAGCATTATCTCTTATGTCAAAATTTGTTTAGGTTAGGTCACATTGTAAACTACCTCGTATAGCAACACTCCATTTTCTAGAGAGCAACATTCCATAATGTGGAGGAATATCAACTACAAGGACTGACATGGTCAACTCTACCTCGAGGTATGCAGATAGCTTAAATGGTAAAGCATTTATAGTACCTATAACTAGAACTTCTCTAGCATCCATACCTCTACATCTACCTTGCTTGGTATCTACTTTCAACCCTAGGGCTTCCATTACTTTGAAGGGCATGATGGTGTTAGAAGATCCTAAATCTATCATGCATTTTTTTTAGGGTTTTTCATTTTATAATCAAACTAATAAAGAAAAGGGCAATATCTTCTATATATATACTACTGATGAATCATCTAGGAACATTTGGGGAATTTTAGACATAATACCACTATCTTCTACTACCAATGGGGTTTGCTATTTGATATTTTGTTCTACAATATTGTGATTATTTCCTATCCCTCCCAACTATGATAAGGCTTTACTTTTATTCTCTTCAATTCTAGATAGTTCAAATAAGGGTACTTTAATAGTAATTTGTGACAACATGGATATGATGTCAATAGGATCAGATATAGTGGGTTTCACAATCATACTTGGAGTGGGAACCTTCTAAACATCAGGCATTATTATTTGCTTGATAGTATTAGATCCTAATCCCTTTTCTTGCACAATTTCTTTTTTTGTCTCATTTGTTTGGAATTGAACTTTCTTCTTGGGGTCCCACTTCTTGGTTTTGATGTCTTTAATCTTAACTATCTCTATATTAGCTATCTTGTCTTCATCTTTCATCTTATGTGTAATATCTTTTATAAATATACTAGAAAGCTTCCCAAAATCATTGTTAACTATTTAGTTTCTCAAATTTTAATTACTATGTATGTGGGAGATCATCTCTGCAGTGATCCTATCAGTTTCCTCTTTAGAAGGAATTCTAAAGTTCACATAACCAACTTCAAAAGATGTAGCACATACCTGATCTTTGTTATACCCTTTATTGTATAAGAACACTTGTTAATGATGTAACTAATAGAAAACTCTCTTATTTTCAAGGTCACTTTCAATCTCTTCCAAATCAGAATCCACACAATCACTGAACATGCTAACCATGTTATAGCATACATCATCATGGATTTTTTCTTCTTCTTCCTTCTCATTTTGTGCACTATGATTTGAAACAAATGACTGAGAAACTAAACAATACTCTAAAGAGTGAGGTGACTAACAAATGATATAGCATGGCATGTCGTCATTCATATTAATAGAACTTTTATGCAAAGGATCTAGTGTACCCTTGTCTTTTACATTTTGGGTTTGGCTAGGAATTGGTTTACCATCCTTCCATTGTGTGGTATAAGGACAATTCTGCATTCTAGGTTTTCTATTGAAATTTTTGTTGTTTACTAGGGTCATTTCATAAAAATTTGGCTAATTTGTATTGAAAGTATTTGGGTTCATCTTTTCTAACAAGTCCAACACCTAACAAATTGTGCGTTTTTCAGGCTTCTTTCCTGCAGGGGTTTTATCAACTTTCCTTTTGTTGTTATTCTTGGGATTGAAAAACTTTAGATCATCTCTCCTACTAAGCTTTCTAGATGCTTTCCTATTATTTTCAATATTCATTGCAATCTTATAAGTATCCCTCAAATTTTTAAGATCTTTATCCCTCAATTGGTAAGCCATCTTGCTATCAAAAGCATTAAAATAGGTCATAAAACAAACATCCTCATTCAACCTCATAACCTAGAAAAATTTGTACATACCCTTTTGGAATCTTACATTGAAATCAAATTTAGACTCCTTATGGTTCTTCTTGATGTTATTGAAATCATTCAACATAAATCTAGCATTAGTATTATCTCCATATTGTTCTTTCAACAATTTCTCCAAATCACTGCATGAACTAATGTTGTCATTAGGTAATCTTCTAAACCAATCCCTTGCATCTTCAATCAATAAATGAACAAATAACTTCATCACCACATCCTCATGTTCAACTTCAAAGTCATTTAGCATATATATGAAAAATCTTAAGTGCTCTTCACCAGTGATAACATTATTTCTAAAGAATTGGACAACTTTATCTCTTAAATCAAAAGATATAGGATGTGGAGCACCAAGGATACCCACAAATGACATTTGTCTATATTTTTCCAATGTAGATGGGTTTCTTCTAAAAACCAATGAAATTTGAGGTGCTTGTTACATTGGCTTGGTTGAGACTAATACTTTGAGACTATTGAGTTTTGACAATAGGGGCTTGAGTACTAATGGTGGATGATGAGGTAGGGGCAGATTGAGACATTCCTTGAGTTGAAATCACTGGTCCACAAGCTAGTACAAAAGTTGTAGCTAGGGTAGACAAATTTGGCCATGAAGTCAATGTAGGATTAGACCTAATGAGCTATATTTTTCTCTTAGTTTTTGTGGCTTGGGCTTCATTCTCAACCTTCTTGAGTTACTTTCCAAGATCTTTTTTCTCTTTCCTAGCCTTTTCTTGATCTAGATCTAATTTTGACATGGGGGGTTTACAGATTTACTTGCTACTACTTAAGGCTCATTTATCTTGATCCCTATTGCTTTTCCTTTTCCTTTATCTTTCTTCTTGATAGTAGGTTCTACTTGGTTATTCTAGACAAGCTTATAGGGTTGCATCTGGGAAATAATAGGTTCTTGTTTTTGGCTTAGGAGTTTTTCTTGTTCCTAAACTTTAGCTCTTAAACTATCTACATCTCCAAAGACATCAACATGAAGAATTGAAATTCTTTCTTCTAACTTTTTTTTTTGTTCTTTTAACGCAACCATCCTTCTAAGAAAATTATCTCTTTCAACAAGGGTGTCTATTGTGGCTTACTCTCTTTCCTTTTCTAGATGAACATGTTTAGCTTCTTCTTCAGCAACCCATTTCTTCAAAACTCATATCTTTGATCGTACTTCTTTAGGATCTACAGAAGTGGCTTCTGAATTAGCAAGATCATCTAGGTCTATAAGATTAGTTTCCATGTATGGGACTGCTCTAGGATTAAAAGGATCCCCAAATGAACTCCTGAGTCCTAGCCTATGATTCATCTCAGCTATCAGATTTGGCCTAGGGGATGCATTCCATACTGGTGACATATCTTTGTCTTGATATGTTCTTTCATCTGGTAATGGGGTACTAAATATTCCTCCTAAAAGTCTTGTGGTTTCTAATTCAAAGTTGAGTGAAGATGACTTTCTCCCTACCACTAGTTGGTATTGAAAATTAATTGATACACTACCTCTTGATTTCTAGGTGGATTTTAGTTCTACCTTTTTCTTATTTAAATTCTTCCTACCACCTTGAGGTAAATTAGTATATACTGGTACATCAAGATTGGCTCTTGTGTAAGCTCGTGTTTTTTCTCTTGTCAGCCATATTTTTTATTTATCAAGTAAGTACTAGCTTCAAAACCTTGACTCAATTGCCATCCTATTCTAGGGAAAATACAACAATTACAAGTACTCTTGAATTTAAGGAAAGGACATAAGACAATATAGAAATATTTGACATATAGATGAACCAATCACTAAGATCATAAGATAGAAACTCTTTCTTAATAGATAAGAAACTTGGAAGGGTTGTATACGTTAGTGTACATCTGTGGCATTTGATTTTCTTTTTCCTTTTTTAATTCTCAAGGTTTGCCACTAAAGCATGTCCATTATAACCACGTGCCATACCAAATGATCTTACAAACACATACACAACAAGACCAAAAACGCTACAGTACTTCTTACACTTGTGTTGGACAACTCCCCAATAGAGTCACCATTTTGTTGGTGTTTTTCAAGTACTGAACAACAAAGCTCAATATCAAGATAATAATACCCACAAATCTAGGGAAGCTACTTCCCATCAACAATTATGTATGCATATTATTAGGATCCAACTTCAACAAAACCAAGATTGGCTTTCTACTCTTTAGGCTTTGCAGAACCAAGGTGGGTATACCTAAGGGATGATTAAAAATGAATGTTGTATGAGAATTTTATTAGTTTCATTTTGATTCTCATCTTCTATCTCTAACATATATATAGTTTATCCATTTCTTGACACTTTTAGATGATATCCATGCCTTATAAACAAATTTGGTCATAATTCTTCTCTGATTTGCAAGTATTTAGAGCAATAGTAGCTAGCTAAAGCTTAAAGGTTACATGCAAACAAGTGTTGACCATCCTTGAAACTCTGGAAATGGTAAAATAAAGTTGATTTTGATTTCAAACTTGATGCTTATTCATGATCTACCTATTTGTAGACTAGATTAACTAGATCAGTGCCTATTCCATTGGGATTCAGAGTATGCTACAATTTATAGATATGACTTGTTGCATTACAACAAATATTATCAGCAAGTCTTACAGGAATTCATTCTTCCAAACATCCTTTATACTACCATAGCAATCCCACCAAATTCACTAAAGCATTTACTTAATTCATTGAATAAATGGCAATAATGAATTGACATACAACATAAGTGAATCGCATTCAAGTGGACAAGCTTTGCTCACACAATATTAGAATAAATAGGTAATAACAATGGAGACAAACTTTAGTAAGAACAAATATGAGAATAGTTCAATTTTGTATTAATCTACTTTGAAGATTTGCATACAATTGTAATAAAAATCAAAATGACTCTAGAAAAGACATTAGACCCTTGTAATATCAATATATTCCAAGTATTTGTAGGGAGAATACATCATAAGTTTTGCACATATAAACTAGACCAAACAATACTCAATATAAACTCAAATTGTATTAGAAATCGAACCCTTCTCTAGCCTTGGAATCTCACTTAAATAGAGTGAGATGCAACAAGCTTCAGGCATCAAGAATTGACAGATGTCATTTTACAAAAGATATTTACATTTTTATTAACAAGAAAAGAAAAAACTTTGTGTAACAGAAAGGTAATACATCATATTATTCTCTTGCTAGGCCCCTCTTCTGTTACATCTTAAATTGCTACAATTCCCATGATTGGCCTTTATTCACTTTGAATCCTTGGCATATGTAGCTATTGAATTTGTTAGTGATGTCTTAGGCTTTGATTCCTACAAATTCACCTCTACTCTAGCATTTCTACTTATATCATCATGTACTACCAAGGTGAGAGCTATATTTGGTTTCATTTCTACCACATCATCCATTTGGTCCATCATATCTTTCACATGTCATGATTTCCCATCTTTGTCTTCTTCTTTCCCATGCACTAGTGGAAGCGAGTCGATGATCTATATTTCATCTTCATGTGTCTCATCATCATCACCTTTAGCTCCTTCCAACTATTCATCAGAAGCAATATCTACCATCCACTTGTCAAAAAGTGTGTCATCTAGCCAATTAAATTGCAGAATACCCTAATGCTTCTTGATAACATATTCACCCTTTTTATCAATATCAACAAAATCGAGTTTCAAAGAATCAAAGAATATTTGGGCTTTCGCCATTTCTTCTGTTGTGGTGGTTCACCATCCATGTCCTATTTCATTGATGATTTTATTCATTCTCAAACAAAATAAATCATCTAATTATTTAGCCCATTCATCTTTATTTTTTAATTTATTTTTCCTATCCAAAGCATGTGGGAATAGATAAAATTTTTGGCTCTTACACTTATCCAAATAGCTAACAATTCTGCTTTACAACTCAACTCTCCTATCGTCAAATTCTGTGAGATCATGTGAAGACCTTATGATAGAGTAGCATAAGAATGCAATTTCTTTCCTTTAGTTTCCCCACTTATTCACAATAGACTTCAAGGCCTCACCATTTCCTTTTATTTCATCCCATATGTTTGTTGTTCTTGCTAATTGATCATAAAATAATGGCCATTCAATTTTATCTCCCAAATACATGAGAGCCTTTCTTAATTTGACTTCATATTACACATTCAACTCTACATGCAATGCTCATAGTTTTCTCTTTTCTTATTCAAAGTCTTTATCTGTGTAATATTGTGGCCTTTTTGGAGTATCTTGCATTTCTATGAGAGGAGTGGATTCAAAAGGTTCCATTGGAGGGCAAGGATATGTGATTCTTGGCTTGGAAGACCTCCCCATTACCTTATTTTCAAGTTCAATTCTATTTTGAACTTCTTTATTATAAGCCTCCAAAACTCTCACACTTACTCTATAGTTCAAACATTGTCTTCTCTTCTTTTTTTTTAGTAGCCAAAACAAACTGAGATGTTCCAACACCCATGTGAGCTACCTCCACATGGGAGGTGAACCGCCTCACAATAGGTGTTCCATAGTCATGCGCTAGGCCTGGCTTAGGAATAATCTATTCAAGCTAAGGACTACTTTTCCCCTACCATGAGGTGCATTTAGATTGTCAACCCAAGGATGTATACTTGAAATGGTCGACATAGTATGTGCACTAGGTACCTTGATGAGTCATTATGCTGGTGCTGCAAGAAAGTAAAAATGCAAAGGAAGGAAACTGCACTACTGCTATGGAAAGGAAACTACTGAATATATGAATGTTGAAAACACAATGAAAAGATAACAGAGATTCCATCTTGACTCATCCAATAGACTATTCTCGTAGATGCTGTAGGAATGTTCATGAAGTGTGATGCTACAAGAAGGAATTAACTAGCTACGTCTTACCTAAAATATTGCTAATGCTAGTAAAATGAATCTATTCTATCCTAATCTAATCCACCTTCCAAGTGGGCCCCCTTGGTTGGCTTCTCTAATCTACCAAAGTAGGATAGAAGCTAAAGAGAACTAATTCATTTCATTAATCAATCATTACATGATTCAGAATTGTAAAACATAACTGCAACAAGTATTCTCTCTTACTTGATAAAACTTATCAAGAACCAAAAACTAAAACTTCACACATAAGAGTCAATCCCGACATATATAGGGAATCTACTCTTTATTACATAACAGAAGAGTAACTATCCTAGGTTAAGTCTGTAGGAGAGAATATAGGAGAACAAATGAAAGTAGAAAGGAAGGATAACAAAATTGAGGAGGGAGCAATGAAGTCTCAGCATCCGCTTGTTACAACGTAAATGTAGAGAAGGTAATGGCTCATAAAAGCTCCTCCTTATTCACTGCCATGTTTCCTTGAGTGGTTATAACTTCCTTTTCATGGTTGTTCCTTGATGCTGATTTCTCCTTGAATGCTTTCGGCAACCAACTTCTAGATTCTTCCACTCATCCTTTAATCCTTATCATCAGGTTAGTTATGATATAAGACATATTTGCAAATAAACATCCATCAAACTAAATTCAAGCATAAGAATTCACATTTGGATATTTATATGAAATACTGCATATTAGATATAATTTAGGCAAAAGATGACATAGTTTTTCTACCCCATAAATCATCAAAGGTTTATCAAACATAGGCTTATAAGTGTTAAAACAAGGATAAACGGAGTATCACAAAGTATCTTAAACATAACAAAATAAAGGCATTTTTTAGACTCATCATCTACCCCCTGCTAAACTAATGCTTGTCCTCAAGCATTATACTTCTTTGTCAAAGACCTAAACTCCCCAACTTCTATCTTTCCCTTTTTGCTGCTCTTGAAGGTGTAATAGAATCCTCTGGTCCTTTCCCATACTTCTTGCGTATGGTCTTCTTGCAACTTATCAAGTTTGTCAACATCAATATCATACAGGGGCCATAAAAGCATTGGAGGTTGCATGGTTAAAGGACACCATAACTCTGGCCTTAGTTGCTTTCCTAGTTCTAAATACTTTTAAACTCTATATAGCGTTGCTTCCAAATTAATAGGATTGTGTGGCTCTGATTTCTTGAGACAATCAAGTAATCGTGCCCATCTACCTCTTACTCCGATCATAGCTCTCTGGAATGCAAAGTAGGGTAAGTTTTCATATTCGGCATACACTTTGGCTCTAGTAGAAAATACCTTCTTTCTAACTTTTGGATTACTCTTCCCATAGGTTAATGTAAACCAGTCTCAAAGCATTTCTTCTGGTTGTTTACTTTCTGCCCTCAAGGGTAAAGGTTTTTTTCTCTCCTCATCTCTATAATTAACTAGTTGTTTGTCATAATTCGCCTCATTAGACATCCATGACATTAAATCTTTCAAATGCACATCTCCTATATAGAGCAAAGGATTCTACTCAGTTTCTGTAGGAATGACAAAATTATGAATATACAACTCACACAATAGATTTTGCTGCCATGGTGGTAAGGTTTGATACAGCCCATAAAACTCTTGTGTGGTTTTGAATTCTGCATTTACATTTTTTAGGGTTAACATCAACTGAAACAAAAGATATTGTTCTTCTAAACAAAAAGCATATACTCGAGGAGGTGGTCTGCAAGCAAGAGCTTGATTAGCTAATTTAAGTGCATGTTCCATGCGTTGTTTCTATCTTTCTAGCTGTTCTTTCAATTCTTCAATCTCCTCATTTTGTGATGTTATGATCTTACTCGTTCTTTTATTCTCCTCTTTCCATAGTGCTTCAGCAAATAAATTCTATCCATATAATTGAAAAAGGAGTTTTTTCAAGGTGACGACACTGTTATCCTCTTCATAATCCTTTTTCTTTTTCTGTTCACGCCATAGATGTTCCGCCAAACTATTGATCCATGTTGACTTATATGGGACTAAGGTAGTATTTGAATCATGAAATTTAGGAACTACTTCATTCTCATGGCTTGAAACACTTGGTAAATCCATTAAAGTTTCGTTAATTTCTTGCTCACATGCTGCAGAAGGATTACCAGAAGCTTCTGTCATCTCAGTGTGAAGGGGAGAATGGTCAAAAATTATCTGCACAGGAGACTCTGGAGCAGGTGCTTTAGACAATATAGGATCTTTAAAAATCTACCCTCTCATTCTAGGGCTTCTCCACAAAGGAGTCTCTTCTTATACTACTGTCCTTTGCCTACTTTTCTGTTTCGGTATCACTGCTACAAGATTAGTTGCTATAGGAACCTTCTTTGCTTTCTTTTGTTGCTTAATTGCAGGACTAGGTTTTTATTGAGCAGCGATTTATTCTGGTGACTTCCATTTCCTTTTAGCTTTACTAGTAGTGGGTTTAGGGATGTCCTATTCAGGTGGAGGCACATTCTCTTGAATGGAAGAAAATTTTGGTTCAATCCCTTGTGCGTTTTCTATTTCAGCTCCCTTCAATATTTTGTTCTGTAGGCTCACTACTGGGAACTACATTTTCCTCACCCTGCCATTCACTAGGGTCAACTTGGGGTTGTAGGGTTTTAAATTTCACAAAGTCATCCCATGTAAAAGGGGATACATCCCTAAGAAACCTTTCTATTAACAACTTAATCAAGGCATGGTGAGTGATAGAATTATCTTTCTCTTTTTGAGTCTCTTCCGCACTAATACAGAGCATATTATACAAAAAATTTGAAAGATTCACGGTAACATTGTGCCTTATACAACTAAGAAACTTAAAATGGTGTGCATGTAAGTGAGAAAATATGCCTTCACAAGTAAAATACCTGATGACATGTATTGCTAGCTCAAGGTATGGAGGCAGCAAAGACAATCTCTTGCACCCCTACTTTGTAACATCCAATGGAGGGTCATGTGGGGTAGTGAACTCGGCCCTTGCTGACCTAGCGTCATGCGAGCTCGGATAATGCTCTCCAACAGAATTTAACCCTATTACTTCTAAAATTCATTCTTTTTTTGCAATTACTGTCAAACCCCACACAAAAGCTTCACCTTCATCAAATGTCCTGGTGAATTCTACAGCTGCTTCTTCATCATATGTTGTTAAATTCAAACAATAACCTAACCACCTACATGCATTGAATCTTCTTACTGCTTCTACGTCAAAGAGAAACAAAATGTGCTCAACCAGCTCTCTTCTCTGTAAACCTCCTCCCACTTCTTGATACTTCTTCTGCTACTCCGTTTCTCTCTCCCTTTCTGAATGCAAACTTCAAGACTCTGCGTTATTTCTCATACAGCTCACCATTTCTTTTTGGGAACATTAATTGCCATAACCAATTGTTATGTGCCATAATTAAAGTTTAGGTAAAAATAAATCATGAATTTGTGTGGGAATCATCCGAAAACATGGTTCAAATGCCAATTTTTTTTTAAAAATAGGTCACATCATGGCTTAGCACAAAAATTTTGGCACGAACAAAGAAAAAATTCATTCAAACAGTGGGAGTACAACACTTGACATGGCATACTTATGGCAAAAGGTTCTCATTAATAAAGAGTAATGCCAAGATTTTAGAAAATCATCACAGTTAATCAGGCATGTCATTGGATAGTATGACACTCCCCTACCCCCTGTTAATTTTATGACAAGTGTCCTCACTTGTCAGACTAGTATGGTTGAGGGACTGGAATACGTCGTAATTATAGAGACTATGCAGTATTATATATAATTAACAAAATCTGCAAACTTATAAATGAATAATAGTTTGAAAACATTTGTACCTGCCAAGTGGATTGTCACATGCTCCAAAAAAAAAGGTGGCAGAAATAATGTAAACGACAGCATCCATCAGCATGTGCAGATTTGATTGAAAACACAAAAACTTAATTATTTAGAAAGTGAGTGGATGGAAGATTAAGAAATGGAGTGGGGTGGGTGGATGGAAGATTAAGATATGAATGGAAAGAAATATCATGAAAAGAAAATGGACTTTATGCGAACATAAAGTTATTATTATGGACATGCAAATTAGAATTAATGTTGAAGAGGAGTAGGGGGAAAGTTTTCACCTTCTGCTATAGGAAGAGATACTTGAGTTGTTGTTGGATCCGGTTGTTCGAACTATTGCATGAATTTGGCTTTTGTTTGAGGCTGTTTGTAAAGTTTAAGTCGATGACCATTGATCACCATTTTGAAAGGCACATCATCAATTATGGTTAGTTGAACTATTCCATTGTCAAAGACATGGATGATTTGATATGGTCCTAACCATCATGTCTACAACTTCCCTGGCATATCCTTAAAGCGGGAATCATATAATAATTCCCAGTCACCAGCTTTGAACTGTTTGTTGAGGATATGAGAATCATGCCAGTGTTTTCTTTGTTTTTGCACCAGTTCAGTGTGTTCTAAAGTGGTCTTGCGCATTTCATCCAAAGAATTAAGATGCAGGAGGCATTTTCTTTGTGCTGTAGGAAGATCAATATCTAAGGTCAAGGCTGTTCTTAAAGTCTTGTGTTCAAATTCAGTTGGAAGCATTGCCACTTTCCCATACAAAATCTCAAATGATGTGAATCCAGTAGTGGTTTTCCAAGTTGTTCTATAAGCCTAAACAACTTCTTGTAACCGGCTGGTCCAATCCCAATGATGCAAATGGACTGTTTTAGTTAGAATATTTTCCAACTCACGGTTGGTAACTTCTACTTGTCCATTGGCTTGTGGATGATAAGGACTGGATCTATGATGCCTGATGTTATACTATTTCATCAATTCTGAAATCAAGTTGGAAGTAAACTATGTGCCTTGATCAGTAACCAATTCTTTAGGAACTCCATAGCGTGTAAAAATCTCTTCATACAGGAATTTGGCAACTTTTTCATCATGGGCATACTTCATAGCCTTAACCTCAACCCATTTGGTTAGGTAGTCAGTACAAACTAGAATATAAGACTTCTCATTGGATGGAGGATCAATAGGACCGATGAAGTCCATTCCCCATTTGTCAAATGGTGTTAACACCACTTGAGGATTCAGAGGCATTTCATCTATTTTGGTTGGGTGACCCATTCTTTAGCATTGGTCACACTTCCTTGTATAATTGATTGCATCTTTATGAAGGGTGGGCCAATAGTAACCAGTGGCTAAGATTTTAAAAGCTATTCTTTTGGCTACAAAATGTCCTCCGTAGGGCTCATTATGACATGCATGCAAAATATCATATGTCTCATCTTCTCTTACACATTTGCACATAACTTGATCAGGTCCAGTATAGAATAGAAAATTGTCTATCCATGAGAAATGGAAGCTTTTCTATATGAGCAGCTTTCTCTCCTTATAAGAAAAATGTGCTGGTATCTTATTAGCTGCAATATAGTTAGCAATATCTGCATACCATGGAACTTTAACAGCAATATTAAACAAATGTTCATCTGGAAATGCATCATCTACCAGAGTAGTATCAGTATCATGATGATTGATTCTTGACAAATAATCAGCTATGACATTTGTTTTTCCAAGCTTATCCACTATGGTTATGTCAAATTCTTGTAGCAATAGTAACCATCTTGCTAACCTACCAGTTATAGTAGGTTTGTTCATGAGATATTTGATTGTTGCATGATCAGTATGAACATAGATAGGATAACCTATGATGTAATGCCAAAATTTATTTAGAGCATAGACTACTACTAACAATTCTTTTTCAGTCACTGTGTAATTCAGTTCTGGACCATGAAGACTCTTACTAATATAATAAATGGCATTCTTAAGATTTGAGTGTTTCTGTGCTAAAACTGTACCTATGGCATAATTAGAAGCATTTGTATATATGTGAAAAGGTAGGTTCCAATCAAGGCCTTGTAAAATTGGGGTTGTGGTCAAAAGTTGCTTAAGCTACAGGAAAGCTTTATCCCACTCAGGTGTCCAATTGAATTCAGCTTCTTTGGTGAGCAACTTGTATAAGGGACTGGCTATTTTACTGAAGTCTTTTATAAAATGCCTATAATATCCAGCATGTCCCAGAAAAGATCTGATATCTTTTAATTTAGTGGGTATGGGTAATGTTTGAATTACCTCAATTTTAGCTGGGTCTACTTGTATACCTACAGTAGATATGAAATGACCGAGTACCACACCCTCTTGCATGAGCATGAAACACTTTTCACTATTTAGTGCCAAATTATGTTCTTGACATCTTACCAAAACTTTTTCAAGATTTATCTTTGCTTCTTCAAAAGTAACTCCAAATGTTGTAAAGTCATCCATATAGATTTTCATACAATCATGTGATATATCAGCAAAAATACTAATTACACCCTTTTGAAATGTTGCAAGAGCGTTACAAAGACCAAATGGTAAAATAGAGTATGAAAAAGTACCCCATGGATAGGTAAATGTAGTTTTGTCTTGGTCTTTAGGAGCAATACTTATTTGATTATAGCCACTGTATCCATCTAAAAAGGAGAAGTACTTCTTTCTAGCTAGTGTATCCAAAACTTGATCTATGAAGGGTAAAGGAAAATGATCCTTTTTAGTAGCCTTATTCAACTCCCTATAATCTACACAAATTCTCCATTTTCCTCCTTTCTTAGGTACTATAACCAGTGGTGATACCCATTTACTATCAGATATAGGATAGATAAAGCCAGCATCAAGCAGTTTTTGCAATTCTGTTTTGACTATTTCTCTGAGGCTTGGATTTATCCTCCTCTAAGGTTGATGAAGTGGTAGTCAACCTTCATTAATGTATATCCTATGGGTACACAGTGTAGGGCTTAATCCTTTCATATCACCATAATCCCAAGAAAAATATTTTTCATGCTTCTGAAGCAATTCTTTTAATTGTTCCATCTTTACAGATGTCAATTTGGGGTTAACATGCAGTTTATGGCCTTTACTCAGTTCAACAAGGATAGTGGATTCTACCATAGCAATTTAAGAGATTGGGCTTCCTTCTAATTCACAGGGAAGTAGTGAACAAATATTTTCAGGTTCTTTATGTAAAGTACAACTTGTATCACACTCCTCATATGTAATCAATTCTAATATAGAGCTTTCAAACACATCTTTTCCTACCACACAAGTGTTGGTAAGGATGCTCTAAATTACTGAATCTTCTTCTTGCAACTTTAGAAAAGATTGCCTATGTAACATCATAAGTTGCACTATAGAATTTATCTCTTCTTCTTCATCTCCTAAATCTGGCCAAAAAGATGTACTCAAATCTGGTAATGGTTGTGCAGGAGGATATAGATCAAATTGCTTGGTTGCTTGGCCATTTGATATGGTCATATTCCCTGATCTACAATTTATGTTTGCATCAGCTGTAGCCAACCATGGTCTACCTAGAATGACAGGATAGCCAGATAGATTTACTTTAAGGGACAAAATCATGAAGTCTGCAAGATATTCTAGGGAATCTAAGGTCACAACAATATTTTCTATCATTCCATCAGGAATGACAGTGGAACTATCTGCAAGCTGTAGAATAGTTGGTGTGGGCCTTAATCCTTCTATTTGTAACTTCTTCATGGTTTCTTTAGTCATCACATTTATAGTAGCTCCCAAATCTATTAAGGCATTTTTAACAAATTGACCATTTATGTTGACACTTACTACTAGACTCCCTGGGTTAGAATATTTTGGTGAAATCACTCTTCCTAACATGATATTAGCTAAGTGTCCAACAACATAAACTGTGGTAGGATCCTTCTTCTTCCTTCCACGTTTCTTTAGACAAGCTTCCCTTATAGCTTTTCCATAAGCAGGAATGTCCTTAATAGCTTGAAACAAAGGTATTTGGACATGCATATTCTTCAACTAATTAACAATGTCAAAGGGTTGTTTCTTGCTTTGTTTAGGTTCCTTTTGTATTAGTTGGTCTGGAAAAGAAGGCTCTACTGCTGGTTGAACTGGTATTGGTATGGTAACATTAGTTGGGTCAATAGGTTCATCAACCAAAGGTTCTGACGCTGTAGGAGAGTCTGATACTTCAGTTATAAGAGGTGGCTTTGGTGCTGGTAAGGTCGTTCTAGATCTCAAATGTATATCTGCGACATCTAGGGCATAAGCAGGGTACTGTTGGGTATCAACACTATACATGGGCTTCTGTGGTTGGCTATTTGGATTTGGCTGAGGTTGTGTAGGTAGTTGTGTTTTCTTTTGAGGTCTACTATTTGTGGGTGGTGGCATTAAAGTAGGTTGTTGAGCTGGAGGGGGTAATTTTGAAGCACCAGTATTTTAGTTAGGCCATTGTTGAGATCCCTTCCATTGGTTTGGAGATGGCCAATTCCATTGGTTCTAAGATTGCCAATTCCCTTGGGGTGGTTGCCATTAGTTCTGCTGGTTCTGGGGCCATTGGTTATTCTGCTAGCTAGGCCAAGGTTATTGGAAATTTTGAGACCATTGAGACTGTTGTGGGTTATTTTTCCCAGCATTATTCCAATTGGGTTGGTTTTGTGGAGGACCTTGGGTATTACGGTTTTGCCATTGATTACCATATGAATTTGAATTTTGCAAGGGGTCTTGAGGCATACCTTGATGTTGAGCCCATGGTCGGCATTGAGCAACAAAAAATACTTTCTCATCATCCCCATCTATCTTTACATATTCAGTTGGAAGATGTTGGTTTTCTATGCTTGCAACCAATTTACAGTGGCAATCCTTCTTTTGCTTTCAGCAATGAGGAAAGTACTAAGCTAGTTGTAACTCAACCTCTGCTTGCTTCTTCTTTGCAGTCATTATATCCAACTGTGTAGCGACATCATTAATGATGTCTTGTTTGAAATCTGACAACAAATTGGATATTTCAAGTTTTGAAATGCCTTGACTAATTCCTTTTGTAACTATAGAACGGGGTCCTCGACCTTTCTTCATGGTTGACCTTGACTAGTTCTGACATATCTTTTTGAGGTCATCCCATTGAGCTTGATATACATCTCCATCAGCCATCAGGTCCAATGCTTCCAAACAGTCTTCATTCACTCCTCTTAGAAAGACTAGTTTTTGGGAATCTTCAGACAATGTGTGCTGAGGATTCTTTTGTAGTGAAATCAAGAAACATAGTCTTCTAATGTCTCTTCCTCATTCTATGATATCCTAAAGATATCATCTCCTCTTGTACCAGATGCTTTGCAATATTCTTTATATTTTTCCCAAAACAAGGCTTGCATTTCATCCCAATTCACAGCTGCATTGGCTCCTAAGCCCATGAACCATCGTAAAGGTGATTCTTTCAATGTGAAGCTTATGGGCATCAATGTTGTAGTCAAAACTATGACAAATGATGTCAAACTCAAACAAGAAGGTATCAAGGTCTTCAGTTGCAAGGCCATAGAGCTTCGGAAGAGTAGTGGGAGGTATATTCTTGAGATTGGCATTGGTTGTGAGACTTGGAAGTGGAAATGGAAAAGTGGGTTGTGCCATGATTGGTGGGACTAGATTATGAGGTTGCTGCTGAAAATGAATGTTAGGCACTGGATGATTAACAACTGGTGGATTCGAGTTAGTGTTATCAAGAAGACTGGTCAATATTTCAGTGAAAGGTTGGAGACTAGATATATCTAGGGATTCAGCTCTTGATGATGACATTGTGGGGAAAATAGGACTTGCGTCTTCAAAGGGAAACTCAACTACTTCTTCATTCAAATTAATAGATCCTTGTGCAAGAAATCTGCCATATTCATCTCATTGTCTTCCTCTTTGATGCATGCAACTAAAATTTTCACACTGGTAAAAGGAACTTAATCTAAAAACTATGACTCAAAAATGCTCCTAGCTTGACACCATCCTTGGCAACGGCGCCAAAAATGAACTGCCTTACAATAGGTGTTCCATATTCATGTGCTAGGCCTGGCTTAGGAATAATATATTCAAGCTAAGGACTACTTTTCCCCTACCATGAGGTGCATTTAGATTGTCAACCCAAGGACGTATACTTGAAATGGTCAACACAGTATGTGCACTAGGTACCTTGATGAGTCATTATGCTTGTGCTGCAGAAAAGTAAAAATGCAAAGGAAGGAAACTACACTACTGCTATGGAAAGGAAACTATTGAATCTATGAATGTTGAAAACACAATGACAAGATAACAGAGATTCCATCTTGACTCATCCACTAGACTATTCTCGCAGATGCTGCAAGAACGTTCATGAAGTGTGATGCTACAGGAAGGAACTAACTAACTACTCTTACCTAAAATACTACTAATGCTATTAAAATGAATCTATTCTATCCTAATTTAATCCACCTTCCAAGTGGGCCCCCTTGGTTGGCTTCTCTAATCTACCAATGAAGGATAGAAGCTAAAGAGAACTAATTCATTTCATTAATCAGTCATTACATGATTCAGAATTGTAAAACATAACTGCAACAAACTGTGAATCAGTGTTCTCTCTTACTCAAAAAAACTTATCAAAAACCAAAAACTAAAACTTCACACACATGAGTCGATCCTGACATATATAGGGAATCTACTCTTTATTACATAATAGAAGAGTAACTATCCTAAGTTAAGTCTGCAGGAGAGAATATAGGAGAACAATTGAAAGTGGAAAGGAAGGATAACAAAATTGAGGAGGGAGCAATGAAGTATCAGCATCTGCTTGTTACAACGTAAATGCAGAGAAGGTAATGGCTCGTAAAAGCTCCTCCTTATTTGCTGCCATGTTTCCTGGAGTGGTTATAACTTTTTTTTCATGGTTGTTCCTTGATGCTCTATTCTCCTTCAATGTTGTCGGCAACCAACTTCTGGATTCTTTTGCTCATCCTTTAATCCTTATCATCGAGTTAGTTATGATATAAGACATATTTGCAAATAAACATCCATCAAACTAAATTGAAGCATAAGAACACATATTTGGATATTTATATGAAATACTACATATTAGATATAATTTAGGCAAAAGATGACATAGTTTTTCTACCCCATAAATCATCAAAGGTTTATCAAACATAGGCTTATAAGTGTTAAAACAAGGATAAATGGAGTATCACAAAGTATCTTAAACATAACAAAATAAAGACATTTTTTAGACTCATCAGGAGGTATCTGCTACTCTTTTTACAATGATATTTCCTATTAACCTAGAGTCATCTAGCTGTGATGAAACAACCCTTGATCCCTTCATTAATGACCATATAACTAAAGCAGCCTGGTCCTCACTGAAAGTAGTACCTTTGAATTCTTTCTTATTTTTCTCCTATAGGTCCAATTTATTTGAAATAAAATGAAAAATTAGAGCATCTGCTATGTCCCAATTGGGTAGTAGTAAAATATTTGATGTTCTCACCATCTGTCTCCCCTCTTTAGGAGTTATACTTTGGAATTCTTGCATCATCTTTTCTTTTACTTGATTTTGCAAGGCTACCTCCTCCAACTCTAGATGCTCTATTCTTAACTTATTACATCTTTCTTCATACTTTCCTATGTTTGTTCTCCATGCAAACTAGTGGAAGGCTCTAGACTTAACAAAACTATCATCTAACAAAAATTGTTGACTAGCTTGATCTATCATAGGGTCTAATTCCCTTCTTTAAACTTTGCTACTGCCAACTCTAGGCTTGACATAAGAGGTTCCTAGGGGTTTCCTTCATCTAATTCTGCCTGGGTAATAAAAATTCCTCCTTGTGACCCCTGTTGTTCAATTTGTTCTTAGTAAGTTGTTCCTCTTCAATCCATAGAGGGGATTGTGTAAGTGAATATTCCTCAATGTAAGGACCTTGATCTTTTGTTATTTTTCACCTCTTAGGGGAGGGCTCAACGGGTCTTTCTTCTAGGACAACACTAGTGGATGCTACTATTTGTTTACCTTTATCCACAGTGGTCTTCTTATTTTGAATTGCATTGTAACCAGACCTTTTTTGGACAATCAATTATCCTACCCCTAGATTGGGAGTGAATCCCAATCTCCTCATTATTTCCTTATCCTTATCTAGATAAGTGTTAATAAATTTTTTTTTTTTATCATTCATAGTTTCCATTGTTTCATGGAAAGTAATCATGAGTTTATTTATCCTATCTGCCTCTGTGATGGCATTACCCAGAGGACTATAATTTTCATCAAAAAAAATGAATACAATTCAAAACCCTTGAGAACAATCTCCATTTTTCTTTCTTAGTTTCTTGTTCTTGCAAGGAGAACTAATTTCTTATTATGTCTTCAGGAAAATATGACTAATGGTCAATTTTTCCAAGCTTGATTTTATGCTTAAAGGCCAAGTTATAGAATCCCTTAGTATCACAAAAATGGGGATGAGAGACAACCATCTTGTATTGATCTTGTATTTTATATAGTGAAATCCAACCCCCTTTTGTGATCACAAATTGGTGGGCTGCAATGCAAGTTGGGAATATTGACCCTCTTTACCTTTTTAACAAACAAGTTTCCTCCAATCCTCCTAGCTACCACAAAAATTCAACTACCCCTACCTTTAATGGCATCTAGTAAGGTAATACATGATAAGTACCTCTAAAGCCATAAATCCTAAAGATAGTTGAAACTAAATATGGGATGATATCTCCCCAATTATGTGAAACTTTCAAACCAATAGGATTTTCTAGGGGCCTAATAAGACTTACCAATGCCCTAGGTACTCTAGGATTGTCACTTAATAATAGGCACCTCAACTTTGAAGCAAAGTACCTATCAAACCTAACAAAACTAGCCTTTTCTACTTCCTAGGTCATATCGACACTCCATAACTAGACTGGTAGTGCTTCCCCATCTTGTTCTTTGTCCAATTTCATTTTCTTACCAAAATATGTTACTCCTTTGAACAAAAACATATGCATCAACTAGGAATAGTGACCAAAAATTTTCTCCACCTTGCCTCTTGCAATCCCAACCAGGCCATTGTGAATTTCTTCTACTAAATAGAAGGCAAAATAAAAAATAATATCCACACCAAAGGAGGAAATCTGAGTGATCATATACATAAAACCTATGGGCATAAAATCCTCTTAATCTTCACCAAAAACTCTACATAGAGTCCTGTATGCCTCCACAACCCTAGTATTGAAATACACCCTTTTGAAAGGTTCCCTAGAGGATGGTGTAATCACTAGCAAATTTCTAATTTCACCTATATGTGCCCTCAGTGCACCGTACCTAATTGAATCCTTTTATAACATATATTCTTTCTCTAATTCTTGTAGGTCAATGGGCACATGATAGTCTATCAGAGGCCCTAAACCAGATACCTCTTGAATTTCCTCTAGGCTGATTGTGATCAAAATTTTGTCATCAATTCTTCTCACTACTTTGATTGCTTGATCATAATTTTTTGCAACAGTCTCTAGAAGGTCATAATCCATAAAAACACTTGGAACTACAAATTTTTATAAGTCAAAGTTCTAGATATTGACATGTGGGGCAAATAAATTCCTTTCCGAAAACCATTTTTTGAATAAAGAAAGACTAGTTTGAGAAGTTTTGTCATCCTAGACCCAATTCCCTTATCATATAACCCATCTTTGATTTTGAGCCTAGGGTTTAACGAGGTTAACTTTTTCACTTTTACAATTTTAGTGGTAGACTCAAGGAGCAATTCAAGTAGGTTATCATGGATATTCCTAGCCAAACAATCTTCCTACCAAGACAATACCTTCTTGGAAGGCATACTAGATATAGTTTGTAGAAAACTAAATTTCTACAAAGGTTATAGTATATGGGACATTATGATTTTCTTACTTTCTCTTCTCTATAATCCTGTAATGTCTTGCGAACAATGGGAAACTACTTCACATTTTGATCAAGCCCAACACAAATTCTCAATAATTTCTTCTACTTTGGAAGCTTGAATTTCTTCTACAAATGGTGAGATCTTCTGCAATATACTCTATTTTTTTCTTGCATATGAAGCTTTCATTCCTCATAAATGAACTATAAGGGAAAAAAAGTGGCACCACCTTCTACATCTAAATTTACACCATTGATCTCAAAAATCCTAAGATCCAAGAGTGAAAATAGGGATGACTCATTTTCTGCTTCAATCTAATGAAAATCCTCCACTTGTACTTTTCCTTCACTACTAGCATTTCAAACTGGACCCACTAATCCTTGAGGACATGTGTCGTTGAGTCACTATATTGATATACATAAAGAATGAGCATGTTGCCTATGTGATATAGTGATGATCATTGATTCCATCTTGATTGAGTGTTAGACATTTGATTCATTACTTCATACAAATGTGGTGGGTCCCCTATTCCTTTTCTTTACTCACTATGTCACTATCCTTAAGACTTGAGCAACTCTCCATAGAGACAAAGTGAAAGCCATAGATCTAAGCTTAATCTAAAGCTGAGGAAATTGTATTACATCCATATAACTATGGTGAGTCCCTCAATTGCCATGTTGCATTAATTAAATAGCACACAAGTTTCCATAGCGACTTGGTGATGATCGTTAATCTAATTCAATCAAATGGTCACTATCTTTCATTTGACTTTTGACTTGGGTGTAGGTCTATGTTACTAATGACATGGACATGTCCTATCAAACTAGCATATAATTTAATATTCTAATCCTTTTTGTGACATCACATGATTTGGGTGTCGCCACATGCACATTTTTAGGCTAAGCGCTATGGAACTACCAATGAGGCACAAAGATTTTTTGGTCACAACATAGTGACCTCTGGTGTTCTTAAAACTTCCAGTGCATACGTGTTTCCAATAGGATGCCACCATGTCCAGAAGATTATGTGGTTCATTTATAATGAAGCAAATGTTGGGACCCACCTTCAAAAATTATTGCCACAAAATCGTAGAGTCACTATGTCACTACTAGCAAGATATAGTTGAAATCTAGTGCTAGGAAGATACCTACTTTTCAAACATGATTACCATAATCAATACCACTAACAAAGTAATAAAGGTGCACATCCATAATATCACTTGGGAACTTTCATGGTCATCAATTTTTTTAAAAACTGTCAACTTCTATATTCTCTATTAAGGCACTATGTCACCACTAGTAGGGTGCAAACTTTTTCCAATTGCAACATAGTCACTCATCAAAAAAAGTAGACTCCAGTGATGCCACTTGCAATTCATTACACTTAGTTCCTTTTCTAATTTTGACAATTCTAACATGAAGCACGTGATTGAACATTTTTGAAACAATGCAGTTTTCTGGTGCTAACCCTCCACTTTATGACAACACCAGTCAATTTCATGGCAATTGCTATGTTGCTATCATTAAAAATCTTGCATTTTCACATAGTGATGATGCAACAGTTGTAGATCTTATAAAGATCAGACTGTGGGAACAAAATGGGTAAAAGGCACTTGGTACAATGGAAGATTTAAATAGGTCAAGGAAAATTCAAAATTTGAAAAGCTTTGAATCCGAATAAATTCAAAAAGAACGCAAGACTTAGGGTTTAATAGGTTTTTATTTTAAGTTATTAAAAATGCCAGGCCAGAAACCAAAAACCCTAGTAGGCAAGCAATGGATTCAATTCCAATTTTTAATACCTAAACTAGAATAATTTTATTTTGTAAAAAATCAGACCAATAGGTTAGAATGTAATAGTAGATTTGATCTATATAGTACAACTCACTTTGTAGATCTAGATCTCCATTCACTCATATACTAGTTCATTAATTGGCCTCCATTAATATCTCCATGACTGATATTCTTTGCATCTCCTCAAGCAATGACACTTATCAAATTCTTCACACTTCACCTCTATTTTTCTTCTCTTCATGGATTCTCCTAAAGATTTCCAATTAACGAGGAACCAACCTTGTACTTCATTCCTTATGCCTATTTAAATAGGTAATTTTGATCTTTTCCTACTAAATCATCATTGTTGATCTTTGGGTTAGGTTAGATTCATCAAATCCTTTGATTCTTTTTGTTCTCCTTCTTCTAGAAAATTTAGAAGAAATTATTTCCTTTGATCACATAAAAACTCTCCTTGTGCATTAAATATGCCAACTCATCAATCCTTATCTTCCACATGCTTTGAATAATTCAAAATTCTAATTGTTTCAGCCTCAAAATCATTTTTTTCTCAAACTGTAACTTTTTTTGTCACTTGGCAATCAATGTGGTTTTCTACTTGGTCATATGGTGTATCTCATTAATCACTATACTTTCTCACTCAACCATTACTACACTCAATCACAACTACACTTCCTTACACATTTTCTTGGCAATAACTAACAATCAGATTAAATTTTTTTGTTTAGCTTCTACTTAAGTTCCTTAATCTTCTACTTCAGCACCTTCATTGACCATGCAACACTAATACTCGATCAAGCTTATCCCTTTTACCAATTTAAACTCTTAGCTTCATCCAAATATCTCTACCCTTCATGTATTGATTGAACAACACATTCTCTTGTCAAAGACTAACTTATCAAGTGCCCATTGTATTTCCATGATACTTAACATCTAAGCTCAACCTTTCACTAGGTCATCTCATGATCTCTTCTTTTAAAATCCTTTTCATTAATCAAATGATGTGGCACTCTACACTATTAGTAAATGTCTTTCTAGTAGGTTTGACACCCTGTCTTACCAATAGGTTTAACATCAATGACAACATAACAATTTTTCTCCAATGGTCTTATATATTTTTTCCAATACTTCTTGTATATTTTAGGTCTAGTTGATTTCCACATAGCTATAGGTGAGACACATTTTTTTAATAGATTAAGAGAAATTAAATTTTAGAAATTATATATTCATACTATGTTTTTTAGTAATTTTACTTAACATATACTATCAAAAAATTGATAATAATAATTTTAACTTTTTAAAATATATAATGTTATTATTTTATAGCAATTTTTTCTCAATCAATTATATCATTATAATATATATAATAGTATTAGTTTAATCAATTTTTATATTGAATGAGTTTCATATAATTATATATGAAGTATAATAGATAGTATTAATTCATATAATAAGGTTTTGATTTAATATAGTTTAAAATAAAAGTGTGCATATGTAATTAAATTAGTAAAGATTTTAAAAAGTATATCACAATAAAATATATATTTTTGTAGTGTAGATCAAAATTTTATTAACATAATGTATTAGCTCCAAAATATAGATATTTTAAATATGTGGACAAATATATTAGTACTTTTATTATTTATTTATTTATTTATTCATTATTTATTTATTTTTTAAAAAGTCTTCTAAGTTATCATACTAGTCATAAAAGACTTATACCCAGTTTAACTTATGTTCATGTTCAAAATATTAATTGTTAAGTCTACATCCACTTAATTAAAACTTGTTTTCTAATTGGCTCATAGAAATGTTTCTATATGAGCCATTTTTAGTAGATTGAAATGACAATTTTTATTTTCTGTAATTTAAAAAATAACCTTTATTATTTTGAGATATAATATAAGTAATGAAACTTTAAACAATCAATTCCATATGTTAGTCAATAGTATAAATTGACTTGTGAAAATGGGTGAGATGGTTAATAGTTGTCTTGTTTATTTTCTATCTATTAAATAGCCTATAGATATTATGGGAAAAGTATGTTTTGGGTGTTTGTGATAAGTATATTTTCTTTGTGAACTTCATTTAATATTAGAATGTGAGATTTAAATGTAATCTATTATATTGTCATTGATGTAAACATATCATTTTCACAACCTCTTGGCATAACAGTTGCGTAACTAACTAGCTTGGCATATCAATTGTGTATCTATTGATGTGCACTAATAGTCTATTTATTTTGATTGAGTTTGTCCTTGATAGGTTAAAGTAAATGTTCTTTGTTGGATGTAACATGTGGTAGATTGGATCAATCCTACCTGAATGTGTATCCCTTGTATTTCTTGGTCCCAACTTTGTGTGTATAACATGTTGATTATATATATTACAACTGAGTGAATTGGAGATAGTGTGGTGTGTTAGCTTAACTGAAGAATTTTGTAATTTTTGAGGTGGTCACCATTTTATTACTTGGAATTGTAGGAATGTCTTGGCATGACCTATTCCAAATAGTATGACCAGCCTATTGGATCTCATCATGTTATACAAGTAAAGTGAGGAGTTCAATTTTTTTCATGTAACTACTAAGACTTAAGCATGGAGATGAGAGAAATGATTGTGAATCTATTGTTAGGATATTTGTGTTTTGTGTAGAAATGCATTGATCTCAAAGGTGGATTCTATTCATAGTTTATGGTTGTGATCCTTATTTCATTGATAGCGAGCATTATTGCAAGGGAATAAACAAAAATGAGTCATCATGAAAATCACAATACCAATATCACCTTAGAAAGTGTTTTACTTTTCATGAGAACTATCATCTCCACCAGTCTTCCCAAATTAGGTTTCTACACTAAATCTAGTCTTTCTATATTGTTGTTCTTATGTTAATAATGCTTATATTTATGTAGATGATTGATATGTTTAACCAACAAATATGAAATTGCTATTATTATTTTGTGTGAGTTGACCAAAGAAGACTTTTTAAAAAAGTTGTGTAGAAATAATTGATTCACCTCCTTTTAGTTATTCATCATGTTCAACAATGGTTTTCACATTGTATGTATTTAAAAAAAGGAAAGTGTATCCACTAGAAAACTATTGTGCTTACTATTTTTATATTTCCATTTGGTTTCACTTGTATTTATGTTCTCATGTTGAGTGTTATGTGCCTTGGGTGTAGATGACAAGATCTACCATTGGGAAGTGGCTCCTAATCCATCACCCCAACATGATCAATCTATTGGACATCCATTGGGGGTAATAAAAATAAGTGTTTGAGTTGGAAATGAAACAAATCATTAAGTATAGAAATGTTTATTAGTTATATGGTATATGGTTAGTGAGATTTTTGAATTCCTAAGAGGATTATCTATTGCATCTGACCTAATAGTGTCACATAGTGGAACTTCTTTATTATTCCCTTATCATCTACCCCATTGATTATTGAGTAGTAACCTTTATGTTTTTTATTCCATGCTCGTGATGAATCTCCTTGATCATGTGTTTGAAGTTTTCTCCATGTGAATCTTATGTTTCTTTAATATTTTACCACAAGTGATTTCTTATTTTTTTTGTTTGGGTATTTGAGTGTTGTGAATTGAAAACCTAATTAAAATTAATCATACATGTGTTTTTAATGATAACCTTTACCATGGACTATTACTCTATCTCAATTTTTTGAAATTAATGTCAAGATATTAAATAAAACTAGGTATATGTCCCTACTTCACCTAATTGAGTCATAGGTAATGAAGAACTATTTAGGGAAGTGGACCCTAGGAAGATTTTTTTTTCTTTTGGGTAAAAGGTCAAATACCCATAATTTTATTATGATGAAAGAGAGTACATAGATTATCATAACCAATTTATAACTTCTTGTTGATACAAAAAACCTACCCCAAAATCTAGTCCAATTAAATTATGGATTGTACACAAACCCCATAAAACCAATATGGCACAACAACATCTCTATTGTGATGTGGATCCTAATTAGACTCAAAAAATAATTTTCCCCCACTTCATTTACTAAGGTTTCCCTCCAGATTTTATTATGGGGATTTGGGGGCAATGCCCCCAAGGTCTAGGGGTCAAGGGGTAATGTCACTCATAGGTTCCTAAGATAGTACCCTAGGCATTGTCAAGGGGTAGCACCCCTTGTTGTATCCTAGAGTCAGTGGCCCTAAGCACACTCTTTGTCACAATACATAGAAGGGTTGATGATGCAACAATAGGCAATAGAAGTCTTCAAACAACAAGGAATGGTAGAATTTCTCAAATCCCTCAACACCCAAGGTGAAGGGTCCTAGTGCCAAATACCTATCATAGGTATGGGGATGGGCTTAGAGGAAGGTTACCACAACCCCACAAGATAAGGTAATATAATTACTAGGTCTACCAAAGTTCTAAGTACCAAAAACTCAAAATGCACTAATGGATTACCTTAGCAAAGGAGGGATCAAACCCCAAAAACTAGACACAAAGACTAGGGGTTTCCTACAATCATTGATATGGCCTATTTAGGTCTTATTAAACATGAATCAATGATCATTTTCATCAAAGACAACTTATAGCATCAAGTTTCTTTGAAAACCAATGATTTGGCTTGTAGTCATTCCTAGAATAGAAATGAGACATATGTTTGAATGCTTCCAAATATCATGGTGTCTTTACTATATATTTAGATACCCTTTTGGGTTTTATAAAACATGCCAAAGAATCCAAGAATGGAGAGGAGTAGAGGTTGTTATTGTTGCAACATTAGGCTAGATTTGAAGAACTAATTAGGGCTCCATTTGCACTGCAAGTGTGCTTTATACAATGGAGAAACTATTGAGACATGTAGGGGAATTTTAAATAACCAAGAGACCAAGGTTTTGGCCTTTGGTGAATCTCAAAACACAAACTAGGAAGGACTATTGCAAGTGTTTATTGGTGTACTCATGAAGATGCACAGCTAGGGTATGGTGGCAAACCCAACTCTTTGCATTTTCTAGAAAGAAACCTGAAAAATATGAAAGTAAATGGACACACCTTGCATTCCACCAAATTTCATAAGATTCCCATGGTGGAATGTATCAAAATGACCCAATGCTAGAAAAGTGTTGATTTCTAGGCTAAATCCTAGGCAACAAGCAAGAAAATTCAATAACTTTCAAACTAGGAATGATCAAAGCATGAGACTTGATGTAACACAAATTAGATTGAATTCTCCAAATTATAGAACCATTGGAACATGCCCGCTCATTTGTAAAATCTTGTACATAGGCCTGGAACACATATTTTGCAAGGAAAAATACTGTTTTTGTATTGATTTAAATGCCAAATTACAATTGTCATTCCTACCATCGGCCTATCAGACTTTTTAGGAATTCTCCAATGGTTAAATTTTTATTTAAAACTATCTACCCATTGGAGGAATATTTTTTCATGTGTTTGACAATTTTCTGCAAAGTTGCTCAAAAGTTGCTAACAACTTTTGAGCAAATTTTGCAAAAATACAAACTTAGGGACCAAACTTGGTCAAGACCTAAAAAGAGTGATCCAAAATGGATCTAGATATTTGAAAAAAATTAAAAACTAGAATCCTATGCATTTTTAGGCTTATTGAGTATATTTTGCCTTACCTAGGGGCTCATAATTATGCCTGATCTTGGAACTAGGCCTTACAATTGGATTAGTGTGCTAAACTATCCTAAGTGAATTATTTAGGATCCTTAGGTGCCTTCTTTCATGAGTCTAGATTAGGTTATCCTACACCATACTCCCCTTGAGTTTTAAAACTTAAGTCCCTACTTGAGGGTAGCAAATCCACTGAAGTGCCATGTTGCCTGATTTGTTCTTCTATTAACCAAGTAGCATCTATGTTGGGGAAGCCCTTCCATTTAACTAAGTACTGTACTTCTTGATTTTGGTTTTCTTGAGTAGCTTTGTGTCCAACATGTCCTCTAACTCCACTAGTTTTCTTGTCAGAAGATTGGTAACATAGTCTTCCTTATTGTTATCTTCATCTTGGTAATCTAATGATCCTATAGTAGCCTTGTAAGGTGTGAAGTCTAAAACATTAAATATGGGAGAGATTTTAAAAGTTGGTGGAAGGGAGATCTCATAGTCATTGTTACCTATCTTCTTTATTATGCAAAAGGGGCCTACCTTCTTCATCTATATTTTGGAGTACCTTCCTTTGGGTAGTCTCTCCTTCCTTAAAAAAGCCCAAACTTTGTCTCCCACTTTAAAGTGGACCTCTCTCCTTCTCTTGTCAGAATTCTCTTTGTATTTTGATCTATATTTTTGTAATTTTTCCCTCACTTGTTGTTGTACCTTTGTTATTAGTTTTGCCAATTCTTTGCCTTGAGCACTGATTTTAAAATCAGAGGGAAGTTCCATCAAATCTAATGGTCCCTTGGGGTGTAGACCACATATTGCTTGAAATGGTGTTTTTCCTATTGATCTATTTAAAGATTCATTGAAGGAAAATTCTACTTGGGGTAGAATTATATCCTAACTTTGAGAATATTTCTTTATTAGGCATATTAGGATATTTCTTAAGGACCTATTCACCACCTCAATCTATCCATCTATCTATGGGTGATAGGCAGAACTATAGGTGAGATTTTTACCCAACTTCTTGAAGAGTGTCCTCCAAAAGTGCCCTTAAAAATTCACATCTCTATATGATACAATTGTCTGAGGCAAGACACGAATTCTAACTAATTCCTTGAAGAAGAGAGTGGCTATATGAGATGCATCATTTGTGCTCTTACATGGCATAAAGTGGGACATCTTGTTTAATCTATCCACTATGAAAAATACACTATCATAACCTTGCTTGGTTTTGGGTAGTTCCATGAAAAAATCCATTGATATGAATTCCCAAGGCCTTGAATAGATTGCTAAGGGTTGGTCAAGACCTTGATTTTTTGTCATCCCTTTAGGTTGTTGGAAAATGGTACAACATTCAATGAATTTCCTAACTTCATTGTTCATCTTGGGCCAAAAATAACTTCTTTTCACCATATTTGTTGTTTTATCAATGCCAAAGTGACCTCCTAGGCCACCACAATGTTTTTATCTTATTACTTTTTCTCTCATTGAGAACTTTGGTATGCATAGTTGTGCTCCTTTGAAAAGAAGCACCTTCTAAATCAAATAATCAAAATAATCAATATGACATCTTCCTTCCATCTTTGTGCAAATTTGATATATGAAGTTGCAAAATTAGGTTCATTCAGGTACAAGTGTTTCAAAGACTCAATTCCAACACTTTAAATGTGTGTTTCTTCCACAAGACCTATCCTCCTACTTAGAGCATCAAAAACCTTTTTTGATACACCCTTTTCATGCTTAATAGTGAAGGTATAGGACTGTAATTGTTCTACCCATTTAAGATGCCTAACTGAAAGTTTTTCTTCTGAATTTAGAAAACTCAATGCATGATTGTCAGTGTAGACAAAAAATTCATTTGGAATCAAATAGTGCCTCCATTTCTTGAGGGGTTGGACCATGGCATAATTTTTTAGGTCATATGTAGAGTATTTACTTTTAGCCTCATTCAATATCTCTGAAAAGAATGCAACTAGTTTGCCTTCTTGGCTTAGGACAACACCTATAGCCACATTTCTTGCATCTATCTCTACAATAAAGACTTTGTTGAAATTAGGGAGAACCAAGATAGGATACTAAGAAACTACGTTCTTCAAGTATTGGAATGCATCATTTTCTTCCTTTGTCCATGAAAACTTGGTTTTCTTCCCACATTTTATTATTCCCAACTTTGGTGCACATACATGACTGAAATTTTTAATAAATTTCCTATAGAAATTTGAAAGCCCATGAAAGCTTCTCATGTCACTTTGATTCTTTGGTTAAGGCCAATTGATGATTGCATCTACCTTCTCAAGATCCAACTTGAGGGTACCTTATGAAATTAAAAAACCTAGTAATGCAAGTTCCTTCTTCATAAATGTACATTTTTCCAAGTTGATTACCAATTTGTGTTGATGGAGTCTTCTTAGTACCTATTCGACATGACCAAGATGGTCATCCTTGCTATGGCTGAATATTAGTATATCATCAAACTAAATTACAATAAATTTGCAAATAAAATCTATGAATATCTCATTCATAAACCTCATAAAAGTACTGAGGTAATTACTAACCATTCAAACAAGTCTTTAGTTATCTTGAATGTTGTTTCATATTCATCTCCTAGCTTGATTCTGATTTGATGGTATCCAAACTTTAACTCTATCTTGGTGAAATAGAAAGCACCTCCTAGTAGATCCAATAAGTTATGAATCCTTGGCATGGGAAACCTGTACCTTATTTTGATTTTGTTTAGAACCCTTCTATTAGTTCATAACCTCCATTTTTCATCCTTTTTAGGGGTCAAAATTGAAGGTACAACACAAAGCCTAAGACTCTTTTGAATGAGTCCTCTTTCCATCAATTCAATAACTAGTTTTGCAATCTCTACAATTTGTAATGGTGTCATTTTATATGGTGCCTTATTAAGAAAGGATGAGCCTTGCATAAAGTTTATTTTATGGCTAATGTCCCTAATGGGAGGGAGGCTAGTGGGAAAGTCACTAGCAGTGGCATCCTTGTACTTTTGTAGCAATTCAAAAATTTAATTTGTTATGGGCTCCTCTAATCAGACCTAATGTTATCCTTGGGTTTTGAAATTAGAATATAAATGGCTCCATATCATATTCTTTCAAGGTCTTTAGCATCTATTTTTCTCCTATGATAATCATAGTAGGTTCCTTTTTAGATTTTTTATCAAGCAGGGGCTTCATAGTGAAGGTCTTCCCATCTTTGGAGATGGAGTAGGTGTTCTTCCTACAATGGTGTATGCAATCAACATCAAATTGCTAGGGCCTACCTAAAAGGACATGTGAAGCATCCATCTCAACTATGTCAGAAAGGACTTTTTCCTTAAAATTAGATATAGAAAACTCTACCCAGGCTTGTTCTATAACTAGAATTTGTTGGCCTTTGGTTAACCATGAAACATGATAGGGGTAAGGGTGTGGCTTCTTAGGAAGATTTAACTTCTGCACCATTTTACAAGACATAAGATTTTTAGTTGAACTAGAATCTATAAGAACATTGCATACCTTTCCTTGACATTTGATCTTTGTCCTAAAGAGATTCTTCTTTTGTGGAGGTTCTTGAGTTTATGGTACTCTGAAGGAAGACTTGCCTCATCATCAAACATGTGCCTTCCTCTGGTTCCAATTCTCTAGCATCAAAATTGTCTTCTTTCTTATCTTCTTGGACAAATGTTGATCTCCTCTCACCTTGATTGTTATTGTTCCTCTTCTCAAGGCATCTTCCTGAATGGTGTCCCATTTGATTACAATTGAAATACTTCAAAGGTCCATTACCTCTTCCTGCATTTTTTCTTCCTCTATTTAAAGGTCTTATTCCTCTATAGTTTCCTCTTGAATTAGATTCACTATTTTCTTTGTCTCCTTGGTTAGATGTCTTATTTTTGCTGCCACTACTTTGTCCTTTGTTCCAAGAGTTTCCCTTGCCTTTAAAATTCTTCCCACTATCATTGTTCTTCCCTTTTCCAAAATCTTGCTTTCTCTTCCATTTTTCCTCTACTTTAGTGTCATTTTATATCACTTATTCACTATGGTAGGGCAATGTAGGCTTAGTTCCTCTTGAATGGGTAGCTTCAAGCCATTCACGTATCTTACCAACTTCTCTTCCTCATCTTCCACCATATTGGTCTTCATACATAGTTTTAGAAATTCCTTTGTGTATGCACCTACATCCATGTCCTTTTGTTTTAGACCTTTCTTCCTCTTATGGAGTTGTACTCCATAATCCTTAGGTAAATAGGTTTCTTTGATCAAAGCTATCACTCTATTCCATGAATTGATCATGCTCTTTCCATTCTTCACCTTCTCTATCTGGATGGAGTTCCACCAAGTTAGGGCTTCCCTCTTCAACTTGGATCTTGCCATCTTTACCTTTTTCTTTTCAAGGTTGTCCTCACATTCAAATAATGTGGTCAAAGCCTCTATCCAATATAAAGCTATATATGCATCCATCTTGCCAATGAAAAATGGAAAATATATCTTCTATTCCATTGTTCTTCTTCTCATGGATTTAAAGGCATCCATGAGAGGCCTTTGGTCTATGCAAATGTGTTGTTCAAAGTCATCGTCCTCTTCATCACTCCCTTTTTCATCTTCAAACCCAATTTATTTGTCTTTGTTCTCAAGCTTCTTCTCAAGTTCCTAAAGCCTTTGAGTTAAGGTCTTGTTTTTAACCTTTTGTTCTCTAATTATCTTTGCTAACTCACTATTTGTAACCCTTATTGGGATCTCCTCATTCTCAGGTTTAGACATGGCTCTAGAACCACTTGATATAGCAGTAGGCAATAGAAGTCTTCAAACAACAAGGAATGGTAGAATTTCTCAAATCCCTCAACACCCAAGGTGAAGGGTCCTAGTTCCAAATACCTATCATAGGTATGGATATGAGCTTAAAGGAAGGTTATCACAACCCCACAAGACAAGGTAACCTAATCGCTAGGTCTACCAAAGTTCTAAGCACCAAAAACTCAAAATGCACTAATGGATTCCCTTAGAAAAGGAGGGATCAAACCCAAAAAAATGGATACAAAGACCAGGGGTGGCCTACAATCACTTATATGGCCTAGTTAGGTCTTATTCAACATGAATCAATGATTTGGCATGTAGCCCTTCCTATAATGGAAATGAGGCATACGTTTGAATGCTTCTAAATAGAATGTTGACTTGAAGAGATTTGGATACCCTTTTAGGTTTTATAAAACATGTGAAAGTACCCAAGAATGGAGAGGAGTAGAGATTGTTGTTGTTGCAACATTAGGCAGATTTGAAGGCTTAATTAGGGCTTCATTTGCATTGAAAGTGTACTTCTACAATGGATAAACACAATAAAACTATTGAGACATGTACAAAAATTTGAAAAAACCATAAAACCAATGTTTTAGCCTCTGGTGAATCCCAAAACATGAACTAGGAAGGACTATTGCAAATCTTGACTGTTGTACTCATGAAGATGCACACCTAGGGTATGGTGGCAAACCCAATTCCTTGCATTTTCTAGAAAATAACTTGCAAAATATGAAATAAATGTGTACACCTTGCATTCCACCAAATGGCATCAGATTCCCATGGTGGAATGTATCAAAATGACCAAGCCCTAGCAAAGTGCTGATTTCTAGGCTAAATCCTAGGTAGCAAGCAAGAAAATTCAATAACTTTCAAACTAGAAATGATCAAAACATGAGACTTAATGAAAAAAAAATTAGATTAAATTCTCCAACTTCTAGAACCACTCAAGCATGCCCAGTCATCTATATAATTTTATACACAGGCCTAGAACATGTGTTTTGCAAGGAGAAATATTGATTTTGTATTGATTTGAATGCCAAATTACAATTATCATTCCTACCATTGGCCTATGAGGCTTTTTAGGACTTCTCCAATGGTTACATGGGCAGCTCAAACTACCTATCCATTAGATGAATAGCTTTTCATGTATTTGATAACTTTTTGCAAAGTTGTTCAAAAGTTATTGACAACTTTTGAGCAATTTTTGCAATTTTTGCAAAAATGCAAACCTAGGGACCAGACTTGGTCCAAACCTAAAACAAGTGATCCAAAATGGATTTAAAAATTTAAAAAAATTAAAAATCTTGAATCCTATGCATTTTTATTCTTATTGATCATATTTGGCCTTAGCTACCGAGGGGTTCATAATTATGCCTAATCCTGGAACTAGGCCTTACAATTGGATCAGTGTGCAAAACTATCCTAAGTTAACTATTTAGGATCCTTAGGTGCCTTATTTGATGAGTCTATAGTAGGTGCTCCAACACCAATTGAGGGGTAGCATCCTTGAAGAAAAAAAAAAATTTACTATTGTAAAAGGCGTTAGGAGTTATATTCATTTTTTAGTTAGCTTATTTTAGCCCTAATTTTCCAAGTGGGAAAATATTTTACAAAATGGCTTATAGTTAGGGATTTTTTAATATATATGATAATATTGTAGCTTCTTGTAGCAGTATTGAGTTGTAAGGGATTATAGATTGTAATTAGGTTGTAACCACTAGATAATAAGAATATTTGACTTGTTGTTTGGTATATGTATCTTAAGGATTAGGTGAATCATGTTAAATATTTGTGTCTTGGGTTTTCTTCTATGTGATTTATTATTTTCTGATATTGGATATATTTGCATTGTAATTTTTATTCATATCTCATTAATTATGAAAATCTCTTCATTGTAGAATTACCGAATCTATTCAATATTGTGGAATGTACAAAAGCCCCATAAAAATGACATAGACTAGTACCTTTTCTAATACATATTACTTGATGCTACACGATTCCTAGAAAAAAATCAACACACTACCCCAATTTAGCCGATATATTAGTAATAAACAAGTTGATACATTATATATGGATAGGAAACATCAAAATTTCAACATATATAGCCACCCACTAGTGATCAACATTACCCTATACCCTATGATAATCAACCACCTCTTTGTCAAAATTTATTTTCTTATTTCCTGTTTCTACCATGAGTGAATCATTCAAACCTCCCTTGGTCAAAATAGGTCTACAATTTTTTCTAGAAGAATGACCCTCAAAGGTGTAATGAAAAAACCCTAGAAAGAGTTACATACCCACTTCTATGATTTTAAATAGATGGTTTGAAAAAAACAATAAAACTATAAATTATTTGAGTTTTTAGTAGGGAAGGTCATTAGTTACTTATTAACTCATATAGAAAAACTATTTATGAAGGTTACATACATTATCATACATCTAAGTTTTAATTAATCTTATATCATGCATCTAGTTGTTTAGACATCTGTGTAGTTACAACTATCGGGACATGGTGAATAAATAAGAAAGAAAAACTAAGGGACATAATAATATTTTATTCTTAGTTGAAGAAGGAAAAAAATTATATTCTAAGAATATTGTTTATCTCAAGATTTTTAGTTGTATGATATAACAAGTATGATTATACTTGGTTTCTACAATTTATGTATTACATAATTGTTTGATTGAAAAAAATTTACATGTTTTTTTCTCATTTCAAGAGCTCTTCGACGGGAGATTATATATGGGCCATAGATCTTCTGATAGAGAGTTGAGAATCTAGAGAGTGTAGACAAAGAGATGCAACCTTAGATTTAGGATAGGCAAAAAATCCTAGATATATTGTACTTGAGTAAATGTTTGACACTTTTTTCTCTAAAATTTGTAGGGAAGGTAGTTCAAATAATTTTGAGTCCAAACTTAATACATGTTTTTTCCAAGACACCTTATAGGACTATATTCCCTATTCCTTATCCCTTAACACCTTAGTCTTCTTGTTTTCAACCTAAATTTTAGATGCATGTTCCTTTCTATATCTCTTTTCCATTTATGTACATCTCATTTGATTTCTAGTTTGGAATATGGTTGTGTGTGTTCTTTCTTGTCAAAATCCATGGTTCTTGAATCATTTCTTACGGGAAAATTCAATCAATCATAATTCCCAACTCTCTTAGTGGTTTAAAGTTGGGTTTATTAATTTTTCTTTAATGTATGTTGATATGAATGAGTTTGATTCCCCATCTATGACTAGTGAACCCATTCCACCATATTGCACATTGATATTTAAAAACCATAAAAAATCCTTAGCAAATAAGTGACTATGTAATGTGAAATATCAACATATTATAATTTTCTCTTTGTTTAATGGTAAAAGAAGTAGATGATTATTTCTTTGTAGTTGTATCCCGCATTGGGTGAACCATGTTGAATTTGTGTATCATTATGAATTGTTATTTTCTGCCTCTTTATTGTGTATTATAATATTATTAATTCTTCATTCTTCCTCAATCTTCTTAGCTCAATCCATAAAACACATGTATAAATATCAAATGCTCATAAAAAATAATTAAATTAAAGGATGAAGTTGTTCCTACTAAGTAGGAATAATCAAAATATCAATAAATTATGCTACACAAGGAAAAATGAAAGTAAAAAGTAATAATTATCTATTTCAGAGAATGCAAATCTAAAGAAACCTGTTCATCATAATAATCATTTAAATAATCAGATATCTCCAAAGTTGCAAAATTTTGAATGATATTATAGATAGATGATATGTTCTCTCAAATATAAAGAGGTGTAGGTAAATCTAGATTAGGATAAAAATTCCCACATATCCCAATTAGTCAAAAAAATATGAGGGAACTCAATCTATCACATGGTATTCTAACTTTCAAAATCAATATGTATAATATCAATGTGTAGAATAATCACTCCTAGGGTATGATCTTTTTTGTGATTCCAATATTCTTCTTTACCAAAAGTACAATTACTAGAAGGAACGAATCATTATACAAATGTGATAAACATTCAAGCCAACAAGATATTTTGTGATGTACTAAATCCTTTTTTAGTTTTTATTTTTCAATATTATAAAAAAAGGTGGAATAGAGAAACCCTAAATAGCTATGATGAATATCCAAGTTATAAAGCCAAAAAACTTTGAAATTAAAAACTAACAAATATGATTATTTTTAATGATCAAGACCTCACCAAAAATATAGAACCTCTTTAACTATCAAGATATCAAAGAAATCAATTTGAATAAAATATAAGAAACAACTGAATAAATGATACCTAAGTTGTTGAAAACTATAATTGGAACAATTGTTATTTTTTCATTGATGTCAAACCTATTAGTATTACATTTTCTAACCTACTCGAGAGACATTTACTAACAATGTAGAGTGCCATATCTATTGATTAATGAAGAGTATTTGAAAAGAAGAGATAGCAAGGTGAGCTAGTGATATTGTTGAGAAGAGAGAAGTTAAGTATTGTAGAATTACAATGGGCACTTGATAACACATGAATTGACAAGATAATGTGTTGTTTAATCATTACAGGGAGTGAAGAAGACAAATAAAATTGATGTAAGTGAAATGACAAGAGTTGAGTTAAAATCTAAGCATGATCGAGTATCAATGTTGGTTAGTCAATGAAGGAGTTGGAACAAAATATTAGGGAGATTAAGTAGAAGCTAAACACATAGCTCAAGTCAAGTGATATTTATTAATGAATTTTTTTTTGAAAGAGAGTTAGTAGTGACTGAGCAAAGTAATGGTTGAGCGAGCTAGTGAATGTCAAGAAAAAAAAATAGTGTATTTCAAGCTACACAATGCTAACTAAGAAAAACAACTCAGTGATTGACGAGTGACAACAAAAGAACTTAGATTAGTGAGTTTTGATTGCTTGAAGGAATGCTAAGTAGATCAATGATGGAGATGACAATGGAGGTCATTTAATAAACCATCAATTGAACAAATGGAGATCTAAATTTGTAAAGTGAGTTCTATTTTATAGATCAAACCTATTGTTACATTATAGCCATTATGGAAGTCAAAATCCTTTTATCAAGGTTGACTTAAAAGTCATTTTGTAAATCCTTTAATCAAGGTGACATTCTAATTCTTTAACAATGTGTTGTATAACCTTTAATAGGGTAGGCTCTTAACTGAGCTCACTTTAGGAGATTGAAAAAATTGTAACATACTACTTTGTGGTTTTTCCCAAATTGGGTTACCATGTTAAATCCTTGTGTCAAATTATTATTTACATGTGTGGATGTTACTTTATGCATATTATTTTTAGAGTTATTTATTTTACTATTAGTCAACATAAATAGACATAATAGATAGTTAAAGATGTTACAGTGGGGTTGTCATTGCACCAAAAGACCGATCTTTCAATGCTTGATACAACCACTCAACTTATAGTACATAGGAGGCAATTAAGCCCTTGTCATGAATCCTGACGGAAGTGCTGACCAAATTTCCAACAATTTCCTCCTTAGAGTTACTCGAGGATCTAAGGATTAAAACTTGTGACCAAGCTCTAATACCACTTAATACAAGCTAGGGTTATCATTACACCAAAAGACCGATCTTTCAATGCCCAATACAACCACTCAACTAATAGTACACAAGAGGCAGTTAAGCCTTTATCACAAATCCCAAGGGGAGCACTACCAAATTTCCAAAAGAAAATGTTACAATGTTGATGTATTTATATATGGGCTATGATGTTTAATGAGGTTATTTAAAGATGTTAAAATTTGAATTGGTAGATCTAGATTAAGGATAACTAATTCACCCCCCAACCCTCTCCCTTCTCAATTATTTTAAATCATTCTAACAATTAGTATTAGAGCATAGGTGCTTGTAAGGAAAGTTTGAAGAGTATCAAGTTAGAAATTAAGATTTACAAGAGAGAGATACCAAAAATGAACAATAAGAACTTCATAGCATGATAATTCTTGTTGAGATTTCACTCACTTGATATTAGAGATTCTACATCATACTACCTAGACAATGAATACATATTTGAGGTGCCTAGACTTGTGACAATTGATCAAATGAAAGAGATGTTGGAATGTTTAAATGGGAAGAGTACTTCAGGGTGGGGGGGGGGGGGGGGGGGGGGGGTGAATCAAAAGTAACTAGTTTTATACTTTTAAACCCTTATTAACACATAATTAAAAGTAAAGTACATGCATGTAAACATATAAGCAAACATGAAATGAAAGCATGCATCAACACATGATGCAAGAGATTTGGTAACCTAGAAACCCTCTAGGAATAAGAAGGTAAAACTAGGGTGGGGATGACATCCACAAAAAATTATTGCAATAATATGTTCAACCACTTCTAATGATCTATCCTGTTAAAGGCCTACCCTATTCAAGGCTTTACACTATGTCAATAGTGATCTGGTTAGAGGATTTACAAACACTTACATGAAGTGTCACCTTGTTAAAGGATTTACAATAGGTTGTTAAACCCACCTAATACATAGGATTTTCAATCACCTTCTCCAAAGGTTTTCCCACCTAGCTATTAAGCTAACCTATCAATATAGGATTTCAGCATTTAATACAATGGTAAGAAAGTATTAGAACATTTGACTTGATAGTATGCAATCTCTAACTATTGGATTCAGGCACTCGATCTACTCTCTTATGATCTTAATCCTCTAAGATCTGATATCTGATCTTGTCCCTTGTCCCTTGTGCTATTCTAATCAATTGGATATGAAAATGCTACTCTGTTTCTCTAAGTCCTTCCCTCTTCACAATGAATTTTTTCTATAATCTCCCCATACACTATTCTCATCCACACATGCAATGGATTTTTGACCTCCTTTTAAAGAATGTGAAGACTTAGGGTTAGGTATGGATCTACGATCCATGTTGAATCTCAAATTCTTGCTCATTCCTTGCATTTTTCTTATTGGTTGCATGGCATTTCCATTTTTCTAATTGGTTGCATGCAGATGACATAGGAAATGTAAATGATTCATCCTTATCCTTTTTCCTTTCTAAAATCTCTCTATGTCGGCTCCAAAAATGGTTTACATCTAAGTTTGTGAGAGTACAAACTCATATGTTGATTTTGTGTTACTTGGTGTAACGCCCCGCCAAGGGATCCAAAAGAATTAACCTAAAGTTTTACTAAGTTTGCTAAACATTTTTTTTTTTTTAAGTAAGAAATTATAACATACACATCAAACACATAGTAGTGGAAGCAATAACATGTAATCATCGACAAACATACATTGTAAGTTACATTTCTTAAAGATCCCAAGACGTTGAGTCATGTTTAAAATTAAATTAATTCTAAGTCTAACAACTATCACATACATATGAAAAAATAATCAGAAAGTCCCATGTCCATAATATACATTTGTTCAGAATGCCTCTCGGCAAATTAATTCGGAATGCCCAATCATCCACTGTACAAGTCACAGGGTATGAGAGGCTTAAAAGAATATACATATGTAAAGATCAAGATACAACATCCTCAAATCCATGATACAAAGTACAGTAAAAATATATGAAACTATTCACCATACATGATACATCTATACATCCATAATGATAAAACATCTATCATAAAATCTAACCATCCATCATAATAATCCAAGAACATAGTGAAGGTAAATGCCAATCATGAAAACTCCAGCCACGGTAACCACAGAACGGATCTCAATGGTAAGAGTAAAAGCACTACCACCCGACCGTGTGGAACCTAAATGGTCCACTCCCACCGCACTGAGGAGATAGTCTCAAGTCCCAAATAGGATAACAAAACCTATAATCATAAATACTCTCTAAGTCTAGGAAATCCTATAAGTATGCTAACTCAAGGGTTCCAAAAAAGATCGACATCTAAACCCAGAGGTACCACAAGACACGTAGGAACTTAATATGCAAGCGGGAAAGTTTCATCGCAAAAGTCATGTAGAAGTTACCCGAGCAATCCCTTAGGAATCCTGGGTCGCTACTGATCCTACGGCCACTAGTATCCTCTCCTACTGACGAGGCCTACTATGGAATGCAAGGTCATAACCAAGCGTTCTCTCTACCCCATCCTAGTCTATACTAGCACTCAAGGCATGAGAGAGAACATACAATTATCTTGTTAGGTTCATTTTCTCTCATTTAGTGTAAATATTTTCACTTATTAAAAATGACTTACAATGGGTTTCTCAAGGCAGCCTCTTAGGGCTCCGCCCCCATTGCAAGCCACTTCCCGACTCTACACATAGATAACCTACCCTAGGCTCATGAAATCATAAATCAAAGAATTATAATAAAACCACCTCAGTCCTATACTAGCAACTGAAAAACATCATAAAAGATAATCCACAAAATTACATCCGTTCTTCATGAGCAACAGATAATATCAATTAGTAATCATATGATCACGACAGTTCTCTATTAGCAACTGAAGGCATCAATGATAAGTCACAAAATCCAATGGTTCTCCAATGAGCAACCAGAAAGTATCCCAATAGTAAATTACAATACTGATCAAAGAATCCAAAATGGTCAAGTCAACACATGACATCATCAAGAACATAACAAATACTTCAGTCCTTTCAAGTGACTGAAAAACAATCCAAGTATAACTGATCGAGACTCAAAAATGGTTATCAAATATAACTGATCGAGACTCGAAAATGGTTAAGTCTAGTATCTCAAATACGTACATCTCAGCTTCACACAAGGAAATTGGAAAGCAATAACAAACAGTAAACACAATCATGTCATAGAGCACTTCATCACATTACCATGGTTAGATTAAGAAAGATTGAGACCAAATCATCATGACATCACATTCACAACCCCGAGCCTCTGGTAACAACCTAAACTAGTCAACGCTAAACCAACCCCATAACATTCAAAGCACAAAGACAACATCAAAGTCTCAGAGATTGGATCTGAAAGTATATTATTTGAGTTAAGGTAAGGTTTATGTTTCAGTTTAATATCAAATTTCAAGTAACTAAGTTTTCATAACTACCCCTTACGATTAACCCATTTCTATAATAACTTCCATTAAGTCAATATTTCAAATCTACCATTTAATCAATTAACATTCATTATTAATTAACTTTAATTAAACTAATTTTAATTAAATTAATCAATAATCATTTGTTCCAATTACTTATTTTAATCTATCTATTAATTGTTAATTTATTAATATTTAACCAACATTATTAATAAATTAATATTCACAAACTATGTTAAATGTATTATTATTTAATTAATCAATATTTATCAAGATTAAAATATTTATTAATTGAAAATTTTAAATAGTAATAAAATTTATACATAATAAAAAAATGAATTTTAAATAAAATCCTTTTTTTAAAAAAATGTTTTAAAGCCCGTCGGCTAATTAAGACCCTGCGGTCTGCCGCAGGCCTGCGGCGGTAGGTACTCTGTACCTGCCGTCGCAGTACCTGCGATGCAAGTACTGTCGGCTCCGCCGACAGTGGGGGTGGGCATGGGATAATTCCCTCCCCCCCACTAATAACATATGTATTTTTTTTTTTTTAAACAAAAGAATACCATTTCATTATTAATAAGATTTTTATTAATAAACCAATTAATTAAGAATATATATATATAAATTTATAAATATATATATATATATATATAAATAATTTCTTTTAATATATATATATAAATAAAAGCATTGAAAAATTGGTTCCCTTCTTTAAATTGATATAGAAAATATAGTCAACCATTCGAACTTCTAATTTAGAATTTCGGTATTAGATTCAACCCTTCCCATTTAAATCTTATGTATACAGAAGTTTATTGACAAGCATCTGATAAATTCCAATATCGTAATGTTTTAACATTCATCACAGAGAATTCCAAATTTACAAACCCTAGACACGAAGAAGACAGGAAAGGATAATTGCGTATTTAATCGATAATCAAAAACACAAGACCCTACCTGATCTTGATGCTATTATGCAATCTCCAGGAACTGTAAGAGAATTCGCTCCTCTCAATAACCTTCTTTTGAAAATCTTTCTTTGGTATTAGCCTTCTCAAATTCGCTTCCAAAAGTTGTCTCCCCAAAAATTCCCGTCCAACTTCGTATATCCCAAAAATGAACCCCCAAAGTTGTGATAAGCAATTTATCCTCAAATCGGGGCACTAATTGTGCGTTTACCTGAGAAGACTCTTTGCATAACTCAGTTAACTCCAAATTAACCTTTATTATCTTTTCTTATTTTTTTGCATTCAACTTTCATGCACATTAAGTTGAATTATTAAATAACTTTATTTAATATTCCACTTGACTTCTATTTTAAATTAATTTATTACTTTAATCTTATGTGCACTTTTAAGAAATTAAAATAACATTATTAATTTCTATAATTTAATTCTCATATTTAAACTCATGCTTAGATCATGCGATCTAGAATTCTTAATAATTTAATATCTTTCAACTTTTAATTTATTTTAGAACTTAATTGATAACATATTTAATTAATTTAAATAACAATAATATTTAGCATTTATTTAAAAATGAACTCCAAATATATTATTATTAAATTAAATAAATATTATCCTGTTCTAAATTTATCTTTGAACTTTAATCTCCAAATTTAATTCTTTTATTTAATTAATTTCTCAATTAATTAAATATAAAGATATCATAATAATTCTCTATTAAATTAAATCATTAATTAATCTTTTTAATTAGACTGAATTAATAGAAAACACATCAAGGACTCATATAACAACATACGAAAACCCTACATAGAAAAGCATATACTAAATCAAAACAAAAAGGTTATAATCCTGAAATTACATCATTTGATGCATTCAGAGGGTACTTAACTCAGATACTTGTCCTAATTATCAATTAGGACAATTGGCTAAAGGGTTTAGGAATTGGACTTAAGAGTTTATCTCCCCTCTCTTACCATTGAGACAGTGAGATAGGGTACGCTCATCTTGACAATTCAGGGAAGTCGATACCCGGTACCTGCAACCTACATAAAATTCAAGCATGTACAAACACAATATTCTAAGCTAAATAGACAATGGCAGGAAGTGTTGCATCGTGTAGATCCCGACTAGCAGGTGACTACGACTCCCTTCCTTAACCACATCAAAAACACCATACATAAATAAAACAACACGCACACCATACACATGCAGTATGGGGTAAGTATCCATAAGAAGCACATGGAATAATAAACCATCTAACTAATCATCATCGATAACTGAAACCATTGAATAATCATCATACATGCATGAAATATAGAGTACCAAGTAATCTCATCATCTAATAAACTGAGTGTAAAAAAACATCTGATAATATCTAAAATAATAATACTAATCATCAAACATAAATTGGCCTAAAAGAGTTTGGCAATGATATCAGAAATGTAGCTCAAAAATGTAGACTGGGGGCAGGCACTACACTTGGCACATATTATATTATTGATGCTTGGCACATACTATCCTGAATTGCTTAGCACATGTTACATTTTTGGATTTCTCAACACCTATTACACTCTGTGTTGCTCGGCACCTAAATATTGCCCAGCACATGAATTCACTCGACATTTGTTAAGGTTCTAACGTGATAGCTACTATAACTCACTCAACATACATAGTGTACTCGACATATCTGGTAGAATTGGTTAAGTGTGTTGACACTCAAATATTAAGACTATTCTAAGACCAACAAGAGAAGTGACATCACCACTAAATGATGATTGAACTTGTAATAGCCCTATGCTATGTTGAATTTGATGATGCAAAGGAATGCACTACTGCAAAAAAAATGTGGGACAAGTTAGCACAAATCCATGGAGGAGAAATTTTTTTATTGAGAGCTAAGGAAGAAAGCTTGATAGGAAAGTTTGATGATATGAGAATGAAAGAAGGTGAGGCCATTGCACAATATTATGGCTGAATCAAAGAGGTGGTGAATGTTATCAAAGGATTTGGAGGCATCATATCTAATGAGATTGTGATAAATAAGGTATTGACGAATTTACTTCTTATCTATGAAATTATATTATCTATAGTTCAAGAATTAAGATGTGTACCTAGTAATGATCTAACCTTGGATAGTCTAGTTGGTAGACTGACTACATTTGAATTGTCAAAATTTGTAAATTATTCCCCTACTAGTGTTGAATATGCTTTTAAGGCTAAAATGATCCTTGATGTATCCAAGAGAAATAAGAATAGAAAGCATGTGGAAAGTGATAGTGGATCTAATGATGATCTTGATGAGATTGAAGCATTATTGGCTAGAAGAATACCTAGAGGAAAAGGAAAATATAAAGGTAAACTTCCTACAATTTTATTTACATGTAACAAGATTGGTCATATTGCTTCTAGATGCCCTAATAAAGATGAGAAGGATGAAAGGAAATATTTCAAGTATAAAGGAAGGAGAGGTAATAGAGATAGCCAAGGTAAGAAAAACTATAAGGAAAAAGGTGAGGAATCTTGCTACATTGTTGAAGAATATGGTTCTAATAATGATTATAATGATCATGGTGAAGAATTTTTTTATGTTACAACGAAAGATGATTGCATTAATTTCACATGTGAGTAAGAATGATAAATGGATAATTGATAATGGGTTCTCACATCATATGACTAGTGATACAAGTAAGTTTGAGATGCTTAAATATTACAATGGAAGTAGTGTTATGTTTTGAAATGATGTACCATGTTATGTGAAAGGTAAAGGATCAATTATACTAAATGAAAAGATCAAATGTGATGATGCATATTGGGTTGATGGTTTGAAATATAACTTTTGAGTGTGGCACAATTGATCAGTTCAAGTTGTAGAGTTGAATTCGAAAACAAAAGGAAAATATCTATGATGCTACTAGTTAACTAATTGGAAGTGGAGATAAGAAAATAGATAATTTATGTTATAGTGGGGTTATTTTTGCACCAAAGAACTAATCTATCAATACCTGATACAACCACTAAACTTACAGTACATAGGAGATAGTAAAGCCCTTGTCATGAATCCCAAGGGGAGCACTGAACAAATTTATAACAATCTCCCCCTTAGTGTTACCCAAGGGTCTAAGGATTCAAACCTGTGACCAACCTCTAATACCACTTATTAGAGTGGGGTTGTCATTGAACCAAAAGACCAATCTATCAATTACCGATACAACCACTCAACTTATAGAACACATGAGCTAATTAAGCCATTGTCACAAATACTGAGGGGAGCATTGAATAAATTTATAAAAACTTGCTTCATCTAGACCTATCTTAATATACCTTTTTATTTGCACAAGTTGAGGAATTTTTTTTTATGGAATAAGAGGCTATGTCATGTGAACTTTGATAATCAAGTAAGCATTAGTAAGATAAAAAAGTGTTAGAGGGTTACAAAGATTGAGAAAATCTAATAAGGTGATGTGAAAACAATGTCAAATGGGTAAAATGAAAAAGTCTAGTTTCAAGAGTAATACCTATTATTCTAATGATATTTTGGAGTTGGTTCATGCTAATTTATGTGGTCCTATTGGACTGAAAAGCTATTATGGTTAAAAATATTTAATTTTGTTTGTTGGTGACTTTTCTAGAATGATTATTGTGATTTTTCTTAAAGAAAAATATAATGCATTTTAAATGTTTAAGTGGTATTTGGCTAGAGTTGAAAATGAAATAGGAAAGAGTCTGAAGTGCTTGAGATTAGATAGAGGTGGTGAATTCATATTAGAGTTCAACATATTTTGTAATGACAAAGGAATCAAGAGACAAATGAGTGCACCTAGGACTCCACCACAGAATGGTATATTTTAAAGAGAGAATAGATCAATTATGGATAGCAAGAGACATGATGAAAAAGAAGAATGTTTCACAGAAATAATCGAGAGAAGTTGTACAAGTACTATAGTCTATACTCTGAACCTAGTGCAAGTGATGAAGGAATATTTCTAGTTTAATCCACTAAAAGAAAATCTTGTAAGTATTTGAATTCTAATATTACGAAGATTTTGGAAAGTGAAAATGTTAGAGTTAATGAACTTGTACAAAATAATGAAGAAGAATGCAAGAAAAAACATGAATACTACATAAATTTTTTCTATATCAATGAAGGTGAAACTAACACCTTACTTGAAATAGAAAAGGTGGTTGTTGACCATCAAAAGCCAAGAATTGTTGAGGTTCTACAAAAAAATTTTGTTGAGCATTAGTGGACTACTGAGCTTCAAGATATTGGAGATGAGCCATAGATAAACACTATTGACCATCAAATAGAGGAAACTGAGTTGCAACTTGAGACAATTGAAGAAAAAGAGCAAGTGGAATCCAATGAACAATAATAAGAAGAAAAAACACCTAAACTTATTTTGGAAAAATATGTGAGAAGACATCATACGCCAAATTAAATTATTGGAGACAAAGATTTAGGAGTCATGAAAAATATTGAAGAATGATACATACTAATTATGTGAGTTTGAGCCTAAATTAGTTATAGATGCTCTGGAAAATGAATATTGGAAAGAAGCAATGAATGAAGATATTGAGAAAATTGAGAGAAAAAAAGGCATGGAAATTAGTACCTAGACCAAAGGAAAAGAATGTGATTGGAACCACAAGTTGAATGAAAAAGGTAAATTCACAAGGAACAAGGCAAGACTAATTTGTAAGGATATGCACAAGAAGGAGTTGAAAATGGTGAAAAATTTTACCTAGTTGCAAGATTGGAAGGAGTGAGAACTTTTCTTACATATGTTTCTTACAATGGATTCAAACTATATCAAATGCATGTCAAATTTTCATTTCTAAATGAAATCTTGCAAGAAGAAGTCTACATTGAACAACCTAAAGGATTTTTTGATGCAAGAAAGAGGAATATGGTATATATGTTACACAATGATTTATATGGTTAGAATCAATCTTCATAGAGCATGATATGAAAGGTTACACAATTGTTTGGTGAAAATTGGTTTTGCAAGAACTAATGAAAATAATAATTTGTATTTGAAAATTAAATCTGAAAATAAGATATTTTTGGTTGAATTTTTTTTTATTGATATCATATTTAGAGGAAATGATTCAATGTGTAAGTTACTTTTTGATTAGGTAAAATCAAGTTTGAAGGGGACATAAAACCCCCAAAAAAAGAACCAAAGTTAGGAACTAGTTTTATAGGGACTAGCAACCAAGTCAAGTTGGTTTTATAGGGACCAACAATCAATAAAAATCAACAAAACAACAAGGATCAAGAGTCCAAAAAAACCTAGATAAAAGCTTAGGTAATTTATTTAATAGCACCAATAATAGAAGTTCCTAAAACAACAACCTCTTTGAGAGAGTCTTGAATATTATTTGCAAGAAGTTGGAGGTCCATTTTCTTAGTGCTTTCTCTAGTTCTTCTACTTGGAACACCAACCAACAATGGTGCATGACTGGCCAAGTTAGCTTCATCTAGAGAAACATTTGCAATAGAAGAAACACCAGTCAGGCTAGACAAGGTAACAACCTGCATACCCATCACACTATCCTTAATCATTTTTTTAAGGGAAGTTTCATAATCTATAGTTTAGTTAGGATGTTCCCAACTAGAGATTCCAACTCCCTCTTCTTCTTACTTTCCTCATCTAGCTTAACCTATAAAAATGGGGACTTCTCTTGTAAGGAAGAAATTCATAAGTGAAGCTTTTTAATTTCATTGTACATCTATTTGTCCATTTCCATTGCAATATTAGCTCTATCTTTGGCTTTATTCAGAAATTCCAAAACATTATCATCACCTTAGAGTCACCATTCTCTAGAATATTACTTTTTTCTATATTTTCCTTAAAGTCCTCATTTTGGGTATTGGGCTCATTGTTTGCACCAAAATTAATAACTTCATGACCACATTTGGCTAGAGAAGCATTAGCTAACACTAGATCAAGTGAAAGGGTGACATTAATAGGGGAGTTCTTAGTATGCTCTATATCCAGTGTATGGGTAATTAGGTTAATTAGCCCATATTTTTCATTACTACTATTATCCTTTCTATCATGTTTATTATTCAAGACCTCCTTATTCACCATCTTTCCACTATCCTCTTTAATGATAACACCCTTGACCTCAAGGTTAGTACTAATCCTTTTTTTTTTTTTTTACATTTTGAGGAAAGGACATTATCCTTAGCTTTACCCTTATTAGGACAAGGCTTACCTCTCTTGCTGATAGTACTAGGAGAATAAAGTGGAGAATCATGGGTCTAGATATCATTTAGGCTAAGAGTGGTATCATTGGTCTTATAAGAATACCCACCACTCATAGTATGGGCCAAGTCATTATCCAGGGGGTGGCATCATCCTCCAAATAATTTGAGCTCTGATCAGAGTCCATTTATAGTTCTAGAGCTTACTTACAACCATCTTTAATTTTCATCAAAGAACCAACAACGATCCCCTTTCCATTGGTTGTCCCTTCCTCTTCCCTTTTCCATTTACTACTAGAAAGAGTGAGCAAGGCTATTGTCTTGGCAAAACTCAGTGATCATAGATGATAGGTCTAGAATCCTTGTACTTATGGTATTTGAGACTATTGAGGAGAGAATGTGCCAAATAGTAAGGAAAGGAGATTCTTTTCTTATAATAGATGTGATTTAGAAAAACAAAGTGGTGAGCCCTCAAAACCATACCATCCAAAATGAAATACAACTGCACATAGGTGAGAACTCTCTTCACGATTGCCCTAGTTTATCACTATGAATTGGTTAACACCTTGTTCCTATTCTATAGGTATAGATGAATCTATCTATCATGTTTCCTGCTATTGACTTGTTGTAGTGTCTTTCTCTTTTTCCTTCTCAATTGTATCAATATTAACACTTTTATCAACCTTAGTGGATGTGTCTACTATTGTTTAATTTAAAGGTTGTGTAATGGTCACTGAAGGTATGATTGAAGGTGTTTCTTGTGGATTCACCTTCTCCCTTGTAACTTTAGTCACTGCCTTCTATAGTTCTTCTACACTAACTAGAATAGGATTACCACATAGTTTTGCTTGCAAAGTAGATTGATCTCAAATCTTCTTCCAATATTTTGCAGTCAAAGGATTGATGTTTTGAGCTGATACATTAGAAAAATCCTTTAAAATTATGGTTTTAGTGGTCTTGGTTGTGTCATGGGGAGGACTAACACTCAACACGTGTGTCTTACACACCCTATTCATATTGCTACTCAGTTTTTACCTTGTTAACATTTGGCTCTTTTGTCTATCCCCCAACTATATTATCTTTATCATCATCTTCCTTTTCATCATCATTATCATAATCATTATCATCATGTTTACCCTTTGGAGGATTAGCTTCTCCTTACTTTACAGTGGTCAACCCATAGATAAGTTCCCATATTTGAGTTGATTTCTTGATCACATCCTCAATGTTATTTTGGAGAATACTAGAGGCTCTATATTTAGGTGTGTACCTAACTACATATTACTTAACAACCTTAGCAACTTGTCCCTTTGTCAATTTGACCTTTTTTCCCTTTGCTTAATAATATCATATAGGCCTTTTGGTATAGATTTGGCACATTCTAGTGGAGTGTTTTTAAACTTTGACATCATGGCATACAATGCCTCTTCCACCTAATTTTTCTGTTCTTTACTCAATTTATCAAACTCAATATGTCTAAAACTAGATAAATCAACATTTCTCTTGACATTTTCACATAAGTTTTCAAGATTAGAGAGAGGATTGATCTTATCATCTAATTTTGTCTTCTCTTCATCAAAATCTAGTTGTCCACATACTTCCTTTTCTATCTTTTATTTTTTTGTCCACCTTGTTCAATTTGCTTGGTCTTTTCTCTGGTCTTTGTTCTGGTGGTCAGTGTAGTAGGCTTGGGTTGGCTAGGTTTTACAACTTTCTTTTCCTTTTCCATTAGTTGAACCTTTACCTTTCTCTTCTTTGACTTGGCAGTGGTAGGTTCTTCCTTGGCTTCTTCTCCCTCGGAACCTATAGTCTCCTCTTCTTCCTTATTTTCTCCCATGCCTTGAGTTAGAGCTAGAGGTTCTTGTACTTGTGTTTGTTATTCCTCTTCATCCTCCTCTTCTTCTTCCTCTCCTTCTTTTGCACCTTCTCCAAACTTTTCTTTTAGTTTCTTAACTATCTTATCCTTCTTCTTAAGTGTGGAGGCTATCTTTAATTCCATGGAAATCTTTGATTTCACCATCTCATAGTTTCCAAAGACTTTAGTAGTATTATCTACTTCCTTTGCAAGTTTTTTATGGCTACTGAGGCTTCCCATCTTTCCCTTGGTATGGTAGCTTCACAAATGTGTAGTTAGTATCAACAAGAAAACAAACATCATCATAATGTTTCTCCACTAGAGAAAGTGGAATCCTGAGTCTATGCTTTATTGACTTCTTAAAATCTTCAAAGTAACTAGTCATTATAATTTCAAAGTTTTCTCCTAATTTCTCAATGTACTTATTAATGTGTATTACAATTGATCTATTTGTTTTCCATCCTACAGTACCAAAAGAGGTAAATGTATTCTATACATAAAAGAATATGAAAACTAGCATAGAACTAAACTTGCACTATACACTCTTAGTTTTCCTTATAGCTCCAAGGTTCTCCATCAATTTTTGTAGTTAAAGTTATGCTAGATCATATGTATGATGTTTCCTTATAAATGTATAACCAACATCCATAGCTATGTAGAGTACACTATTCAATCTACTAGATTGATAGAATTTGTGTGATATTACCCTTACAACAAATTTTAGCACTTGATCAATGATGGTATCTATAGTCATACCTCTCTTATTCTAGACTACTCTAGTATTCTTCTCAGTCACTTCCTTAGAATCACTCCTGAGTGTCTTTAGTTGATCTAGGGTTGGGTAGCCAATAACCCTAAGAATTGTTCTCTTGGTTATTTTGATTGGCCCTCCTTCCAGCCCCTAGGAACCATCATGAATTTGGCTTAGCACAATTCTTATCCACTTAGTCTTAAATACATTTGGAAAATCTAAGTCTTGTGTCAAACCCTTTTCTCTCAATAATTTTGTATTCTTCCTTTAGAACACTATTTTCACACAATCTATTATACACAACTCTTATCTCCATGTCACTAATGCTTCCTATCTTCAAATTGTAGCATTTTCTCACATCTTGCACCATTATCACATTTGGCAGAATCATTGACAATGCACCAGAAGGGTCTTGTTTACAGGCGATGTTAGGAATGGCCTTAAATACAAGTTGCTTAACTTCATTACTGATAGGCTAAACATTTAAAACTTCTTTGCCTTTAACATTTTTTCAACTAGATGCCATCTTGTCAAACTAGGGTTAATGAAAATTAATAACTACATAGCTCAACATCTGATAAATACCTTTCAAAATTTGTCAAACTGATGATGAGTCTCTACACAAATCTTCTATAATAACTTTTGACAAATTTGAGGTTTCTATTGGCTCTTCTCATTCTTTCTCGATTTCAAAATGATAAAAAAATGAGCTCAGATTGATCATATACCCTTTGAAAACCTTGCATTAAACACTAAGTGCTTACACAATGGTAAGCTTGGTAATAACAATTTTCAGGTTCACTTGGCATTTATTGATGTTTTCACCACTCAATAACTACTACGAGTTTGACATCCACTAGATAGTCTAGCAAGTTGGCATCAACTAACATTTCATACTTGGCAACAACATGAAAAGCTTAAAGATTTGCCTTGAATTTCCAAAATCTTGCATCTTTATTCATGCTAATTTAGTTTTTTTAGTACTATATACTTTTGGAATTGATGCATGATATAACCTTTAAATATTAGTCCCACATACCTCTTGTTTGCCTAGTTTGATGAGGTGTAATTGCCTAACCCATTGGGTGATGTGACCCCTTCTCTATTTGATGTGTTGCAAGCATCTTTCTTCTTCCATGTCTTGTTCATCTCATCTCTGATGTGTTCAACATTTGCCTTGCCTTTACCTTTATCAAATTCACAACTTGGTGCCTTTAACCTAGTTGGACAATATTTACTGATGTGACAAGTTTTCAAATAGCTAAAACATGTAGTTTGACTCAACCACCTTTTGTAGTTACCACTAAAGTTTTTCCTAATACAATTCTCAAGAACATGTCCATATTATTGACAATAATGACAACTATATCTTGCATTATAATCCTAGTTATAGGAGTTCCCATTATTTCTTACCTTTGTTGGCTAGTTTGATGACCACATGGATTTGGATCTACATTCAAAATCTCTATGTCCATACTTCTTATAGTTGTAGCAATAACCTTCAAATATTTTTTTATGCATGGTTTTGGTTTTGCATTCATGTACCTGATGACCTAGCTTGTTGCACTTATGAAAATAAGTCATGTTCTTAGGCTTGACATTTTTACTTGTATTTTTTCTCTTGCACACATTAGCAATTAGTCCTTTCTCACCACAATTATTATGAGTAGATTTGGAGTTCTTACCTTCGATGTTTCTTTCTTCTACAATTTTGGATGATTCTCCTTCTTCAGTGCTTGTGTATCCCACTCCTAATGTATCATTGTTAGGTCTAGGGCATCTTAGTAATTGCTCAAAGTATTTGATGGCTTCACTAGGCTTATTGAAACTTTCAGAAAATTCATTTTCTCTTTTCAAGTCACTCCACAATTGTTCACTCTATAACTTCAACGTAGTTATCTCAATGTCCTTGACATTCAATTCATAGTTGGCATTCATCATTTGACTTAGAGTATCCAATTGCATGTTGGAAACCTTGGTTAACTTTGTTCACTTCTCTTCCAATCTGTTGGCTAGAATTATTTTGTCTTCTTCAATCATGGCTTTGTCTTCCATAGCCTTCTTCTTTTGTTTAATCACCTCACATAGAAATATAGCTTGTGATTCTTTCTCTAGCTTGATATTTATGATTTCTTCAGCTTGGATTCTATTATATTCCATTAGATCTACAATAGCTACATCAAGTTCATTGGAGTCACCATCTGCAAATAGCTTGGTAGTGTCTATCTCTTTGTATAGTGTGTCATTCTCCATAATAGAAATCTCTTTCCTTCTCTTCAAGAATTTTTTTTAGTTCCTCTCTTGCCTCATTCAGTTGATGCCTCATTCAGTTGATGCAGTATGAGATGTATTTCAATCTTCTAGTTCATAATATTTTTTCCCAACTTGTAGACTTCCATTTCAAGATCTTTCCTCAAAGTTGCAAAGCTTCTTTTTTAGAGAACAAGGCTCTAATACTAGTTGTTGGAATTACAAGGGAAAATAGTAAACTTCTAGGAGAGGAAGGGTGGGGGTGAATTAGTATGTTAACCTTGGACCCATAATCCATGTAAGTTTTCAAACACATAACACCATATATGATTACCCAAAAACCTTCCAAGTGAGAAGTTAAAACTGGGGTGGGGATGACACCCATAAATCTCCACTATTGTAGTAATAAAGTGTATCCAATGAAGGTTACAATGATTTGACCATAAAACATGATCTACCTTGTGAAAGGTTTTCCTTCTTAAAGGATTACAAAGACTGTTAGGTCTCAACTTGTTAGAGGATTTCAACACCCTGTTAGAAGTGTACCTAGTTAAATGACTTCAACTTACAATTAAGTAAGCACCTTGTTAAAGCATTTTAGATAGCCTATTAGGACCACTTTGCTAAGATATTTAACTAAAATCACTTGTTAAAATGTCTCAGCATAGATCTAGTGATTGACACTTGCTTGCCTGATAATAGATCACATGTACACAATATCATATTGATCATTCATGATTAGATGTCTCAAAAATGTTTTATCCTTTTCTTTATCTCTGTTCTTCTCTAATTGATTCTACAATTCACTCTCACTTCTAAGTCATCTTGATTGCTCTAAAAATTATCTTGTTCACTCCTATCACTCACCCATAAAGAGTTTAGGGCTTTTTCCTCCTTAAGAAGACTTAGGTGGCTTAGGGTTAGGTATGAATCTATGGATGAGATTCATCCATTTTTCCACTTAAACATTCCCCTTTTTCTGATTGGTTGCATTTAATTGCATAGGGAATTCAAATTTATATTTGTACTTATCTCCATAATATCATAATATAGTCTTAAGTCAACTCAAAAATTATTTACAAAGTTGTTTGTGCCATTACAAACAAATATTTCAAAACTGTGTCACTCACCATATGAAGTCTCTAATGCTCGGCATGGAATGTTTTGTATATATGACTCGACATCTACAGTACTTGACATCCACTATTTACTTTGCTCCTAAATCACTTGGCATGGTCTATCTATTCAGTACTTGAGTGACTTGGCACTCATTATAACTCAAAATGGTCTAATATTTACATGTTGTGCTTGACATGTATTACTAATTTAACACGAACTATGTAAATAGCTTAAGTGTTTTAACACTCACTTTTCAAAACCAATCTAAGATCAACAAGGTCCACCATATATTGTTAACCTAGTAGTAATTGAATTTCACACCAAAGGTGACTTTTCAGTGTTCAATGATCTAATCATTATTGTAAAACAAGTTTAGGGGAGAATCTCATAACTAGATATCCTCCTAGAAATAAATAGTTTTACCATCACCCAACTTCAATTTGCAACCTTTAGTTAGAGAAAATTTTGTATCTTGGACAACTTTCCAAATTGAGGACACATTATCTAAGTTATTAGCAAAGAGAAAACCATTTAGAGAGGGAGAGTGTTGGAGATATTTACTCTTCCATATTTTAATCCAATCCCTATCATCTTTGAAAACTCTCTAATCATGTTTAGCCAGGAGGGCTTTATTCAATTCTTTGATAAGTCTAATTCCCAACCTTCCAATGTTCTTGGGCTTGTAACTAGAGTCCCAAGAAATAAGAGGAAGTCTTATTTTATTGTCAATCCCAAACCACAAAAAATTTACTTGTTGATCAAATGAAGGAATTTGAGATTTCAGTATTTGGAGAGATAAAATTCTTTGTGGGACTACAAGTCTATCAAATTAAAGGTAACATATATATTACGCAGTCTAAGTATGTCAATGAGATATTAAGAACTTTTGAAATAGAAGACTAAAGACTAAATGCAACACCAATGATTATTGGTCATAAGTTTTCAAAGAATGATGATTCTACTAAGGTGACTCAAAGATCATATAGGTCAATGATTGGAAAACTTTAATATATTGTACATAGTGTTGTGGTTTCATGATGCATGCCCCATTTCTCCTAGAAATAGGAACCCCCTAGTATTTTTTTGGTCTCCCAGACCCCTGGTCTAGAGCCTAGGTCATTTTGGAACTCCACCTAGAGTTTGGGTTCAGCCCTTGTCCTCTAACTAAGAAAATCCAAGTGGCAAAATTGGAGAATCTAAGAAAATTAGGTGAGTTTTGTGCCAATGTGTACATTAGCACACCTAGTGCATGTGTGCACATATCCAATTTGCACAAGTGCGTTAGATTTGTAATTGCACTTCCATATCCCTTTGGAGATGCACAGTTGTGTAGGTGTGCACCTCCAAAGGGTGAACACTTACCCAGGCCTTTATAAGCCTGGGTACCCCCAACCTCTTCTTTATTATTTATTGTGCCTCTTGATCTCTTGCATATCCACACCCGTTAAGGTGCACTAAACTTGCATAACACAAACAAACCAAAAGGGTTAAAGACACCAAGGTGTGCATGTGTTCACCGCCCCAAGGTGCGCACATGCACACCTTTATTTGCAATCAAAACTAAAAACATAAAAAAACTAACAAATGGACTTAAAAACCTAATTTAGAGGTGTGCATTTGCACACCTTTGAAGTTTAACCTAAGCAACTAGAAACAAAGGCAATGTTGTGTAGATACACACCTTTCCAAGGTGTGCACCTGTAAAACAATTCTTGTACCTTACACTAATGTGTATCATAAGGGTGCACACATGTGCACCCCTTCAAGGCCCTGCACACATAATCAACACAAAATAAAATCCAATTTGTTCCTTCCATTCACACTTGTGTGTACCACACATGGTGCGCACATGTGCACATGCATAACTATGCACAAAATGACCATTAAGGGTCATTAAGCACACCTAACATACCTGTTAAGGTGCACTAATTTGAATTTCAAAGCTCTACGAGAATTTTAACTAGTTTTTTTCACTACTTTTGTATTAATAGGTTTGGTTTTTTAGAAATTAGGGTTTTTTTAGGGTTTGATTTTAAGCTTTTTGGACTTATAGTTTTCTATTTTGTGTAGATAAAATTGCATCATCATCATCCTCACTTGCAAAGAAGATTCTCCAAAGCCCATTGTATTCATGTTTCAAGGTGCACTAAAGATATCTTATTTCTAGGATGGACATTCTGAGATTAAAGACATTGAGCTTGGCCACATCAATTGAAATGATTTCCTCACAATATGAAACAAACCTAAAGAGAGGTTCACCATGGTGTTAGAAATTATTAGATTAGGATTAGTGAATATGGCATTACACCCCACATCCATGCAATCCTCTAAACTTATCAAGGCATTAAGGTGAATCAATAGTTTAAACTTGGACCTATAAAACTTTCACCATTCATTCATCATATGCATTAATATACCAAAATAATATGTAAAGAATATGAATCTAAATAACATTACTATGTAAGTATTCACAGACATAATACTAAATATGACTACCCAGAAACCCTCCAAGTGAGAAGGTGAAACTGGGGTGGTGATAACACCCACAAATCTCTACTATTGTAGTAATAAAGTGTATCCAATGAAGGTTACAATGATTTGACCAGAAAACATGATCTACCTTATGAAAGATCTGCCTTGTTAAAGGCTTACAAAGACTATTAGGTTTCACCTTGTTAGATGATTTCAACACCCTATTAGAAGTGTACCTAGTTAGAGGACTTCAACCTACAATTAAGTAAGCACACTATTAAAAGATTTCAAAAACAACCTATTAGGACTACTTTGTGAAGAGATTTAACTAAAATCACTTGTTAAAATGTCTCGGCATAGATCTTGTGATTGGCACTTGCTTGCTTGATAACAAATCACCTGTACACAATATCTTATTGATCCTTTGTTATTAGATGTCTCAAAAATTTTGTATCCTTTGTTTTATCTTTTTTTCTTCTCTAACTGATTCTACAATTTAGTCTCACTTATAAGTTAGCTTGAATTCTCTACAAACTATCTTGTTCACTCGTTCAATTCGATCACTCACCCATAAATTGTTTAGGGATTTTTCCTCCTTAAGAAGACTTAGGTGGCTTAGGGTTAGGTATGAATCTACAACTAAGATTCAACCATTTTACTACTATAACCTTCCCTTTTTTTAATTGGTTGCATTTAATTGCATAGGGAATCCAAATTTTGATTTGTCCTTATCTCCATAATATCATAATATAGTCTTAAGTTGGCTCAAAAATAATTTAAAGAGTTGTTTATGCTATTTAAAACAAATATTTCAAAACTGTGTCACTTAGCACATGAAGTACCTAATGCTTGGCATGCACTATTCTATATACTATGACTTAGCACCTGCACTACTTGGCATCCACTATTTAATTGGTTCTTGAATCACTTAACATGGTCTATCTTCTTGGCACATGAGTGACTCGGCACTCATTACAACTTGGTACGGTCAAATATTTACATGTTGTGCTCGACATGTATTACTAGTTAAGCATGAACTGGGTAAATGACTTAAGTGTGTTGACAATCACTTTTCAAAACCAATCTAAGATCAACAAGGTCCACCATATATTGTTAACCTAGTAGTAATTGACTTTAACGCTAGAGGTGACTTTTCCATGCTCAATGATCTAATCATTATTGTAAAACAAGTTTAGGGGAGAATCACATAACTAGATATCCTCCTAGAAACAAATAGTTTTACCATCTCCCAACTTCAATTTTCAACCTTTACTCAGAGAACTCTTTGTATCTTGGACAACTTTCCAAATGGAGAACACATTGTCTAAGTTATGAACAAAGAGAAAACCATTTAGAGAGGGAGAGTGGTGGAGATATTTACTCTTCTAGATTTTACATCAATATATACCTATCATCTTTGAAAACTCTCCAACTGTGTTTAGTTAGGAGGGATTTATTCATTTCTTTGATAGGTCTGATGCCCAACCCTCTAAGGCTTTTGGGCTTGCAACTAGAGTCCTAAGCAATAAGAGGAAGTCTTTTTTTTATTTATAGTCCTAGACCAAAAAAAATATATTTGTTGATCAAATGAAGAAGGAATTTGAGATGTCAATTTTCAGAGAGATAAAATTCTTTATGGGATTACAAGTCTATCAAGTTAAAGGTGACATATATATTACATAGTCTAAGTATGTCAATGAGATATTAAAGAATTTTGGAATAAACAACAAAAGACTAGTTGGAACACCTATGGTTATCGGTCATAATTTTTCAAAGAATAATGATTCTACTAAGGTGAACCAAAAATCATATAGGTCAATGATTGGAAAACTTTAATATATTATACATAGTGTTGTGGTTTCACAATGCATGCCCCATTTCTCCTAGAAATGGGAACCCCCTAGTAATTGTTTATCTCCTAGATGCCTATTCTAGAGCCTAGGTCATTTTGAAACTCCACCTAGAGTTTGGGTCCAACCCTTGTCCTCTAACTAAGATAACCCAGGTGGAAAAACTAGAGAATTTGAGAAGATTAGGTGAGTTTTGTGCTAATGTGCACATTAGCACACTTAGTGAATGTGTGCACCTATCCAAGTTGCACAAGTGTGTTAGATGCATAATTTCACTTCCATCTCCCTTTGGAAATGCACACTTGCATGGGTGCACACCTCAAAAGGGTGTGCACTTACCAAAGCCTATATAAGCTTGGGTACCCCCAACCTCTTCTTTATTATTTATTGTGCCTCCTGATCTCCTGCATATCCACACCACTTAAGATGCACTAAACTTGCATAACACAAACAAACCAAAAGGGTTAAAGACACCAAGGTGTGCATGTGTTCACCTCCCCAAGGTGTGCACCTACATACCTTTATTTGCAATCAAAACTAAAAACATATAAACAACTAACAAATGAACTTAAAAAACAATGTTAGAGGTGTGCACATGCACACCTTTGAAGTTTAACCTATACAACCAGATACAAAGGAAATGTTGTGTAGATGCACACCTTTCTAAGGTCCATACCTACACACCAATTTTTTTACCTTACATTAAAGTGTATCATAAGGGTTCGCACATGTATCCCCTTCAAGGTGTGCATGTGTTCACCCTTGCACACATAATCAACACAAAAGAAAATCCAGTTTGTTCCCTCCTTTCACACTTGTGCATACCCCATCATGGTGCAAAAATGTGCACATGCATAATTATGCACAAAATGACAATTTAAGGGTCATTAAGTACACCTAACACACTTTTTAAGGTGCATTAAATTTAATTTCAAAGATCTAAGGGAATAGTAACTAGTTTTTCACTATTTTTCTATTAATAGGTTTGGCTTTTTGGAAATTAGGGTTTGATTTTAAACTTTTTGGACTAATATTTCTATATTTTTTGTAGATAAAATGGCATCATCATCATCCTCACTTGTAGAGAAGATTCTCCAAAGCCTATTGTATTCATGTTTCAAGGTGCACTAAAGAGATCATATTTCTAGGATGGACATTTTGAGATTAGAGACACTGAGCTTGGCCACATCAATTGGAATGTTTTCCTCACAATATGAAACAAACCTAAAAAGAGGTTCATCATGGTGTCAGAAATGATTAGATTAGGATTAGTGAATGAAAAATTACATCTCACATCCATGCAATCCTCTATACTTATCATGGCATTAGCAGAGAACTATGTACCTAAAGAGAAGGTGGTAAAGAGCATTACAAGGGAAATAGTCTTGGGCCTTAGACTTAGCAACATTGAGAAAGTATTCAATCTCCCAAGAGCTGATTAGTATATTAAGAAAACCTATAATTGAGTAGAAAGATGGTATAGCAAGATTAAAAAGGAAGTTGTAGAAATGACACAGTTGGCACTCAAAATTGTAGCCCAAATTTTAAGCACTATTGAGAAATTTGAGCCCTATAAATGCTTTCAAATACCAATGTACCTAGTTGTCAAGTTGAGGCCTAAGAGGTCTTCAATGATTCTAACACCTTGCATTCAGCCTCTTTAAGTGTTCCATAAGATTAAAATGACATTCTGAGCTATTTTGTGAAGTCTTGTTTTGAGCAAATGTCAAATCTGCATTTTTCACCCTTAGTGTCAAACGACGACGGAAGGCCTTGTTTGCATCTAATTAGCTTGCACCCAGAAATGTTTTGTGATTTTCTACTTTGGGAATACCTAATATCCATAACTAAGAATCTATGTTTCAGATTTTGAGTCACTTTGAGTCCGTTTGACTAGGTTTTGAATCCCTCAAAGTTGGTAGTTTACTATTTTGATGTTTTTGCATTTTGCACACAATTCTGGGAAGCCCTATTTGACATGTTATAACTTTTGACCAGTTTCCTTTTGCGTTGCATTGTGTACATCAAAGACTTGTTATGTTTCAAGTTTTAGCTCATGAAAATTCCGTTTGATCAGTTTTAAAATGCAATTCCAAATGCAATTTCCATCTTTTTACTAGTGTCAGCATTTGCAGATTGTTTGGTACCCCTGTTCGTGATGCCATAACTTAAAATTTGTGATTGACTAGATCAAATGGATTGTACCGCTATGTTTTCCACTAAAAATAATTTAAGTGTACCAGTTTAAGGGTCATGATGAATCTGTTTGCACACTTTTTTAGGTCATTTCCATTTGCAAAAATTATTATCTAACATTGTTTGCAATTTGCAAAATCCAAGTAGCCTACTTTGAACATCCACCAAATGCATCCAATTATTCATCATGAGCCTAGATCACATATCCATAATTTCCTCATGACAGAGAACCAATTTCCTAGTTTTCCAAGCCAATTTATTGTTTTTAGATATGTTTGCTTGCAGGTAGTTCCGAGAGGTCAACTTTGACAGTGTATATCTTTTGACCCTAGATTTTTCATGAGATGAGATCTAACAGGGTAGAAGTATGCAAGAAAAAAACTTCAGTATACCAGATTTTAGAGCTCAATAAGGTGTTCTAGTCAGTTTTGAAGACTAGTTAATGGACCTCTTGACACAAAATTGATAGTTTCTAGATCAGTGACAAAATGAGTTTTAAATGTTGTTTCAGTGATGGATTTTATTTTCAATCAGTTCAAGATGCCAAATGGATTAATCTAAAGGATTAGTTGTCTGGAAATGAATTTTTTTTTAGCCAGACCCACTTTGGGGCCCAGCTAAATTCATCAAAATTGTGACAATTTTGGGGGATTTTGGAGATACCTTGTGTGTATAAGGAATCTACACAAGCCAAATTTCAAGAAATTTATTGTCAAATCTTTAGGAACAAAGGGAAGAAAAGAACTTTAGAGTTTAATGATTATTACATGACAACCAAACATCAAGAAGACTCATAGGGAAAGGCAAAAGAAAAATAAGGGAAAGACACGCCAAAATGCCCACACAATGAATAAGGCAATCAATGGGACATAAAAATAGAGCTCACACCAAGAGAGACAATTCTTTTGAAGGGAGGAGCCACATTTTTAAAAAGAAACTCATGCTAAGAGTAGAGGAGGGCAGCTCATGTCTGAAATTCCCCTTGCAAAGAATGCTCAAGCACGCCATTAAGAAAGTAGCTTCCAGTGCTAAAAAAGGAAGTAGGGGATGTTGGGCAGCAGATCCGCAGTCAAATAACAAATGAGCCTCATCTCCATGAAGGCAAAAATGGAGAGACCCACAGCTAAATCTAAAGAATAGAGAAAACCCAGGTGAAGCCAGCGGTGCCTGCAAAGAAGGTGGCCAAAGTGGTTAATCCTTTGTTTGAGAAGTGCCCCCAAGCAGTTTGGAATCGGAGGAGTGCTACCACCCAAGAAGTATCTACACTACTTCACCAAATGGCCCAAGATCATCCGCATCCAATGGCAGGGCTGCATTCTCAAGCAGTGCCTCAAGGTCCACCGACGTTCTTCACCAGTTCACTAAGACTCTTGAAAAGAATCTCACATCAAACCTGTTTAAGATGCTTCTGAAATAAAGAATAGAAGAAAAATCTACAAGAAAGGAAGAGACTACTACATGATAAGGCCAGATCTTTCACGTGAAGAGGGGATCGCATCAAAACTCGTTTATCCCACATTCTTTATGGGAGAGTATATGTAAGTGTTTAAATACTAAAAGACACGATAGTCTAAGTGTCTTAAATGGGTGCCTTTTGGAAAGGCAGCCCACATTCCCACCGAGGATGTCAGTTGGATCTGACCAGGACCAAAATTTTGATTGAACGCACAAACCAAGATGATGATGTCAATAGAATGAAGGTGACTAGAAAAGTCAAAATCTAGCTAGTCAATAGCTGAAAAATCCAAAAAATCCGGCTAGCAACTTAGTGAGTCGCCTGAAAAATCTAGAAATTTGATAAAGACAAATGAGTTCAAATGGAATGAGATCATGAAACGTGTCCAAATCGAAGAGTAATCGCTAACTCGATAAGAAAGATGCTCACCAGTTAGCCATAGCGACATGGCAAGGATTGATGTAGTGACGACACATTGCAAAGGGTCCAGGAGATGTTGATGTGGCACGAGTTCCAAGTTAGATGGTGATGTGGTGAGCAAGTTTTTGAGATGCATTAGATTTTGACATGTGGCAAATCATGTGGATCTTGCTATGTCGCTAAGGGAGAGATGCACACCAGTTAGTATAGAAACATAGTGAGTATGACATGGTAGAAAGCAGGCATCCAATCAGAAGATGACATGTGTCAAGCTTAGTCAAACCTAGTTTGACCCGGATAGAGAATGATGGAAAATTCTTGGGAAGTTCAAATGTTTAATATTTTACTATTTTCCTTTAAACTCACGTCAGGTTCATTTAAATAAAGTTTGAAACTCTATATAGTTTAAACTTTATAAAAGTTTAAATTTTCCAAAATATATGTGGAAGCCATGAATAGAGGGCCAATCTTTAGAAGGCCGTAACTGGAGTATTTTCTAGGCAAAATGGGCACTCCAATAAACTATCAGAATAGAGAAGAGCTAAATATTTTGAATCTAAAGTTAAATTGTGCACAGGTGTTCATCAGTTCATGCTATAGGCTAGTTTGTGAAATTTGGGGTATTGACAATGGAACAACTAGATTTCATCATGAAGCATCAGGATCAGTTACAGGGTAGTTTTGAAGACTTTTTGGAATCTAAATGTGAAGAAAATCAAGCCAAATAAATTTTCTTGCATTATACAAGCCATTTTGAACTGATTTGTTACTTTTACCGAGTTCAATTTTACACCAAAATCAGTTACATTTTCATCATTAGATTTTTGAGATATTTTGATGCCTTTGAGAGCCAAAATGAAGGGATTTGATTTTTAGTTAGAAGGAGAAGTTAGAAAGAGGTTTTTGATCTTCTTGGGAAGGATTTCTAAAGGGACACTTGTCAATTGCAAATTAAATCTGGGAATTGTCTTATCCATTTTTATTCTTTCTTCTTCTCTGAAAGAGGTTGTTGGTTGGTTTTTCATTTTTCAATTCTTGGAGCTCTACTCAGGCTATGAAAGCCACACACCCAACATTTCTTTGTTGTATTAAGTAGCATTTATGTTTTATGCAAATAGTTATATTTTGTTAGGTGATCTATGAGTTAATTTTTGTACATTTCATGTATTTGATTTCAAGGAAAGCAAATAAAGAGCAACAATGGTTTCAAATTCAGTTTGAATCTTGTCTCCTGTTTATGGATCTGTAATATTTTCTAGTTTGTGATCAAAGACCATAGATTAGGTTGCATCTCATCTAGTGATGTATGTGATTGAAATATCTTTCTTATGGAACAAAGAGCCATGTAATTGCTTGGTGTTTATCACAAGGTTTACTGATTTCATGAAAGGATTGTCTGAGTATGAGATTCAAATATGAAGCAGATGTCTATTCACAAGGTGAAAGATAGATCAGGGATCTTGATGTAGGAATTATGTTAGAGGTTTCTAGGAGATGTACTATTGTAATTCATTTTAATTACCCAATAGATAAGGCACTGGTTAGAGATAGGATCATTAAGTTCTATTGCTCATACCTGGGTCTTGCTATTATCAACCTATTAAATCAATTTTCCCTTTTATGTTGAAAGCTATTCAATGTTAATCCACACTTAGCTTGCCAGTTTCATGAGTTATGTTCTTAGCTATTTCATGCTTATGATTCCTGGTTAAGTATAGAAGATTTAGGGGTTTTTATCTATTTTACATTAGATTCAGTGTATGCTTTAATAACTAGTACCATATCAAGAATCTATAGGTATACCTACCTAGGTTTTGTAGAGCCTGAAGTGCAGAAGGAGTGTAGCCTTATAGTTGGCTCAGGTTCTTGGTGAAGTATGTCCATTATTGGAGATAGCTTCCCATAGTGCATTCTTGTCTTGCATACTTGGTTGTTTAAACACTGTTAAATCAGGAGCCAATAGATACAATCTTCATATTTTATTGATAGAAAAACTGTGGGACACAGAGCTAAAAAAATATACATCACTCAGGGATATACGAAGGATGACATTGGATATGCTATTTTACTTTTAAATCGAGCCATGGGCTTACTAGTAGCTAGACATCTTAATATCTGGATGGTCCATTTCATAGATACAATCAAAATGACCAAAATGCCAATAAACTAGGTTACTATCCTCAATGATAATCTACATGAGCAACTCATAGGAGTACAATCTGATCCAAGATTCTATATGACATCATACATGATGTATTTATTGGCAGCTAGAATGACAGATTACATAGGTCTTTATAAGAAGGGGAGCATGCAAGATGTTAATACATTACCTTATGTGGTATACCTCCAATTGGTGAATAAAAAGCTCTTAGATCAAAGAAAGGAATATCATATAGTAAATGATGCTTTCATATTTGCAATCATCTTATTCATAGAGGGTGATAATGCTAAGAGGATGTCATTAGAGGCAACAACAAGGATTGTAGAGATTGTCACCAATCACATCTAGTTTAAAAGATTTACTTATCTAAGAGTAGTCAGCACATAGGTCAACCCAAAGAAACTGCTGAGATATCTGTCAAATAGACTCATTTTGTTGGAGATTTCTAGAAAACTCTAATATGCATATGATAGAGTGAGGAAACAAAATAAGAAGATATGGCTTTGGAAAATCACTATAGGTGCATTTAATGTCAAACAAAAATAGGATATCATGACCTTTGATTCATAATGAGATCAATATCCCTTGGAGGATTACAACTCCCCTAATTCCTAACTTGACAATATTGACAGAGTTCAACATTTGGTAGGGAAGTAGTTTGTGCACAATGATTCTATAGAAGACCATCGGATGAATGCAATAGATGACTACGATATCTGAATAAGGACTTATTGTAGGATGACTCTATATCTAGCAAGAAATGCCTTGAAAATGAAGATCCCTCTTAAGGTTGTCCAACAAGACACTAAGGATGACTTGGATCCCTTGTATAACCATGACAAGATATATGATAGGCCAATTATGAATGTAGATATTAACCATAGGGCTAGGCATATAATCTAGTTAACAAGAGAATGGATTAAGAAACCCTTTAAACTAGACCCATTTCCTTAGACAATTATCTTTCAAGCCATAACACACCCAATTAAGGGTAAAGGTGCAAAAGTTATAGTAACAACTTTCCATGCTCAATCCTTAGTTAGACCAAAAATAGTACATCAACATGAGAGGAAAGTTGAGTACTTTAGGGTGGATAAGGGAAAGAATAAAAGAAAGAGGGAAACTAAATCCAACAAACAAATTGATCAAACCTAGCCATCTTAGCAACCTTAGCAAGATTTGGTAGAAGTAGAGCCTCAAGATGAGCAAGCAACTCAAGATCAAGAGAATGAACAAGTTCCCCTACCTAAATAGAAATAGGAATAGGAATTGGAGTAGGAAGCATAAGAGGTATCACCACCTAGTGAAGAGCAAGAGGCCACTTCTTCAACTACTAAGAAGGCTAAGGTTGGGAAAATTGTAAAAATGATATGAGGGGGAAGATTAAAAAAGAAAGTTATTCCCATTCCTTTAGTTCTAGATACAATCCTTGAAGTTGACAATGAAGATGATGAAGAATAAGATGATAATCTTCCCTCAACTTAGAGGACTCTCATAGCTAGGGCTTCTCAACAAATAAGAAGAAGGAGATCCACTATGACACTGCTATCTATTCCCAAGCAACCTATTCAAGTTATAACTTTAGAAGATGCTTTAAGTTAGAGGACTCTCTTAGCTAGGGCTTCTCAAAAAATAAGAAGAAGGAGCTCCACTATGGCAATGCTATCTATTCCTAGGAAACCTATTCAAGTTACGACTTTAGAAGATGAGCAGCAATAGTGAATCAAAGAACAAGAAGGGAAAGAAATAGATATCTTCAACATTTCTAATTTTGATTTTATTTTTGTGGGCACTTAAATGGTGGGTGATAAGGTATGAGATACACCTATGAACCAACCTTTAGGAGAGGATTGGAACCATTTTCCACCTATACCCCAAGGGTCTCTGGGTACATGTCCACCACTATTTTAGGACTTGTGTTTCTTATACAAAGCCTCAGTCACTCCTCTTGCTCCTGTCACTAAAGAAAAAGAAAAAGTAGTACATGAAGAATAGCCCAAATAGATGCCAACCAATGAAGTATTAGAGGAGGGATAGATACTTGAAGAACCTCATCAAACTTCTCAGGATACAAAGGTAGGTACCTTGGCTACAATAGATATAGGGACTCCCAATGTATATTTCTCTCAAAAGGAGAAGACTCTAGAAAGGAGTGATAAGAGAAAGGGCCAATTGTGCAAACCTCCTCTTTAGCCAAATACATGTCTCCCATGGGCACTACACTAGCATGGCTAAAGAGGGAGGTTATGGTTCAAAACAAGACATAGTTGGACATGACTATCAAGCAGAGTATGGATGGGCTAGTAAATGCAATCAAGGCCACCTACATGTGATGTGTAACAATCGACCTTCATAATGAAGAATAAAGATCAAGACTTACATGCCAATATAGTCATTCCTTCTCCACATGTTGATACTAATGATTTGAATCATAAGGACTATTAGATTAAAGAATTCCTATCAGGAAAGCCTATGGTAGACATAGCTAAAGTAATGATCATTGTGGGCATCAAGGAGGTGATCAAGTATTTAGATTAAAATGAGTCTGAATTGGTGATGCTTCACAAACAAAATGAGCTTCTAAGTGGCTATCTACATGATATTGTAGACCTTTTGGACCAAGATCAGCAAGAATTTACTCTCTCTATGGCATTGGAGAAGAAAGATAAAGGGAATGTACAAGTTGATTCATTTTTGGGAACATGTCAGCAATGGCATGACAATTTTTAGTAGAAAGGTGTACACATAATATAGGGTAATCTAAATCTATTAAATTACATTCAATCTACTGTGGAGAAACTAGTATCTATAGTGAACTAGGATTTTGGTTTGATGGATGAAGTGCAAACGTAGGCTAAGGACCTTAAAGTTTTGATAGCAATATAAGGTCAAAGATATCACACTCTCATGGATGTATATATTGCAAAAGAGCTAGATAAATTGGAAGATTGGATTGAGAAGATAGATGCAGGGAATAAGGTCATGGAAGGACTTCATCAAGATATTCAAAAGGATGGAGGTATTATGATGCTATTGCTCATGATATTTTTGAGGATGAGTTACAAATAAAGATTAAGTTAGTGCAATTAGTGGTCAAACAATTCCAAAGAACTTTCAGTGATGATTCATCTAATGAAGATATTAGGAAAGCATTTAAGACTCAAGAGGTATTGTTGGAACTAGACACTAGAATTGATGATTTTGTGGAGACTCAAATCGATGTCAATAATTATCAAAAAATAATCAAGAATAAATATGAGGCTTTAGATTTTTTGGTAGCTTCCCAAGTAGTTGATATTATAGAGAAATTTAAAATCAAGCATCCAAATATCTTGTCTTGCATGAGCACACTTTCTGTGGCCTTGTGATTCAATGAGAAGTGAAAAATCTTTTAGTTTTTACTAAGTTTCTATTGACAATTACATCAATAGATTTGAGGAAGCACTTCTCCTATTTTCATTGGTTTCCTACCTAATATTTTCAATGATTTAACTCGCAGACATGTTGTTACCATGGCTTATGTCCATTAGGAATTTCCCTTTCATTCTATTTGCTTGTATTTATCATTACCTTATATTTTTATTTTCTTAGCTAAAACTTGGTTTAATTAGGAATTCATATAGTTGCATTGTTAGATTTCATTCATTATAAAATAGAAAATACCAAAAAATATATCTCTTTTTGTGGTTATTTTTTAAAACAACAAGCAGATTAATTATCTTATCTGAAATTGGTCAAAACCAGCAAAAGCCTCTCTATGAACAAACACATTTATCTTCAATTGAGTATATTTTAATAGGTTACAAGATCACGCAAAACCTTGGAGATGATCCTAGATTAGCTTTTCAAGAGAGGAATTCAAAAGGATTCCTGTCATTAAAACATCATGCAAAATGATAGCTCAATACATAGCAAACATGATATTGCATTAGTAATTAAAATTGTTGTTAGATTCTCTAGTAGTCCTAGAGAAAATATGTTAAAGTTTTAGTCAATTCAATTATCTCTGTCTTATATATATGTATATATACCATGAGGCCTAAATATTTTCATTTATTATATCAGACAAATTAATATAATAATATTAATATATAATTATGGTTATATTTATTATAATTTTATAATAATGTTATAAATATGTTATAATATTAATTATAAATTAACAAAGAGACATGTCCCTTATAGGGACATGTCTATTCATGGCTCATGTTTATTAATATAAGGAGATATGCCTTTGGAACATACATACAAAGACAATGGCAGTGCTTAGTACAATTATAGTGATCCTCTATGAAATTTCTAACATGGTATTAGAGCTAAACTACAAAAGTACTAGAAATGAAAACCAAAATTTACAAATAATGGGTACAATATATTTGTGCACATCATATAAGATCAAAAATATAAAAAAAAATTTATGTTTAGTCCATATATCCCATCACAAAATTAGAGACTCTCCACAAGAAGCTATACTCAGTTATAGAGTGGTAGCCAAGCAAGCTTAGGTATAACTAACAAATGGATATGGAAAGCAATATGGATAATGATATGACTTTTATAGAGGTTTCTATTATGACATGATTAGGATTGACCAACAGTATCCAAGCTAATTATGGAACTCTCTATGACCCCAACTATATTTTTGACATTGTGGCCAGAGAAACTTGCTTAGCTCATTTTTTGACACCATAGAATATAAGTGAAAGTAGTGTTAATGAAAATTTAAATCTTAACAACTCATTTGATTTTCCATCTACTAAAATGTATGTAATACATTGACCCTTTTTATTTAGGTTATTATACAAAATGAATAGAATGAAATGATTTTAGTAGTGCCCACTTGAGAAAAAATAATGCTTGGGACCATAGAGTTCAACCTAAGTTTTACTGCAATCTTCAAGTTCTTTAAGAGTGAATTATTAAAATCAAGATCAAATCCAATGCTCTATATTTGTGACCTTTTTTGTAGAGCCTACTATTTTTAATTTTGAGCTTCAACTCTCCTCTACTTTTGCAAGTCTCTCCTCTTGAAGAGTGCAAACATAGAGTTCATCTTTGCGATGTCGATAAACATGGGATGGATGTGAGTATATATAGAGTAATAAATCCCTAAGTATCATTTAGTTTCTACTATCCACAAGGATAAGAGTGAGAATTTTTTTGTTGTTTTTCCTTTGGGTGTTGTCTAATAACCAATCTAGTGTTTAGGATGGGTTTTCATATATGGAGGTAAATGTTTGTGTATTCATTCAAATGTGCTTGCATGAATCAATAGAGAGAAATGGAGGAAGAAACATCCTAAAATGTAATACTTTACAAAGTTGTTGGGGATATGTGGTTCCTCTACAAAGTAAGGGAGCATTGTAAAAGAGGTCAAAATCTCAAATTTATTAGTTACTAATAGTTCTTCACTATGTGCACCATCTCCATCACCACTACATTCTATCATATCTTCATTTCTTGGTGCTTATAATCCTACACTTCATCAACAACATGATCACCATAATAGAGTAGACTAAACACAAAAACATACAAAGTCAAATCGTTGCGTGGACAAATTGTCGAAGAGATAAAGGTAATTATGACATGGAGCAAGGAGAAATAAGAATTGAAATACTAAGACATTGCTGCAAAATTATACTTATTATATAAATTTGGCAGTACTCACTAATTAATTATTGGACTATAAGACACAAACCTGTCAATATGCAAGGATGACAACTATAGAATACATCTAGGTAATTTTATCAACAAATAAGGGGTTATTAAAGGACAAGGGCGATGAATTAGTAGTTGACCGCCTCTTGATAAGACTATAAAAGCAGAAGAAATTAAAATGAAGGTGTCACTTGCAATCAGATAGAGTCCACATAACCTTTTGCAAAGATAAACTTGTCCTAAGGATTGGTGACCAGATAAGTGAAAATTTTATTAGTAGAGTATAGAACATTGGGCCCATGCATAAAGTCAAGTGATTAAGTGTAGAAAATCTAATATGAGGTGGTCCATCATTGAATTTAAAATAGTAAAGTGAAGGTATAATAATATTTTAATTAATATTTGTTATTATATTTTATTTAAAGTATTATTATTGAAAATATTAAACAAAGAGCTATGTTATAATCATTTATGATTATTATTAATAGGCATGAGTCAATTTCCTAACATTCTAATCAATGTTAACATATCCTTATTTTCATATGAACTATAAGAGCCACATACCTTGATCTTTCCTCTAAGAATAATATTGTAGGCATGTGGAGATTGATTTTTAAATGGAGCTTGACATTTTATTATGGTCAACCTTGAAAGAGATGGAGTGAGATAGAGGATATGATTTAGTCAACCTTTGGTGATATTATTCATATTGATTCAGAGGGAGTAAACCATGATGAGATGGATTATCCAGTGATCAATAAATTGTTGTAGTCAAGAGGACCGTGATTCGTACATCATGACCATGTGATTTTAATGGTCCTACCCTTTTTGTACATCGTGAGGAAGTGACAACTTCCAAATGATCATTGCTTGTATTTGGAGAAGTTGTTGTAAGGTGATGATCTTACAATAACTTGTATTATGAGATAAAATAAATTGAGTAAATGGTGAATGTTTGGTAGCTCAACATTCTGGAAGAACATTACTTAGAGTATTTGGTGAATATCATTGATATTTTGGGAGACCAATACTCATGATATCAAATGTGATATCACACCTTAGTTGATTAATTGGTGAATATCATATGTCAATATTTTGAGAGACCAATACTCTTGATATGAGATGTGATATCAAAATCCTATTTGAGTAATTGGTGAATATCATATGTTCATATTTATGGAATACCAATACTCATGATATGAAATGTCATATCAATATCTTTTGAACAAAGATATTCTTATATTGAGGTGGTATATGATCTTTTGTTTATCCTCCCTAACTAATAGGGAGTGTTGTTGTGTGGTAGCTTCAGTTGACTAATTTTTTTCTACTCATTTTGAGTAATTGTTGCACTTAAATCATATGCATATGTATTTTGTGAGATGTACAACTATCTGCTTAGATGTCATTAAATTGATAATATTTGATTTTTTGTTATAAATACATATTATAGATATAAGGGACATGTCTATTCATGGATCATGGTTATTAAGATGGGGAGAGATGCCTTTGGAACATACATATCAAAGACAATGGTAGTGCTTAGTAAAATTATAGTGATCCTCCATGAAATTGTCAACATGGTATCAAAGATAAACTACAAATGTACTAGAAATGAAAACCAAAATTCACAAATGATGGGTAAAATATATCTATGCACAACATATAAGATAAAAAATATTTTAAAAAATTGTGTGTTGGCTCCATATTTACCATCACAAAATTAGAGACTCTCCACAAGAAGCTATACTCGGTTACAAAATGGAAGCCAAACAAGCCTAGGTATAAACAACAAATGGATATGGACACCAATATAGACAATGACATGGGTACTTGTAGAGCTTTCTATCATGGGGCAATTAGGATTGACTAATACTATCTAAGTTAGTTATGGAACTCCTGACAACCCCAGCTATATTTTTGACATTGTGACCAAAGAAACTTGCTTACCTCAGTTCTTGACACCATAGAATATAAGTGAAAGGATCATTAATGAAAATTAAAATCTTAAAAACTCATTGGATTCTCCATCTACTAAAATGTAGGAAATACACAAACCCTTTTCATTTAGGTTAGTATACAAAAATGAATAGAATGAAATGATTTCAGTAGCACCAACTGGAGCAAAAATAATACTTGGGACCATAGAGTTCAACCTAAGCTTTACTACAATCTTTAAGTTCTATAAGAGTGAATTATTAAGATCAAGATTGATTTGACACTCAATATTTGTGACCCTATTATGGAGGGCCTTCTGTTGTTAATTTTGAGCTTTAACTCTCCTCTTTTGCAAGTCTTGCCTCTTGAAGAGTGAAAACATAGAGTTTACCTTTGAGATGTCGGTAAACATGGGGTGGATGTGAGTATATGCAAAGCAATAAATCCCTAAGTGTCATTTATTTTCTACTATCTAGAAGTATAAGAGAGAGAATTTTTTCTTCTTATTTTTCCTATGGGTATTTTCTACTGACCAATCTAGTGTTTATGATGGATTTTCATGTATGTAGGTAAACATTTGTATAGTCATTCAAATTTTCTTGCATGAATCAATAAAGAGAAATGGAGCAAGAAACTTCATAAAATGTAATACTTTACAAAGCCACTAGGGATATGTGGTTGCTCTCCAAAGTAGGGGAGCATTGTTAAAGAGGTAAAAAGCTCAAAATAATAGTTACTGATATTTTTTCATTTTGTGCACCTTCTCCATCACCATTAAATTCTATCATATGTTCATTTATTCATGCTTATAATCCTACACTGCATCAACAACATGATCACCATAATAGAATAAGGCAGATGCAAAAGCATACAAAGTCAAATTGTTGCATGGAAAAATTATGGAAGAGATAAGGGAAAGCATGACATGAAGTAGGGAGACATAAGGCTTGAAAGACTAAGACATTGTTGTAGAATTATACTTAGAATTGGCCTGTAAGACATAAACCTATTATTGGATTGTAAGACACAAACCTATTAGTTTGCAAGGATGACTATAGTAGAGTACTCACTAATTAATTATTGGCTTGTAAGACACAAACTTGTTAGTTTGTAATGATGACTACTAGAGGATACATCCAATTAATTTGATCAAAAAATAAGGGCTTATCAAAGGACAAGTGTGATGAATTAGTATTTGACCGCTTCTTGATGGGACTATACAAGGAGAAGAAATTAAAATAGAGGTGTCACTCATAATTAGATAGGGTCCACATAACCTTTGTGAAAAGGTAAACTTGTCTTAAGGATTAGTGACAAGGTAAGTGAAAAGTTTGTTAATAAGATCTAGAACATTGGGCCTAGGCATAAAGACAAGTGATTAAGTGTAGCTAACCAAAAATTAAGTGATCCATCATGGAATTTAAAATGGTAAACTAAAGGTATAGTTATATTTTAATTAAAATTTGTTATTATATCTTATTTAAAGTATTATTATTGAAAATATAAAACAAAGAGATGTGTTATAATAATTTATGATTATTATTAATAGAAATGATTCAATTTCCTAAAATTCTAATCAATTTTATAATATTCTTATTTGTATATGAAATATAAGAGCCACATACCTTGATCTTTTCCTCTGAGAATATTATTGTAGGCATATGGAGATTGAGACTTAGAGGGAGCTTAACATTTCATTATTGTCAAACTTGAAAGAGAGGAAGTGAGATAGAGGATATGATTTAGTCAACCTTTGGTGATATTGATCATATTGATTTAGAGGGAGTAAACCATGATGAGCAGTTTTCAATAAATTGTCACAGTTAAGAGGATCATGATTCATAGATTGTGACCATGTGATTTTAATGGCCCTACCCCTTGTGTACATCATGATGAAGTGAAAACCTCCAAATGATCATCACTTGTATTTGGAGAAGTTTTTTTAAGATGACAATCTTACAATAACTTGTATTATGAGATCAAATAAATTGAGTAAATGGTGAATGTCTTGCATCTCAACATTCTGGAAGACCATTACTCAGAGTATTTGGTGAATATCATTGATATTTTGGTAGACCAATACTTATGATATCATATGTGATATCACATCTTAGTTGAGTAATTGGTGAATATTGGATGTCGATATTCTAGGAGACTAATACTCTAATATGAGATGTGATATCAAAAGCCTTTTTGATTAATTGTTGAACATCATATGTTCATATTTTTTGAAGACCAATACTCATGATATGAAATGTCATATCAATATATTTTGATCAAAGATATTCTTATATTGATGTGATATATGATCTTGTGTTTATCCTCCCTTACTAAGAGGGAGTTTTGTTGTGTGGTAGCTTCAGTTGACTAAATTTTGTTCCTTACATTTTGTGAGACTTATAACTAAAAGCTTAGACATTAATTATAATGTCTTTGAGTTATTTGTATAAATGCATACTAAGTTTTTTACCAACTAAGAGCTTAGGTAATTATTAAATTGAATGTCTATGGGTTGAGTAAAATAGTGATAGGCCTTTATTCTTGATTATCAAATTGTATTTACCCTTCTTAACTAAGAGGGAGTGATAAAGTTTTAGTCAGTTTAGTTGTCTTTATCTTATATATATGTATATATATCATGACGTATAATGATGTGTGTTTATTATATGAGATAAATTAGTATAATAGTAATATATATGACTATGGTTATATTTATTATAATTATATAATAATATTATTATAAATATGTTATAATATTAATTATAATTTAACAAACAGATATGTCCCTTATAGGGACATGTCTATTCATGGCTCATGTTATTGATACGAGGAGAGATTCCTTTAGAACATACATACCAAAGACAATGGAAATGCTTAGTATAATTGCAGCAATCCTCCATGAAATTTTCAAAAGAATCATATGATGGTAGTAAAAAGGATATTGGGATATCTAAAAGGAATAGACAACTATGGATTAGGGTATAGGAAAAATAATAAGTTTGAATTGAAGGTTTTTACTAATGCAGATCGAGTTGGAAATGTTGATGATAGAAAGAGTAAAAGTGGGTGTGCTTTCTTTCTAGGCAAGAGACTGATTTCATGGATAAGAAAGAAGCATAATTATATTTCATAATTGACGCAAGAACATCTTGGGCTACATTTCTATCCTGCATGTTTACCTAGGTCTCTTAATTACTATCAAGTTATAATGCCTTGCATTTTTGTTCTCCTTAATTCTTGCCGAGTTCACAATTGCTATCGAGTTCCTTTGGCCGCCAAGTTAGTAGTTGTTGCTAAGTTCATAATGGTTGTCGAGCTTCCTGGTTTATGTTGAGTTTGTAGTTGTTTATCATTTCATATTTTTTTTGAGTTTCTTTTATGTTTGATTTTCCCTTGGTTTTCAAGTTCGTTTAGATACCAAGTGCCAGTAATTGGTTTGGGTCCTTCATTGACTGAGTTTTTTGTGTTTGGTTCCAATTTGGGCCAACCTTGCAAGTTAATTTGTATTTCATATTTAATATCTATTCTGATCCAACTTGTGGTTTATCCTAGAATTTAATATAAGATTTTTTTTTTTGTATTTTCAATAGGATGACTTGTGGTTGTGCATGTATTTAATAAGGTTTTAGGTAGAGTCTTACGTCATTGAAGTTAGGAGGTAGAAGGTAGGAAAGGTAGAAGAAAGTCAAATTGTGAAGTTTGATATTTGTGGCTTGAATCTGAATTGTAATTTGGTTCTAACCTAGAAGGCCTTCTACTTGGACATGTATCTATTATTTGAATAAATATATGAATGAATTTGTTCCTCTATCTCCTAAGTTTTTTATTATTTGTGTTTGGTTTCTATTATTTTTTCTCTCAAATGTAATTTGGGATAGTTGGGTGTGCCTTGGGCCCTTGTTATCTCATCCCTCCCTGCATAAGGTGGTCTCAGAGTAGAGTTTCATCCTTGTAGACATTGAATCATGTAGAACTCTAAGTTGATTTGGGTTATAGGCTTTTAGATTTGTGGATTTGATCTATAATTTACAGATGGTTGTGATCTTGTAGGAACCTAATTGCAAAGATGGTTTGGAGTAGATGAAATGTTGACAATGTCATGCTGGATACATTGAGACAAATTGCAGCTAGGTTAGATGTTGTAGAGACATTCCAAAGGAGAGGAGTACATCTTGATCATGTGAGTAATGATGAAGAAATGATATGAAACCCTAATCTAGAACCTGAAGAAGATCAAGATGAGGCAAGGTTATTGAGAGTAATATCTAGGAAAAATTCAAAGCCTGCTATAGAAGTTGTTCCTTATGATGGAAAATTGAATACCAATGTAGTGTTAGATTGGATCTCTGAAATGGAGAATTAATTTGACTATGAAAACACTGCAAATAATAGGATGGTGAAGATTGTAGTTATTAGGTTGAAGAGACATGCCTCACTATGGTGGGAGAATTTTCAAACTAATTGAGAAAGGAGAGGAGAGGAAAAGATCAAAACTTTGCCAAAGATAACGAACAAGGTAAAGAACAACTTCTTTCCTACTAATTACCATGTTAGCTTATTGAGAAAGATAAAAAATTTGAGACAAAGAGACATGACTATGAAGGAGTATATTGAGGAATTCTATATATTGGACATTAGAATTGGATATGTCGATGATGATGTTGAGAAAATTGCAAGGTACATAAATGGATTGAGATCTGGAATTCAAGATGAGATAAGTTTTGTGAAATTCAAAAGTGTGGAAGAAGCATATCAATATGCATTGAAAGCTAAGGAGATCTTAGCAAAGAAGCATGAACAAAAACAAAGAGGTAGAGGTGATAGATTCCAGAGAGGTAGAGGTAGATCTTATGGAGAAGATGGTAGATCTGATAGTTTTATGCAAGATAAGAGAAAATATGAATGGAGGAATGGTGATAAAGGCAATACTAAGTGGAAAGGTGGTGATTCTTATTGAGAAGCTATTGGCTCTTACTGAGGAAGAGGTAATTCTTATTCTAGAGGTGGTTTTCATGGTAATTATTTTAGTTGTGGTAAAGAAGGGAATAAATCTTTTTAATGTAAATCTACTAAAATTTGGCAAGGTAATAGAAATTTTGTGGTTCAAGGAGATACTGAGGGTTCACCAAGTAGACCTGAGCTTGGAGAAAATCTAATGGTGAGAAGAACCTTATATAATAAGGTAAGTGATGAGGAAACTATCTTAAGAAGTTTTTTCAAGACCAGATGTAAAATGGCTAGAAAATACTGCAAGGTGATCATTGATAGTGGAAGTTCTACAAATTTGGCATCAAAAGAATTGGTTACAAAGTTGTAGCTGTAGAGATTGGAGCATCCTAAACCTTATCATGTTTCATGGATCAAAGATGAGCATAAGATATTGGTAAGTGAACAATGCATTGAGAAATTCAAGATTGAACATTATTTTGATGAAGTTATGTGTGATATCATGCCTATGGATTATTGTTATATTCTATTGGGTAGACCTTAGCAATATGATAGATATGGGTATGTCCAAGATCATGGTCAACCAAACTATGCTCTTAAGTGACAATAAAAAATTAGAAAATTAGGGTTATGTCAACTTGACATGCAATTTTCTACTTCTTATTAACTTTATATCAAAAAGTTGAGAGGAAAGAATCTCTAGAAAATTGAATCTAGTTTCTAAACTACTAAGACTTATCTCAAAAAAAAAATTGATTTGTTAAAATTTTGAATTTTAATGCAATATTATAAAAATTTAGAACAAAATTAAGAAGTAGACATATGTCTAACCACCTTAATCAAAATCAAATGATAATATTTTTTTAATAATATTCTAGATATAAATAGTAGACTCATGCCTGACGTGACACATATTTTTGGGTATTTTTATTTTTAATAAATAATAATTAATTAATTTTTGACTTTAGTATTTTTGGAATAAAAAACTCTCATGTCTGACCACCTTAACTAATTCAAAACTCTGCAAAATTTAATTTTTCATTTTTTTCCCTTATAGTAGAAGAAACATAGAATCTGATGCATCTTTTGGATTTAAAAAGTATTGTACCATTTGAAAGTTATAGTTGTTTTTCAAGTAGTGTGTCAATCATCAATTTATATGTAACTCCATTAGAAAATAAGTAATAATTGCTTACTGAACTCATAATTTAACAAACCTTACATTAATGGAAAGATAAGAACATTCTTAAGACCCTTTTCATTTCATCAAATTTTGGTGAAAAAAAAGTCATTAGCTACATGTTTGGAGTAAAAATCACATAAAAATAGGCCAAATACACATTTTTAGGATGTTTTTAAAGTTGACCATATCAGTTTGGTATCAAAAGATATACTAGACCTTATAAGGATATTAATTGTTTTCATTTAGTGTTAGGGTAGGTGGAAAAAAAGTTGGAATATATTTTGAAATGGTTTGAGATATTTTAGAACTATAGATTTTTTAGATCACCACTTTTTGGCACACCATGATCGTGCACATATCCATATGTTGTGCATGATGGAAGATTGAATCAATATACTCTTTGGGTAAATGGAAAAATAAAAATATTGTTGCATTTGACTAAAATTCCAGATGAGGTTAAATGTACTACAATGAAAATTTGCATGGTTAATGAAAAGCAATTTGAAAAGGAAATGAAGAAGAATCAAATCTATTTTGCTATAGTCCCTAGGAGATTGGGTTGTGCCAGTAGCAACTAAGTATCAAAAAATAGTGTTGACAAAGTGCCAGTTGGTAATAACCAAATGATAGTAGAAATTGGTAGTACTAACCAAGTGTCACTGAAAATTATAGAATTTTTGAATGAGTATAAAGATATTGTTAGAGAGGGTATACTTGATGGTTTACCTCTAATGAGAAGTATAAGTCATTGCATGGATCTAATTCCTAGAGATAGTTTTTTGAATAAAGTACCATATAGATTGACACCTACTGAGAATGAAGAAATTAATAGAAAAGTGCACAAGTTACTATAGAAAGGTTTGATCAAAGAATGTTTTAGTCCATGTGTTGTACCCATTGTATTAGAACCTAAGAAGAATGGAGAATGGAGAATTTGTATTGATTCCATAGTTATTTAAAAGAACACAACAAAATATACATTTCCTATGCCAAGGATAGATGACATAATGGATTGTTTTAGTGGAGAAATGTATTTTACCAAGATTAATTTGAAGAGTGGTTATCATCATATCAGAATCAAAGAAGGTGATGAATGGAAAACTAAATTCAAGACAAAAGATGGTTTGTATAAATGGTTGTTAATGCCTTTTGGTTTGACTAATGCACTTAGTACTTTCATGAGGTTGATGAATGAAGTTCCTAGGAGATTCTTGGCTAAGTTTTTGGTTGTTTATTTGGATGATATTATGATATTTAGTAAGACTAAGGAAGAACACATTGAGCATGTTAGACAAGTATTACAGAGATTGAAAGAGGAGAATTTGATGAATAATCTAAAGAATTGTTCTTTTATGCAAGAGGAGATTGTGTATTTTGGATTTATGATTTGAGATGATGGTCTGAAGATGGATCCTAAGAAGGTTAGAAAATTTTTGGAGTGGCCTACATCCTAGAATGTGGGCCAGCTAAGATCATTTCATGGTTTGTATAGTTTTTATAAGAAGTTTATAAGGAATTTTAGTTCTAGTTGTAATGTTGTGACTGAGCTAATGAGAGGAGATATAAAGGAATTCAAGTAGACACATTGAGCTGATAATAGCTTTGAGACTTTGAAACAAAAGGTTCTTGAGTTACCTATATTAGCTTTTCCTAATTTTAATAAGGTATTTCAAGTTGAATGTGATGCAAGTTGTAGTGCAATAGGAGTTTTATTAAGTCAGGAAGTTAAACTTGCTACTTTCTTAAGTGAGAAATTGAATGATGCTAAAAGGAAGTATTATGTGTATGATCAAGAGTTTTATGCTATTGTTCAAGCATTGAAGAAGTGGAGACAATATGTGATTCCTAAGAATTTTGTGTTGTATACTAATCATAAAGCTTTAAAGTACTTGGGAAGTCAACATAAGTTGAATTAGAGACATATGCAGTGGGTTGAGCATTTGCAGAGTTTTACATTTTTTATTAAGCATAAGAGTGGAGTCACTAACCAGTTGTTGCTGCATTAAGTAGAAGACGTTCTTTTCTAACTGAGATGAAGGAGTCCTATGATAGCGATCTTGATTTTTTTGAGATGTGAAAAGAGTGCAAAGCACCTAGTTTGACAAAAGAACCAAGTATGTTTGATGAGTATTTTATTTAGGAGGTGTGTTTTTTAAGGGTATTCTATTGTGTATTCCTAAGAGTTATATGAGATTGAATTTGATTAAAGAAAACTATAATGAAATAACTTGCACAATAAAAGAAATAACATGAAATATTATATAAATATCAATAACAACTAAGAGTAATAGGCCACTTTGAGGTGTAACCTCCAAATCTCTCCAATGAGAACACACTTCACAATATGATCTTTAAATAAGATTCACAACATCCTATAAATACCCAATTATTCTTAGGTTGAATAGACACAACCCTACATAACACCTAGGCTGACCTACCTACCTAAATAATAATATAATAATGATAACATGAATTAATTAAGGATTAAGATAGCCACAAGTTGACCATTCATAACCCTATATACACCACTATTAAGGGCATAGCATGCCCCCTCTCTTGAAAGAAGCATTTTCCTCAATGCTAACCAAGTATGAATTCTTTTGAATGAAATCCTCATCCACCCATGTGGTCTCTTCAACTAGTAAGTTCTCCCATTGGATGAGATATTGAGTAAGGCTTATATTCCTTAGCTTCTTTGTGCATGTTTGAAGAATATGCTTTGTTTCTAGAATTATTCTTCCTTCTTCATCAAGCTCTGATAGTATTGCTTAAGTAGGAATATTCTACCCAATTACATTCTTCAAACAAGAAAGATGAAAATTGGATGTATCTTTGTTGTTGGTGGCAACTCAAGCTTGTAGACAACACTACCAATATTTTGGATGATTTTGCATGGTCCATGATATCTTGGAGACAACTTATTATTCTAAATTTTATTTGCTTCATTTAGATTTTTTTATAAGGCTGCAATCTCAAGAAGAACTAGTCCCCAACTTCAAAATTTCTTTCACTACAATGTTGGTTTGCTTTTTGTTTCATTCAATTTTATGCCATGTCTAAATTATCCTTAAGCCCTAAAAGTACCTATTTTTGATGAAGCAAGTGGTCCTCTGTTGCCTAAATTCTTAGTGAAACCTTTACTAATGATGTGATGGAAGGAGGATGATATCCATAAAGTGTAAAAAATGGAGACATTTTTTATGAGCTATTAAAAGAAGTATTGTACCAACATTCTACAAGAGGTAGCCAATCTACCCATTGAGATTGTTTTTCTAAAGTGAAACAATGTAGATTTCCTTCCAAACATTTATTAACAACCTCAGTTTACCCATCTAATTGAGGATGATATGAAGAACTATGAGCTGATTGAGTAGCCAAACATGAGACTAAATCTTTCTAATACTGACTAGTAAAGATAGGATCATGATCACTAACAATAACCTTAGGTGTACCATGTAGCTTTTGGATATTCCCCAAGAAAACTTTTTCCACTATACTAGTTGTAAGAGGATGTGATAATACAATGAAATTTACATATTTAGTGAGGTGAACAAATATTGCCATGATGAAATTATGACCTTTAGATTTGGGAAGCCTTGTGATGAAGTCCATGGATACCTCTTCCCAGTGTTGGCTAGGAATAGATAAAGGTTGCAAGAGACTTGGTGTCTTAATTGTTTCCCCCTTATTTCTTTGACAAACAAAACATTCAACCACAAATTTTTTAACATCACCTTTTAGCCCTTCTCAAAAAAAATCTTGCTTGACCCGATGATATGTCTTCAAAAATCTTTAATGACCACCAATTGGGGACATATGTACTTCTTTGAGAATCTTGTTTTTAAGAGTGGAATTCTTATAGAGATACAAGAACTCTTTATACCAAAGAATATCCCCCTTCATAAAAAACTTATCTAAACTACTAGGGTCACTTTTAATTTGCTGCATGAGATTACTTGTTGCAACATCATTTTTCCACTCTTCTTCAGCTTCTACCACCCAATTTTCTTGTAATATTGAAAGGACACACAATAAGGCTTCATTTTTTTCATCCTTTTTGGAAAGTGTATCGACCACAATATTTTCCTTCCCTTTCTTGTAAACAATTTCAAAGTCATATCCCAACATCTTAGTGACCCATTTTTTTTCTCTTCTAAACATATCCTTTGTTGCAAAAGACATTTTAGGCTATCATGATCTGTCTTAATCTTGAAGTGTCAACTCATTAAATAAGGCCTCCATTTTTTAACTACATGAACAATTGCTAGAATTTTCTTCTTATATATAGGTTTGAGTTGATTTTCACCTTTTAATTGATGACTCTCAAAATAAATTGGTCAACCTTCTTGCATGAGAACTACTCCTATCCCATTTCTAGAAGCATCACATTCCACAATGAATTTCTTGGTGATGTTTGGAGTGGCAAGCACTAGATTTGAACACACAACCTTCTTCAATTGCTCAAATGCTACATTAGCAAATTCATTCCAATGAAAATAATCCTTCTTCAATAGAGTGGTAAGGGGTGCTACTATGCAACCATAATTTTTCACAAATATTCTATAGTACCCTGTCAATCCCAAGAAACCCCTCAACTTCTTAATGGTTGTTGGTGTAAGTATGTACTTTACTATTACACTTACTTAAGTTTACTTAGGTTAATGCATTATTTAATTATTTTTCATTATTTTATTATTTTTATTTCTGAGACACTTAGGATTTTGCACACCTTTTGAGTTTTCATGTAGACAACATAGGAGTACGCAACTCTATTTGAGCACATGGTGTCTACAACACTATTTTTCTTGTCCCACCCTTGTAGGCTTATGCTCTCATCACCGTACTTACTTTCGTGCTTAATGGAGGATAATCCATATTTGGTGGACATGTTCTTGGTTGTATGACACATCATGGTGCTAACTTCTATGCATTCTAGAAGCTCTCCTGAGGCCTTTATATTCAGACACTCCTAGTGTACTATGAGGAACCAGTTATTGAATATATTGTTATTTTGATCATACTCTCTCTCTCTAGTCTACTGTGTGCTTGTGTTTGAGTTCTTAGTTCCTAGGTGAATTTTTCCCTTAGGCAAATTCTTACATGGTATCAGAGCAACTTGAAGATTTTCTCATCACAAGTCATTTGAGACCTCTTGTTTGCCTCATCACCTCAACCCGCATCCAAAGTGCTACAAAAATTGGGAGTGTCTAGCACCAGACCTGACCTCACCATTGCGTTTGAAATGCTAAATTGGTGAAAATTGACTATAAGCACACCTACCTTGTGTATGCACCCAAAAATGGCCGCCTAGACTATGGGCCCCCATTATTCAATTTATCAATTTATCAAATTTTCTGAATCAATGGTTTGTAAAATTTTATTAAATCAATTCAAATCAATTTCCTTGATCAAATTCAATTTATTTCATTTCTAAGATTGATTGTTTTATTCCAAGTCTTATTTAATTAAAAGAAAATCTTCTCTTTTAATTAAATAAAATAAAATCCCCATTTAATTAAAAGAAAATGTCTCTTTTAATTAAACAGTTCATCCACATTTAATTAATTAAGAGAAAAACCTCTCTTTTAATTTAATCAAATATCTTCTATTTAATTAAAAATAACTTGCTCCCTTTTAATTAAATAAAAATCCCTCTTAAATATTTCTTTTGATGAAAAAAGGAAATAAAATAAATTCTTTTTATTTAATTTCTCTACACTTAAAAATGTGATCTAAGTGGGATTTAACTTTCCACTTTCTCCTTAACCACTCCTCTTTTCTAATTGGTGGAATCTTGTCTCACATGGATCACCACTTTCTTCTCAACCACTCCTCTTTTCTCATTGGTGGAATTTTGTCTCACATGGATCAAGCTCTATTATCTCATATTGGTTGTGAGAAGCCTTTCACCTCCATAATTTCCTTTATAAGGGAGAGCCCTCTCCTCATGTTAGACACCCATGATTATGCTATCGTTATGCTGCAGGTTTGAAGACCAATTTTTGAAGGAGTTTGAATACAAAAGCTTTTTGTGGAGAACTTCTATTTTCTTGTCTTTTTCTCTCTTGCACCCATCATAGGCTTTTAGCTTAGATCTTGCATTTATAGATTAGATTTTGTTTTCATAGATTAGATCTTATTTTCATGCATATTTGAAGATCATGGAGACTAGCATTCTTGCTTTTCCTCTTTGAATCTCTCATTTCATGGTGTACTTGCATGGGCACAAAAATAGGTCAAACTGAGGGCCTCCATTGCAAACCCTTGCACTCTATGAGTAGAGAGCTATGGATCGATTTGTGAGGGCTCATTCTTGAGTATTCTTACATGTAATAATTCATAGAAGTGTGACAACATTTTAGCACACATTTTTGGCGCCCACCGTGGGGCTTGAATCAAGTTTCTAGCTCCATTTGCTTTTATTTTTGATCTCTAGTTTTTTACAGCAGCATATTGGATCTAATCAAGTTCTTTTGTAAATTTTTCACTTTGGTTTTAAGGCCAACCCATATATAGATTGGTTTGCAGGCAAAAAATCTAGTTGGTTTAAAGATTCAATCATATCTTTTAAACCACTTAGAGTTTAGTTCTGAAATTATTTTTGTGGGTTTGGTACGTGCCCAACATGTCTTAGTTTGATTTTTAGAGCATTTTGACATGATTTGCGCAAGTTATGAATTTCTCTTTATTTTTCATAAAAATCTATTTCTGATCACAAAGTAGCATATTTTTCAGAAAAATTTTACATTTTCAGAAAGATTTTTGAATTCTATGGGGGGTTCTTTCTTTGTGTTTTAAATTTTGAGGCCGTATTAAGGATCAAAAATTTGATTTGATGAATCTAGCCTATTTTGAAAAATTGGGTCCCTAGGGCACAAATGAAGAGATTTTTTTGAATTTCTTACATTTTTGGAAAGCTCTTTAGTTTTTAGTATGGGTCTCTTCTTTTCATTTCTATTTTTGGGTTCGAAATCATAGCAAAAAAAAAGGTCTAATCATGTTGACTAGGTTATTCGTATTTTTTTTGCAGGGATTTTCGTGTTTTTTTGATTTTTTCTGCTAACTGCTCACTGTTTTGGGTTTTTTTATGTTTTCTGATTTTTTTGAAATAGCATAGCAGCAAGTTGTGATTTCATTCGAAAAACGTGCTAAAGTTGTTAAAAATAGGTAAGATCTACTAAGCGCGTTGTGAGGACTTCAAGTATTCTTCTTTGGCTGATAACACTTTGATTTGGAAACTTAAAATGAACCTATCATGTGTCTAGCTTGTGTGTTTTGCTTATGCTTTTATTTTTAAAACACATGCATAATTGATACTAGTTTGTAATCTCCAATGATTTTTATTTAGCAAGCTTGATTATAAGTGATAGATTTAGATAGCTATATTGGGTTATTGGACTCGTTGAATCCGTCGGCCCGTCATTCCACCCCTTGGTTGCAAGATCAGTGCCACATTAAAGGGGAGGGGTCTACAGGATAGAGGTGTTAAGTGCTCCACTTGGCAACCCTCTTGTGCTTTCTAGAACTCACTAATCTTTGAGTTGTGGACTCATTTTGGCTTATGTGAGGGGTTAAGTGTTCCACATCTTTGGACTCACCTTGCATTAGTTAAAGCGTTAAGTGTACCACCTTGTGCTTTTTGATTATTCTTGGATAGATTTGCTTTTGGGGAATTAACATCTGTACACACATAGTAATTAGGCCCCATGAATACTATTCATGGATCTTGAGGGAGTGAGTTCCTAGTGAAACTCCTCTCAAAGACGGATTCCTTGTAGGTGGGGAGGATACTTTGAGAATCTCTTAGATAGATGGATCTTCAACTTGGTGATTGAGGCATCCTTTCTCTGGAGAGGTTGATAGATAGCTAGGGGTTGATATCATAGATCTTGAGATAATCTTAGTTAGCGTGTCAGATTAATCTGCTTGCTTTGATTGGGCTAAAAGTGAAAAAGTGTCAAAACCTTGGATCTGAAAGCTAAGTCCCCTTGTGGTCCACTATTGTGAGTCGATCACCTTTAGAGAGGGTTAACCATAGCAAACAATCCCTATACAGGGAAAACTGCAGACAAAACCTCAAGTGGTAATAGCCACTTCTGTCGTGGTTGCAACAATTGCTATATAAATGTCCTCGTGGAAGAAATATCCATGGGGTATGGTTCATTGTGGGTTGTCAGATCTCCTTAGTAGCTCTTGAAGATTAAGTTCTCAGACTGTGTCAAAACCTCGGTGCGCTAGGATTGGAGGTCACCCCTATGAATCATAAAAGTTGCAGAGTCAAACCATTACTAAAAACCTTAGAGAGGCCAACTTTTATTTTCTAGGGATGTATGTAATGATTGTGAAACTCTTTGAGAACATACATAATTAGGTCTCCTAGGGATTAGCATAAACTAAGTCACTTGATTGCTCATGCGCAAGGTTGCTTTTGCCCTTGCTCATTGTTTGAAGACTGCTTGCTTGAACTCCTTGATTGCTGTCTTGTGTGCCTATTCAATGATGAAAACCTATTGATGTGCTTACTTGATCTTTTAAAACAAATATGGGTTCCTGAGTTGAGACTTCACGATCAAATAACTTTGTTGTCCCATTATTTCGAGTCTCCCTAGGTTGATCCTATTTGGATTTGGCTACTTAACCCATTGTTAGAAGCTTTTTTTGCACCTTAGGTTATTGTGCTTTGACCTCTTGAATTAGTATTCATTGATTTCACAAGAGACCTTGTTTGGAGTTGGTAAGATAGAAATTGTCCTTATTGAGAAAGATATACACTTGGATCCTTTGATATTACACTTGGAGAGTCTTAGTAATCTCTTGTCCATTCACTTTCATCAAAATTCAATTTTAATTATTTATAATTTGGGTAAATCATCCTCCTGGTCCATATGTGCTAGGGTATTCACCCAAAGTTGTGGGCACCTCTGTGGCAGTGTTGGTTTACACCTATTGCAAAGTTCTATCTTATCACATCTATTTTGGACAAGTGAGAGCTTTTACTATCCTAGTTTGGTACCAACGTTTCTTAGGGTTATCCTATCAACTAGTGCCTTTTCTTTCATGTTGATTACAAGTTCTATTACATGTTTCTCAACATTCAAATGATCTCAAATGGTATCAAATTTTCCAAAATGACTCTTGGTCTTCTTTCTTCTTTATCTTCCATGTCTTTCTAATCTCTCATTTCCATTATTCCTCTTCTTCATGTCTTCTTGATTCTTTTCCTCCTATTATCATATAGTCTACCTTCTTCTATTCATTCTTTCTCTTCTTTCATGCTTGATTCTTCTTCTTCTAGAACCATGGATCTTGGATATCTTTTTAAGGATCCTCATTTGAGCTTAGATGAAATCCACCTCCTTCTTGAATTTGAAAAGTTTTGTCACTCCAATAGATACATGGATGCTAACATTGCGACAAAAATGATTAAAAAAATGGATAAATTAGACACCTTTGCTAGGATCATGTTCAAGATTAAATCACAATATCCTTCCTCCAAATATTTTCCATCTTCCAAGTCTTATCATGATTCTTCTAAATATCATACAAATTCTTCATCCTCCAAGTCTTATCAGGATTCTTCTAAATATCATTCAAATTTCTTATCTTCCAAGTCTTATCATAATTCTTCTAAATATCCTTCATATTCCTCATCTTCTAAGTCTTACGATAATTCTTCTAAATATCATTCAATTACTTCATTTTCTAAATCTTATCATGATTCTTCTAAATATCCTTCACATTCTTCATCTTCTAAGTATTATCATGATTCTTCTAAATATCATTCAAATTCTTCATCTTCTAACTCTTATGATGATTCTTCTAACTATCATTCACATTCTTCATATTCCAAGTCCTACCATGACTCTTCTAAATATCATCCATCTAGGTCTTCACCTACTTCTTCTTCATGATATCATTCTTCTTCTACTTCTACCAAGAGTCTTATTCCTCTTATTGAGATAGATCATAATGAACAACATGAAAAGTCTTGTGATATGCCTATCTATAATTCCTCTAGTGACAATGATTATGATGATGATGACTATTATACTCCTACACATCCTAAAAGTCCTTCCAATCCTATGTTTATGCTTAAAGGGGATGAGTCACAGATAGATACTGATGGTAATCCACATGAATCAAATTTTGAAAACAACATTGATAAATTTTGTAAACAATACCTAAATGATAAATCTGCATATTTTGATGAAGAGAAAACATTTTTTTGTGCTGAAATACAACATCAATGGGATAAGAGTTCCTCTTCTAAGAACCCTTATGATGAAAATAAAGATTACACTCTTGAGCAAGATCATGTTAATGTTGAACATTTGTCTTCTAATGCTCCCCTTCCATCTTCTACTTCCTCCACTATCCATACATCTCTTAAAGATTCAGAGTCTTTCAAATATCCTACCAATCCTTCATCCAACAAAGATCCTAATGCTTTTCATGCAGTTCCCTATAGTTATCCTCAAGGGCTACCTCTTAAAGAAACTCAAGCTAACCTTCACCTGGCTGCAAATACTTTTGATAATGCTAAATCTAAAGATGCTAATCCTTCATGTGCTATAATGCCTACTTTAGCTAGTCCTTCATCATCTATTCCAAAGTCTTCCATACAATTCCAACATGCTTCCTTCTCCTTAGGAGTGGTTTCATGTCAAGAGGACTCTAAAAATGATAAAGAAAAAAATATAAAGAAAGATCAAGATCAAGAACCCTCCTTGTCATCCAATTATTTTCACAATGTCTCTGATACATTTCATGGTTCTTTTGATCCCTTATGCCCTTTCTCATTCAGTCCACCATGTCTTAAGTCTTCTCCTAAGCAAGATCAAGATACTACTTGCAGCATTGAGCTTATTGACAATAAAAATGACCTTAATACAATTGTGTCTTCGAAAGATGATACTTCCATTAAGGTTATTAAAAATAGTGTTGATACTTCCAATGTTGAGCCTATTGAAAATAAAGAGAAAAACTCTACACTTATGCTATCCAAATATTCTTGTCAAGATCAAAGTCTTCCATCTTCTCGTTCTACCACACCATGTTCCCTTCCACTTTCTACTCTTTCTAAGTCTTCTCAAGCTTCAAGTGCTCCTATCAAAGAAATTGCTCCTATTCAAGATGTTCACGATCCTATTGAAAATTCTAATGATCACTCTAAAGATGTTGATATCCTTGATTGTGATATAGATGTTGATGAACTTATTGATTACCCTTTTGCATCTTCCACATCCATCCTTGGACCTCCCCCAACAATACTAAATTCTTCACATTTTCCTTCCATCTTGGGTCCTTATGTCCCTTCACTTTCCTCTCCCAACTATCCTAATTCATCATCCATCTTGGGTCCTTATGTCCCTCCCTCTCCTATCTTTCCTCAAGATCAACGTAGATGCATATCCTTGAATCCTTTTCATCCACCCACTCACCTAAACCAGTCATATCATCCTTCTTCTTCCACAAGTCCCAATTCTTTTGGAAGTAACTTGAATGCTCAATACAAGCAAAAGAAGCAATTCAAGAATCCATATAAAAAAGAACACCACCATGTCTCCTCTAATCAACATGGGGGCATAAAGTCAAAAGAGATATCTAAGAAAAAAATTAGAAGACAAGTATGGGTTCCAAAATCCATCATTGAAGCTATTATCTCTACATCATCAAAAAGAAATAAAAAAAGGCCTATGGCTATATGGATTCCAAAGTCTCTCTTGAGAGAGTCTAATATTGAACAACAATTGAAGTTGACATTCAAGCTTCCAAAGAATTCCACTTCATCTTCTTCCAAAAAAAATTCTTCCATTCCATGTGCCTAAACCAAAACCTCTTCGATTCACTCAATATATTACTTCACTTATTCCTTCATTCACTTTTTCTCCATCCTCTCGCCATCCTTCAAGGTGTGTGTTGACATTGATCTTGCCTTCATTTCCATCTTCCAATCTCACTCGCTTTGCATAAAGCCATATCCTCCATTTTTGTCTTCCATCCTATTTTCCCTATCAGCATCTTTGAGCATGTCATTTCAATTCCTTTGTATATCATGGTTTAAACATTCAAGGAGAATTATCTCAAAAGCTTGAATTCTTCCAAAAAAAAATTTTAAAAAAATTGAAAAGAAAAAAAAAAAAAAAAAAAAAAAAATTTAAAATGTGCCTTGGTGAAAACTTGGTAATTAGGCACCTTGGTAGCAAAAGTAAAGAGAAATAAATTCATCCTATGGTGAAAACCACTCCCTTGTGGTGCCTTGGATAAGTACCATGATGAAAACCTAACAATTAGGCATCATGTGTAGTTCTTCTACATCTTTCATTCATTCTGTCTTCTCTCTTTGATCTTGACAATGTTAACCTATAGAAAATCATTTGGCTATCTTGTGAGATATCTTATGATGATCTTGCTTTCATTCCTTTCATGTTTAGCCTTCATATCTATTTTCCTCCATTCATTCTAGTCTTTCACTACCCTTTTCCCATTTACCCCTTTGGTCTTGATCTAATAAAATAGAGTAAAATATGATGCTATAAAGTCTCTTGACATGTCTACTCCTCTGGATTGCATCTTTCCTACCTTTACATTATGCTTTCATGAATTATCATATGTTGGCCTTTCATTTCTTGTCCAAATGTGCTTTGCATGACAGCTTGGGTACTCTTTAGGATTCGGTCCTTGAAGATCACTTTCACTTGCTTCATACACTCCTTACTTATCCATCATATCCACTAGCTTGTTGTTCCATCATGTCCTCTACCTTGCTAAACATTGGGATTGCATGATGTGATCTTGCTTGAGAGTTTGATGCCCATTCTATCTAGGGGCATCTGTGTACATATTTATTGATCCTGAAAAAAAAAAATCCAAAAAAATTGATATATTTTAAAAAATTCAAAAAAATGATATATTGTAAAAATTCTAAAAATTGAAAAATGTCTTGAAAAAATGATAATCTTAGTGACAACCTAGCACTCAGCACTTTGATGTATCACCAAAAAAATTATATATTCCAAAAATACAAAAAAAAATCAAAAAATTCAAAAACAAAAAAAATTCAAAAAGTGCCTTGGTGAAAACCTAGAAACAGGCATCATGGTAGCAAAAATACAAAAAAATTATAAAAAGTTCTGAAAAAAAAAAATTTAAAAAAAAAAAATCCCAGTGGTGAAAACCTGGAAACGGGCACTAATTGAGGCCTTTGCACCCCTGTTTCTTAGCACATGTCCTTGACACTTAGCCTTTCTCCACCATGCCTTGTCCTTGTTACCTTGGTTTGGAATTGGTCTTTGTCTAGGGGGCATAACTATTTTAGCTTTGGTTTCTTAGATGTGTGAGTCTTTAGGACACCTCGCAAATGGTGTTTTTCAACACCCATTGACATCGAGTGTTTTTCAACACTTATTGGTTTGGTCTTACCCAGTATCATCATGTGATCTTACCTTCCTGCAAGCATTTGATCCTTGTCCTCAGAACTCAGTATCAGTTAACACACTTAAATTTTTAAACGCAACACTTAATGATTGACTTATGTCATGATTTTTTTTTCTTTGTGTACTAACTGTTATTGATTTTTGTTGAGTGTCTTTGTCTGATAAGTCTCTCCATGATGCATCGCTAGAAGACTTGGGGCATGAGACATGTTTTTATTTTTTTTATTTTTTTTGCTTGTGGGTGTGGTCTTGAAATCTAGAGTGTCTTTTGTTGTCCCCTTGAAACACTTAGGAGATTTGAGACATCATCCTTGATTGTTTTTGCACAACCATTCTTATAGTCATCTTGGCATCTATGCCTTGATGCGAGCATAGTTTTTCTATATTAAATTGGGTAAACTAACATCGAAGTCATCTTGACCTTTATGTCTTTGATGCTTATGTTAGAATCTTTCCACATTTCAATCCAATATAAATCACATTCATATCTTCATAGTTGCATTTGTAACTAGTGATGATTGTGTGATTTTTCGATGTCCGTTAATAATGGCCCAATGATGAAAATAAGTTCTTTTACATTCTCTAATGAATGATGAACACAAAATCCTATGTTACAGTTGCTCTTTTGCAACTACACCATTGCATTTCATGTACCTTGCATTATTAGACTTCATGTTAGTTTGCATTTTTAGGCTGCATTATGAGTTTGAGGGGGTTCTCCTTTCATCTTTATTGTGGACATTTAATCAATTGTGGTCACATTTTGATCTTCATTTCCTTATTTTCTTTCGTGATCTCAATCTAAATTTCTATCTTAAACAGTTGATTGATTTTTGGAGCATTTTCTTTTCTTATTTCTATTTCTTTCCATATCTTTCAAACTTCTATCTTCCATTTTCTTTTTCCCCACTTCTTTTCTTCTAAATCACCTTTGGGGCATAATATTTCATGCTTGATGATCTACCTTGGTTCTATGATTCTTATATCTTTCATCTTACATCAAGAACCTTATATTTTGTTCGATTTGATCAAATTTATCAATTTGTTGTTTCTCCTCTATCTCATTTCGATTTCGATCACGAGGGGGCAATAATTATCAATTTCAATCCTTGATTCAGTTTTATCAATTTTATACTCGACTTTTTCAAGTTAAAATTTATTTGTATTCTTTGTCCTGATGTGTTCCCGAGTTGACCACACATATGGGTTTTTTTGTGATCCCAAATTGACCTCACAATTCAATTTCTTTCTTTGACTACATGTGTTCCCGAATCGATCACACATTAGTCAAAGAGGGGCAAATGTATGCACCCAAAAATGGTCGCCTAGACTATGGGCCCCCATTATTCAATTTATCAATTTATCAAATTTTTTGAATTAATGGTTTGTAATATTTCATTAAATCAATTCAAATCAATTTCCTTGATCAAATTCAATTTATTTCATTTCTAAGATTGATCATTTTATTCCAAGTCTTATTTAATTAAAAGAAAATCTTCTCTTTTAATTAAATAAAATAAAATCCCCATTTAATTAAAAGAAAAACTCTCTTTTAATTAAACAATTCATCCACATTTAATTAATTAAGAGGAAAACCTCTCTTTTAATTTAATCAAATATCTTCTATTTAATTAAAAAGAACTTGCTCCCTTTTAATTAAATAAAAATCCCACTTAAATATCTCTTTTGATGAAAAAAAGAAATAAAATAAATTCTTTTTATTTAATTTCTCTACGCTTAAAAATGTGATCTAAGTGGGATTTATCTTTCCACTTTCTCCTCAACCACTCCTCTTTTCTAATTGGTGTAATCTTGTCTCACATGGATCACCACTTTCTTCTCAACCACTCCTCTTTTCTCATTGGTGGAATTTTGTCTCACATGGATCAAGCTCTATTATCCCATATTGGTTGTGAGAAGCCTCTCACCTCCATAATTTCCTTTATAAGGGAGAGCCCTCTCCTCATGTTAGACACCCATGATTATGCTATCGTTATGCTGCAGGTTTGAAGAACAATTTTTGAAGGAGTTTGAATACAAAAGCTTTTTGTGGAGAACTTCTATTTTCTTGTCTTTTTCTCTCTTGCACCCGTCATGGGCTTTTAGCTTAGATCTTGCATTTATAGATTAGATTTTGCTTTCATAGATTAGATCTTATTTTCATGCATATTTGAAGATCATGGAGACTAGCATTCTTTCTTTTCCTCTTTGAATCTCTCATCTCATGGTGTACTTGCATGGGCACAAAATTAGGTCAAACTGAGGGCCTCCATTGAAAACCCTTGCACTCTATAAGTAGAGAGCTATGGATCGATTTGTGAGGGCTCATTCTTGAGTTTTCTTACATGTAATGATTCATAGAAGTGTGACAACATTTTAGCACACACCTTGGCCCAAAGTTGACCGTAAGGCAAATTTTTTTTGCGAATCGAAACTCGGAGGCTCGATTTGCAGTATGGGTATGATCTTATTTTTAGATCTGTAATTTAATTTTTCAGATGTGAATTTATTTTCTCTGTATTTCTTGTATTTCCATCATATTCTTCTTGCAATTTTTCAAAAAAAAAAATTTAGCCCTACTGGCTTGCAGTAGAGGAAAATATTTGTGCAATACCGGGTTGTGAGCTCCCAGCCTGCACAGTAAATATTTTAATTTATTTGCAGGGAATTTCATATCAGCAGGCTCCTTATAAACCCTTGGTCGCACATAATTTTTGGTAGATCAAGAAACTAGCCAACAGCCAAATCTCAATTGTCTAGCCCTACCTCAAACCCAACAACTCACTTCATTCACTCTACCTTCGACGATCATTTCCTTTTAAAGAGTAGTTGAACCGTCCCCTAGATCGATGTGGGATATTTCCCATTGAAGTTTTTGGACACCACAAAAGGTGAAACCCAGAATCACTTACTCACATGTAGCGGTGGCAAGCATAATCCTCTGATGGCATCTCGTAGATTTTCAGCCACTACGATAGCATTTGCATCGAAATGCAGAAATTGTTCCATTTTTTTGATGAGGGTTTGACTCTCTTTGGCAGTCATTCACGCGTAGCAGCTAGCACAGTGATTCCCAAAATCATAGTTCTTTTTTTTAACATTTGTGACTGTCTTTGGTAGCAATTTCAACATTCTCCCACCCTCTATGCGAGTTTCAAAATTCTCGTCCATGATCTATTGTCTACATCGATGACATTTGCTCTTTTTTGGCTTTTTAAACCATGTTCTAGCTAAAATTTCATTTATCAGCAAATATTCGTGCCTTTTTTGGGGTTTGTAAATAGTTCGACGATGCACTAAACTTTTTCCAGCGTGCGATCAACATTCTGGCAAGATCCGACATTTTTCAGCTAAGGAGACCACTACTCCGCTGGATTTCTCTTTCCTGCCATGCGGGTTGCCAACTAAGAAATTAGTAGTCAGTACTACCACATCATCATGTGGAAATTGGATTTTTTCACCACATCAGTCGCTTATCTGTATGTTTGTACAGTATGGACAACATAGTCAGCTGACACGTCAACCCCAAGCATACCTTTTTTGCTAACATCATCAAAACATTGTCTTAAATTTGATGCCCATCTAAACGTCATTTTTAGGTATTTTACAACTACATTGACGACTATTTGATAGTCAAATTTAGACTCAGTTTCTCCTCCAAACCCCTCTCTAGATTACTTTTCAGTTTGGCAGCCTAAATTTGCAAGCAGATATCTTGAACATCCGGACTCTGATTCAGGTGCAATTTTTTTGAAATCAGGTATAATTTTCTAAATTTTCTAGTGGTGGTGTTGGTGCACAAATTTTGCAAAAATTATATTTTTTGGTGACTCTACCTGCATAATCTTGCATTTTGTAACTTCAAAAGCTCCGTACGAGCACATCTGGTCACTTTTTCAGGTTTTGTTTTTTTTTGAAAGGTCATATTTTTTTGTCTACTTTCTAGATCTGAAGTCAGATTCTAGGGTTGTGTGGACCAATTTCTCATTTTTAGAATTAGGCCTTCTTTGTCATTGTAAAGCTTTGATTCTTTTTCAGAATTGTTGTAAAACTAAGCTACAGTGCTTAAGTGACAGATTTAAACCTCATAAGGCAATTGTAAAAGTAAAATCAGAAAGTCCACTTTGTTCATTTTGACAAGTGGCCCATTGTAAATGTATTACTTATAAAGTGCCAACAACATCTTTTTTTGGGGAGGTCTTTTGATTGAGTGAAAAGGGGGGGTGTGTATAGTGTTCTTGTGTCTCTATTTTGTGCTCTTTTCATTTATGCATCATGGGTTTTAAATGTCCTCCTTTAACTTCATGCAACTATTCTACATGGAAAGATATTGCATGGAGTAGATTAATGGAAAAAGGATATAGTTTATATGTTGATGGTACAATTACCAAACCTACTGATGCTAAAGAACTCATTGATTGGAAAAGACAAGACCGACAAGCTTTAGGTGTAATTAGGAGTTGTATACATGGGGATCTTCTCTTTCACATTAAAAATTTTTCAAAATCCAAAGAAGCTTGGGACAAACTTGAAAAGTTGTATGGTAAAGTGGATGAAGAAAAGGGATTTCAGATTGAAGATGATCTACTTCTCTTGGATCCTAAGAATTATGACATAATTCAGGATTACATCATTAAAGAAATGATTATAGGGCACTTCTAAAAGATTGTGGAAATCCCATTAAGGATGATAGGTTGATTCATCACATCCTGAAGAAGCTACCTTTTGTGTATGCCAACTTTGTTTCGAGCTTTAATACTCATAGGTTAACCATGGGATCTACTTACCAGAAGCCTTCCTTTGATGGATTTGTAGACATGGTGATTGTTGAACAATCTCACTTGGTGGATTTTGGACTTCTCAAGTCATCTAAGACCAAAGCCTTAGTGGCTAGTGATGATCACAAATCTAGTCAAGGAGGAAAAAGCAACAACGAGAAGAAGCAGTGGAAGCAGAAAACAAAATCTGAGACACAACATGACTCCTCGTAACAAGGTGGTTCTTCTTAAAACAAGAAAGGAAGTAATGAAAAGAAGGAAAAACTCTTTTGTGCATACTGCAAAAATCCAAATCATGACAAGCATCATTGCAAGACAAAAATAATCGATGATATAGAAAATCTACTCAAGAAGAACAAAATTCAAGTGCCAGGTACTTCCAAGGATTCTACTCCAACCTCTTCAAAAGGTAAAGGTCAAGCACTTATGGCAAACACAAATTCTTCCTCCGAATGGATACTTGACTTAGGTGCCTCTTACCACATGGGTTCTTCAAGGGAAGACTTTTCTTCATTGAAGCAGTCAAAGGTACCACACATCTTTGTGGGAGATGATGCTAAGATGGAAGTTGAAGGGAAAGGACATGTAGAAATGGAAGATGGGGGATTCAAAGATGTTCTCTATGTTCCAAATCTAAGCTCCAATCTACTATCAGTTTATCAAATCACTCACCTTGGAGATGGTCATAAGGTTGAGTTCCTTCCCAATTCAGTGATGGTGCAAAGTCTCAAAGATGATTCATTGGTAGCAGTGGGGAAAGTCAATGATGATAAGAGGTTATACTCCTTCTCCCACTTTATGCCTAAGAGTCCTTCCCAAGCCTTGTTAACTTACTCTACTTCACACAACTTATGGCATGAGTGGTTTGGTCACCTTGACTTCTGCTTTCTTTAGCAACTTTGCTCAAACCGTATGGTCAAAGGTCTACCTAATATCAACTTTTCTAAGGAAGAATGTTCATCTTGTTTAGTGGATATGAATCTCAAGGAGAAGTATGATAAAGGGAAGTCTTCTTGAGCTTCGGTTATTCTTCAGCTAGTTCACATGGTAGTAGAAGGACCCTTTGCAGTGACTTCAGTCAGCCAAAGCCGCTACATACTCACATTTTTTGATGACTTTTCTAGATTCACTTGGGGCTTTTTTGTTCATCATAAGAATGAAGTGGTTCATAAGCTTCAAGACTTCAAGAATCATGTTGAACAAAAGTCAAGGAAAGCCATCAAAGTACTAAGGGTGGACAATGAGAATAGATATGTAGACAGAAGGCTTAAGAACTTTTGCAAAATTGAGGGCATTGATCTTCAGAACTCACCAGAATTTAGTCTACACAAGATAGATGTAGCAGCTATGAGGATTAGGACTCTCAAAACCATGGCAAGTTGCATGATTAAGGCCAAGTCTCTTAATCCTACACTTGAAGTTGAAGCCATTAGCAGTGCTACTCACATACTTAATAGATCTCCTCATCCAACCTTAGATGGCAAGACTCCTTTTGAGGCATGGTGTGATAGAAAACTAGTTGTGAGTCACCTTAGAGTCTTCGATTGTCCAGCATGGGCAAACCTTTCTTCTAGGAGTTGCAAAGCACTAATACCTAGGCCTTGTACCTTAATCGGTTATGAAGACAATGTGAAGGCTTATAGACTAATGGATCTAGAGACACATGAGATTTTTTGTGGATAAGGATGTTCATTTTGATGAGAGTTCACCAAGCTTATTCCCTACTCCTCTCCACACTTCATACACAGTGTAAATTGATAGTGACACCAACGATAGTGCTTCAATAGGTTCAGACATGTGGGGTTCTATCAATAGTTGTAGTGAAAGGTCACATCAGTCCAATCCATGTGCTTATATTGCCATAGTGAAAGGTCCATCACATCATGGTACATCTCATCTTCTAGCTCTAGCTTCATATGACTTGGGAGACAGACTTGACGACTTACATCTTCTCATTGATGATGATTCTTCTATAGTTGTTGTGAGGGCTCACTCTGAACCTCATGTCCATTCTCTACATGATCAATCTACTTAGGTTGGCATGATTATGGATCCTTATGAACAGTAATTAGTGGAGGTCTCTTTGTTAGTAGTGGAGACAGATGGTTCACTAGAATAGGTTCAATAGACATCCTTAACCGATCTACATTCATTCTTTTCAGCACAGTTGGAAGGGTGAACTTTGGCATCAGTACAAGGATACTTGAGTAGGTTTTAGGGCCAGCACACATCTTCAAGACTGTACCTTTGGCATTATTTCTTCCTAAGGGGAGGAACACCATTTTGCATTCTTGGACCAGCTTCATCATCGGAGCAGCTTTCACCTGTTAGCATTCTTCTTTTGGGGGGGAGCCTATTCTATCTCTCTTCCTTCTCTCATTCTCTTATGTATATACTAGATGTATGTCATAATGGGGGGGTTCTGGATTACTCCATCCATCGATGCATCCTCTTACTTATCTCTCTTTTTGGGGGAGGGTTTTTCCCATGAGGTTTTCCCTCTTTCCCCACTTTATGGGAGATTTGAATTTTCATTATGTACATGGGTACCTTATATGGCCTAGTAGTGGGGACCCATTATTCATCTTCATCCTAGTTTCATAAGCTTAAGGGCATCCCCTAAGTTGCACTTAAGGGGGGGTGTTCGTATAAGTATGTGCTTTATTATTTACACCTACTTAAGGTTACTTAGGTTAATGCATTATTTTATTATTTTGCATTATTTTATTATTTTTATTTCTAAGACACTTAGGAGTTTGCACACCTTTTGATTTGTCATGTAGACAACATAGGAGTATGCAACTCTATTTGAGCACATGGTGTCTACAACACTATTTTGCATGTCCCACCCTTGTAGGCTTATCCTCTCATCACTCCACTTAATTTAATGCTTAATGGAGGATAATCCATATCTGGTGGACATGTGCTTGGTTGTATGACACATCATGGTGCTAACTTCTATGCATTCTAGAAGCTCTCCTAAGGCCTTTATATTCAAGCACTCCTAGTTTACTATGAGGAACCAGTTATTGAATACATTGTTATTCTGATCATACTCTCTCTCTCTATGGTCTACTATGTGCTTGTGTTTGAGTTCTTACTTCCTAGGTGAATTTTTCCCTTAGAAAAATTCTTACAAAAAGAATCCTTCTTCAATAGAGTGGTAAGGGGTGCTACTATGCAACCATAATTTTTCACAAATATTCTATAGTACCTCGTCAATCCCAAGAAACCCCTCAACTTCTTAATGGTATTTGGAATAGGCCATTCCATGATAACCTTAGCTTTGTTAAGGTCCACCTTTACACCTTCATGTGAAACTATGTGTCCCAAATACTCCACCTCCTTAAGACCAAAAGTACACTTGGATAGCTTAGCATAGAGTTGATGATCTTTAAGTAATTTTAATGCTTGATCTACATGCTACAAATTTTCTTCCCAAGTCTTACTATAGATTAATATATCATCAAAAAATACTAACACTAACTTTCTCAAGAACTTCTTAAAAATGGAATTCATCAAACTTTGGAATATAGATGGTGCATTAGTAAGACCGAATGGAATCATCAAAAATTCATAATGACCCTCATGAGTTTAAAATGTTGTCTTGCAAATATCTTCTTCCTTAATCCAAATTTGGTAATAACCCAATATGATATGTACCTTGGTAAAATACATTTAGCTCCATTTAATTCATCTAGAAGATCATCAATGACTAGAATAGGAAACTTATCTTTAATGGTGTACTTGTTGAGAACTCTATAATCTGGACACATGTGTCAAGTTTAATCCTTCTTAAGCATCATCACAATAGGTGAGGAGTAAGCACTTTGGATATTCCTAATAATTCTCTAGCATTTCCTCAACATTTTTTTATCTCACTTTTTTGTATGTGTGGATACCTATAAGGCTTGATGTTTGGTGTTAGGCTCCCTAGAACTAGTTGTATGGCATGGTCATGATCCCTCTTTGGAGGAAGTCCTTTAGGTATATCTCCAATAATAACTTAGTGATGATCAATTATTTCTTGTAAATCTGAATGAGTAAGAGCACAAGATTGAGATGCTTCTAATGAACATAGTTGGGCCACAAATCCATCCACTCCTTTCTTAAGAAACTTTTGCATTTGATGAGAGTTTACCATCTGTGTCAATTTTTCCTTTAATCCCCTTAACTCCACTACCTTTCCTTTTGATTTAAATCACATTAATAGTTCTTGGAAGTTCATCTCAATTGTTCCCTATTTAGTAAGCCATTATACTTCCAAAATAATGCCTGTCGTACCCATGGATATCGCATACGTTGGGGTATCAAGATGATAATCTACCATGGATAATTTGATGCTATGACACTTCCCAGAACAACTAACCATGCCCCCATCTATAATCAAAACCTAAAACTCTAGGGATAGATATATAAAACAATTTAGAAGATTTGAAAACCTTTTTTTGATGAAATTATGAGTACTACTTGAGTCAATCAACACTATTACTTTCTACTTCTTTAGAAAACCCACTAGCTTGAGAATTTGTGGTGTACTAAAACTTAAAAGTGCATGAAAAGAAATAATTGGTTGAGAATCATGTGATTCCTCACTTGACTCCCTATCCTCCTCTGATATAGGCTCATCCTCTTCTTCCTCACTTTGATCTTCAATATAGAACAATTTCTTTTTACTAAATTTATGGCCTCGACTATATTTGCTATCACAATTGAAACACAATTATTTTTCTCTTTTGTCTTGAATTTTTTGTGGAGTCAATCTAGTAGGTTGAGGAAGATAAGGTGTTAAATAACCTTTTTCTCTTTTAATATTAGCCCCTTTATTTCTAGGAATCAAGAACTTCTCCTCTACCATGTATGCCAATATAAAAGACTCATTAACTAAGCTAGGACTAAACATTTGTAGCTCATGTTGAATGTGATCCTTAAGACCACCCAAGAATAAATCATTCAAGTTCTCTTCTATAGTTGTATCCACTATTAAGGATAGATTTTGGAATTTTTGAATATAATCCTTAACTGATCATGTTTGATAAAGCTTAGCAAGTTGGTTAAAGAAGTTTTCTGTCACACTATTTCTATATTGCTCTTGGAGTTCTTCTATAAACATTGACCATGATACAATGAGACCCTTTTTCCTTCTATGAGTACAAATATAATAATACCAAATGAATTCATCTAGCTCTAGTTATAAGAAAGCCATCGTGACCTTTTGTCCATATGGGTTTTGATGTACATCAAAATAAATCTCGATTTGATTTATCCATGTTAGAGGATTGTTGCCACCAAATTTATGCATATCCACCTTTGGAAAAAAAATTCCTAGATTCTATAGAAGTATTAAAATTTTTGTTATTATTAGTTGACTTGAAGGTTTCACCTTGATTGTTTGACAATTGCTTCCTTTCTTTATTCATATAGGTGTGTAACATGCTTTGTATATCTGATATATCTCCTTGTAGGTCACACATATCCCTCTTAACCTCTTCCTTGAACTTAATTATTTCCTCATTACGATTACTATCCTATGTTGTTTCCCAATCTTGATTAGAAGATTTCCCTTGTGTGGTACCATTCTTTTTGCCTCTTGTTGGAGGCCATGTCATGATGGAAACTGATATTTTTGAAATAAATCACAAATTAAATATAAATTCTCTGAATTTTTTTTCCCCTATAACTTACTAGGGCCAAGATACCCTTAGGAAAAATCTTTAAAAATTGGAAAATTTGCTTCCTTGAAAGAAAATTTTCCAAATTTTGTAATAACTTGCTTTTTTTTGCTTCAATTTCTCTAAGCTTTGAAATTTAGGATCCTCTAGTATGTATTCAAAAACTCAATCCAAGTTATACTCCAATTCGATAGGGTGTGAGAGATATGTAGATCTCAATAAATTGTGTAGAAAAAGTAATTTTGCAATAATTTGATCAAATTTTCTCCAATTCCTTCGAATTTTGGACTATATCTTCTTTTATATAGTCTTCAAAAACTCTTTAAAAATCTTTGAAAAAATTGCTAAAATCTGAAAGTTTTTCTCTTCCCAAAATCACCCCAATTTTGAGAAAAAATATTGCCTCTATGGTGCCAGGATCATGCTATGATACCACTTGCAATGAAATAACTTGCACAATAGAAGAAATAATATGAAATATTATATAAATACTTTATAATAACTAAGAGTAATAGGCCACTTCAAGGGGGTAACCTCCAAATATCTCCAATGATCTTGAAATAAGACTCACAACATCCTACATATACCTAATTATGCTTAGGTTGTATAGACACAACCCTACATAACACCTAGGTTGACCTACCTACCTAAATAATGATAACATGACTTAATTAAGGATTAGGATAACCAATATTTGACTATTCACAACCCTATATACACCAATATTAAGGGTGTAAAAAAAACATAGTGATTGATTGGCTAGACATTTTGGAATTGATAAGACATCAAGTTTGTTGAAGAAAAAGTATTATTGGCCTCAGATGTATAAGGATGTTTAGAAGTTTGTAAAAATTTGAGAAGTTTGTCAAGTTGCAAAAGGGGTAAGTCAAAATATTGGTTTATATACAACTATTTTTTTTCCTAAGAAACCTTGGAGTGACATCAATATGGATTTAGTTCTTGGATTGCCTAAGACAATGAAGGGGTATGATTCTATATTTGTTGTTTTGGATAGATTTTTTAAGATGGATTTTTTCATACCATGTAAGAAGACATCATAAATTTTCTTTAGAGAGATTTTTTGATTGCATGGATTACCAAAAACTATTATTTTTGATAGAGATAGTAAGTTTGTTGGTTACTTTTGGAAGATTTTGTGAAAGAAGATGGGTACTGAGTTGAATTTTAGTTATATTTTTGATCTATAGAAAATTAGATAAATAGAGGTTGTGAATAAAATCTTGGAAAATTTTCTAAGATGTTTAGTTTGAGACAAAACACATAATTGGGAAATGGTATTAACACAAGCTAATTTTGCATATAACAAATCTATGAATAGGAGTACAGGTTAAACACCTTTTGAGATTGTCACTGGAATACTCCCTAGAGGAGTCTGAGATTTAAGGGATATTGTTGTTGAAGAGAAGAGAAGTGATGTTGGCAAAGATTTTTCTGATTTTATGGAGTCTTTGCATAAGGAAGTGAAGCTAAAGTTGGAACAAAGTAATCTAAAGTATAAGGAGAATGCTGACAAGTCTAAAAGACATCATATTTTTCAAGTTGGTGATGAGGTGATAGTTCATTTAAATAAAGGAATATTTCCTGATTGGAACATATAGTAAATTGAATATGAAGAATTTTGGACTTGGTAAGATCTTGAAGAAATTTGACAGTGGTAATGCTTGCGAAGTTGAGTTACCTGATGACATGGATATATCATCTATATTCAATGTTGTTGATTTGTACAAATATCATGAGTTAGATGATGAAGTTTTTTTAAAGATAATTATCCTAAGGAGTAGATTGAAGAGATTGAATAGATACTAGATTAGAAGGTTGGTAAGGGATCAAGAGGGAAATATTATTATGAGTATTTGGTAAAATGGAGGAACAAACCAATTGAAGATGGTCCATGGATTTCCCAATTTGATTTGGATTCAACTTAGGTTGTGACATTTCAATGATTCAGGAGAATCATTCATTTCAACCCTAGTTTTCTGATGTAGGAGCATCCTAGGTTGCATTTCTATCTTGCATGTTCACCTAAGTTTCCTAGTAACTATCAAGTTACAATGCCTTGCATTATCATGCTTCTTAGTTGTTTCTAAGTTCATAGTTGTTGCCAAGTTCCTTTGGTCATCAAATTCAGAATTGTTGTCAAGTTCACAATAGTTCCCAAGCTTCTTGGTTTATGTCAAGCTTCCTATTTGATGATATTCCTTTGGGGGAGTATCCTAAGTGTTGGAGAGATTGTTATCATGATTGACATGTTGCATTCATGATTGTATTTGTTATTGATGTCAACATAGTATTGTTTCTATAAATATTGGTAGAGAAGTGGATAGAGAGTGAGGGATGTATTTTTTATTAATGATGAGTTCAATTTTAGTTGAGGATATGTTTTACATTGTGTTATGGTTTCATGCAAAAGTTCTTGTGTAGAGAGTCAAAGACATGCAAGAGTTATTCAAGAGTTACAAATGATAGTGTACAAATAGAGTACCTAAGAAGTAGTTTTTGATGTTTGGATCACATCTCTTAATAGGGATACAATCATGATGAGTGAAGTTAAACAATGATATTAAATAGTTTGATGATGATGTTAATGAGTGTGCTAGGTTTGAGGTCACACATGTGATCTAAATGTTTATTTACAATTAGCTGACAGTATTTTATAATTGTAAATAGATGTAATGAATTGTAATATCGTAATGAGGTCCTATTATAATTAATTAAGAAAGCCTCAAGGTCAACTCAAAGAATTATTTTTGAGAATATGGTATAAAGGAAGGTTATTTTCATCGTAATGGAGTGTGGATTTATGGAATTGGGCAAGTGATATGTGAAGTAGGTAAATACATGTAGGCAATCAAAGGGATTAGTGTGTTGTGAGTTTGAAGATTTCGTATTGAATTTGAGAAGTTATTTGTGCATTATTTGTTAGAAATAGGAAATACTGAGATGGGTGTGAATTAAAATTTTACAAACTTTAGCCCAAAATTAGATATTACTAACTATCATGTAACTTTCATATGAAATTAAATTAACTATGTTAAATAATAAACATAATCATACAATAAGAGAACTCATAACACCATATTTTTTTAACTAGGGAAACCCTACCCAAGGGAAAACCTCGGTGGGGATGGTACCGACAAAACAATCCACTAATCAAAAGTATCTTGTGAAATATATTGACCTTGTTAGGAGTCTATTACATTTGTATAGTGTCTTAGTCCTTGTTAGAGGACTTAAGCCTTGTTAGAAGCATCAACGCTATTCGGAGTTCTAATATGAAAATACAAAATTAATGCAAGATGGACCCACTATCCATACATGTGATATACAATGCAGTTCCTTAATACAAAGAGATAGTTACAAAAACCTCTTAACACTATTGTTGATATCTTCAATATTTGATATACTCACAAAATCCACATTCCTCTTATCATATATCAAATTTATCACATCACATAATACATACATGACACCACTAAAATTTGCATTCACAATCTTTCCTTTATACCTTTGTAGTTACAATATTACTTTCTAGATGGCCTTTATGCTTTTAATCACTTAAACAATACATTATTATATTTTTCTAACTTAGGGTTAACATCTAGGATATCATCCCTAATTATTTAAATAATTATTTTGCAACTAAAATAATTCTATAATCCAAAATATCTAATTCTTTGTTATGTTATGTTCTACCTAAATACTGTTGTAACTGGTTAAGTACCCATAACTCTTATCATGCTATTTGTACTATCCTATGGAATTGATTATAGACTTATCACACTTTGTATTATATCTCCTCAAGTGTGCATGTGCCAATATGAATTATGTGAACTATGTTGATCAAAACTCTATCTATTCTGACAGATAAACTTTATGATACTTACACAATTTTCTAAGTGTAAATGCCATGACTCATTCCTAAAGGTCTTTCCTCTTCATTCAAAAGATATGTTTCCATAAATGAAAACATCCAATGTTTACCTTAGCCAAATTGTGAAAAATCTCCCCCTTTTCCATTGATAGAAACATATGGTAAAATTGGTTAATCCCAAAATGATAAACTTCAAAATTTCAAAGCTTTTCCTTAATGAATTTTCAAAATTGTGGATCATTACATTTTAACCATCTTTCCTTATATCTCCTATTATATATCTCTCCCTTTAATTATTGTCCCTTTCATTCATTTTCATATAATACTATTTCCTTATCCTTCTACATGTATTTACTTATCCTTCTCTCTCCCTTTGACATCAATGGAAAAGGTGTCAAAAAATTATGTGTGGGTCAAAAATTGTGTTACTTTAGGTTGTTGTTGGTTGGAGATAAGAGTGATGCTATCATAAATTTATGTTTTGACATGGTGAAATCCATGTCCCAATTGTCTTTCACTACATTAGCTACACTCAAAACTATGAATAAAGCATATGAGGCTATCTCCACTACATCTATGTCTGTGGAAAACTTATCATAACATTCCTTTACTACTAGAAATTCCTCAAGATGTTTCTATACTAAATCAATTTTCAAACATTGTCTAGTTCCTTGACCTTTCCATCAAGACTTTTTTGATCTCCTCTTATATTGTGAAAAACTTTTTTGAATATCTTTGCATCATGTAGAGTTTGTGCCTTTACCACTGCATCATCTGATAAGGTAGTAAATTTAGCATCAAAAGATTGAATAATAGGTTTTTCTCTATCCTTTGGATCTAGTTTGGTCATCTTTACTGCTATGGAATTTTGCAATCTTTCAATTACCTCTATCAGTTTATTTTGTAGACTCTTCACTTTTCTATTCTTCTTAATTATTTTACTAAGTGATGAGATCAATTTAGTTTGATAATTGTCATCAAATCTTATAAGTGTTGTCAATTTAAAGGGTGTCCTCGAAGAACTAGGTGCACTCTCCTTTATCTTCTCTTCTTCCTTTTTCTTCTTCTCTACTTCCCCCCTTTCTCCTCCTCTTTTTCCTTCTTTTTATTCTTCTCTTCTTCTTCTTATTTCTTCCTTCTTTCTTCCTCTTTTCTCTTCATCTCTTCTTCTCTTTTCATATTTTGATCTTCTTCTTCCCTCTTTTTCTCCTCTTCTTTCCTTTTCTTTCCTTCCTTTGCTTTCCTATTTTCTTCTTCCTTTCACTTTTTGCTCTCAACTTCTTTCTTTTTCTTTTCTTCTTCTTCTCCCTGATTTTTGGAGTTGTTATAGCTGACCAAATTGCCAATATTTGTGTCATAGTCATTACATGGGTCCTTTGATGTATCAAATATGACATTAGTGTAGTCAATTTGCATTGTGCTAGTACCAATGGTGATTTTAAAAGTAGCCTCTATTGTTGATGTATCCTTTACTGCCTCTACCACTAATATGACTACTAATATAGTCACTATAGACTTTGTTGGCACTATTCTAGGCTCAAATGATAATTTCTTCTTTTCTACTATAGGGATTTCTCCCCCTAAAACTTTACTTTCTTTAACCAAACTAGGTATGGAGGTCATAAATGTGACAATTGTTTGTTTTGTCTCCTTGTTAACTTCCTTATAATTTCCACCCATCAAGAGAATTTCTCTTTTCTTATTTATGGATAACAATTCAATACACTTCAATATCCTCTCTATATCTTCATCACTATTTACTTCACAAAATTTTTTGATTAGGTTTTCTATAAATCTTTTGTCTTTGTCTTCTACTCTTCTTCTCCTATTAATCAATCTATTGTACAAATCTTTAGGTATATTCTTCTGAATGTCTTCAAATTTCTTATTTGTTAATATCATATCCTAACTATATCAATCTCTAACTACAATATGCATATTATAATAATAATCATGAAACTTATCTAATTGTACAAAGTTGTTGTTTTTGATAATTTCAAATTTCAAATTCTCAACCTTTGGCTTCCATAATTTCTTACTAGAGACTTTCTTCACCTTTGTTTCTTCTCTTTCAACTATTTTTTCCTTGGATTCCTTTTCATTAGAGGCATCTAATTCAATTATCTGCAATATTTTTCTTCTCTTACCTAGTCCACTAGTCATCTACTTTTTTCTCTTCTTGGGAGGAGACTAAACTTGTTCTTGTTTTACCTCTATCAACCTTGTTGAGCTCCTAGTGTTGGTAGAGGTTACTGACTAAACTTTTGTTATACTAATTTCCTCTTGTAATTTGTCCTTTTGTATTGGTTGTACAAGAGTAAGTTGTACTTGGGATATTCTAGCATATGGTGCATTTATTGAATGTATTACAACTTTAACTCCTTGTGATGTCCCAACTTCAACTTCTAGGGGTTTAGCTATCAATACTTATGTCTGACCACTAACCCTCATTTCCATAGCTATTCCCAATACCTTTTTATACTCTTCCCTTGTCATTCCTGATTCCTTTAGCATTGTATCAATTTTCTTGTCAACTTTCTTCTTGGTATCTTTACTATGAAGTTTACTATGAACTTCCTTAACCTTTTCCTCATATGTGCTCCATGTAGGATAGTCTACATCTATATTAGATTCCATACTAATATTTGAATAGCCTTCAATCAACTCTTCTATCATTTAATAACTCATAGGGTCAATACATTTAACCCTTGGTTCTAATACTTCCATGCATGTCACATCAGTTTCAACAATGAAATAGATGTCATCTTTATACTTATCAACCAATGATGGAGGGGTTATATACATTTTCTTCATTGTGGCTTGGAAAATCTACATCATTCTTAAGATCTCTTTAGTTATCCTTTCCTCTGATTGCTTTCTATAGAACTGAGCTATCATACTCATTTTACATTTATCACTATCCCATTATTAGTCAGGCATACAAAGGAAACTTCTAATAACTTGAAAGAATAAATGTGTTAACAATGATTCATATATGAATACTACATTTTTGGTTTTCTTTAATCTTTCAATTTTATCTAGTAGGTGTTGTTTCACAATCTCACACATGTTAACTTTTTCTTTCTTAGTTTTCATAAGGTAAGTTACATGGATAAATATAACAAACACAAAGTTCACTCTATAACTACAATTCATCCTATACCCAATAATTTTACTAATAACTCTAACATCAGTTTAAGTTATTAGGTTAATTCCCATGTTTCTACCATGAAACTTTGTTTCCAACCCTATCTCCACTAACTTCTTCACATTCTTCTCATTAATAGGATTACAACCTTCATCACTCAAACCAGTGAGTTTGTGAATTATATTATTGTCAATCATGATAGGGATATCTCCTACCCAAAACATGCCTTCATGAATTCTTCTTGGAATGATTCTAGTCCACTCATGATTAGAAAACTTGGTGTAAGATATATGTTTTACAATGTTCAACTCATTAAAGTTCTCAAACCCTTGCTTTAGTGATAGGTCATTGTTGCAAACTAGTTCTAAATACTTATGAATGTGGCTATATCAAATGCTCTCAAACTTACGGTGAATGTATGTCCTAATATCCTAAATGTGTAATATATTATGTTGTACTTGTGAAAATTATGCTAGGGGATCATCCTCCAAAGACACATAAGGGTTCTTCTTAAACATATATCTAGGATGCTCACTTATATCACATATAGTAGGATTTTCCATTTCTTCAAATTAAAACCTTAAATTATAATTGTACAAGTGATAAATACCTATATTTTGCAAAATAGGGCTTGCTTCACTTTTACTTTTAGAACACTTCAAATTTGCCTTATATTTGCTCCAGATATCTCATTTTACTCTTTCATGATTGAATGGTTCTCAATAGCTTGATATCAACCCTTAAATCACTTTCAATTCACCATTGCATTAATTACACAAGTACGCAATTAACAAAAGTTGTTTATGGTTACCAAGAAACTTGATTCCTTTTTTGCAGTCACATATGATCTCCAAATCATCTACACTCTTAACTACAACTTCAATACATCATATTCTTCCTCATACTAATTGTACAAACTTTAACTCGCTCTCTGTCATCACTTTTACCTCTTTTATGCTCGATCTCTTATATAAAGTACTTAATTGAAATAGGATGAAATAAATACAATTGTTGACTTCAATCTACCTTTAGGTACTTTAAATTACTATTCTTCCAACACTACATGTGAACTAGATGGACCTTTATCTTTGACAAATGCCTCTTTGAATTCTTTTACATATTCCTTTATAGTGTCTTTCTGATTGTTGTTGTTGCTATCTATTCGTGTATCATTCACATTCATGTTTCTTTTGAAGTTTGGATTCATATTGATGTTCCTCATATCCATTCTACAAAATCTTTCTATGGGACCAAAGTTGTTACACAACTAGTAGAGTAGTGCATTATTTCCAAATTTGGGTCTAGACTAGTTTATAGGTGCTCTACAATTTCTTCCTATATGTCCAAAGTTGTTACACTTGTAACATAAAATGTTGTTCCCTGCTCTATATTTTCATTCTTCAGATCTTCTTCCTACATGGCTAGTATCTCTAAAAAACTTACTATTTCTATTATTGATATCAAACTTAGGTTTCTTACAATTTTTTTCTCTATGACAATTATAACAATAAAAACCAATAGCTCGTTTGATTGACTTACTTGTGTAGTTTCATTTAATGTGACAAACTTCATTACATACATAACATCTACCTTTGAATTCATATCTTTCTTCTTTAGGTGATTAAATTTTCTCATATTACATAGGTTCATCAACTTGTTTAGGTTTCTTGTCATGCTCAAACTCCTTAGGTGCATTATCAGATTGATTTGACTTAATTTTATTTAGCTCTTTTATCTTGCATAGTTTGATGAATCTTGGAATTGGGTTCTTTTTTGGTTTAAGATTCCTTAGCTAGCTTTTCTCCAATGTAATATCCAAGACTGATCTTATCATAAGAAGGTATATGAAAATACATCTTTTCTTCTTCTCACTGCTAGAATATAATTTCTCAAGCTGGTGTTTAGTCTAGGTCAACTCTCCTTTCATAATCATATTGTATTTCTCAAGCTTTGTATATTGTAACTTGGTAGATTCAATCTCAGATGTAACTTTTTAAGATTGGATCTTAGATTTGCATTCTCAAAATTTAGATCTCTCAAATTTTAGATCTGACTCAAATTTACCATCATATTTCTTTAGAATAAATTTCATTTAAGTAATTTTCAATTCATGCTTTAAGATCTCATTTTCTTTCTTCAGTCTAAAAACTTCATCATTATCCTATCCATATTCTCTTTCTTGGACTTGAGATGATCGATCTAGTCTTTCAACTTTCCAATGTAGTCTTTTGCATCCTCGTATCTTTCCTATAAAGCATCTCTTTCTTCAGTAAGAATATCAATATTCTCAAGAGCTTCTTCTAGATTATTTTTTAGTTGTTCCATATCCATAGGGATATTAATAAATCTATTAAGCTTCTTCTAAGTAACTATGCTTTGATACCAATTGTTAGAAATAGCAAATACCGAGAGGGGGAGGTGAACCACTATTTTACAAAATTTAGCCCAAAATTGAATATTATTAACAATCTTATAACTTGCATATGAAAGTAAAATAACTATGCTAAACACTAAACATAACCATGAAATAAGAGAACTCATAACATCATCTTTTTTTAACTAGGTAAACCTTGGCCAAGGGAAAAAAAATTGTGGGGATGTTACCCACAAAATGATCTAGTAAATAAAAGTGTCTTGTGAAAGATATTGAACCTATTAGGAGTCTATTGCATCTATATAATGTCTTGGTCCTTGTTAGAGGACTTAGGCCTTGTTGTAGGATTTGTGTTATACAAATACAAAATTTATGCAAGATGATCCCACTATCCGAACATGCAATATACAATGTAGTTCCTTAATACAAAGAGATAGATACAAAAACCTCTTTACATTGTTGTTGATATCTTCATATCTCATACTACCTTTTTTACTCACAAGATTTGCATTCCTCTAATAATACATAATATTTCTCACATCACATAATACATAAATGACACCACTAAACTTTGCATTCACAATCTTTCCTTTATACCTTTACAATTACAATATTACTACCCAGTCATCCTTTATACTTTTACTCACTTAACAAAATACATTATTATCTTTTACTAATTTAAGTTTAACATCTATGATGTCATCCCTAATTACTTAAGAAATGATTTGTAACCAAAATAATTCATTAAGCCAAAATATCCCATTTTCTATTATGCTTTGATCTGCTTGAATTATGTCATAATTGGTGAACTGTACATAACTCTTGTTGTATTCTCTATACTATCCTATGGACTTGACTATAGACTCACCACACTCTGTACTATCTTTCGTTAAGTGTGCGCATGCCAATATGACTTATGTGAACTATGCTAATCAAAACAATATTTTTCCAACTAGATAAACTATGTGATACTTAGAAAAATTCTAAGTTTAAATACCATGACTCATTCCCCAAGGTCTATCCTCTTCATACATAAGATATGTTTCCATAAATGACAACATCCAATGTCTACCTTAGCCAAATTGCCAATAGTATTAGCACAATAAGATGACAGATAAAGAGTTCAATTTGTGGACTTCAATTTCATTTCTATTATTCTACAAGAAATAATACAAAGTCCAGTTGGATGGTGAGTTTTCTTATCTTGCTCCTAAAGCTATTTGCACAATGGGCCCATTTTCCTTCTACAACACCTAACAGGATTGGCACAACTCCTAACTATAGACATCTCAATCTGATTACATCACTATGTAATCTTGTTTAGTCATCTCCTAGGATGTCATTGATTAAATATTTATTATTTAATTAAATAATTAGAATCCTCTAGTTAATTAATTCATTTAATTAACTATAGTTCAATTGATAAAATCAAATGATGACTCAAAATTGATTTATCAATTAAATCCCTATTCCTCTATTAAATTAAATAAATGCAAAAATATATTTAATTTGATCTCACATCCCCCACTAATTAAATAAATCATCCCAAACCCCTAAACCATCCCTAAAACCCTATCATTACCCTAATCCAACCCATTCACCCATACCAATCTCATTTGGCCAACTAACTAACCCATCCCATCAAAGCTAAGCCACTTACCTCCCAACCCCCTTCCTAATCTAATTCTAATCCCCCTCCTAATCATGTCCACAACTTTAAGCAAGGGTTAAGACTTCTTAACCCAAGCCAAAGTCAATAGTCTCCCCTACCTTCTTACATTCCTATCCAAGAGCATTAATGGCTCTTACATGTCATAAATTCCTTTAAATGCCTCTTACATTCCTCTTCCACACTCCTCCTCCCTCATAAATTACCTTTGACCCCCCATTTTGACCACCCAATCCCCTTGTGACACTTGACACAAGGTTAGAGCTTTGAAGAAGCACAATCCATGTGCTCTCCCTTCCTTGCATCCTATCCCTTCCTCACCAATCTTTCATCCTTGCATCTTTTCCATCCATATCACTACCCCTTGGCCTATAAATTGGACCCTCCCCCTTCACAATCAACAATCCATTCTCATACAAACTTATAATGCTCTATTGAAGACTGCAATCATCCATTTTGCACCCTTTTTATGCTATAATGTTCACTCATAATCATGGCTACATATTCACCCTTCCACTCCATTGAAGCTTGAAGAACTCTTGAGAATACATCCATCTACATCAAAACATATCAAAATTACCAAGGCTACCCTCAAGGAGCTTACCATTCTTGGTATGCTTGCCTCTATAGTGTTCCCTTTGTCCTCACATAAATGTTTTCCTAGTAGCTATTGTGAATTCTTTTCTTAATCCTAGTATTCTAATTGCAATTACTAATATAGGTGATACATTTTGGCATGCCTGGTGGGACCCTACATTTGAGTCATTTTAATCAATTTTGCACCTAACTTATCAATTAATTAAAACTTACCTATTGTGCTTGATTTTGTATGTGTTAGGTTTTCTAACATTTTTTCTAGGTTCCTAAATCTCAAACCAAGAAATGCACTCCCAGCCACCTAGTCAATTTTCTAATAAACAACCTTTAAAAAAAGGAATATTCATGAACCTCCGGTTATGAATTTGTGAGAAAAAATTGGTAGGATTGTGAACCTGTGTAGGCAGGAACATACGCATCATGAACCCTCACTATCATGTGGCACCAAAAACCCTCCCCAACATTCCTATAGACCAATCCTCCTACAGGAATGAATTTTTTTACTAGCGGGATCATTGTAAAAGCCTATGAGAATGCTTGACCAAAATAGCAAAGCCAAGAAATGTAATTTTATCTTTCATCCTCAAACCTACAGATACACCTGTCAGTGGGAACACCTTCCAAAAACCCTATGGGATTGTGCTATCATGAGATCGCTCTATAATTTTATTTTTTCCATGGCTCACTTTTCCTTCTCTTTCAATAGTATGTGCACCATGATCTCGCATTGTTTGACTACATTCATGCACTAAAAGGTCATAGGTTAACTCACATGGGTTTGCTAGTTTAACTAACCAACTTTTTTTTCTAAAACAAAATTATAGGAGTAGCTTGCAAGAACTTTGTTGGAATCCTCATAGTTTTTTTTTTATAGCATTGATTAATATAGTTGCTTAAGACTCGATCTTGAATGCTTAAGGATAAAACTTTTAATATTTTAGTGGCATGAATGTTTGTATATTTAAACACATTTTTCATTAGCATGATTTCTTAAATAATTAGAAAACCAAATCTTTGATGCCAAATACTAAAAATGAAATGATACGATAAACATTCAATTTTAAGTGAAAATGAACATTATGTGTAAACACTTCAACTTTTTGGCTTAAAATGAGTATAACTCAATCTTGAATTCATTGAAGCTAATCTTCTCTTATTCCCATATTTTTCAATGCTTTGACTCACTTGATTTCCTTTTGTTGATGCAATTTTTTATGTTGACCATTACTATAAGTTGGAAATGAACAAGTTGTGTTAATCACATGTATTTTCAAAGTAGTTATTAGGATACACTAAGCTTCCAAATTAGAATGAATCAAGTTCCTTTTGTGTCTTTTTTTCCTTTTAGTACATCTCTATCTTCTCTACTTTGCAATTTAGGACCATTAAATATGTGACGCATGTACCAAAGTTGTTAGCAAGATCATTCACAACAACTTAGGAGTGCTTCTAGGGAGTTCATTCACCTCATGGAAGTGCATCCCCTTTGGTGAGAAGCTCAAATAGGTAAATAATATAGCTGGTATCTAAATGAGGGGAGGGGTAAACCTTCTCACTCCATCAAGAAATATAGGGTTGTGTATACCTAAGGGTAGCCTAAGGTGGGAAAACTTTCCCACAATTTCAGCATGTCTAGAATAGATTCTTAAGTGCATCAAATATATAACAACTAAGTGGTTGAATCCATAGACCTAATTACAAGCCAATTTAGTAGCTACCCCTTTATCCCTAGTGTATTACTCATGGTGGAAGAGAATATAAGGCTTCTCTGAAGTTACTTAACATATGTGTGTTTCCTAGTAGAGGCATAAAGCTACTTGATTTTCATCTCCAAGAGTCATTGTCCTCATAGAAGGGAAGCTTCTATTTTTCATACCTTCAAGAATCTCTTATATGTAAGCTTTTTGATCGACTCTTGTATCAACTCAATTCTTTGATTAGAGAGAAATATCGCAATAGATCCAAAGCCCATCAAGATGAGCTCCTCCCAGCAGGCCTAATGAGTAATACATTGAAACCAAAGTGACTTTAGGTATAAAAGTGTGTTTAAATTGTCTTATTTGTGCAAAAGACCCATAAAAAAAAAATTGAACATACACATTCTTATGGTTACTATCAAATCCTTTTACTAAAAAAATCATTTGTTCATCTCTCTCAAAGTTGCTTTGTCCTTTGAGACACTATTTTCTCACAATATGTTATATCCAAAAGAGTCTTGTGCTTGTTGTTTCAAAATAATTAGCAAGTCTATTCACAACAACTTTAGGCTAGTTAGTTTTCACTTAAACCCTTTCAAAGAAAATGTCATTATGCCATGTTTTGATCAAAGATCCATTTGTGTACACTCAAAAACACTCATCTTCAAACCAAATTTACCCTTTCTATCTCTAAAGGATTTTTAGCAAGTCTATTCATAAAATCTTAGCCCTAGTTTGCCCTGCTTTTTTTCTTATAGATAAACTCAAGCCACCTTGTCCTTTTGATAAAACATCATTTCTTAGACTTATTTCTTACCCAAGAAAATCTATATTTTCCAACTTAAAATGAAAGGTATACTTAGTGTAGTCACTACCTTAACCCATTGTTGTGATAAACCTAGTAGAGATATCTCATGGCATATCCACCAAAAGCTAAGTTCAAAAGGGTTAAGCTTCCACAAATAGAAATTTATAGGGAGATAGAAGAAAAATGAAAAAAGTATACACCTAATTTGAGGCCCACCAAATTAGATCAAATCGAGAAGGAAGATGTGGAACTTTCTTTAAAATTGAGTGGGATTAGAAAATTTAGAACTCAACCCCAAGACATAGAGTTAACACAAGCCTTATCAAGTACACTAGCTATACCCACTTTGATTAGGTTTTTCTTCTTCTACACACACTTTTCACTTACCATCTCATAAAATTAGATCTTCACATAGATTCTCATCCTACCTTAAGAATTTTATAGATTCATCATCTTTATTTCATATATTTTAGGTATCCAAATTCACCCAAACCAAACATACATCAAAACATCCTCCATCGTCCCCATTCTACTTAAGCATTTAGTGTTGCTTTATTCAAAATTGTCTACCCTACATCCTACATCAATCACACTATCTCAGCTATCCCTCAAACTGAGCATTGTTTAGGATAATCAATTTTTGTCATTTGTGTCCCTCATCACCTTGAACAAAAGGTTGAACTTCACACTTGATCATATTTTTCTTTCAAAAGGTCACAAGTTTACCTTAGGGATGGTATCACTACCATATCTCAAGATTGCACATAGGGAAAACATCCTTTCTTTTTCTTTGACACCACTTCACTAACCTTTAGGCTTCCTAGATTTCATATTACTAAATCACTTCTACTTGTCTCTCATAGATTTTATATTTTAGAACACCATTCTATCATAGTCATTGTCCTTAAGAACATTTTGCAACAACATCCATAAACATATACTTGCACTCATTATCACAAGCATCTTGCACCTTATCATTAGGAACATCATTCTTTCATGCCACCTATTGTGCATCTTTCTAAGAACCAGAGGAAGAAGAAAGACATGGATCCTAATCTTATCTATAATTCAGCTAGTGCACAACCTTACCCTCCAATGACTTCAATTACACAAAATCCACCACCACAAAATCTAGAAGAATCAAACCCTTCATTAGATAAAGATGTGTTTATGAACCAACAAGGAATACAACTATTGTTAATGCCATTACAGACCAAATTAGAGAAACAATTGTGGAAAATTTTCTAAGGGATAACATTAGTGTTTTTGGTTTTGGGAGACTACCACCTCTAGATATATCTAATTCTGCTCAGCCCTTATTTGGTAGATTGCCACCACCCCTTCGTCTGTCTGATCCAAATGATCTTTTTTTCATCCCATAAGAGAGATATCAAACAACACAACCTTAACCTATGGACCCTAATATCTTGTCAACCCAACTCAGTGCTCTTATCCCACCAAACAATCAAGCCACTGTCACTCAATAATTAGTCCACACAACACCTCAAAAACCTACCATTTCTAGCACTGTTGTTTCTAGTGCTTCACCATTTGCATCCATTTTGTTCAATATCACAAAACTTTCCACTTCCCAACATGTTGCTTCCACTTCAAACATACACACTAGTATTGCATTTGGCACATCTTAGTCAAACATCTAATCAGCATCACAATCAATTTTAGGAATGACATCAATCAGGCCTACCAATCCACCTTTCATTTCTTCCAATCTATTTTTATCTATTCCAAACACCATAGCCCCATTTCCACTTGGTCGTTAGGGTTTTGGACAAAAAAAGGAGTCACCAAAAGCTTTCCATTTAATACTTCTTTCATGTTAACTTTCCAAGAATATCAACCCATACCACCACCAATCAATCCATTTCCACCCATCACTAACTACTTCTATATGCCACCCTTAGGGAGTAGCCAAATAATCCCATAACAAAAATTTCCAACAATAGGGATGATTTGCTCCACAAACTATTTGGCACCTATCATCAGTCACCTTCTCAAGTAGGAGTGAACCTACCATATGTTAGGCCAAATATACCATCTCAAAATATAGCCTCAATATTTCCACCACCACCTTTCTAGCAACAACCACCTCAACAATCATATGTCCAAAAAGAAACTAGAATTATCTATCTGGAGAGCAATCCCATATCTCCCCAACTCAATAGCATTCCTCTCAGTAGATGCAAAAATGCATCCAACCACTACCACAAAAATCCATAAATCATACGCAAAACAACATTCAATCCACACTTAATCCACCATAATACATCTAGCAAAACCATTCATATTCACCTACACAATCTAAGACATACCCTACATTGGGGGTACCAAGGCAATGACCACCAATATTGACACCTATCAAATCTAAATGGGAAGAGGTGAAAATTTCTCTCAAGATACTCAAAGATGGTACAAATTCCAAAACTTTCAAATTTGAAACAATCTACCCATATCCATTTGATAAAGAAATAACAATGACACCATTTCCTAAACATTTTAAGGTTCCTAAGTTTGATAAACCTAGGGGGAAAGGAGACATATCAAATAATTTTATATGCATTACCAAGAAGTGGCTTATAAAAACATGTTTCACATGCATCTATTTCCTAAAATCTTAGGAGGGCTTTCTTTTGAGTGGTTCTATTGGAACCCTCATAGCACCATCAAAACTTTTATTAAAAAATTAGAGGCCTTTGTAGCCCAATACACTCTCCTAGTTGAAATTGAATTATCCCTAATTGACTTAGTTCATGCCTAAAAAAAGGGAGGAGAAAGCCTTGTAGACTACTTTCAAATCTGGAAAGCTCTCACAACACAGATTTCTTGCACTATTCTAGAGTGTCACCTTGTTAAAATGTTCATCAATAATGCCCATCCTAGTCATACACATCACATGGTCATGAAATGTCTCCAAACATATGAATAAATCAAGGAAAAAGGGTATGGGCCTTGAATAGGGACTTATTAAAGATGGTGTCATTAAGGTCTACAAGGAAAACACCCAAGATTGAGGTCAATATAATGACAAACCATGATATTGGAACAAAAAAAACATAGTTACTAATGAAGGCACAAACACTCAACATGTTCATGGAGTTGGGTCAGCATCTAACACACCCAACATATTTTATCAACAACAATCCTATCAACAACAAAAACCAATTTATCAATAGTCACTTATACAGAACAATCAACATCCTCAAAATCATACCAATTCTATAACACTCTTAGCTAGACCAAAACCATGTATTCAAAGGCAACCTCAAGTATACAACCTCTTGGGTGAACTACTTTATGTTATTTTTGAGAAATTGGCCAAGCATAACCTTATTAGCACCTACAAATAGAAACCTTTAAAATACAATCAGTCAAGGGCATCTTGGTATAAAGAAAATGAGTTTTGCAAATTCCATCATGTTAAGGAGCATATCACCCTCAAATGAATGTAGCTCAAGGAATATTTCTAAGATCTTATTGACCAAAAAGAGATCACAATGGGGGTACAAGCCTTTCCAAACACATGATTATTGATCCATCAAAATGCTTTTCGTCCACACAATAGAAAAATAGGTAAAGCCCTTGTAAACAATCTTGTCTCTAACAAACAAAAAAATGCTTAAAACAAACAAGTTGATAATTGAGATAAGTTTCATAACTATACATCATCTTACTTGGACTACAAAAACTTGATTAAACATATATCTTAGGTCAAACCTTCTATAAATGTTATAAATATCAAAGGCTCAGATGCCCAATGCATAGTCACCACTAGAAGAGCTCGACTCAACATAGTTGGACCATCTATATCTACCCAATCAAGACACCCCCCCCCCCCCCATCAATACCCCCCCCATCATGACCATAGTATAATATTTTGGAACACCTTGGAAACATGCTAGCTCAAATCTCCATTTTAGATCTCGTATGCACAAGCCCACTTTATCAAGAGATCCTTGATAGTTCTCTTCATGAATCATGCATCCCTACTGACATCAATGCCACCAAATTTCACAACCTAATAGGCCATCTATATGCCTCCCATGCATTATCTTTCAAAACTTCAGACATCCTAGCTATTGAGACCAATCATATACTTCCACTTCACATAGCTATCATGGTTTTTGATTCTTCTATCAAAAGGGTCATGATAGATAATGAATCAACCTTGAATCTATGTACTTTAAAATTCATCAAACAAGTAGGATACACTGAGGCAGGTATCCTAAATGATGTCATCACTATCAAACCATATGACAATCTAGAATGGACCACTAAATGAACTATCTTTCTACCCATCAAAGTCAACCTAACCACTCAAGAAAAAAATTCATGTAGTTAACCTTAACCTTCCATACAACATCCTCCTTAGTCAACCATAAATTCATGCCATGAAGTTTGTTCCATCTATAGATCATCAATACATTAAATTTCTACATAATGGCACTGAGATAACCATCTATAGTGATGTTGAACCATTTTCTTATTGCAATGTGGTGGAAGCTTCATACACTAACCATTGTCCTCAAGTCAAGATTGGCAACAGCATGGCTAGCTCCTGTGGCACTTCCCATGATCTAGACACTATTTTAACCTTCACTCTTTCTATGGTTAATAGCATCTACCAAGGTTGTAGAGAATATAGTCTTTCAGATTCTTTTGTTGTTTATGCTTTACCACTTGATCTACATACTAGAGGATGCTTGATCTACCAGTAGCCAAAGCTAGACACAAACTCCCAGCACACAAAACTTTGAAACACCACATTTGTTGCTAGAAATATCCTCAATGGAGAGGAAACCACTCCCAATATTAGCACATGGTTATACAAATATCCACCTCCCAAAAGTGAAAAGCTCCTTAACTATTTCAAAAACAAATATCCACAATCACATTGCCCTTCTACCACACAATTAGATTATCAAGGGAGTGGTCTAGGCTATGAACAGTTAGGTATTAGATAGCCTATAGAAGCCTACAAAGAAGAAAAAAATAAATATATAGGTTACAAAATCCCTACAACTAGGGGCACCAAAAAACATGGTCATGCCTTTATAAACATACAAAAAAATCTTGTTGAAGTTGAAGAATTTCTTGATGAAGTCTAAAAGAAAGCCTACATAGATATTTTCCTTGAAGACCTTATTGTAGGAGCCTCTATGCTTTTTGAACTTTCCATTAACCTCATACACTTTCCACTCGCTCATCCTGAACTCATTGATTGGGACCAACCAAGTGTTATCTATGTTGATGAATCCTCTATAAAGCATGTGCTCCTTAAATTCATGGTAGTTGAAACATCACATAAGAAATAACCTCCACAGCCAACCTATGTCTACAAGTTGGATCCAAAAGGTTACTTCAGAGAGGAGGAAATCTTTAGTTGCAAAAATGAACAAAGAAAAGAAAAGAAAAAGCAAAAAGGCAAAGAAAAAGTATTCATTGGTGAAAACTCTTCTAGAGTACCATCATATCACTCAAAAAATGAAAAGAAAATAAAGGACACATCCAACAGTGAAAACCTTTCTAAGGCACTTGAGGATGGAGATTTCATCCTTTCCCCATAAAATCACAAGCCTCCAATATCAATAGTAGAGGAAACTAGGGCATTCAATATCAATTTAATAGAGATACCAAAGATCACATACAATGTTGTGTCTCTACCACCTAAACAAGTAGACCTTCTCATCGAGGTCATTCAAGAAAATAATGGTCACTTTGCATGGTCCTATCAAGACATTTCAAGGTTGGACCACAAGTGAGTAGTACACAACTTGGGTGTAGATCCAAAGGCTAAACTAGTCAAGCAAAAACCTAGTAAGATGCATCCCAAAATTGCTTTATTGGTTAAAGTGGAGTTAGAAAAACTACTATATGTGAAGATCATTTTCCCAATTGAATACTCAAATTTGATCTCTAACATGGTACATGTCACAAATCTTTCTAGTGATATAAGGATTTGCAAAGATTTTAGGTATCTTAACAAGGCTTGTCTAAAGGATGATTTCCTATTGCCAAATATAGACATGATTGTTGATCTCACCATAGGCTATGAGCTCTTGTCACTCAAGCATGGTTTCTCCAGAAAAATCAAATTCAAATATCAAAAATAAATTAGCATAAGATAGCATATACCACCCCTTAGGTAACCATCTCTTACAACATGATGTCATTCAGGTTGAAAAAATTTGGGGCAAGCTATCGGCGAACCATGATAGTCATCTTCCATGACCTCATCTACAAAACTCTTGAGGATTATGTGGATACTATTCTAGTCAAGTCTCTTAATGCCCTTGATCACTTATCTCACTTCAAGGAAGTGTTTGATTGGTTGGCTAAGTACCATGTCATGCTCAACCCCAAGAAATGTGTCTTTGGTGTTACATCTAGAAAGCTCCTAGGGTTCATTGTATCATAGTGTGGTATTGAGATCAACCCTAAAAAGGTCAAGGAAATCATGCATATGGCTCCTCCTAAGATACTCAAATAGCTTCACTCTCTCTAGGGGAAGCTACAATTAGTTAGAAAGATTCATCCCCCAACTAGCTCGTAAATGTCAACCATTTACAAACTTTCTCAAAAAGGATCAAAATTTTAGGTGGGGTCTTATTTACAAATATAACTTTGAACTGATCAAGAAATACTTAGCTAATCCACCTATCTTGGCTCTTCCAATTGCAAGAAGACCACTCATATTATACAACATAGCTATCCCAACAACACTAGGTGCTCTTTTCATCAACTGGGATCTTGTTTGTCTCCCCAAATGCTATGGTGGTCTTGGCATCAGAAAAATCAGACATCTCAACAATGCTCTCCTAGCCAAGCAGATATGGCACATTTTTCAAGGTTTAGGTGTCTAGAGGGATATCTTGACTAAGAAATACCTGAGAAGGCAGCCCCTTAACTCCCTATTTGATGGGTCTAAGATTCCCCAGGGGTCCTACATTTGGAATGAAATTTTGAAGGCAAAGCCTCTAGCCAAATCTAAGGCCAGGTGGAAAGTTGGAAATAGGGAAAATATCCTTTTATGGCATGGCAAATGGATGTGTTAGGGACCTCTAATAAATCACCATTGCTTTGGTAGATTGGCTGAACAAAGCATAGAAAGATATGGTCTATATGTCAAAGATTACAGATCTAGAAATGATTGGCATGACCTATCCAAGCTATCCCTAGACCTTAACTCTCTGATGATTTATCTAAAAGCCACCTTCCTCAACAATAGCAGGGATACCCTCAATTTGGGGAATTCTTTGAGTGGGCAGTTCTTTGTTGCCTTTGGATATTTCTCCATATGGGATAGGATGGAGAAGCCAATTTGGGCTAAAGCCTGGATTTTTTGGTCTGACTCCTAAAATCAACATTTTCTTCTAGCTTCTCCTGCAAGACAAAATCCTTACCTTGGACAATTTAGCCAAGAGAGGCCAAATTATCCCCAATAGATGCAGCCTCTACAAACAAGATCTAGAAATGGTTGATAATTTGTTCATTCACTACACTTTTTCTTCCAAAGTATGGAACCTCGTTACTAGGGACCTCAATTTTAGCTGGTGCCCCCAAGTTAGTTTCCAGGACTTCTTCAACCAATGGAAAAGCCACCACTCTAGCATGAATTCACAATTATTTAGCTTATGGATTCTCCCACACTTTTTTTGGGGAATTTGGAAAGAGCACAACAATAGAATATTTAGAGAAAGGGAATCTCCAGAATCCATAATTGCTGAGAAAATTAAAGGTCTCACCTTCAAGAACTATGCTATAACCAAGGGTGGAAACATCAAGGAAGGAGGGAACTATAAATCTAGAAGGGAAGATAGGGACAAGAGGAGATAGGAAGCTAGATGGTCCTCTCCCCTTGAGGAATGGTACAAAGCCAACTTTGATGGGGCAACAAAAGGGAATCTCTATCTTGCTAGAAGTGGAGGCATTATTAGAAATAGTTTGGGTAGAGGAATTGCTACTATATCCTTCCCTCTTGGTCACTAGACTAATCACTTTGCTAAAGCTAGTGCGGCCAACCATATTGTTAAACTGGCTTTGGCTTCCAGAATTGAGCATCTCTAGCTTGAGGGCGATTCCTTAAACATCATCAACTATATCAAAGCTCTCACCATGCCATCCTAGACTATTTCCAATGTCATTAAGGATATCAAATCAAATGTGGGAAAGTTCAAAAAACCTTATGTCAGCCACATTTTTAGGGAGACCAACCCAGTTGCTGACTAGTTTGCCAACGATGTAGTCACAAGAAATTTGGTGATGACATGGAGGAACGGTGACAAATTTTAGGTTTCAACAACTAAATTACTCTAGCTAGACTAAATCTAGGGCACAAATATTATCCCTTTTTAATTATGAAAGGATTTTCCAAATTGCACATCAGTAGAAGAGTAATAAGAAGTAATGCAGAGCCCTTTTCAAGATATAATTACATGTATAGAAGGCATGCTTTGAAGGTAGGCTCGAACAAAACAACTAAAAATTATAAAAATGTTTTTAGTTTTTGCATCCCAACCAATTCTATGCTCTGTAATACTACTAGTGGTTTTGAGTTTGTTGAGCAAAAGGATACCATGGTGGGTGAAAGGATCAGAAGAGAGCCTTCAGGGGAGTCAGAGAGTTGGAAGGAGAAGAAGAAGGTTTGGCATAAGCTCGAAAAAGGTGGAATAACTAGCTTCATGGAGAAGCTGCATGGTTTTGACACTGGGGTTATGAAGGTCATGGTGGATTCTTGGAGCAATGAGAGAGTCAAAATTGATGGTGTTTCCCACCAAATCACTGAAGGCTTAATTGTGGAGGTGATAGAAATCTCGCTGGAAGGCATAAAATTTTACAGGGACAAAAAGATGTCAGCCAATGCTGTAAATGATTTTCTCAAGGATGACAAGGAGAGAGACAAGCTCATCAAGATCGACACCTACTATGATATTGAATCCATCAAGAAATTATGGAGGTATGTTCTTAGAATTCTCATTGAGTACATTACTCTTGATCCTAGGTTCAACAAGATAAGAACACACCATTTTAATTTGTTGAACCACTTTAGGCATGCTATTAAAATTTCATTTCCCTTATATCTTTACACTTCCATGTCTAAGGGTATTGAGGATTTCAAGAAAAAAATTGTTACTAATCTCGCCCTCCATGAAGGCCTTCTTCTCCTAGTTTCTAAGTTTTTGAAAACCCAAACTAGAGGAAAATCCCTCGGTGACCCAGGTAGTGAATTAGAGGATACTACCAGTTCAGACTCAGAGGATGTTCAAGTCATTAAAAAAGAGGATGCCAAAGCCACCTCTATTGCTTGCTACCCTTGTATGCCCAGTAGAAAGAGTCCTAGAAGCTACCCCCCCTTCCCCCCAAGTTTGAGCCTCAGGAGAAGAAAATTGATAGTGGGGAAGAGGAGGAGATGAAAACTAATTCAAAGGAAGAGGAAAAGGAGCTAGGGAAGGACAATGTGAGTGAGGAGGAGAAGGGGAGGGATAGAAACAAGGAGGAGGCTGCCCCCATTTCCTCTCTATGTAACCCTAGGAAAAGAAAGGCCAACCAGGCCCTGATTGAAGAAGAAGCCTAGATTCGTGAAACCCATGGCCCTGAATCACCCATATCCATGATTAAGGAGATGAATGAAATCATGGTGGAAATAAGTGGTGAGGTGGTAAGGAAGAATAGGATGAGGGCTTGCAAAAATTTCAACATGGACATAGCTAGGATGGGTATTTTCAGAGAATTGATGAACATCCAGGTGTTAGAGGACCTTGATGGCACAACCCACTATGATGAGTTAATTGACTATGCTATGATGGTCATCTCTGACAACATGCAGGAAACTAGCTTCAATTTCTTGAATAATGCAAAGAATTTCTTGGTAGAAAATTTTTGTTCTATCAAATGGTTGTTTCAAGAAATTGAGGCCCTTAAGGAAAAGAATAGCTAGAACACTAGTCAGAATACCCACAGGGTTTAGGAGACCATAGGAAAGAACACTACCCAGGTTGGTAACTAGAACATCCATGGTGGCCAAAAAACTAGGGATGGACAAGAGGATAGAATCTCTTTGGTTGAACAGAAAGTCCAGAAGTTCGAATCCATCCACCAAGTGCTAACTAAACAAATTGTGGACACCCTGTACACTCTAAATGAGAATATTGTCAACTTGGGTGACTCTCTGATGAGAGTTGGATTAGGCAAGGACACTACATAGAAGATTGGGAAGGATTTTAGGTAGGTGTATTTTTCTCAGACTAAAGCCAGGGACCAGGTGAACAAGGTAGATCAGGTGGAGACCCAAAATAGGAACTAGGAAGGAGTGGATAGTTAGAAGGACAATGAAGCTACAAAAACTCTGCAAGACTTGGAGAAGGACAACCAATAGTTAGCTTCACTTTTTGTTTTTTTCTTTGTTTTAGTTTCTAGCCTTGGGCCTTTTGTTAGTTTTTGGCTTTTAGCAGTAGTCTCTTGTTAGCTGGACTTTTTATTTTCATTTTTTTTATGCTGTAACTTTTGGATTTCAAGATCCCTGTAAAACATGTTTTACTTAATCAAAAACACTAGGTGCTCTTTTAGCACAACTTTGATGATGAAGGAAAAGAGAGGGCTATTACTACATTAGTTGCATGCTAGTTAGTTATGAGATTAATTACACACCCTTGGAAAACACTTGCTTAGCTGTGGTTTTTGCCTCTCAAAATCTTCATCATTACATGTTGAGTCACACTATGCAACTAATATCCAAGATTGATCCATTGAAATATATGTTGTCATGCATAGTACTCATAAGGAACCTAGCCAAATGGGTCATGCTTCTCAGTGATTTTTCCATCCAATATGTTGACAAAAAAGCTATCAAAGATCAAGCTATAGTAGATAACTTGTTTAATGCACCCTTAGTTGCTGATCACCCTCTCATACGGAGTTCCAAAATGAGCATATCTACTTGATAAGAGATCCACAATCTTGGAAATTGTATTTTGATGGATCTTACACATCTGATGGTTCCAAAGCTAGCATACTATTGGTCATTCATCAAGGTGACTACATTCCTAAGTCTTTCAAACTCTAGTTCTAGTGCACCAACAACATCTTAAAGTATGAATCTTTTATTGTAGGGCTTAAATAGTATTTAAGTGGAACATCACAAAGCTACAAGTATTCAAAGATTTATAGCTTATTATCAAGCAAGTCCTTGATGAATATCAAACCAAGGATTATAAGCTTCAACCTTACAAAGAATTGGTAGATCAATTGAAGCAACAATTTACTCAACTCCAATTCACACAAGTGCCTAGATTGCAAAACAAGGTTGCAGATGCTATGGCTACTATTGGTCCACTTTTGGAGATCCCTTAGGAGGATATACAATATGAATTCTTAGTTGAGAAGTTACACATGCTTGCATATGAGAATTATGAATTGACACGGCTATGTGTCTTGGTTGATCCCCAATCCCCATGGTACCACAAAATTCATGCTTACTTGCTAAATGGTATCATATCTCCCCATCTCACAAGAACCCAATGCTAGAACCTCATTCATAGAGCATCCTACTACACTATCATAGCTAATACCCTATACCATCATGGTTATCAAGAAACTCCCTATTAGTGTTTAGACAAAAATGAGGCTACAATGATTGTAAAAGAGGTACATGTTAGACTTTGTGGTGCCTACACAATCGATATTTTCCTAGACAATCAAATACTTAGGGCTAGATATTATTGGCCTACTCTAGAGCATGATGCTTGTAACTTTGTCAAAAGGTATCTACCCTTTCAACAACATGCAACTTTGATCTGACCCTAAATCAAAATCTTTAACCTATTACACTACCATGGCCATTTACATGTTGGGGGTTTGACTTTGTTGACATTATAATAGCTCTCTCCTCAAAAGGACGCAATTGGATAATCATTGCAACTAACTATTTCACTAAGTGGGTAGAGCCAGTCCCACTTGGCACAGCCATGGGAGTTAAAGTTTCCAAGTTTATCCTCTATCATATCATATGTCACTTCAGCATCCCAACTACCATTTTCACCAACCATAGAGGTAACTTCTAAAACCTCAATATGGAAGAATTGTGCACCTCTCTTCATACCCATGACCATTTTTCTAGCCCCTACTTCCCACAAAGTAATGGTCAAGCTAAGGAAACTAACAAAACCTTACTCAAAATCCTAAAGAAATTTGTCAATGATTCCAACTGCAATTGGCATTTAAAAATCAACCCCTCCCTATGGGCTTAACACACTTAGTTTCATACATTCATAGGCATAACCCCAGACTCCTTGGTCTATGGTGTTAAAGTAGTACTATCTATTGAGGTTGAACTCCAATCCTTGTGCATTTCTTTGTGAGGGTGAATATCAAATGAGGATTATAGAGTAACCTGACCTACCTAGCTAAATCTACTTGATGAAAGAAAGTAATAGGCCTATGACCATCTCATTGTCTATCAAAATTTCCTAAAGCACAAATTCAATAGGAAGGTTCATCTAAGCAAATTTCAACTAGGTGAAATGGTCCTCAAGGAAAATATGAAGGTTTAAGTAGACTGAGAAAAGAAGGCCAAGTATGAGCCCACATGGCTTGGTCTATATGATGTCACAACATCTTTTGGCTCAACGACATATCAACTATCAACACTTGAGGGAGAAACATTGAATGATCCCACCAACATCATTCACCTTAAGAAATTCTATGCCTAAGACCCTTAGTGTATCCCACTAACCCTATGAAAAAAAGCCCAAAAAAAAAAAATCAAAAAAAGGTCCTAAAAAGGGGGGGAAAAAAGAGCAAATAATAAAGGAAAGTATCATCCAATAGTGAAAACTTGGTAATTCAAGCACCTTGCATAGTTACCCTAGTGAAAACCTAGCAAATAGGTGCCATGTGCACTTGGCCTATTCATTATCTATCAGTGATATACACCTCCCACACCATCCTCCACATCTCATCACCCATCTTCCCATTTTCCAAAGGTGTTCCAAAGATTCCATCACCACATTATCATAAATCAAGATATACCATCCTTATCCCTTAGCTTGGAAAATCCATCAAAACAGTGTATTCTACCATGGTTTGCACATCTATCATATCCCTATACTCTACCATGTGTATCGTATTAGCTATATGTTATCTCATGTACCATGTTTGTGTATCATACCCTTATAAAAACATTGTACTATATTTGATTACATCAAACTACCTCCTCATCCTGAGCTTTTCCCGTTATATACAAACCCACTCACATATCACACCAAATGTATGAAACATCCTGAAAGTTTGTAAAGTAGTTCTTGTACATTCTCGGTGCTCCCCCTTCTAGAAAATAAGTCATGTTTCTCCCCAAAAACAAGTTATTTTTTGAACCCTATAATGAGACTTCATGTCACCCAAGAGTTGTTTTGAGAAATTTATAGTTGTTATTCTATCATAGTCCTAAATACTACCGATAGGTCCTTACAAGATGCATCCATCCTCATATTTCCACCTTATACCATCAATATCTAGTCCTATGATCTCTTTGTCAAATAGTTACTTTTTCATGGATTTATTCTTTCTCTCTTGATATTGGATGTTAATTTTGAGTTCCTAAAATGTATCATTTCCAAGAAATTTGGTTGTTCCCTCCTCAAGGTCACCACAATTTTTAATATCATGGTGCACTGTGAATGGGGCAATTAGAAAGCAAGGTTTTGATCAAGTCTTTTCTACTTGTGAGTCAATCAGATATAACCCTTTCATGTTCCAAACATGTGTTCTTTCATGATCACATAATGTAATCATGAAATATACTTTGATTGTCGATTACCCACTATCATTTCTACTTTGACTCCATTGGGATCCATGTGTAACACTGGGGTAATCCTTGCTTTTTTTTTTAGTAAGTCCTATGTAATATTGGGATAAAATCCTTGATTGTTCTTAGTAACCTTGGCATATACCTAATATTCCTATATCAAATTAAGTGCTCAAACTGCATGGTGGTACTTCTTTATGGGGTACCCCACCTTCAAGCTTCAAGCATCATTTCATCATCCCATTACCTTGTTCTATAAATAGAAAAAACACTCTCATTCATCTCCCCTCTACCATATCTATATTATCACATCCTACATGTCTTACTACATGACCTATTTTAGTAGCACAAATTGAATACTAAGATTAACAAAGCATTCACAATACAAAACAAGTTAACACTTATAATAGGACAAAACCAAACATTATGGAGGAAATAAAACCAAGAATGGTAAGCTCCTCAAATGTGTTTCCTATAATAACAATTGTATGTCCTAGATGGATAGGAGATGTGTGCTTGGTTGTCCTCAAGCTTCAAATGATGGTGTGTTTATCAAGTATGGACATGAATGGAGGATTCAAAAATGGAGGTAAAGGTTGATTTTGATATGGTAATGTTATAAAATGACTATACTATAGTGGTTATTCGGGCATTATAATTTTACATGGGTAGATGATATTGACTTGTAAGAGGAAACAACTTTATTTTTAAGCTAAGAGGAGTGAAATGGAGGGTCAAGATGCAAGGATGGAAGAATGGTGAGGGAGGTCTAGGATGCTTTGAAAAGGGAGCACATGGATTCTGCTTGTTCAGGGCTCTATCCTTGTGGCAAGTGTCACAAGGGGATTGGTTGGTCAAAATGGAGGGTCAAGGGGAGTAATGAGGGAGGATAAGTGTGTAAGAGGGATGTAAGAGGCATTAATGGTATGTAAGAGCCATTAATGCTCTTGGATAGGGATAGAAGATAACAAGAGAAACTTATTGACTTTGGCTTGGGATAGCAAGTCTTAACCCTTTCTTAAAGGTGTACACAAGTTTAGGAAAGGGATTAGGCTTAGTTTAGGAAGGGGGTTAGGCGGCAAGTGGCTTAGCTTTGATGGGATGTGTTAGTTAGGAGGCTAAGTGAGGTTAGTATGGGTGGATGGGTTGGATCAGGGGTAAACATAGGGTTTAAGGATGGTTTAAGGGTTAGGATGATTTATTTAATAAAGATGGGGGATGTGGGATTAAATTAAATATATTTGAGGATTTATTTTATTTAGTAGAGGAATAGAATTTTAATTGATAAATTAATTTTATGTTATCATTTTATTTTATCAATTGGACTATAGTTAATTTAATTAATTAATTAACTATGGGATGATGATTAATTAATTAAACAATAAATATTTAATTAATAATGTCCTAGAAGATGACTAAATATGATTACATAATGGTGTAATCAAATTTAGGTGTCTACATTTTGACCCTCTTTGACATAGTGTGGGGACAACACTATTTCAAAGAAGTTCGAGTATAAACAATGCAAAGAAGACTTCTCAAAATAACATGGTTGTCTTGATATTGAATACAAGAAGAGAGAGTGGACCACATGATGCCCCCTCAAGAAGGTGGCAAGGAGAGAAAACAAATCTCGATGACTTATTGAAACTGTAAAAACAAGGGGACAAGAGGAGGGGAATGTAGAAGAGAAATAGGAGTAGAAAAAAGGCAAGGAATGATAAATAGAATAGGGTAGGAGGATGTAGAGAGGCATGAAGGTTGCCACTTGAGGTCTATAAGGGGGACTAGGAGGGGTAGAAAGGGTTATTGGCTTTCATATAGATGTCAATATATTGCTATTTGGAGCTCTAATTTGGATGGTTAGATGGTTACGCATGGATGACCAAAGCATTGGGCAGATGTGGTATGGTGAGTATGAGTGTGCCAAACACCAGAATAATTAGTAGGGTCAAAAAACCTATCTTTTTCATTTATGTCATGATTTTTTGGCATTCCAACAATTAATAAAATGTCATCCCACAAGCTTGGGTCTAGCAAGATTGCTAGAGGGATAGATGAGATCACAATCTCACAAAAGCTATTACAGGGTAGGGGAAAAATAAAGTTTGGAAACATTTTTTGCAAAATCTTGAATGTATGAGGAAGTTGGCATGAGAATGTTAATCTACCAAAAAAAATTATAAGGGGGGGATCTAATCGACGAAAACATAGTCCTAGTGGTGGGAACATGAATTCACAGGCATGGGTAGTTTTGAGGAGAAGCTCCATGTGGGAATGGGATAGGATTTGACTGGGAGGGGTAATGGGGTTGGCAAATTCCCATGATATATTTTGGTTGTGGGAATGTGGCAAAAAAATTGAGATTATGAGAACATGGTATAGGGTTTGACTGGGAGGGGAAATGGTAAAGAGTGATCCCATAATAAAATGTGATGATGGGATTGTTGGGTGCTAGCATTCATGGGAATGTGTCGGTAGAAACATCAAGAAAGTGATAATGGTGAAATGAGTGTTGGAAGAAAAGGGACTTGGTTGAGGGATGGGGGGTTTGGAATTAGTGTTATAATGTGTACAAAAAGAAAACTGACATGTTGTTGGCTTGTATACAATAGTCTCTAGATGTGTTGGTGTCACTAGAGCGATGGGAGTCATACTATGTGCAAGAGAGAAGTTTACACCTACTAACTAGGTGAGGATTGATGGTATCAGCTTGGGTATCTAGAGAGATTGCCTCACATATAGACCTACATGGCAATGGTGATACCCCTATCTGAGCAATGGCATAGTGAGACTGCTACTTTTCACCTACCGACAAGAGAGATGATGGTGATGTTAGAGGATGTTTATAGGATTTTTAGGTTATCTATGTGAGGGGCACTAGTGATGGTGACTAGGGAGATGACAAGGGAGGTAGTAGTACAGTGATTGGTGGGATCAAGAGTATAGTATCAGCCCCAAAGTGGCTAGTTTCCCTTAGATGAGCACCTAGACTAAGTAGCTATGGAGAGGAGGATTTATTTTTATGTACGTGAGCTAGTGTCAAGATATATTTCCCTAGATATAGGCGAAACATGAGTTACCTTTGCCTCGATATCAACCATTATGTCGATTGTGGAAGCCAAAGTCCTTGCGGCATGGGGTTCATTGATGCTAGCATAATTGTATCGAGATTTGCATCACCTGATCTATTAGGTTGAAGGACACTAGGAGAGGAGTTTCAGGTTCACAAAACTATTATAGATGTGGGTGTGGGAGCACACTGTGACATTTAGGCTGATTGGGCAGAGAGAGTGATTAGCAGAGGAGTTAGTTGTGTATAATTGGAGGGAGCCACTTATATACCATCATATGGAGGACATGGACTTTAGGAAAGTGTAGATAGATGAGATTTAGGTGGTGATATGGAGGCCATACATGGGTCTAAGGCCATGGGTAGAGGAGAGGTAGCATTTTCCATACATTATATTACCATGTTTTATTTTTGGTTGATGGGAGTACATTGTAGAGTAGTACCATCCAAACAAGGCCTTGCAATAGTTCAAATGGCAATAGGTTACCCTAGGGGAGCTAAACTAGTATCAGCATGTGACATAAGAGCTGGTCATGACGTTTGGTCCCATGACCTAGAGCCACATGAATAGGATTGGTTTTGGGGTTTCATAGATGTGGGCTTGACACATGAGTATTGAGATGGTTTTAAGTAGTCAAGGCCAGTAGGCTGCACTTAAGTTATGAGAAAAAAAATGGTGGTAGGGGATATTTATTGTGTAGCAAGATAGGGGAGATATCTAGCTAGGGGATTATGATAGTGGGAAGAGGTAGTGATGCAAGAGGAGGTGCCACTGAGGTAGAGGCAGAGGATTATGAGGGAGAAAAGGCAAGATGATGTGAGCCCACAGCCTAAGAGGGTCAAGGAGAAGTCAATAGAGGAGAGAAGGCCACAAGAGGAGAGTTGAAAGGGGCCATAGGAGCTAATGAGTAGAGGGGGAGGTGTAAGGGACTCATCATCAAGGAGAGGGGATAAGTGACCAAGTATGTGTCCTTGCAACAGACACATGAGGTGACAAGCCTACTACTATGGGATACATAGTAGGAGAGGGATTAGCTCAGGATAGGGAAAGATCATTTTAGGCATGAGTGTGATGTAGTGCAAGGATAGGAAATAGAGAAGGGATGGAGTTGGGGACACTCTAGGTGGATATCAATCATTTGGAGGGGAGATTGGAGGTGGTGACACTAGAGAATCAAATGTTGCAGGTAACGATTGACACTATCTAATAGCAGATGGATAGATTGGTGGTGGAGGTGGTGACCCTGAGGGAGCAGGTGACAATAGGTGGAGGATTGGAGGATTTGAGGAGGTTGTGGGGGGAGGTGGAGGATCTAAGGGAGAGTGAAAGATTTTATTGTGGGAGATATCATGCAGCTGTTCTAGCTAAGCAAGTAGAGCATTATAGATGGCTAACATGGTTAGGTACAACTGGGACCCATATAGGCATGTAGGGAGGGGGAGAGAGTGGATGGAGTATTGAGGGCTCTCAGAGGATTGGTGGGTCTCAACATGTAGGGTAGAGCCATAGGAAAAGGTAGAGCCAAAGGCAAGACAAGGGGTTAGTAGGAAAAGGGATGAGACAGAGAGCTTAGGTATGAGAGGAGGATAGATGAGGCCACCAACTCCACCATTTGTAGCACTAGATCTAGAGAAAGGCACCTATGAGTCTCATGATGAGGGGGATTAGTGCTATGTTGTATATTACATAGTATTTTTGGATGTATTGGTGGATGTATTTTTATAGGTACATACCTGATGTATTGATATGGGCCTTTGTATTTATATAGATACTGGATATCTAGACTATGATGGACTTTGGTATTTTAATAGGGATGAATGATTTATTCTTTATTTTTTGTAGATGACATATATATAGATTTGATCATTCTTTAGAGTGGGATATGGATGCATGGATTTATGATGTTGTGATTTTTTTATTACATGTATGTTGATAGATGATTAGATGTAGAAGAGAGACTGATATGGTCTTATGGAGGATGTGATATATATGAGATATATGATGTTAGTAACATGTGATGTAGGATATGATGTGCTTTATGAGGAGATTTTTTTGATCATGATGACATGTTGTGATGTAGGATATGATGTTTATGATGAGAGTTGTTGGAAGATGTTGACATGTTGTGATGCAAGATATGATGTTTATGATGAGATTTAAAAATTTGTTTTTATGATGATGTTTATGATACTAAGAAATGAACTAAAAATGAACCTAAGATATGATGATGAATGTAATGTGTTTTGACCTTCAGGTTGAAAAAGATAAATGGAAATGAACTTTTAAAATGAGGGTAGTAATAAAAATGTGAGCCAAGAAACGAATGTGAATCGTGATGAAAAAAATTGAACGCAAACTATGCTGATGAATATGCTAAAATAGACTTTAAACTATGATAAAAGATGATAAATTGGTACATAAACTATGATAATGACTATGATAAAATGAACACAAATTATGATAAAATGAACGTGAGATTTATGATGATGGAACATGATGTAAAATGAACTCAAAATATGGTGATAAAATGTGATAAATGAACTCAAACTACAATGGTGAAATATGATAAGATGAATCTAAACTATGATGATGAAGTATGACAAAAAATGAACATCAAACTATGATAAAAGGAATGTAAGCTATAATAAAATATGATAGAATGAACTTAAGATTATGATGATGAATGTAATGTGTTTTGACTTCCAGATTGGAAAAGATAAATGGAAATGAACTTTTAAAATGAGGATAATAATAAAAATGTGTAGCAAGAAATGAATGTGAATCATGATGAAAAAAAGTGGACACAAACTATGATGATGAATATGCTAAAATGGACTTTAAACTATGATAAAAGATGATAAAAAGGAACATAAACTATGATAAAATGAACACAAATTATAATAAAATGAGGGTGAGATTTATGATGATGGAACATGATGTAAAATTAACTCCAACTATGATGATAAAACATGATAAATGAACTCAAACTATAATTGGTAAATATGATAAGATGAATTTAAACTATGATGATGAAATATGACAAAAAAAAAACTTCAAACTATGAGAAAAGAAATGTAAACTCTGATAAAACATGATAGAATGAACTTAAGATTATGATGATGGAACATGATTGAAATGAATGCCAATTATGATGACAAAATTTAATAAATAAACTCAAGGCTATGATGATAACATATGATAAATGAACTAAAAACTATGGTGATGAAATGTGATAAATGGTCATAACCGATGATGATACAAAATGTGATAAATAAACTTTATCTATGATGGTGAAATATGATAAGATGAATTTAAATGATGATGGTGAAATACAAAAAAAAATGAACTTCACACTATGATAAAAGGAACGTAAACTATGATAAAATATGATAGAATGATCTTAAGATTATGATGATGGAACATGATTAAAATGAATGCCTACTATGATGATAAAATGTAATAAATAAACTCAAGGCCATCATGATAACATATGATAAATGAACTAAAAACTATGATGATGAAACATGATAAATACTCATAATTGATAATAATACAAAATGTGATAAACTAACTTGATCGATGATGATGAAACTTTAGCCAAGGCCTTTTGATTTGTAAATTTATGCTAATGACGATGAACTCAATGTTTAGGATAAGGAAAGAAAATTGAGAGATTTTGATAATGTACCATAGGGATTAGAATGAGTGAAAAAGATGAGTGACATAGAGAATTAAGATGAGGTAAATGAGGAAAAAATAGGAGAAGATATTTAAGGGGATGTAGGGGAGATGAGTGAGTATTATATGAAAGGTAAGTAAAGTGATAGGGAAATAGATGTGGTGTGTAGGAGGATGGTGTAGCATATAACTGATTGATCATAACCTTGGTCCATAGGGGGAAACAATATGCACAAATTTTTAACACAACATGTGTAGGAGACTTAGGGAGATAGAATTGGGTAGGAGATTGGGATGACAAGAGAGTTGAGAACATGGTAGACAAGAGCTTGTGAGGGAGCAAGGGTAGATAGGATACATGTGATATAGGAAGAGAATGTGTGGGAGGGGGCTAGTATAGATGCATGACAAGGTGGAATGAACAACTAATTTTTTTTATGGAACAAAATGGTGAGAGTGATGGGACATGCTTGAACCTTTAGCATGGGGTACTTCATAAATAAATACCACCATGTAATGTGAGCACTTTATTTGACATAGGAATATTAAGGAGATGCCAAGGTTATTAGGAACATCAGGATTTTTCCCCAATATTACAAAGGACTAACTTGAACAAGCATGCAAGTATTGCCCTAGCATCACACATGACTCCCACAAAAATCAACATGGAAATGATGTTGGTTGATCCACAAGAAAATGATATTTCCCAACTACATCATGTGATCATAAATGAAAACATGTTTGGAATATGCAAGGGTGATATCCAACTAACTCACAAGCAGAAAAAGACTCTGATCAAAATATTGATTTTGAATTGCCCTAGTCATAGCATACCATGATATAAAAGATCATGGTGACCATCAGGAGGGAACAACTAAATAGCTTGGAAAAGATCCATTCAAACAAAAAAAAACCCAATATTAGAAGAAAGAATAAATCCATGAGAAAGTAACCTTTTTCCAAAGAGATCAAGATAACTAGATACTGATAGGCCAATGTTAGCTACAATGAAGGATCCATCCTATAGGAACTCAACAATAGTACTTTAGGACAATGACATAATCTGCAACTATAACTTCCTACAGACAACTACCTAGTGATGTGAGGTTTCACTATAGGACTTGAGAATGTACAAGTAGGACTATAAAATGTGTGGATGACTTAAGAACTATGATAAAATAAAGGAACAGGTGTGCATATAATGGGGAAAAGCTTAGGATGAGGAGTTAGAATTATATGTTATGGTTATTTTTACATGGGTATGATACACATAATATTGTTATTGTTACAAGGGTATGATACACATAATACTATTATTGTTACAAGAGTATGATACATAGAATATTGTTCTTGTTACAAGGGTGTGATACAGGGGCATGCTACAAAGGATAAGATACATCTGATATGATACATGTGGTAAGGTACAAGGGTGGGATAGATGTGTGAACCATAGTAGAATACATGATCTTGATAGGTTTTCCAAGCCAATAGATGTTGAAAGTATATCATGAGTTGTTGGAGTGCGGGGATGAAACTCTTGGAACACCTTTGGAAAATGGTGAAATGGGAAATGAGGTGTAAATGGGTGATGGGGGATATGTAAGTCATTTGATAGATAATGAATAGGCTAAGTACATCTAGTGCCTTTCTTTTCTTAGATAGCTTACACCTTATTGTTTTCCTTAAGGACCATATCTCCTTCCTAAAATTGGTGTGGATGGACCTTCCTATTGAATTTGTGCTTGATGAAATTAGGTAGACCATGAGATGGTCATAGACCCATTGCCTATTTTCATCAAGTAAATCTAGTGAGGTAAGTATAGCCACTCTGTAATCCTCATCTGATATCTAGCCCTATAACGAAATGCATAGGGATAGGAGTTTGACCTCAATAGGAAATACTACTTCAACACCATAACCCAAGGAGTATGGGGTTGTGCTTGTGGATGTATGGGATGAGGTGTGGTAGGCCCATAGGATGGGGTTGATTTGCAAATGCCAATTGCAACTAGACTCATTGACAACTTTCTTTAGGATTTTGAGTAGGGTTTTATTAGTTGCCTCCCCCTAACTATTACCTTGTGGGAAGTATGGGCTAGAAAAATGGTTATGGATATGAAGAGATGTGCATAATTCTTCCATATTGAGATTTTAAAAACTATAGTAAAAATGGTAACTAGGATGTTGAAGTAGCATATGATATGATAGAGGATAAATTTGGATACTTGAACTCTTATGGTAGTGATAAGTGGGATTGCTTCTACCCACTTAGTGAAATAATCTATGGCGGTGATTATTCACTAATGTCCTTCTGAAGAGAGAGGTGTTATAACACAAACAAGGTCAAACCCCCAACATGCAAATGGCCATGGCAATGCAATAGGTTGAAGATTCTAAGTTGGGACTTGGATTAGATTAGCATGTTGTTGATAAGGTAAACACCTTTTTTACAAATTCGTATGCATCATGCTTTAGAGTAGGCCAATAATATCCAACCTGAAGGATTTTCTTAGCTAGAACTATTCTGCTCATGTGAGAGCCACAAGGCCTAGCATGTACCTATTTAAGAGCCATTACAACCTCATTTTGGTCTAAACATCAAGAAAGAGTTTCATGATAGCCATGATGATATATGGTTTGAGCTATGATAGTATATTAGGATGCTATATGAATAAGGTTGAGGTGTTGGGTTTATGTGTGATGGGGAGATATGATACCATTTAGTAAGTACCATGGGGATTGGGGACCAACCAAGGTGCATACCCATCTTGATTCATCATTCTTATATGCAGGCTTGTGTAGCTACTCAACTAAGAATTGATATTGTGTGGCCTCCTAAGGTATTTCAAAATGTGAATGGATAGTAGGCATGGTATCTACAACCTTGTTTTGCAACCTAGGTATCTATGTTAATTGAATCTGAGTAAAATGTTTCTTTAACTAATCTCTTAATTCCTTGTAAAGTTAAAGTTTATCATCTTTGGTTTCATATTCATCCAAAACCTTCTTGATAATAAGTTGTGAATTCCTAAAGACTTGTAGCTCTATGATACTCCATTCAACTTCTATTTTAAGCCCTGTCATAAGGGCCTCATTTTTTTTATGTTGTTGGTACATTGGAACTATAGTTTAAAAGATTTTGGAATGTAATCACCCTAAGGGGTGACAAAAAGTATGCCAACTCTAGAGCCATGGGATGTGTGGGATCCATCAAAGTATAACTTTTAAGATGGTTGTTCTTCTATTAAGCAGAGATGTTCATCTAAGAATTCCATAATGAGGGGGTGATTTGCAAACAAAGGCATATTGGCCAAGTGATCTTCTATAGCTTGACCTTTGATAGCCTTTCTATCAACATATTGGATGTTGAATTCATTGAGAAGCATGACCAATTTAGCCAAATGCCCTGTGATTACTGTGTGTGACAACATATATTTTAATGGATCAATTTTGGATATTAGTTTTATAGTGTGGCTTAACATATAATGATTCAACTTCTAAGTGGCAAAGGCCATAGATAATAAGGCATTTTCTATTCATGTGTAATTAAGCTCATACCCAACTAGAGTATGGTCGATGTTGTAAATAGCCCTCTCCTTTCCTTCATTATCAAGTTGTGTTAGAAGAGCACCTAGTGTTGTTAGGGTAGCTATGATGTATAATATGAGTAGGCATCCTACAATCGAAGCAACCAAGATAGGTGGATTAGCCAAGTATTGCTTGATTAGTTGAAACTTCTATTGCTAAGATAGGGTCCCACCTAAGATTTTGATCCTTTTTAAGTAAATGTGTAAATGGTTGACACTTATCAACAAGCTAGGAGATGAATCTTCTAACTAATTATTGTTTCCCTTGGAGAGAGCAAAGCTACTTGAGTGTCTTACAAGGATCCATATCCATGATGGCCTTCACTTTTTTAGGAGAAATCTCAATACTAGTTGTGATACAATTAACCCCAAGAGCTTTCCTAGGGTAATGCCACAGACACATTTCTTGAGGTTGAGCATGAGATGATATTTAGCCAATCAATCAAGCACTTCCTCAAGATGAGATAAGTGGTCATGGGCATTAAGGAATTTGACTAGAATATAATCCACATGATCCTCAAGAGCTTTATGGATTAGGTCATGGAAGATGACTGCCATGGTGCATTGATATGGTGCCCTAACATTCTCTAATTTGAATGGCATCATGTTATAGAAAATGTTCCCCAAGGTGTGGTAAATGTTGTCTTATGTTGATCTACTTCTACTATCTGAATCTAATTATGTCTAGAGAAACCATCCATTAGTGAAAAGAGCTCATGGCCTATAGGAAGATCAATGGTCATGTCCATGTTTGGCAATGGGAAGTCATCATTCAAGTAGTCTTTGTTGAGATCTCTAAAGTATGTGAAAATCCTAATATTACTAGAAGGCTTTATGATAGGTATCGTGTTGGAGATCCATTCTGAATAGTCAATCGAGTGAATGATCTTTGAATCTAGTAGTTTTTCTTACTCTGCTTTAACCAGTAAAGCAACTTTGGGATGCATCTTAAAGAGTTTTTTCTTGATAGGCTTAGCCTTTGAATCTATAGCCAAATGGTGTACTACTAACTTGGGGTCCAACCCTAGTATGTCTTGATAGGACCATGAAAAGGAACCAACATTTTCATGAAAGACTTTGATGAGAAGTTCTGCATGTTTGGGTGGTACAGATGTTGCAATTTATGTGAACTTTGGTACCTTGGTTAGACTAATATTGATCAGTTGAGTTTCCTTTGTCAAGACTGATGATATGGAAGGTCTATGATCCTATGGGGAAGGATGAAATCTCCATCATATCTATTTGGGTGGTAGAGATGATATAATGTATATGAACTTTGGTACCTTGGTTAGACTGATATTGATCGGTCGAGTTTCTTTTGTCAAGACTGATGCTATGGCAGGCCTATGATCCTATGGGGGAAGGATGAAATATCCATCCACAGGTGCCTCCAAAAGGATTTCATTTTTGGATGCATCCTATATTTTCTTTTCATTTTTTCAATCATTCAATGGTGTTCCAGAGGATTTTTCACCAAAGGATGGCTTTGCTTTTATTTTTTGCTTTTTAGTTTCATTTTTTAGTTCAATTTTATGACTGGAGATTTCCTCCCCCCTGAAGTAACTTGCTAGATCTAGCTTGTAGACATATGTTGATGGTGTGTTTATGCTCCTATGAATCTAAGGAACACATGCTCTATAGAAAATTCATTAGAATGGACAACACTTGAGTTCAAGGTGAGTGAGTGGTAAGTCTATGAGAGTTAGGGATAATTTGCAAAGTACAAAGGCTCCTAAGATAATTTCATCAAGGAAGATATCATCATAGGCTTTCTTTTCTATTTCCTTGTGAATGTGTTTGATCTCAACAAGATTATTTTGGATGTTTATGAAGGTATGGCTTTCTTTCATGGTACCCCCAGTTATAAGGAGTCTATAGCCTAAGCCTTTCTTTTTATTTTCTTTGTATGCTTCCATAGGCTACTTAATGCCTAACTCTAGATGACCTATAGACCACCTCCTTGATTATCCTATTTCTTAGTAGCAATATGATGTGACCATGGGTATTTTTTCTTGAATTGATTTAGTAGTTCTTCACTTCTCAAAGATTGCTCTCTGTATAAACATGTACTAATGTCAAGAGTAGTTTCCTCTTTATTGAGAATAACTTTGGTAATAAACGTGGTAGGGCCCAGTTGTCTGAGCTAAGGGGTTGTATTTGGCTTTGGCCCCTGATATGTCAGGCGCCCTTGAGTATGTGGATCAAGTGGTAAAGTGTCAACAACAAAAGCATTTGAAAAGCTATATTCCCTAAAACCTTGGTAGTTTATTTTAACCATTGAAAGGGCGGAGGCTAAAATGGTATTTAGATCATGGTAGGTGCTAGAGGAACTAGCCATGGTGTGGCCAATTTTGATTCCAAGATAATGGTTGGGTTATGAAGCTTTGAATGCATTACTGTAAGAAAAGGGTTTAGGATATGCGTGGATATTTACCTCAGTGCCATTATGCAAAAACTTGATGCACTGATAATAAGTGGATGGAACAATCTTATAGCATGAACCCATGGTTGACTAAGGAGTATGTTGTATGGAAGGTTAAGATCAACTATGTGACAATTTTTTTCTTGAGTGGTTGTGCTAACTCTGAGAGGTAGCAAGATGGTTCCTTCAGTGCTGTTCTCTAAGTTGTCATATGCTTTAATGGTAATGACCTCATTAAGGATATCTGCCTCAATTTATCCTACTTGTTTGATGAACTTTAAAGTACATATATTTAGAGCCAATCCATTATCTATCATGAATCATTTGACTACAAATTTGGAAACCATGACAATTATGTGAAGTGGACATATATAATTGGGTTTAACTATTGGAATATCAGATTTTTTGAAGGACAAAGCACATGATAAGAAAAGGTGGCCAACCAAGTTGTGGAACTCAGTGGCATTGATGTTAGTGGGGACATATGACTCATGGAGAGTATTGTCAAGGATCTCTTCATAAAGTGGGCTTGTTCATCAGAGATCTAGAATGGAAATTAGAGATGGTGTATTTAAAAGGTGTTCCAAAATGTTATATTGTGGTCCTAATGAAGGTGGTCTTGATGGTATAGATACAAATAGGCTAGCTATGTTGAGTCAAGCTCATCGAGTGACAACCACACATTGGGCATTTGGGCCTTTGATGTTTATAATATTAATAGAAGGCTCAACTTGTAGCATGCATTTGATGAGGTTTCCATAGTCCAAGTATGTTGAGGTATAATTCTGACACTTACCTTGATTATCTCCTAAATTTTTTTAGCATTGTTGGGTTTGTTATTGACAGGATTGTTTTTAGGTGCCTTGCTTATGTTTTTGTTATGTGGAGGGAAAGCATTTTGGTATATCAATAATCTTGCATTTGGTGAGGCTTGTGCCCCCACTGTGATCTCTTTTTGATCAATAAGGTACTATACATAGTCCTTGAGTTGCATCATTTGAGTGTGGTATTCCTCTTAACATGATGAAATTTGAAAAATTCATTATCCTTATACTAGGATGTCCTAGACTAATTAGGTTCTATGGGTTGTGTTTGTGGATGTTGAATAAGATTATCCTTGTCTAGTTTCTCAAAAATTGCATCAAGTAGTTCCCCCAATGGGATGTATACATGAGATTGTCTCTAAACACATGATTTAGGTCTAGCTGAAAGTGTGATAGCATTAGTTTGATTTTGATGGTTGGGTATTTGGACATTGTGTTGATTGTTTTGTATAGGTGGTTGCTAATATATTAGTGGTTGTTGCTAGTAAGGTTGTTGTTGACAAAAAATGGTGGGAATGTTGGTTGGTTCTCTGATGACATGAACATGTTTATTATTTCTGATGTTTTCAATAACAATGTTCTTATTTTTATTCCAATACCATGGTTTGTCATTGCTTAGACCGTGGTCCTAGGTATTTTCCTTGTAAATTTTGATGACACCATATTTGATGACCCCTTGTTCGAGTCTCATTCCTTTTTCCTTAATTTATTTATATGTTTGTAAATATTTTATAACCATGTGATCAACAATACTAGGATGTGCATTGTTAATGAACATTTTAACAAGGTGAAGTTCAAGGATGGTGCATGGGATCCGAGTTATAAGAGTTTGCCAACATTGTAATTATTCTACAAGGCTTTCTCCTTCCTTTTATTTGGTGTGAACTAGGTCTACTATAGATAATTTGGTCTTGACTAGATGAGCATATTGAGCCACAAAGGCTTCAGAAAGATCAACAAAAGTCTTAATGGCACCCTAGGGTATATGATAGAACCATTCGAGGGTGGGGCCTCCTAGGCATTTTGGAAAAAGTCACATGAGGAAAGAATCATTATAGGCCACTTCTTGGTAGTGCATATAGAACTCTTTGACATGTGTGACCAGGTCACTTTTCCCTCTAAATTTATCAAACTTTGGGATTTCAAAGTATTTAGAAAAAGGTGTCATTGTAATGGTTTTTTCAAATGGGTATGAATGATCATTTTCAAATTTGAAATTTTTTGAGTGCATCCCATCCTTGAGGGATTTGAGAGAATTTTTCATCTCTTCACATTTAGATTTTATAGGTGGGGTGATGGTTGCCCCCAAACCTAGTTCCTTCAGTGTGAGGTATGTAGCGACTATTGAAGGTTGATATGGAAAACCTTGATTGCCTTATGGAAATGATTGAAAAATGGGTTGTAGTATTGTTTGGATCGATGTTATTGGTTGTTGGAATGTAGTTTGTGCATACTATTGCATCTTCTAGGTAGACTGTTTATAGGGAACATAGGTGTGGGGTTGTTTCCCTACTAGATAATTTTGCGGGGATGCCTAGGCATATTGTTGGTGTGATGATTGTGGCTAAAAAGATGGTAGTGCAAGTAATACTTGGGTCATGCTCTAAGAATGTATACCTTGCCCAATATATGTTGGTTGTGCTCCTACTTGAGAAAGCAACTGGCTAGTAATAGGTGCTAGGTAATTTATGTGAGGAAGAGTGTTAACAATTGGGTATTGTGATGGAAGGATAATTTGGCTATTGCCTAAGGGTGGCATAGAAAAGTAGTTGGTAATGGGTAGTAATGAATAGACTTGAGGAGGAAGGGATGGATGTGATTGAGGTATGGACATGGTTGTAGTGCTAGAGCAAATACTAGTGGCAAACCCTTGTGCCAGACCAAAACTCCAAGGTCCTAGAGGAAATGAGGTGGAAGAGCTTTGACTAGTGACAAATGGATTGATAGTGATGTTGGGTGGGATGGAAGATGAAGTATTCAACCCTAATGGAGGCATTCTTGTAGTGTACAAAGATCTAGGTTGGATGTTTATGGTGCTAGTGAAGGATTGGATGTGCTTTGAGATGCAAGGGAAAATTTAGTTTGTCTAAGGGAAAAAGGAGTATATTGTGAAATAGGGAAATGGGTGGTGGAAGTAGATGCAAATGGTACACTTGTGGTTGATTGGATGTGGTATGAACTAAGGGTTGCGTTATGATGGGTTGATTATTTTGTGGAATTGGAGCATTGACTTGGGTTGAAGGGATATTCAAGTCTATCAGTTATACTTGTGTTAGTCAGTACCTATTGTTTGGTGAAAAGAAAGGGTCATGAGGGGTTGATGGCCCTATGGATGGTGGTTGCCATCCAAATATAGGATATGCAAGATCTATAATATTGGTAGGTTGTGGTTTTCCAAAATCAAAGGCACCAAAATTATCCCTTAAGAGATTTTCCATGATGGTGTCCCTATTTTGATCTATGGTGGCATTAAAAATGGTTGTGTCTAGGCTAGTTCATGAAAGCATCAATGTCTAGTAAAAAACTTGATTCTTCAAGAATTTGTGGTGGTGGATCTAGAGGTGTAATGGAAACTATAGCACATTTTTGTTCTTGAGTCATGCTACTACTAAGACTATGATCCACGTCCTTCTTTTTCCATTTATTCTTACCAAGATGTGTGGTAGGTGGCATAAAATGATGACTTTCTTAAGGATGGAATGCAAAAGGATGCAGATAAGTGTTGGATACAATTATTCAAATTGTGTGTTGTCTATGATGTCACACAAATGTCATATTAGTCATCAGATAGTGTCTACCAAGCTCAGAAGGTCAACAAGGCAAAGGACAATGTCTATCGAGCTCAGAAGGTCAGCAAGGCAAAGGACAGTGTCTACCAAGCTCAGAAGGTCAGCAAGGCAAAAGATAGTGTTTACCAAGCTTAGATGGTCAGTGAGGCAAAAGGAGAGAATCACTTGAGCTCACTTGGTCATCAAAGGAAATGTGGCAAAAATAGTTCTTACTGAGCTCACTTGATCATCAAAGGAAATGTGGCAGAAATAGTTCTTATTGAGCTCAGTCGGTCATCAAAGGGAATGTGGCAGAAGAAGTTCTTACCGAGATCTCATTAAGGAATTCAATTCTTATCGAGCAAACTTAGCAGCCAAAGGATTTTATAGATATTGCAATATTCACTGAGTCAAGAAGGTTAACTTGGGAAATTTTTGGAAGCAGGGTCAGCCAATAAAGGATTTCATTGTTTTATGAAATAACGTTTATTTGTTTAGAGTAATATATATAGCCAACTAATGTATGGTTTATTGGTAAATGTAACATGTAAATGGGCCAACTTGACAATCTGAATGGTATAAGTAAAAGGTCAAGTTGCAAATTCTAAGTGTGTGGAAGTGTGTGGAATTAATGTGATATAAAGACTGACTATTGTGGAAGCAAATTTGAAGTATGATCAGAGATCATTGAGGAGCAACAAAGTCATATTTGATCAAGGAGGATCTAATGATGCTGAACAAAGACCTGTAGCCAAAAAATTCAGTTGCATCTTTTTTAGGTTAATTCATTGTTGATTTCTAACCAATTTAGCAGTAATTTCAAATCTCTTAATAGAGTTGGTTTAACGACCATTTTATAAATCCTCTAACAAGGTGACAGTTTAGTTGAATTATTCTAAAGACCTCTAGCAAGGCCACTCCTAATAGGGTGATTAAATCCTCTAACATGCTCACACCTAACAGTGTGTATTATAACCTTTAATAGGGTTAGCTCCTAATAGGGCCCACTTCAGAAGAGTGAAAAATTGGTGACTAGTTACTTGGTGGTTTTTCCCATATTGGGTTTCCACATTAAAACTAGTGTCTCTTGTGTTCATTCTATTTTCAATTGCATGCATGAATGCTTGAAGATAAGTAATAGGTTAATTTATCAAATTATATCATTTGTTTATCAAGTATCAGTAGTAACTAGATATTTAACACATCTAAGGAATCTATGGATTAATTTTTGTGAGTGACTGATTCACCCCCCCTCTCAGTTACTCTACCTTTAATTCCAACAATAAGTGTGTGCAAGGAGATGATTTTCCTAGGTATGACTAGGGTGGAGTAACTTTCTAAGATGCAAAGGAGAGTGTGGGAATGTTTGTAACAATATCTAGGAAACTAAAATGATATGGGGGTAAGTAAAAGAGAGTATGTTTCCCTTATGTGTAAACTCAAAAATGTGATGGTGATATCAAACCCTAAGGTAGCCTTGTGAGCTTTTGGAAGACAAATGGGGATCAAGTATGTAGCCCAACCTTTTGCTCAATGTGACGAGGGACACAAATGAGAGTGACAGTTTTATCCTAAACAATACTTAGCTTAAGGATAACTATAATAGTGAGATGGATGGAGAGATTTTTGGGAAAAAAATCTTAATAAGGTGATGCTAAATCCTTTAAGTGATGATTAAATAATGGAAGATACTTGGGCTTCTAGTGCTTATTTTTGATGATTTTAGAAAACCTAAGGTTGATGAAAAAAAGGGAGGAGATGAGTCTACCAAATGCTTAAATAGGATGAGGAGCTATGTGAAAGATTAAGATTATGAGGGGATAAGTGCATAAGTATGTGTGGAAAAAGAAGGACCTAATCAGAGTAACACTATAGTTATTGATAAGGTTGTGGTTGACACAACATTTGAAAGTCAAGTTCTAAATTTTGTAATCCCACTTGGTTTGTCAGTGGAATTTTATCCTTTTTGAACTTGGTCTTGGTTTGGCCTAACATGAGATAACTTTAAGAGATTGATCACAATGGTCGGTTTTTTATAGGCAGTGACTACACTAAGTATACCCTGTTACCTTAGGTTGGAAAAATAAATCAATTGGGCATAACTAGGTGTCACAAAATGGTGTGTTTATGTAAAAAGAGAAAATTGGTTTGGGTTTAGGATGTAAGTAGAAAAGTGAGACAAACTAGGCCTAAGATTGTTGTAAATGAACTTACTAACAATACTTTTGAAAAAAGGTAAGGATGCCTTGTTGTGAATGGTTGTTTGAATACTTAAAAAGAAATTTTTCAGTCAAGAAAGATAAGTAGCAAGGATATTTTGACAAAGATAAAGTTGGAGCAAGGAGGATAAATTTGTCATGAATGAACTTGCTAACAACTATTTTCGAGATAATAAGGATAAGACTCTTTTAGATGCGATGGATTATGAGCAAACAGTTTCTCAAAGGACAATGCAACCTTTAGAAAGATAAGCAAGTGATCTCTTTAGAAAAAGGAGTTGATAGTAACCATAGAAAATGTGTATGTTTTACAAATGTTGTTCACGAGTCTTTTGCACAAATAAAACAATTCAAACACTCTCTTTATCCCTAAGGTCAAATTTTGGTTGTAATATGTTATTCAATGGCCTACAACTTGTTGTCTCCTAATTCTAGTGCAATATGTCCCTCTAATAAAAGAGATGAATTGATACAAGAGTCTATCAACAAATGATACATATTTTAAGAATCTTCAAGGCATGGTAGATAGAAGTCCCCCTTCTATAGGGACAACAACTCTTTGCAGATGAAACCCAAGTAGCCCTATGCCTCTACCAAGGGAGCACAATGGTGAGTAATCTTGGGTGATGTTGTTTCCCTTGCACCATGAATTAACATAGCAAGGATAAAATCATGATGACTAAAATGGGGTTTTAAATAGGTATGTGGAGTCAACCAAATGGTTGTTGCATATGTGATCCAGTTAAGGATCTATTCCAGACATATTGAAATCATGGAAAAAAATTTCCACCTCATGGCACCCCTAGAAACACACCACCCAAACTTGGGAGATAGAGGAAGAAATTTTACCTTTCCCCTCATTTATATACTAGCCAAATTCTTACTAGTTTTAGATTCTCACCAAAAGGGACGTGCTTCCCAAAGATGGATGAATTCACTAGAAGCACTCCTAGGTTGTTGTGAATGATCTTGCTAACAAATTTCAATACATGTGTCACACATTTTAAGGTCTTAATTTGTAGAAAATAGAGAAGAAAAAAATGTGCTAAAGGCCACAATCTTAAAACACACAAGGCGCTTTGTTCATTTCTATTTTGGATGCTTTAGTTTATTCTAACAATTAATCTTGAAAACAAACGAGTTTAACATACAATGTTCATTTCCAACTTTACAGTGATGTCCAACAAAGTAAATTGCATCAACAAAAGGAAATCATGTGTGAAAGCTTTAAAAATGAGGGAATAAGAATGAATTTTTCTTTAGAGCATTCAAATTGGATTAATTCTTTTTAAACCACAAAATTGAAGTGTTCTTGCATAATATTTATTTGCACCTTAAATAGAATGTTCATCGCATTGGTTCAGTTGTAAAACTCAGCATTCAAGATTTGATTGTATAATTAGCTAATCAAACATTCCAACAAAAATGTTTTAAGGTCTAAACATGCATTCCATCATGCAAAACTAATCATTGTTCATTTTAAGCTTTTAAAAAGTGATTTTCTACCAAGCATTTTAAGAAAACCTACAAATATATATGTTAGGATTATAGAAAAAAATGATCCCTACAATAGAAAACATTAAAAAGTTACCATAGGTGGTCAAACCAGCGAACTGGCAAGTTTTAAACCATGATCTCGTGGTGTGGGAAAGTTGTTTCAAATTTGCAGGATTGTGGTATAGGAAATGGGTGAAAATGTAGGAAAAGTAGGTCATAGAAAAAAAATCATAGAGTGGTCCCACCACAATGCAATCCCATGGGATAAGTGGGTAGCATTCTTGTTGACAGGTATATCTATGGGTTCAATGGAAGAAGAAAAAGGTGGAATTTGGGATTTAGTTAATTCAGTCAGGCATTCTTGTAGGTTTTTATAGAGATCCCATTGATAAATTCTTGCACTCCCACGGGAAGAGGGTTTTGCAAGAATGCTAGGGGTGTTTTAGGTGTCATGTAGTGGAAGGGCTTAGGACAAATCATGATCTTGGCCATGTGGGTTTGCACTCCCGCTGATATAAGATTGCAATTTCATGGCTCCAAGTTTGCGAACAAAAAGTGTTTAAAGTGTGTTTTAGCTTGGATTTGGTTGTATGGCTAGGAGTGCACTTATTTATTATAGACTTTGATGCCTATAAACAATGTTAGAAAACCACCTATCTATACAAACAAGCGCAAAACATTAGGTGGGTTAGTTTAACAAAAATAAGCAAAAAGTATGATTATAGTGACTTGAATGTGAGGTCCCATTGGGCATACCAAAATATATCACCTATTTTAGTAATGAAATTTTAATACTAAGATTAACAAAGAATTCATAATAAAAAACAAGTTAAAACTTATGATAGGATGAAGAAAAACATTATGGAGGAAAGTAGACCAAGAATGGTAAGCTCATCAAATGTGTTGCCTATAATAACATCGATATGTCCCAGATGGATAAGGGATGTGTGCTCAGTTGTCCTCAAGCTTCAAATAATGGGGTGCTTATCAAGTATGTGGGTGAATGGAGGATTCAAAAATGGAAGTGAAGGTGGATTTTTACATGGTAATGGTGTAAAATGGCTATACTATAGTGGTTAGTGGGGCATTATAAGTTTGCATGGGTAGATTATATGGATTTTTGAGAGGGAAGGGATTTATTTATAAGCTAAGGGAAGTGAGATGGAGGGTTAGGATGCAATGATGGAAGAATGCTGAGGGAGGGTTAGGATGCTATAAAAGGGGAACACATGGATTATTCTTGTTCAAGACTCTAGCCTTGTGACAAGTATCACAAGGGGATTGGGTGGTCAAAATGGAGGATGAAGGAGAGTAATGAGGAAGGATAAGTGTGTAAAATGGATGCAAGAGGCATTAATAGCATGTAAGAGCCATTAATGCTCTTGGATAGGGATGGAAGATGATAAGGGAGACTTATTAACTTTAGCTTGGGTTAGCAATTCTTAACCCTTGGTTAAAGTTGTGCACAAGTTTAGGAAGGGGACTAGGCTTAGCTTAGAAAGGGGTTTAGGGAGCAAGTGGCTTAGCTTTGATGGGATGGGTTAGTTAGAAGGCTAAGTGAGATAACTATGGGTGGGTGGGTTGGATTAGGGGTAAAGATTGGGTTTAGGGATTGTTTAAGGGTTAGGATGATTTATTAAATGATATACTTAATAAAGAGGGGATGTGGGATTAAATTAAATAGATTTGAGTATTTATTTAATTTAATAGAGGAATAGGGTTTTAAGTGATAAATTGATTTGGGTTATCATTTGATTTTATCAATTGGACTATAGTTAATTTAATTAATTAATTAACTAGGGAATGATGATTAATTAACTAAATAATAAATATTTAAATAATAATGTCTTAGAATATGACAAAATATGATTACATAATGGTGTAATCAAATTTAGGTGTTTACAATTACCATAAATATATATCTTACCTACCTCCACACTTTCCTTTCTTAAGAAACCTCCCTAAATCTCATATCCTATCCCCCTTTTCCTTATTTTTGATTCCCTGATACCATCACCTCTCCCTAAAAATATCCTATCCCACAATAATTATTCAAGAATTTGCACATATTGTCCTCCCCTCCCAATGAAATACTATGGTCAATCAGTGATATGTTATAGATCCTATCCCCCCATACATTTCACTATTATTCTACATGCATCTCACATCATATACACTCATCTCTTACCACATTACCATAATCCTTTTACTATTATTATTAATCATCATTTGCATCATCATCATCACCCTTTAAGTTTCACACTACTTCTCTTTTTCATAATAATTTGTATGGTTCCTTTTTACTCATCATTATTGTAGTTTAGATCCACCTTCATCATCATAATTTAAAATCCACCTTCATTATCATAGTTTTAGATCCATTTTTTGTTAACATAGTTTTAGATCCATTTTTCATTATCATGGTTTTAAATTCTTCATTAGCATAGTTTTAGGTTCATTCTTCATTATCATGTTTTAGGTCCATTTTTCATTATCATAGCTTTAGATATATTTTTCATTGTCATAGTTTTAAATTCATTATTATCATAGTTTTAAACTCATCTTCATTATCATATTTTTAGGTCCATTTTTCATTATCATAAAACTTTTAGGTCCATTTTTCATTATATTAAAGCTTTTAGTTGTCCATTTTCATTACCATAAAACTTTTAGTTGTCCATTTTTCATCATCATAGGTTTAAAGTTCATTTTTTAGTATCATAAACTATTAGTCACCCATTTTTCATAATCATGATTTGTTAGGCTTATTTTACCATTTTCCATTTACATCATCCTAAAATTCTCCTGCTCATTTTTTAGTTCTCATTTTTACAATTTATCAAAAACATCACATCCTACATCACACAGCATTAGTAACATCATGCATTTCATACATCTCATAATAAACACTTCACATCTTGCATCAAAAAGTGTTAGTAACATCATGCATCACAAAGCATCAATAACATCATGCATTTCATACATGTCATAATAAAAAAATCACATCATGCATAAAACATATTAGTCCATCTCATACATCTATCCACATGCATCTCATAAAACATCCACATCAAAACATCCCATGGCACAGTACTTTGTACATCCACATCCCACCCCAAAGAATGCTTGTATGTATGTATGTATGTATTTATATATGTATATATATATATCACACCATCAAAAGAATATAGAATACATCACCCATCCCTAAAATAATACGAAAGTCCATCATAGTCCAAATCCAGTGTGCATATAGTATAAATATTCATACATATGCATTGGGTTTGTGCCCCCAAAAAGTACACCCAACATGTTGAATACAATTGATTAATTGTGTATTGTCTTTGATGTTACATAAATGTCATATCATTATCACTTAGTATATACTAAGCTTACTCAAGCAGTGAAGACATTTTTCTGTGTCTACCGAGTGTTCTAATGGTTGCCTAGTTCAGAAGGAAGTGTCTACCAAGTTTCCTCATGCATCAAATGAAAGTATGCAAAAGATGAGTGTTAACTAAGCTCACTCATTTAATGAAGCAAAGTTGGATGGAACTAGTGCTAATTGAGCTTACTTGGTTGCCAAAGGATTTTCATAAATTTGCAGTGTTAACTGAGCTTTTGTTGGTTAATATAGGAAATCATTTTTGAGTTAATTTCTACTGAGTTGGGTTGGCTAACAAAGGATTTTCTTATTTTGACATATTAATCTCAATTGATTCATCTATTAATTCCAGCTAACTAAGGTGATGAATATTAATTATTCTAAGTTGTATTTGAGCTGACTTGATAATATGAAAGATATAAGTATAAGGTTAAGTTGTGACTTCAAAGTGAGCAAGTATGAAGATGGTATTGAAGATTTAATAATGAGAAAAGGAAGTGAATTTGAAGGATAAGTAGAATATCCTTTTGGAGTAGAAAAGCTATATTTGATCAGGAAGGATCAAGTACAAGCCAAGATAGAGGTCTATAATCATAAATTTAATTGCACTCAAATCAAGTCATCTCATTGTTACTTTCTAACCATTGTAGTAGTGATCTAAATCTCTTGACAAAGTTGGATTAACAGCTATTTGCAAATTTTCTAACAAGGTGGTGGTTCTGTTGAATTATCTAAAGACTTTTAACAAGGTCACTCCTAATAGGGTGATTAAATCCTTTAATAGGGTCACACCTAATAGTGTGTTTTGTAACCTTAAACATGGTTGGATCCTAATAGGGCTCACTTTAGAAGAGTGAAAATAGTAACTAGTTGCAGTTGGTGGTTTTTCCCAAATTGGGTTTCCACATTTAATCTTAGTGTCAAATGTGTTCTTACTATTTTCTTTTGTGTGTTTGCAACTAAGTTAAAGTAATGGTAATCACAAATAACATTTAAGTTTATATGTTAAGGATTTACCAACCACATTCAGTTATTACTGAGTCATAGCATTTTATGTGTCTTTACTGAGCACCAGTAGTATTTAGTTTTTAGTCTGTATTTTTGTACTAACATATAAGAGATCTAAGATTTATTTTAGTAGTAATTGATTCACCCCTTCCCTGTTAGTTACTCCTTGTATATATCCAAAAATTGGTATTAGAGATTTTGGTTCTTGTAGAGAAGGTTTCAAGGACCTAAGCTAAAGATCAAGATGTCTTATAGAAGAGAGATTCCCAAGCTGAACAGAGACAAATTTGCAGCATGGAAAGGACTTATGAGGTTACACTTGGCTATGATTAGTGACTTAGGATGAAAATATCTTGATATTGAATACAAGAATCCCATTGGAACATTATATGTTGAAGATATTGTTGAAAAGAAGAATCATAACATCATGATGATTGATATTGCATCTACTCTTAATTATTTTGAATTTGACAAAGTCAAAAACTACAAGACAACTTCTGAGATGTGGATCAAACTAAAATACATATATGGAGGAGATGAAAATGTAAGAAAAGATAAGGCTGAAAGTTTTAGAGGTCATTTTGATCTAATGAAAGTGAGAGAAGATGAGAATATTGCAAAATATGTGAAAAAAATCAAAGCAAGTGTATGTGTAATCAAAGAATATGGATGAGACATTGAAGAGAAAATAGTTGTGAGCAAGGTACTTAGAACTCTTCTCTTTATTTATGCAATTAGAGTGTCTACTATTCAAGAGATGCAATGTGATCCAAATAATAAAATATCTTTGGATTCTCTAGTTGGAAGATTGATAGCTTTTGAATTAGATAACTTTGATAACTATGTTCCTAGTTCAAAATTTATTGAATATGCTTTTAAATCTAAACTCTCACTCAAAGAAAAGGGTAAAAAATCAAAGTCCAATAAATTAGGAAGTGAATAAGTATCAAAAGAAAGTTTAGGTAGTGATCTTGATGTCATTGAAGCCTTAGTTGCTAGAAACTATTCCAAAGGTAGAGGAAAGTACAAAGGTAAAGTTCCTCTAATATGTTTTTCCTATGAAGAAGTTGGTCATATTGCTACTACATGTCCAAATATGAAAATCAAAGATGAAAAAAAAAGTAATAAACAAAAAGACAAGAAGGATTCCAAGAACTACAAGAACTACAAGCACAAAGGTAAGAAATATTATTTTATAGCTAAAAATTTTGATAACAGTGAAGATGAAATGGTATATATTATTGTGAAATCTGAATCTGATGATGAAGAAGATAAGATGGCACTTATCTCTCATGTTAGCAAAAATTATATATGGATTATTGAAATTTATTGTTCACATCATATGACTAGAGACAAAAAAAAGTTTGAGCACATGGAATATTATGATGGAGGTATTGTGAGATTTGGAAATAATGAACCTTGTAATATAAAAGGAAAATGATGTATTTCATTGACTAAAGAACTTATATGTGACAATGCTTATTGGGTTGAAGGACAAAAGCATAATATAAAAAGTATGGCATAGTTGAATAACATTGGTTTCAAGGTAGAATTCATGAATGGACAAGCCAAACTACTAGATAGAAAAGGAAATAGGGTTGGATCTGGCAAGCAAACAAAAGGTAATCTATTTTATCTTGATCACAATCATTGTTCATATTTTATTGCTGAAGTAGAAGAAAGTTGGTTATGGCACAAAAGGTTATGTCATGTAAACTTTGATAATCTAGTTAAGATAAGAAAAAATAGAAGAGTAAGAGGTATTCCTAGCTTGAAGAATCCTAATAGGGGTCTATGCAAGAATTGACAAATGGGTAAGATGGTAAAGACTAGCTTCAAAAGAAAAAACTATCAATCAGAAGAAGTCTTAGAAATTGTTTGTACAAACCTATTTGGACCTATTGGTATAGAGAGTTACAGTGGAGAAAATTTTTTCATTCTTTTTGTTGATGACTATTCTAGAATGATGATTGTAATGTATCTAAAAGAAAAACTAGAAGCTTTTCAAAAGTTCAAGTGATATCTAGCAACAGTAGAAAAATTCATCTCCAATGAATTCAATAATTTCTACATTGAAAGAGGAATCAAAAGACAAGTATTAACCCCTAGTATACCATAGCAAAATGGTATAGCTGAAAGAAGAAATAAATATATCATGGATTATGCAAGAACCCTAATGATTGAAAAGAATGTTGCTCTCAAATACTAGAAGGAAGCTATTAGCACTGCAGTTCATACCTTGAATAGAGTATAGTTGAAGAAAGATTCAAATAAAACTCCTTATCAACTATGGTATGGCTACAAACCTAGTGTAAGTTACTTGAAAGTATTTGGCAACAAATGTTATATCTTGAAAGAGTCTAGAAAAGGAAAATTGTATATAAAAGGTGATGAAGGCATATTTTTAGGATACTCCTACAGCAGTAAAGCATACAAATGTTTGAACTTTTCTATTCATAAAATAATAGAAAGTGCACATTTTAGAATTGATGAGTTTGCAAAAAAGAGTGAAGATGAAAGCAGCAAGGAGATAGAGGATTACAAAAGATTTGTTTACTATGAACCTGATACCCTGAAAAATCTATTTGAAAGAAAGGAAGCTTCATCACTTGAGTCCCCAAAATCTACACTAGTTACCAAGTTGCAAATAATACAACCCAAGTTATAGTCTGAAGGACCTAAGTCACAATCAGAGGCTACTAAGCTAGTTCAAACTGAGTTTGATGGACTTGAGTCATAGAAAAAAGGACTTGAACTTGAAATTGAAGTTCATAATGAAGATAGTACAACTCATTCAAAGCCCAAAAAGCCTATCTCAATAAGATATGTTAGAAGGCATCATGCACCTGATCAGATCATTGCAGACAAATTTGCTAGCACAATGACAAGAAATAAATTAAAATGTACATGTTACTTACTAAATTTGAACCTAGAAGTGTTAAAGATGCTCTAGAAAATGAAAGTTGGATTGAAGCAATGAATGAAGAAATAGAATAGATAAAAAAGAGCAAAAATTAGAATCTTGTTTCTAGACCCAAGGATATGAATGTAATTGGCACAAAGAGGGTATTCAAAAATAAGCTAAATGAAGATGAAAAAGTTTCAAGAAACAAGGAAAGATTGGTGTGTAAAGGTTATTCTCAAGAAGAAGGTATTGATTATGGTGAGACTTTTGCTCCTGTAGCAAGACTAGAAGGTGTTAGAACTTTACTAGCATATGCAACACATAGAGGATTTAAAGTATATCAAATGGATATCAAATCTACATTCTTGATGAATAAGTCCACATTGAACAACTAGAAAGTTTTTTAGATCTTAGCAAAAGAGACATGGTTTGCAAGTTACACAAAGCATTATATAGTCTCAAACAAGCTCTTAGAGCTTGGTATAAAAGACTTTATAGTTACTTGGTATAGACTGGCTTTCAAAGAACAAATGATAATAGTAGTATGTATATCAAGGAAGGACCAAATAAGAAGATTTTGTTGGTAGAGATATTTGCTGATGATACTCTATTTATAGGAAATGATGATTTGTGTAAGGCATTTTCAAAAGAAATGAGTAAAGAATTTGAGATATCCATGTTTGATTAGATAAAATTCTTTGTTGGATTAAAGATATAGTAGAACAAAAATGGTATCTACATCACTAAATCTAAGTATATCAAAGAGATACTGAAGAAGTTTCAAATGGAAGATTCAAGACAAGTTGCAACCTCTATGTCTACTAAACACAAGCTTTCCAAAAATGATGATTCCAAAGAAGTAGATAAACTACATGCAGATCAATGATTGAAAAATTGCAGTATGCAGTACATACAAGGCCTGATATTGCTCTAGCAGTTGGAATAGTGGCAAGATTTTTAATTAATCCTAAATAAAATGACATGATGGCAATCAAGAGAATCATGAGATATTTGAAGGGTACTGAAGATTATGGCTTATGGTATAAACTTGGAGAAAATTTAGACTTGAAAGTGTTTACTAATACTAATTGTGCAGGAAGTATTGATGATAGAAAAAGCACTAGTGGTGGAGCATTCTTTCTTGGTAAAAAACTAGTGTCTTGGACAAGCAAGAAGCAAAATTTTACATCTCAATCCACAGTAGAGGCAAAATATGTGGAAAGAGTAGTTAATTGTTCTAAAATTATTTGGTTCAAACAATTTTTGAAAGGAGTGCAGATAGAGATCAAGTATCCAATAGTCATATACTATGATAACACCAGTGCAACGAATATATCAAAGAATCTAGTGATGCATACCAAAACAAAGAACATTGCAATAAAATATCACTTCTTAAGAGAATTGGTGTGAGAAAAAGAAGTCAAATTAGAATATGTGAATACAAAAAAAAAAAAGATTACAGACATATTCACCAAGCCATTATGTAATGATGCATTTTTGTATTTAGGAGGTCAGCTAGGGGTCATTCCCCTATTTGTAGCTCACTAAATAAAGTTTAGTGATGCATCAACAGAAGATAAGTTGAAGATCAATCAATTGGTGCAGAATTGACAAGGAAATCTTGCAAAAGAATCAATACTTAAGATACATTGGTATTAACAAAGTTGTTTTCTATGGCATGTGTTTTCAAAGAGGGAGAAGTTTATTGTCATATCTTTGAAAAAAAAAAAATAGAACAAGAATAAAGTAAGGAACTAAAAGAAGAATTTTTTTGTAAGAGGGATAACGTTCTATAAATGAACTTGGTAGAAGATGTTACAGATAGAGAAAGAATCCAATGAAAGGAAGAACTCATATTGACAGAGGGAGTTCTCAAGAACAAATCCAAAATTTCATTGTGCTATAACATGTTGTGTTGCCATCAATTCCAAAGAGGGAGATTTTTGGATATAATTCATTAATTGTGTATTGTCTTTGATTTTACACAAATGTCATATCATTATGAGTTAGTATATGCCAAGCTCACTTGGATAGTGAAGACTATTTTTTGTGTCTACTGAGCATTCCTATGCTTGCCTAGTTTAGAATGCAGTGTCTACCAAGTTCACTCAGGTGTCGAAGGAAAGTATGCAAAAGATGAGTGCTAACCGAGATCACTCAATTAATGAAGGAAAAATGGATGGAACCAGTGCTAATCGAGCTTACTCAGTTGCCAAAGGATTTTTCACAAATTTGTAGTGTTAATCAAGCTTCTATTGGTTAACACAACAAATCATTTCTGAGTTAGTTTCTATCAAGTTAGGTTAGCTAACAAAGGATTTTCTTATTTTGACATATTAAGCTTAATTGATTTATCTATTGATTCTAGCCAACTAAGGTGATGAATATTAATTATTCTAAGTTGTATTTGAGCTGACTTGACAATATGAAAGATATAAGTATAAGTTCAAGTTGTGGTTTCAAAGTGAAAAAGTATGAAGATGTTATTGAAAATTTAATAATGAGAAAAGGAAGTGAATTTGAAGGATAAGCAGAATATCCTTATGGAGAAAAAAAGTTATATTCAATCAGGAAGGATCAAGTACAAGCTAGAACAAAGATATGTAATCAGAAATTTAGTTGCACTCAAATTAGGTTATCTCATTGTTACTTTTTAACCATTGTAGTAATGATCTAAATCTCTTGACAAAGTTGGCTTAACAACTATTTGTATATCCTTTAAGAAGGTGGTAGTTTTGTTGAATTGTCTAAAGACCTCTAACAAGGCCACTCCTAACAATGTGATTAAATCCTTTAATAAGGTCACACCTAATAGTATGTTTTGTAACCTTTAATAGGGTTGGCTCGTAGCAGGGATCACTTCAAAAAAGGGAAACTAGTAACTACTTACAATTGGTGGTTTTCCCCAAATTGGGTTTCCACATTTAATCTTGGTGTCAAATGTGTTATTTCTATTTTCTTTTGTTTGTTTGCAACTAAGCTAAAGTAATGGTAATCACAAATAACATCCAATGTTTATATGTTAAGGATTTATCGAGCACATTTAGTGATTACTGAGTTATAGCATTTTATGTGTGTTTAGCGAGCATCAATAGTATTCAATTTTTAGTCTATATTTTTGTACTAACATCTAAGTGATCTGGGATTTATTTTAGTAGTAATTGATTCACCCCTCCCCTCTGAGTTACTCCTCTTATATTTCCAACACAACATACTATACAAAATGAAATATATCACTGCTCCTCCTTGTCCTCATCCATTACATCCTCACCATGAGACTCATAAGGGCCCTCTCTATACCTAACATTTTTGGTGGTAATGGTCGTGGCCTCATCTGCCTCCTCTAGTCCCTAGGCTCATCACCTCATCCCTCTCCCACCTTTCCCCCTATCTCACCTTTAGCTTTGCCCTATCTTGTGGCTATGCCCTATGTGTTGAGACCCACTAGTCCTCTAAGAGCCCCCAGGGCTCCATCAACTCTCTCCCCCTCCATGCATGCCTGTATGCATGCAAGTTGTACCCAACTATGCTAGTCATCTATAATGCTCTATCTAATTTGGTGGCACTGTTGCATGATATCTCCCATGGTAGAAACCCACTCTCTCCTAAAAATCCTCCATCTCCCCCCTTAGCTATCTCATCTTCTCCAATCCTCCCCCTATGGCCATTTGTGCCATCAACATAGCCACCTCCACCACCAACCTATCCCTCTCCTCCTAGATTATGCCCATACTCCTCTACAATATCTATCTCTGTAAGGTCATCACCTCAAGTCTCCCCTCTAACTACTTAGGCTAAATCCATAGTGTCCCTAGCTCTAACTCTTCTCTGTCTACCTTGCCCTATGCTACATTACTCTCATGTTGGAACTAGTCTCATTTTCCTCATAGCTAGTCTCTCTCCTACTTCTTATCCTATAATAGTTGGCTAGTAGCCTTGTGTACCTATTGTAGGGATATGTAGCTTCCTACCAATCTATCATTGCCTCCCCCTAAGGATGATCCTCCCTCACCTTCTCCTCCACACACTATCCCCTATGGCCCCTATCCACCCTCCTCATATGGCCTTGCCTCTAGTTGCAGCCTCTCCTCCTCCTCCATGCCCTCTCCTCTATCTACCTATTGCCTAGCCTCCTTGTGTCTCACCTCTACCATAACCCTCTACCTTCACCTCTATGGTACTTCCTCCTATACCATCACCTTTGCTCACTGCCTTAGGCCTTGGCCACAAATATCGCATGCCTTTCCATTCAAGCAACAATGCATAAAGAAATCTGTAAAAGCTCTAGAACTATACTAGCATGATGACAATGCAAATGAGGGAGATGGAAAATGCTTGAGACAAGGGCTCTATTTATAGATTTGAGGGAGGCATTGGGGATGTGGCATCTATATGGCATCCACATAGGTGCCACAAGGGAGACACATGGGCTAAAGGACAAGCCATGCAAAAGTTAAAAAGAGCCTTTAATGTTTGAGAGCCTCAAGGTGTGCTCACACATGTGTGAGCAACCTTGGGGGAAGGAGTGGAGGAAAAATGTGTAAGAGATGTAAGATGCATAAATGAAGTGGAAGGTTTATTGGATGAAGAGCTTCTCACACATGTGTGAGAAAACTCTTAAGGGTTAAAAGGTGTTTAAGGTAAATAAGTAGGATTAAGTAGTGGGTAGGCTTAGGAGGATGAGAGTGATGGGTGTAAACTAGGTTTTTAGGATAGGATTAGGATTAAGTTAAGTGAGACTTAACATAATCATAGGATTATAGAATTTAATGGAATGTAATGATTTAAATAAATAGAATTTATTTAAAAGGGGATTTATGGAGTACATATGCATTAAATGAATTTAATACCTTAGGGGGAAAGTACGTTAGGAAAATGAACTTATTTAATTAAATAAGTAGAAGAATAAAAATTAATTAATTAATAAATTATTAATTATAATGTCATGAAAAATATTAAACAAATTAATATAGTGTTTAGGACAATTTTAAGTGTCTACATTTTGCCCCTCTTTGATATGATGTCGAGACGACATTATATCAAAGAAAAGAAAAGATAGGTTGCCCTAGAAAGGATATGAGTCCTAGGAGTGGTATCAAAGTGATGATAAGGGAGGAGGGTGCCCCCTCGTGAAAATAGTGCAAGAAAATAAATTTTGGGCAATTTTTACGAAAAGGTCTTGAGAAGAAAAGAAAGGGTAGGAAAAAGGCATAAATGAATATTTTGCATGACTTGGGCATAAACAAGGGTTGAAATGACCTAAGAAAGGGTATGGGCTTGTAAATGGGGGCCTTGGAGGGCCTATATAAGCCTCCAAGAGGCTCAAGGGAGAGTCATTTGCACACCTAGGGAGTAGAGAACTAGAGTGAAGGATGGATCCAATCAACACATTACAGCTTGGAGAGCATGTTTGGGAGCACTAGAGACTAGTCGAGATGGGCTCACCAGTAAATCAACTATCCATCTTTCTCAAATTTTCATTACATTTTTAGAGATAGCATTTAAGACACATTTATGGGGAGAAAAACTTGTTCAGGGTGGAGATGACAGTCTCTGTACTGTCATTTGTGTAGATGACAAACAAGGGATCGAGACCTCTACATAGACAACAAGATGTGTCCTATTATCTTCATAGATGATAAAAAAGGGGAAAAGGGGAGTGGAGCCAAAGTGGAGACAATGATCTCTAGGTTTTCATCTCTATAGATGATAGTTGAGTAGGGATCGATAGGAATCTAGTGTCTGCATAGCCACCAAAGATGCCAAATTGGTGTCTATGTGGCTTGTCATCTCTATTGATCCATGTCTATGTTGATCAGTGTCTATAGATCGACGTCTTCATTGATCCGTGTCTACACCAATCGGCATCTCTATATATCAGTCTCTATGTTGATTCATGTCTTCACTGAGGGGGAAAAATTAGTAGAAAGAGGGAGGAGCAATGACTAGGGGGAATAGAGTAGGATGTGCCATTCTAAGGTAAGTCTAAGATAAAAGATATACAGACCATGTGCATGTCTATGCTACAGATGGAGATAATAATATTTTGGTCGCGGGAGCACTATCTAGTGACTATGGTGCTAGAAGACAGATTGATAGATGTAGAGTGAGGACACATGAGACTATGTGGGTTGGAACATGTCCACAAGTGGCTAGATTTGAGAGCACATTCAATGCAACTTTCGGCATTGATAGAGTAGTGGCATACACCAATGTCTAGTTTTCATCTACGTACTAGAGAGGTGATAGTTACCTCGCTTGATATGTGGTAGATTTTGTGAGTATCAATCAGTGAGATGAACCCTGAGTATGTGCTAGATAGTGTTGATCCTTATCTTTAAGAGTGCTTCGAGCATTGATGATAGAGGTTACCTATATAGAGGTCATGGCTGACATGGAGGCATTAGAGCAAAGACTGCCATGACTTGCCTTGTACCTCACTTCACTTATATGGAAGATGGTACTGAACCATATCGGGCATGGATTTCTGATTGGATGGACACAGGTGCTAAGCACATTGCTATAGCATGATGGTGTGATCTTCTACTAGGGTCAAACCATCTTAGTTGAGTTGTACCATGACTTACACATGTGTGCCTAAAGGACATAGTAGACTATAGGTCTAGGGTTGAGACTAATAATGGTGTGGTCATGGAAGCATATAGGTGTCACACACCCTATTATTAGATGAGAGACCCATCAGCTTAGCAAGCCATTTACATGTTGTTATAGACCACCGATCCAGTACACCTCCATTGAGTCAGTTGGATTCTAGAGGATATGCCTAGATGAGATCAACATGTTTGATTGGAAACCATATGATAATATGGAGTGATGGGGGAGTATTTTACCAACTAAAGGAGAGGATAATAGTGAGGACTAGTGGTACCTCTAATATACATAGATAGATTATTGACTAATTGGGTGGACCATGCATGTCATGATGAGATATATGCCCTCTAGGGTGCAGTGATAGTTTGGGAGGACGTAGGATGTAGTTTTAGATAGATTTGTATATCTAGTTGTATCTTAGGAGTATGATAAATTATGGGGTCATGGGACCACTCTGAGGTTGGCTAGGATATCATGGTAGGGGATGCAGCCAATGCCTTGAGTGCATGGATAGGACTGAGGAGATGTAGAGAAGACACCTGCATGCACACATTGGTGGGCAGTGCATTGGCCAGTACAACTAATGGTACTTGGAGCACCACCATCACTAGAGAAGGCACAAGGTGAGGGGGATGGATCAGGGGATGGTGGGTAGGTAGTGGTGGTTTCATCACCAATACAGGGAGCACATTAAGGTCCATGGGGGCATAGAGCCCACTAGAGGAGGGTACTAGCACCAATGGGGACACCATAGGGTCTATAGGTATAGGAGCCATAGGGCCACATGGGCCACAGGTATAGAGGCCACCAGGTACACAGGATGTAGATATGGTCAGGGTAGAGTGAGATAGTCTCCAGATAGAGGTTTTCCATCTTCAAGGTGAGATACAGATGGAGTGGACATGGGTAGATAGTGCTTAGTAGGCCTTGGTAGCATTGCAAGCAAAGGTACAGGCCCAGCGAGCTAGGGTAGATAGTTCCAAGGAGGCCTTGGAAGCCCTACAGGTGAGGATAGACACTGGAGAGTTTAGTGATTTTGGGATGTAGGAGGAGGTAGATGAGTCGGCTAAGATAGGGACTCTATGACATGAGGTGGCCATGCTATGGGAAGAGCAGGAGATGCACTAGGCACAAGTGGATGAGTATTGCTAGTAGCGTGAGCTAGCCCAATAGATGGTACAGCTTGGGGCAGCCATGGTTGTGATGTAGGAGGCCATGGTAGCCTACCAAGTAGAGACATGAGCCATGTGAGAGGCAGCCTACTATAGGTCCTTATATCATGATGTTGTGCCTGTCGATTAGGGGTAGCTAGATTTTTGTGTTGCATCCAGTTCATGGACCATAGGGGGGCATGAGAGGTCAGAGCAGTCAGATAGATAGTGCAAGCCTCCACGAGGAGGGGATACAAGAGGGGCAAGGCCCTCATAGCTATATACATGATTCTTATAGTGAGCAATTTTGAAAAAGAGGTGTAGATGCAGTAAGTTTTTGATGATGCATTTATGCACAATGATACTACATGATTCTTTTGTATACGAATTGTATACAAACACTAATTATTCTTTTGATATATATATGACATGATTTGATGGGCCTAGGTGTATATGGATGATTGTTGCTTATGTATGTGATTTCTATGATGTGGACACTGACATTGTGATATAGGATGTGTGTGATGTTATGTTGCCTATGATTTATATTTGATGAGTAATGTGTGAATGATGCAGGTTCTATGGCAAATATGAGATGTATGCATTGTGTTATATTAAATGTATGGATGTACTATATGATTTGTGAGATGTATTATGATGTATATGCCACTAAATATGATGATTATAATGTATCCACCTAATAAATTAATGCAATAAACCCATGATGAAATCTAATAATGAATAAAATGCCTAATTAATATGACAATGAATGTATCCTAAAATATCAGTAATAGAAAAAAAAACTAATGAATGCAAAGTGAAATGATTGAACTTAAAGTGTAAATATGAAAATGTAATATGAATGGACATGTGTCAAAACTCCTCACTCATAGGAACCAAGTAGCGTAGCATATGAGGGGGGAAATAAATAGAACGCTTGTCTAAAGTAGGGTGCAATGAAACCCTATTCTACATGAATCCTAACTACATGATACCGAGGGATTCAGTTGTGGTTATATGGGAGATGACACCCTAGTTTGATTTTTTAAAGGAGTGATGCACCATACTCTATAGAAGCATAGATGAAAAATTTCCTTTGCGTGGACTAGACTCTCAACACAATAGATACTTTAGGATGATAGATGTAGTCCACATAGCTATGATGGAACAAATGACATATACAGATTTGGAGAGGTCTAGGCACACCCAAAGCCTTTTTAGGAATCTTTGGGGGGAAGTGTGCTAACCCGTTGCCCCCAGTAAGTAATGCATAATCATAATCGAAATTGACATATATGTACTAAATCATCAAAAACATATCATACAACAAACAACACATGTAGTCAGTTGAAGCCATTCAAGTGAGACCAAAATATGGAAGATCAAGGCACACCATAAAAGGCTACCACTAACACACAAAATGAAATCAACAAAAAGAGACCTCATGACCAAGTAGTCAATCAATCCATAGTTCCTACCAAGAATGCTAAGTCTTAGAATGTGAAAATTGTTATACCATGCGTAGAAAGGATTCATCCTATATGTTTGTCTAATGTCATTGTAAAAGTTTGGCAAGGGCTATGAAAAGAACATTGTCTCAAATCATTAAGTCTCAAATGATGATTTTGTTTGGGTTCTATTATAGTCACTTTCATGGGAAAAAGCTTAATGTAATGGGTTTTAGGATCAACACTCGAGGGGGAAAATGCCTCGCAAATTAGAGGTCTTTTGAAAGATGGAAGTGAATGGATGCCTTACAGACAAGAGGTCTTTTATTAGATGCATGAAAAGCATATATCAAATAGTACTTATGCACAAAGGTGGGATGAAATAGTGGAAAATGGGTGAAGTGAGATGAGCCTATAGATAATGGACCAAAATACTTTTTTCAAGAACTTTTTCTTCTTTTTAGTCTTTTCTTCAGGAACATTTTATGAATGTTTTTGGAGTTTTCTAATTTTTTAATTTTTTTGTATTTTGTGGAAATATAACAACACTGTACAAGAACTGCAAGACTCAAGCATAGAACCACTTGAGGTGTTGGATTTTTTATAGGTTCAGGGAGCAGATCTCCCTCTAAAGTGGCAATGTGATATGCCCTAGAACCATATTTGGCTATAATAATAAATGGACCGAGCTAATTAGGTTCAAATTTTCCTTTATTCTCATGGTTTTTGAGGTTCTTCATATTATGTTGCAAACTAAGTCATCTACCTCAAATTCCTAAGGTCTAACTTTTTTATGAAATTGAAGCTAAAGGAAATTTTGATACATGCAGAGGTGGTTTAGGGCATTGAGGTATCTTTCATCAAGAAGTTTTAGCTCTTGTAAGTGAGCAGCTTGGTATTCTTCTTTGGACATTAGATTCTTAAGAGAGATTCTAAGGAAAAGGAGCTCAATTTCAATGGGTAAGACAGCTTCAGAACCAAATGGAGTGGCTCCTATGGGGGTACAGATGGTGGTGTGGTAGGCCCAAAGGGTGGGAGTAATTTGGAGGTGTCAGTGACAACTAGCTACATCAATAGTTTTCTTTAGAATTTTCAAAATGGTTTTATTCATACCTTTAGCTTGGCCATTTCCTTAGGGGTCGTATTTGGTGGAAAAATGTTGGGTGATTCTAAATTTCCTACACAATGTGGCAACTTCATGATTTTTGAAAGGAGTTCCATCATCAGTCATAATGTCTTGAGGTATACTGATATGACAAATAATGTAGTTCAAGATGAACTTTGAAACCTATTTTCTAGTGGTGTAGGTTAATGGGATCTCCTTGAATCACTTTTTGAAGTACTAAGTGGTAGAAATAATATACTTGTGGCCATTTGCAAAATTTGGATATACTTGACCAACAAGGTCAAATCCCCAGTGGGAAAAGGGCCATGGTGTGATGGCGGGTTGAAGGTCTTGGGTGGGATCATGTATCAAATTTCCATGTTGTTGACAAGGAACACATCTTTTCACAGAATGGTAAGCATTCACTTCCATAGTAGGCCAATAGTAACCCATTGTAAGGATCTTTTTTGCTAATGTAAGGCCATTGGAATGGGCACCACAAATTCCTTGGTGGACCTCTTCTAACACTATTCTAGCTTTTTATGAACTAAGACATCAGAGGAGGGTTCCATCAAAGTGTTTTTAGAAAAGTGTATCATCTAGAATAGTATATCAAATGGTGTGACAGATGAAGGTTTTTCTTTGATTCAAGAAGACATCTATGAGGATGGTTTTGTGATAGAGGTAGGTGAAAATGTTGGCATACCATGAAGACTCGGAACTAACAATTTCACACACCAACTCTAAATTAGGTTTCTCATAAGAAGGAAGAAAAAGATTCTCAACAAGAAACTCACATTTAGGACTATATTTAGACATGGAAATCATGGAGGCATTATAGCCATAGCATCTGCTACTTTTTTATTAGTCCTTGGTATCTGCTAAAAGATTCTCTCTGTGAAGTGTTGTTTAAGATCTTCAACTATCTGGTGATATGGCAACAACTTTTCATCCTTTGTGTGGTATTCATTTGTGACTTTTTTAATGACCAGTTGAGAATCTCCAAAGACAAGAAGGTTCTTAATATTCCATCTAATAGCTTGATGCATCCCTATGACTAATCCTTCATACTCAGCTATATTTTCTATGCAAGGAAATGAAATTTTATAATATTTAGGAATGAGGTCTCCTTGTGGTGTAACAAACAAAATTCCTATCCCAATCCCTTTTGTGTGAAGGAACCATCAAAAAGAAGCTTCCATTATGTACTAGGGGTAACAATCATATTTTTGTAATGGGATGGTCTCCTTGAAGAGGAGCTTTAGCAAGCTGGTTTGCAATTACTTGTCCCTTAATGGCCTTGTGATCCTTATAGACAATGTTGAATTCACTTAAAATAAAGACCCATTTTGGAGCTCGACTAGTGAGGGAGGCTTTTGATAGCAAATATTTGAGTGGATCTATCTTGGCAATGAGATTTGTAGTGTAATTAAGAATATAATGGTATAGTTTCTATGTGCAAAAGACTACTACCAAACAAGCTCGCTCAATAGCAGTGTAATTCAACTCATAGCCAACTAATGTTTGACTAAGATATTATATAGCTTGCTCATTACCATTTTCATCTAGTTGTGCCAAAAGGGCACCTAAGGCAACTAAAGTGGCTGAAATGTATAGAATCAATGGTCATCCTAGAATTGGAGGGACTAGAATTGGAGGATTAGCCAAGTATACCTTAACTTGTTCAAATGCTTTCTAACATATGCAATCCCATTGAAACTTGGTGGCTTTGTGAAGAAAATGTTGAATTGGATGGACCTTATCTACCAACTAGGACACAAACCATCAGATGGATTACAACTTTCCCTAAAAATTGTGGAGTTGTTTTAATGTGGTAGGTGGAGGCATTTCCATGATGGCTTTCACTTTGGTAGGATCTACCTCGATACTTCTTCTTGACACAATGTAGAATAACAAATTGCTTGATTTGACCTTGAAAACACACTTCTTTGGATTAAGGTGCACTTTATATTTCTTCAACCTTTCAAAAATGGTGGTGTGCACATCAATGTGGGAATCATGTGTCTTAGATTTTCATAGAATTTCATCAACATAGTCCTACATTATGACATGTAGAAGATCATGGAATATTATGGTCATTGCGTGTTGATAAGTGGCATTGGCATTCTTCAAGCCAAAAGGCATGACTTGGTAACAAAAGGTCCCCCATGGGGTGGTAAATGCTATTTTATGTTGATCTTCTTCTACAATTTTGATTTGATTGTAACCAGAGAAACTATCCATTAAAGACAACATCTCATGTTTGAATGTCAAATCCACTATGATATCTATGTTAGGAAGTGGAAAATCATCCTTAGGACATGAGAGATTTAAATCTCAAAAATCTAAATAGACACAGATGCCCCCAGATGTTTTTCCTATAGGAACAATGTTGGAAACCCACTCCAGATAATCAATAGGGTGGATAAACTTTACCTCTAGCATTTTCTGCATTCTTCCTTGACTAAAAGTGCTACCTTAGGATGCATCTTACACAACTTTTTCTTCACAATTTTAATCTTTGGATCTAATGCTAAGTTATGCACAACCAAATCTATGTCTAAACCAAGCATGTCTTTGCATGTCCATGGGAAATTGATTTTTCCTTTTTGTAGGAACTCAGTCACCACTTTTTTTTCTTCAAGACTTAAAGTGGTAGCAATGTAGGTGATTTTTGGATTATCTACCATGCCCAAATTAATTGGAATTGTGTTCTCATTTAGCATAGATGACTTTTTTGGTGGTAAAGATCTAAATGGTAAGTCACATCTCCCTCTTCTGGTGCTTCTAGAACATTTTCACCAAAATATGTGTCCTTCATTTTATCCTTTTCTTCATCCAAAACCACTCCAAAAGAGTTTTCACTAGAGGATGTTTCTTCTATTTTATATTTTTATTTTCACTTTTGTGACTAAGAGAGTTGACTTGGCTACCAAAGTAGGCTTCCTCACTATATTGGATCTCATGTTTGTAATCTTGGAGATTCTTAAGGCCAAAGAGTGCCATCACTACTTCATTAGAGTTATAGATATTGAGAGCTGGTGGTGTGTCCAGAAGGTCCCAGTCTATCATGTTAGGGTTGGTGAGAGGTAGGTTGGTGGATGAAAGGTTGGCTATGGTAATGGCACAGACATGGTTATCTAGGTCATCCTCAATGTATTGGAAGGGTACTTCAAATAATTCCTCCTCTTTAGTCTCAAAATCAAGTTCAACCATATAATAGTTGTCAGCAAAGGATACCTTAGGTTTAATGAAGTCAAAACCATGTCCTTTAGGATAGCTATTAGCCTCAAGGGGTTGTCTAATTCTGTCTTCTTTAGGTCCAAGGATGGTACCATGATATCCCATATTTTTAATGATGGGAGGAGCCTTAACATATTTATCTTTGGGGATTTCTACAAGTTTATCTTTTCCATCAAAATATAGCCAATCTAGGATATTAGATTCCATGTGTTCATCACTAAGTGAACCCCAATGTTCAAATGTTGTCTTGTTAACATGCATGGTATTCTTATTTATAGAAGGTAGTATTTGTGAAGGTTTTCCAAAGGAATGGGGGGAGAGTGGTAGTTGTCCAACAAACAAGGCATTTCCAAACTTATACTCTCCCATTCCTAGGTTAGTAAAAGTAACCTTCTTCCCTATAGTATTGACCTTAGTATCTTTGACCTTCTCTTTTCCTTTAGAGGAACTGGAATCATTATTGGATAACTTTGGCACTATTGTGGAAGGTGATTCTATTATGGTGATAAATTTAGGTATAACCTTAGTAAACTCACTAAACGGACAAAAATTTGTTGGTGTACCTTCTAATCTCTTACAAAAAGAAAAAGGCAAAGGATCACCTAGAATTGTGACCTCTCTTCCTTGGTGCAAAAATTTCAAGCATTGATGATATGTAGATGGCACTCCCTTGAGTGTGTGTATCCAAGTTTGACCAAGCTTGATATTACATAGAAAATCCAAATCTAGGACATGGCATTCAATGTTTATGATACCTAGCCCAACCTTTAGCGGTAGCATGATAACTCCTTTTGATTCTCTTTCTCTTTCATCATATGCTGTGATTGTTATCCTTTTATTGATATTTGGGAGGTCTTGTGGAAGCCCCAAGAAATCGATCATCTTCAATGTACAAAGGTTCAAACTGGATCTAGTATATATAAGGAATATTTTTATCTTATGTCACTATATAAGGAGCTCAATGTGGAGTGAAAAATTGTGGTGTTGGTTAGGACCTTGGAAATTATTTTTTGTAAAGACAAGGTGTTGTTGTGCGGAAATATTTCCAATCATGGTAGTGAATTAGGATGCATTAATGTTTTCAAGAATAGGAGACTCTAAAAGAGCCATCTCCAAAATATCTTTTTGGATGGATGAGGTGGTGAGGAGCTCAAGAATGGAGATTTGTGCAGGAGTCTTCCCTAACTAGGGCAATACATCATAGCGAGAAGTGGATCTTTGTGAGGTGGATGGCATAGTAGCCATGTGTGGAACTGATGGATTAGTGGGTTTGGGAGTGGCAGCTTGCAAAATGATTCTTCCCCATCGAGTGGTTGCATCACAATATACTACTTGTAGGACAAGTTTATTCACATGAGCATCTACCTCTTCAATGTGACCACACATGGAGTCAAAACCACATATATAGTTTCTTTTTATTTTTCCACATAAGGAGTCAAACCCTAACATGTGGTTAGTAGAATAGTCATAGTGGAGTGCATTTGTTGTGGAAGCTCAATTTACATTGTTCATATCATTTTTTCCTTTGTTTTTATTGTCATTGTTGTGGTCAAGAAATAGCTTTTGAAATATCTTCAGTTTAGCATTTTTAGAGGGTGCTCCCCCTTTTACCTCAATTTTTCCATCATCAACAAGATTTTGAATGAAGACCTTGAGTTTTATATGCTTTTTTGTGTCATGTCCTTTGATGTGACAATATTTACAATATTCATTTTCCCTATAACATTTTAATTTAGGCTGATTTTCATCAAAGGGCCGTGTCTTGAGAAATACCATCAAATTGTGATCCACTAGTTTTTGGAATATGGCATCCAAGGGTTCACAAAATTTAGTGAACTTCTTATTTTGATCATAGTCATGGTTGTAATTGTTGTTTTTTTGAAGAAAAAATTACGTTTGATTATGAGATTGCTAATTATTTTGATTCCAATTGTCATGGTTTGAATTGTTGTTATTTTAGTTACGATAGTTGTTTTTGTTGTTGTTCCCACCTTGGAGGTTTTGTACACTTTTAACATCAATGACACCATCGTGTGTAGCACCTTTGTTTTTAGACCAAAATTTAGGTTTTCTTTTGTTTTTTGTGTCATTGTTCGAGGATGAAGAGCTATAATGTTTAATGGAACCCTTATCTAGGAGTCCATTTTCAATGTTCTTGTCTTTATTGACTAAGGTGGCAAAGTCTTTAGGATTGGTCATCTTCATGTGGAAAGACATCTCTGGTACCAATTTTTTGATAAATATATCCACAAGGTGGGAATCCTCAATTTTATATGGCATGCGATTAGTAAGATACCTCCACCATTGTAGAAAGTTGGTGAATGTTTCACCATTTCTTTGTTTTGTGTTGCACAAATCACTTAATGAGGCATGATGTTCAATGTTGTGAGAGTATGGTGCTACAAACTTCCCCATTAAATGATTGAAGGAAGTAATGGAACCCTTGGGTAAGTTCATTAGCCACTCTAGTGCGAGGCCTCCAAGACTTTGTGTGAAGATCATCTTAAGATAATCCTCACTATAGGCTACTTCTTAACATAAAATGGAGAATTCCTTGAGATGTGTGATAGGACATGTTTCTCCCATGTATTTGTCAAATTTAGGAATCTCAAAGTTTGGTGGAAATGGGATCATGTTAATAAATTTTTCAAATGGAAAGGGGAAGTTTTCCTCAAAAGAGAAATCCTTCACCCCTTTGTTGCTCGTGGTATGGACCAAATTTTGAAGTTCATGCAACTGTTGGGCTAGATCTTAGTTTGGTTGCATTTGTGATTGTTAGGAATTGATAAACCTACCTCCCAAGTTGTAAGGAGTTCCAAACATATTGTGAGGTAGTGGAAGTGCTCCACGTTGGCCAATGTATTGATATGCAATCATTGGAATTGGCATATATGTTTTCACCATACTTGTTGGCATTTACAAATAAGAGGAATATATCAGTTGTGTTGGGATTGTCATCTATTGTGTAGGTACTTGCCCAATGTTTAAGCATCCTATAGTTGTACCTATCAAGGTTGACTATAAAATACTAGCATTAGTAGTGTTGGGCATAACACTAATGATTTTTTGGATATGTTACGCACTTAATTGGAATGCTAGTTGTGTTGAGACACTTGATGTAGGTATGGAACTAGTTCTCACCACAGGCTCCTTTTCTTTGCTAGATGTTTGGGCTATATTTGAAGTTGGTAATATGGGAGCACCACCCTTGGTAATTTTTCTAAACAAGGTGCTCTCATCAAAAATCATAGGGACATTAACACCATCTTTAACATGGTTTAGGAAGATCTCAATCTTGTTTTCCCTAATAGACTTTTCCATCATTTCCAAATTGTATGGTTTTGCAAGAAATGTTCAAACATCACTAGGGATATTTTTGATGTCAATATGATCTCCATCTTGGTATACTTATTTTTCATCATGTGAATTACTTCCTAGAGTTGTGTTCAAAAGGATGCTCTAGTTCTTGTGCGGATGTTAAGCTAGGCATGTCAAAGTTCATACTTGAGGGAATGTGCTCCCTAATGAGGCCAATCATGGAGGAAAAGGATTCTCTCTCTTTTTGCCTTAATGATTGTAACAAATGAGACATTGGATTAAATGTGAATGTATTGGATCATGTATTTACCATACAATAGTGACCAAATCAATGGGTGGAAGATTATGGAAGAAAGAGAAGAATGTGTAGGAGAGAAACTAAACCTTACGTAATAAAAGGGCCAACAACCTAAATGTAAACAAAAGACCTTATTGATTTAGCAAACCAAGTGTGATTATAGGATAAAAGTATATTTCTCCTACCAAAGATGGTCAAGTGATATTTAAGCAAGATAGGACACTAAATTTATTACATACTATTTGGAGATAGACTTGTGATCCCAAATGAGCAAGTGTAACTACAATAAATGTTTGCTTATGGATAAAGGTCTAGTGTTGTAATCTCAAAAGTTTTGTAACCAAGATGTCCTTATGCCCAAAATATTAAGGTTCAAATGATCAAGCTCTCTAGAGGAAATTTTGCAAATGGAAGACTAGAAATTTGGAAATGGGGTTGCTTTGGAAAATGAAGGTGTTATGGTCACTGTTACCCATTTTGCCTCCCGCCAAAATTTGAACTTTAAATGCTTGCCCCACCCAATGGTCACCTTCCCCTTTTATATTATTTAAATGACCTAGAAATATCAAAAAAATAAATGATAAAACCTTATGTTATTTCTTTATTCCCTAAATCTACTTCGCGGGCCTGCAACTTTCTATGTCATTAGATCAAGCCCAGATCAATAGTGGGCACTTTCCCAAATTTTGAAAATGCACTACCTTTATGTAATGTAGAGAAGATCCTTAATGATGTGTGGCAAGTGGGTCCATGCCTCCTTCAGGACTACAAGGTGGATGAAGTGACAAGCTGAGCTAGTGATCCTATTGGTGCCAACTTTCTTGCATTCTAAGCTTTGCCAGAATTTTTGACAGTGCGAGGAAGTGCCTTGGTGATGCATGTCTAAATGATGTCATAGTAGATGTTCACAGAGGTTTAGAAGTACGTTTCCTAAGCACCGTCAGATCTTCATAGATCAACGACTGGCGCATGCCCGCAAGATAGAGTTGCAAGGTAATTAAACAATGTGGGCATGCCCCTTTGCAACACCTATCCCATGATGTCTCATGTTCCCACTTGTACCTACCGCCATAGATTTAAAGAGGATCAAGGGTTGGTGCTTCCATGCAAGATAAAGTTGCAAGAAGATTAAACAATGCGGGGAAGTGTTTTGGCGACACTTGTCCCAAATAACATCATGAGCTCACCCTTCTCACAGGAAGATGCATGAAGAATCCTCACCATCCGATGCAAACAGATCCACAGTTGAGGCTTCCCTGCATTATCAAGTTTCAAAGACTTTAAGAAATGTGAGAAAGTGCCTTGTTGCCGCATGTCCTTGTGGGACTAGAATGGTTTCATAAGCCATAGAGTGATGCCAAGGTGGTGCCAGTTGCATGCCAGATGGGGTCGGGTCAGGCTGAGTCAGTTGCCAAGTGTTTCGTGGGTTCAAAAGTTTGAAGAGCAAGCACAGTATTATGGAAGGTCTTCTCAATCGTTGATCTCATAGAGATCAATGACCAAGGCTTTCTCACTTTATCAAGATGCGAGGAAGTTAAACATTGTGAGAAAGTGCCTGAGGGACATGCATCCCAGTGGGCCCGACCAAGGTATTAACATGAAGGTAGAATAGTTAAGGTCAAAGTTTTTTATAACCATCACGGTTAGGGTTTGCTAAGGTAGTGCAGTTAGTAAAGAAAGATTGGTCAACAGTGGGAAGACCTTGCGAGGTGGCAGAAGGATAAAAGACCATTGGCCCATGTGGCTCATGCTTCTTGCAACATTTGTTTGACCTACTAAATTTTCTGATTCACGAGCCAAAAATAGGGGAAATCAAGCTTTTTTGCACAATTTGATCTCTGTGATGATTTCCAACCACCCTTGAATGAATGTTGAACATGGGAAAACACTCTACCATCTCTGATCTAATCCATCCACCTACTCAGAGTGATTTAATGGTGTCATTTTTGTCTTCTTAGGCCCCTATTCCAACCAAGATCAGATATCATTATATTGGGATCTCCATGATTGTTCTTTATAGGACTTCAATGCAGTGGTTGTAGAGTAATTACAATTAGAGGAAATCCTAGTTATGCCTAAACTATAAAGGAAAATTTTGTAGATTTTGTAAAGGTCAACCCTTCCCTGACTTCTCTAATATTGCTCTATAATTTCACTATAAATTCCCTTTTCCTCTAAACTATATGACATTCAGCTTATCTCCTTCAGCTATTGATGTGAAAGTGCAAGAACTATTTGCCTCTCATTGGTGTTTTGTGGACATCTGCTATTTGCATGATTGTATCTCTTCTGGCCTATGAATGATATATAAGTGAATCTTCTTTTTCCTTGTGTCATTCATCTGGGTTTTTGATCTGCATGTGGTTGCTAGGTTAAAACAAGTTTGAATGTGTATATCCTTTGGTGTCCTGATGGTTCAATAGTGCATGTATGGGTAGAGATTGGTTTGAACACTCTATTTTGGTGCATCACCCCCTTAGGTTAGAATAGGTAGATTTTTTTTTCATGCATTCCTTCTCCCTTTTCCTCTCCAAGAGTAGTTAGGTGCACCCAGATAGTAAGAGGAAGCCAGCCTTCTCTGGAGGTTCAATCTCACACTTCAAGTCCCACAGCTTGGAGGTTATTTCCATGTTTCACAAGGTTGTCCTTAGGTAAGACTTTGGACAAGGGTGCAAACCTCTATGACAATAGTTTTTGGCATGCCCAGTGGGATGTTTATCAAAAGATTTCAAGTCTACTAGTGTCAAGAAGAAAAATTTCAAGATTAATATTGAGGAGATAGTACTAGCTCTGGTGTTCAAGCCTTCAAGAGGTTCATACTTCAAGTACTTGGTGACTCTGAGCTTCAAACACATCTAGTTCTAGACCAAAGTTGCAGTGATTCATGCCCAAAGCTGAAAATACCAAGAGCTTTCACTTTCAAATCCTAAAAGAAGGAGGGCTAGAGTATCTTTATCTCCAGTTAGGAGTGCAATAGTAACAAATACCCCTACAAGATCTATCTCTACTCCTCCTACTATTAGATCTCAACCTAGATTGTCATCAACATATATCAATAGATCACTTGTCTATATGGCATAGCCCAGAGCTCATGCTTTTGCCACCTTTAATGGTGGAGTCCCCTTTTGTTGGCACAAAGACATGACATACCAATAATTGCAATTAAAAGTATATGAGAGTTTACTGGTGAAACTTCTATCTCTCCCTTAGAACACATTCAAGAGGTTGCAAAATGTTTGCAATATTCATGATATTACAGAGGATGATGTTGTAGTTAGGCTTCTAGCCTCATCTCTTAAAGGAAAAGCGCTACAGTGGTATAGAGGTTTGCCTCATGGTTCTATAATACATTGGGATGGGTTAGGAGAAGTACTATGTAAGCACTTTGAGGATAAAAGTGACAATTTGTCACTTTTAGAGTAGTTGACTACCATAAAAAGAGCCCCCCATGAATGTATGACTGATTTCAACTATAGATTTCAAAAGACATGGGATAGAATACCTATCTCAGTAAAGCCTACCCTTGGTAATGCCTTCTTGCATTACCTTAGAGCTTTTAATAGTGATATTGCTACTACAATCCAAACCATGGGAGGGGATACCTTACCTAACACTTATGACATAGCAATAAGGGCAGAAAACATATTGATACAAGGAGGGAAGTTAGCTCCAAGGCCTCTTATGCCCTTTTTCCCTAATGTCCCAAACCATCAACCAGAAATGGCTCCTCCTCACACAACTTCTACATCACAATCCCTTCCTCTAGTCCCTCAAACTTCCACATCTTCAAATGGGATAGATGAAATCAAAGAGATGATGCAATCTATGATGCTGAACATAGATAAGAGATTGCAAGGCCAAGAAAAGAAACTGGAAGATAGTTTCTCTATGATGCAAAAAATGAGCAACAAGGTGGTGACTTTAGAAAGACAGCAAGCTCAAGGTAGTGAAGCTCATCAATTGCAGCACCAAACTATGAATAGTGGTAGCCTCCAAATCATAATTATGGAAACAATTCTTTTGATCAGAATAGATAGAATAGCCATGATTCAACCTCAAATATAAATCAAAGTAGGGCCATAGTTCCTCAAAAAAACATGGCTTAGGACTTTTGTCCCTCTTGTAACTATTCTTATGCTTGTTGCATCTGTCAGAAGGCTGAATCCTATTTGGCTTTGACCATCCAAGAGCCTGCAACAAGACAATCATACAAGGAGGACAAACTTAAAGAGGCCCCATATATGCAGGGACAAGGTGATTGCTCCTTTTTGAATCATCAAATGAAGGAACATTGTAATGTAAACTAGGATTCCATTGCTCACAATACTAGGAGAAAAAGAAGATGCTACCCTTCCTCCTCCTAATTAGGCCTCAACTTCAAATGCAACACCTCATGAGCAATTAGTTGTAGATGATCAATCAAATGTTTTTTAGCAGCAAAGGCAAAGTAATGTCAAGATAGATGTGAGTGACCCTCTGGTCATTCCATCTCAACCTCTTGCAAGGATAGCTCCCAAGGCTTCTACCAAAGTGCCCTCTACTCCATACAGCATGGTAGAACAAATGAAGAAGACAAATGTGAATATTCCCATGTGGGATGTTGTTGCCACTATACCCATGCAAAAGAGGTTGCTGCAACAAGAGGTTGAGAGCATTGAACCAAAGGATCAAACACCTAGCATGGAAAGTGCCACAGGTCTAGTACAACCATCAAATAAGGAAAAAACAAGTAAAAAGGTTGAACCTCCTCCGTTCTATGTTTCTCTAATTATAGGGGTTAAACTAGTCCACAATTGCATGATTGATCCAAGGGCTAGTAGTTCAGTGATACCTAGGTGTATTGTTGATGCTTTGGAGATGAACTATGAGCCCATTGTTAAGGATGTGTTACAGTTGGATGGTAGTACTATCAAGACTGTAGGGATCTTTAGGAATGTAGAGATGACCCTACATGCATGCACTTGTTGTACTATAACTCAGGATATATCGGTTGTTGAAGTCAAGCCACATTTTTCCATTTGTCTGACAAGAGACTTCACTACCCAAATAGGCAGTTACATATCTTATGATTGGTCATATATGTTTTTTAGAACAAGATATGGAGCCAAAGCTTCAATCAGAGCAGAGCCTCTAGCCCTTCATCGTACTAAACCCTACACCCCTAATCCCATCAACATGAATTGCACTATCCTAGAAGTAGATGAGGATGAAGTAGTGAATGAACCCACCACTTCCCTAGCACGGGTACCTAATTTCCTTTTGGATGAGTGGGCTACTACATATCAATTTGATCCTATGCCAGAAACCCTTGAGACAGGTCTCAATACATATTTTATATTAGAGAAAGATGCTCTCGTTCCCAATCTTGTGGGGACTAAAGAAGATATGAGTGAGATATGGATCATATACTTTGATGGCTCAAGAAATAAAAATGGATTAGGGGCTGGTGTGATGTTGATTTCTCCTACACAAGTAAGGTATTACTTCTCATTCAGGCTCCAATTCAATTGCACTAACAATGTGGCCTAGTATGAATCTTTGATTCAGGGTCTCCTACTTGCTCAAAGAAGAGGAATTTAAGCCTTAAGTGTATATGGAGATAGTGAGTTGGTGGTTAACCAAGTGAGAAATCAGAATACCACCAAGAATGGCTTGCTTAAGTCTTATAAACATAGGGTATGGGATTTTCTTGAAGGTTTAAATGCATTTAATATTCAGAGCATCCCTAGAAAAGAAAATACACATGCTGATAGACTTGCGGCAATAGGTGCATCTTATGATGTGCCAGGGAATCTTGAGGAGAAGAAAGGGCAACAAATTAGAGTGGTAAGGCCTACCATCCCTGAATGTAACATACATTGGCAAGCATTTGAATTTGATGAACAGATTGTGAGCTTCTTGCAGAATGAAGCAGAATTTTCAGATAGAAATTAGTCAAGACTGCAGGATCAGTATGGGGACCAAATCATTAATCTCAGCTCCAACAAATTGCCTAAAGGTCTCATTACTTTAGAAAGCTTTTTTAACCCTGATGACCAAGCAAGAGGTAGAGTCATGAACTTAGCTACTGACCAAGATGATCACACTTCAGTCATGATTGCTAATGGAAAGTCCTTAAACTTGGGGAAGGTATGTTCTAAAATTGAACAAGAAAGTTTTAGTCATTTATGTCAAGAGTTTAATAATATATTTTCCTAGATGTATGATGATTTAAAGGGTTTTGACTCAAGGTTGTTTCATCATACCATAGATTTAATTGATGATGTCAAACCAGTAAGACAAAAATAGAGGCCAGTGAATCCTAAAATTGAACCCTTAATGAGAAAGGAGCTATCCAAATTGATTGAGGCCAATCTAATTTTCCCCATCAAACACTCATCATGGGTAGTGAACCTTGTCCATGTTAGGAAGAATAATGGAGAAATTAGATTATGTGTAGACTTTAGGGACCTTAACCAAGCTATCCTTAGAGATCACCATCCTCTTCCTTCAATGGAGCAAATTTTATCCAAGGCCGGTTCAAGGAGGTTTTCATTTCTTCATGGATTTTCTGGCTATAATCAAGTACTGGTCAAAGAGTCTAATAGATACAAGATTGGATTTACCACCAAGTGGGGTAACTATGCTTATTGTAAAATTCCATTTGGATTGACCAATGCAGGTGCTACATTTCAGAAGGCAATGGAGATGGCTTTCAAAAAAATGATTGAAAAGTTTGTATTAGTTTACCTTTATGATATCACAGTATATTCAAAGAATGTGGAGGATCATTTTGATCATCTTAGATAGGTATTCTCAAGGTGTAGAGAGTTTGGGGTATCCCTTAACCCAAGCAAGTGTGTCTTTGCTACTAGTAAAGGAAAATTATTAGGACACATTGTATCTAAAGATGGCTTAACCATTGATCCAAAGAGAACAAAAGCAATGCTTGCTCTTCCTCTTCCTAGACACAAGAAAGGGCTGCAAAGTTTCCTTGGTAGGATAAATTTTGTGAGAAGATTTATCCCTAATCTTTCTACCATGGTGAAACTCCTTACAGCTATGATCAAGAAAAGTATGGTCTTTGCATGGACCAAGGAAGGGAGAGAAATTTTTGAAGAGATCAAGGAAGCCATAGCCTCAGCCCCTACTCTCATTAATCCAAACTTTGAGAAGGATTTCATTCTCTATACCCTAGGTGGTGAGTCAGGTATTTCTATTGTCTTGACTCAAACAAATGATAAAAATGAGGAGCAGCCCATAGCCTTCTTTAGTGAAGGGCTTAAAGAGTATAAAGACAAGTACAATTTTGTAGAGAAGCAAGCCCTTGTAGTCATCAGAGCTTTGAAGAAATTCAGACATGTCCTATCTCACAATAAGATTCATTTGTTAGTACCTCATGCCAGTGTGAAGGATTTCCTTTTGAGCAAAGATATTAGTGAGAAAAGAGTTGGTTGGATTACAAAAGTGATGGAATATGATGTTGACATCTAGATTACCAAGCTAGTAAGGGGGAAAGGATTGTGTAAATAGATGTTATCATCTCAAGAGTTAGATGAGGAAATTGCCATGGTATTAATAGAGGAACAAGAGGCAATAAATGATAACCCAAGGAATTGGATGGATGATATGAAGAACTTATTATTAGGAAATGGGTATCCTCAAGGATTAGATAGGGCTTAAAGGAGATAGCATAGATTGCAGTCAATTCCTTATGTCATAGTTGATGGTGTTCTTTTTAGGAAAGACTTTAATGGATCCATATTAAGATGCATTGACATAGACCAAGTTGAAAGGATGATCAAAGAACTTCATGATGGTCCTAATGGTGATCACTTCTCAGCCAAAACAACTGCAATGAAGATCATGAGAGCTGGTTACTACTAGCCATCCCTATTTCATGATTATCATAAATATGTGAGGAAGTGTGAGAAATGTGCCTTCTTCTTTGGTAAACAAAAGCTTGTAGCCTTTCCTCTTCATCCCATCAATGGGGATTGGATTTCATAGGCCCTATCAACCCTCCTTCCAGTTCTCGTCACAAATGGATCTTAGCTGCTATAGATTACTTCACCAGATGGACAAAGGTAGTTGCATTGAAGGATGCCACACACTAATACATTTGGCATTGATTTGTGACAGCTAAGTGTCGCAATTGCGACGGCAATGTGTCGCCATTACGACAGTAGTAGATGTCATTGTTTTGTAGTCACAAATTATGACATCTATCCTTAGACGTCACAATTTTGATGCCTATTCATCACAATTTCACCACTCTAACCTGGTATAACTCCCATCACAATGCATGCAGATCCTGTCACAATTTCGATGTCTTCCCCACGCATTATGATGGGGTGGCATCGACATTTACCCACGGGTTCACCGAGGCAAAAGCCTTTCTAGTTCTTTCGTGGGCGTCGCACTTGCGATGACCTTGGAAAATTGTGACAGGGATGCGATAGTGCTAGCGGCATAGTAGCACTGGTGTCGATGCCACTGACCATCGCAATGTTTCCAAATGTGTCACAATTGCGATGCAAAGTCGGGAATTGTAACGGCATCGCTATGCATGTGACACACATTTCATCGTAATGCATGGGTGGACGTCGCAATTATGACGTCTGTGGTTAGCAATATGGCAGGGCCGCTATGGCGGCGATGCCAACTGCCATCGCCGCCATAGTGGCCCTACCACAAGCATGATGCATCATGGGGCATATGAATTCATACGTCCCCCAGGTGGCAGAAAACATGCATTTTTTCCAAACGATAGCAATCTCTTTTAGTGTTGTAGGTGTAAACAAGATATCCCAATAGGTAGAAAATTTTTCAAATGTCAATTTCATTTCAAAAAGTCTAGAAAAGAACACAAGTTCTAGCTAGTCATGCAGTAAATCCAGATCATCAGCAGATCATGGTGCATCATGCTTGCGACAAGGCCGCTTGCTTTGCCGCCACAATGGCCCCGCCGCAAGCATGATGCATCATGATCTGCTGATGATCTGGATTTACTGCATGACTGGCCAGAACTTGTGTTCTTTTCTAGACTTTCTGAAATGAAATTGACATTTGACAAATTTTCTACCTGTTGAGATATCTTGTTTACACCTGCAACACTATAAGAGATTGCTGCCATTTGGAAAGAATGCATGTTTTCTATCACTTGGGGGGCATATGAATCTTGTAAGTGGTTTTCCTTTGGATGTCCAATGTTCAATGACACCCTCTTCTTTAGTTTAGAGCCATTATACTGAGATTCAGACCCACCTGTTGTTTGAATGCTAGTTTTCTTATCTCGTATATAGAATAGCATGTCAGCTTTCTATGAAAGCACACTTTTCTCACTAACTGAATAGACCTAGAGTACAAAATGTCATAAGAATAACTTCAATCAGTCTAAGCAACTTCAGTATAATTAGTGTTACCATATAAAGAAAAGGTTCTACATAAAATTGTAGTTCTTTTGTGTATCCTGTTATACACAAATTATAATGAGCTTGCTCCACAAAATTAAACATGTCTTCACAACTGTAGCAAATGTATACCCGATTAGCATCTAAAGCATGCCAAATGCCTGTGGATGAATGAATAAAGTAGAAATAATGACCAGAATGTGTGCTCCATCCATCATGAACAAGAACACCATAAAGAGTGTTCTTAAAATTGCCCTCTTGTGATTGATCAATAGACAAAGAAACTAGAATATCATTCAAATGTGCAATATTTATTAAAAAACCGGTAGATATTACAAAAACTATATTATTAGATTCCACTGAAAATGTGATCCACTGGCAAATAATATTGTAAGGGCTACTTAAATGTGAACTGCTAACAAATGGTTTGAGATCCAACGTACAACCAAAGTCTACTTTTTTGTCAATTTTTCCTCCAGATCCAACTACACTGAAGTGCTTGAGATGAATTGGAAGAACATGTGGTGCTTTATCAATTTTGAGTTGTTCTAGAGCCTTCACTTTTACTTTTCATCATTCACATTGATCTCTTTTCACACCCCCATCTAACTGATCCACTGCCGTGTGATGGGATAATCCTTTCAACAAGGAATCTGCTCGAATGATCTCTAGGCTCAAATCTAAGAAAGGATCAAATTTATTTGAGCAATAAGAACATTGTGTGCACTTCACCTACAAGCTAGATTAAAGCAATTTTTAATGAATAAAATACTTTTCTAAGACTATAACCTAGATTTCCCAGCATAAAAATAATTTTGAAAGGTTTAAGTGACTCAAAAAAGCAGAAATAATGACCAGAATGTGTGCTCCTGCCATCATGAACAAGAACACCATAATCAATCATTTTCTAACATCTTTTTACCCATTGTGTACCCATTGCACATCAATGTAGTATTGCTATTTTTTTTATTCATGTTATGCACGGCAAAAGCATACAGTAAGGGTCACATCAAAGTTTTCATTGGTAAGGAGAAACCCAAAAAATTACCCACCATATTACATGGGCCTAAGGAAAGCTTTATGCTTGACCAAAGGCAAGGCACTTGTAGCTAAAAGTCAGGATGATCGAACTGGAGTGAACAATGACTTTACAGAAAACACTTTGAAAACTTGTTAAGAAAATCTATCAACCTGCAATAAGATTGTATTAAAACTAGAATTATACAGATCCATATTATTAAAACTTAAAATACCTGTCAGTATTAGGTGTTCAAAAAAGCACACGCCGGACACCTCTTGGAATGTTCAGGGCCTCCATAACCTTTGCTACAATAAGAAAGAAATCCAAATAATATTAAATCTTTTCTGAAACTCCAATTCACAAGGATGTATATTTATGTTCTAATAATCAAATACAAACAGTAAAAAACACAAAGCTGAAATGGATATGTTGCTAGTTTTTCTCCATTCATTCATAAAACAAGCTTGATACTAAAATGTAAGTGTTTTCTCTTTAAATTATATCATGCTGATCACAAATACTAATCACAGATTAGTTATCCAAAAGGGTGCAATAATGACAGAGGAGCCAAATACTAAAAGATTCAATGAAGAGTTGCAATTCTTCAAATGATATTAAAAAGGCATCAATAACCAGTCCAAGGGCATTATTCAGACAGAAGATTACTTTATATTCTATACAGACATAAGTGGTAGTAATCCACTAGACATTAGAAAGCTAGATCCCATGAGTACAATGATTAAGATCAGGAATAGTGACATATATATCACATAAGTAACAAGAGTTGCATCAAAAATTGCAACAGTACAGATCACCCATCATTGGGTCATCACCGTTACAAAGATATTATATCAAACAGAGATCAAATAAATATCCAACGTCTTTACAAACCAAATAGAATCAATCATATCACATTTCAATAAGGTAGATATCAGATACAGTGAATAACTTCAGACTAGTATGGTACATATCACTTTTACATTATGATAAATCTGTAATAGTGATTACTTGGTCTTGCAAATTGCTCTACAGAAATTCTAATGATACTTAACTATTTTGATTAGCAGTCTTCTACGGTTTAAGCCCTTACAAATATTGCAAGGACAATAACATTTTCCATCACCTTTTCTTTTCAAGTTAGACCACAATCTAGCGATTGTCTCCCTGTTTTGTTCTTCACTTATATTATCTGACATGATCGTTCTTTGCAGGAAGCAAAAATCAAGCTATGAAAACTTCGGTCTACAACTTTCACAAACTAAGAAAAACTGTCAAAATTACACAAATCTTCTTAGACCTAGCTAAATACTTTAATATTTTAAAAATACTTTCTTTGACTTTATTCCTAAGATTATTTGTAAAACGTTGACCAACCGCCTGAAGGTCTTATTTCAAGAGACCTTACAACATTAAGCCACTAAAAGCAATTTCAAAACATATAAGCTAAAAGTCTAGTTAAAATATACATTAGAATAATAAATAAAAAATTCATACCCGAGCACGCGGCTATAACTTGTGCAACGACCTTCTTGCTTAGTTGTAGAAGCTCTCCAACAATCAAATTATACAAACTACAAGGCCTAACGAAATTTTCAAAACATATAAGCTACAAGTCTAGTTAAAATATACATTAGATTAGATTCAACAATAGCAATCAATGTTATTTAGAATTATATTCAACCAACCTTAGCACTTTAAATAGCCATCTCTAAACTGGACTCCAGACACGAGGGGGCATTCGCATACTCTTCCCCTAAAGGTATCCTAAAGAACAAAAGCCACTATTCTTGAGTTTCTGAATTGCACCTCGAGATGAATGAAGCTTAAAAGGAATGAAAATTGTTTTCATACATTTAAATCAGGATGTAATATTTATTCATAAGTATATACCTTGCAAGCACTTAAAATTGTTGTTATATGTGTTGTGGGAAAAGAAGAAGTTTATACTTATGTGTATAGATGCACTTCCTGTATGCGATCTAAAGCTTGAATGTTATCAAGTGTGTCCAATGATGGGGAGAGACCTCCGTGCAAGTAGAAGATCTGCAATGAAACAAAAGAAAAGAAAATTTTCTTATAGTAAGAACAAGTTTGTTGTGTTGCACAAGGTACCAACAAAATAGTGTATAATATCTTTTTCTTTACTTGGCTTTCAATTCAGCATGAGAGCCTTTAATAGAAAAGTCAAGTTGATAACATATTTAACAAGAGCTCTAGGGCAACATAGTTCCTATGTAAGTCCAAGAAAATGTGTGAGGATTGACATAGATTTGCGTAAGTCCAAGAAGATGTGTGAGCATTGACATAGATTTTGTGAACATTTTCTATGTAATGAAGATTTTACTGCAAATGGAATGAACCTAGGGGTCGATTGGTAAACTAATTATTTGTATCAAATGGTGTAAAATTGAAACTAAAACCATTTCAACCGGCCACACCACTCATGGACTGTTCCTCCATATGTTATAATACTTTCATCATATATCACAAATATGAAATAGAATATGTAGCACACTGAAATAAAGCATTAAAAGATAGTGTCTAAATGTAATTAAATATATGGAATTGGTTATAAGAATCTATACAAATCAATCAGAATGGTTTGAAATCAGTGCATCTTACTTTAGCATTTCATGTAACACAGCCAAATCCAAAAGAAATCTCGCAGACAAACTACCTGAGATTTATAACCTTTATCTTCCAATATCCAATGGCTCCTTATAGGCGTTAATACAAAGAAGCCAACTGTCAAAAACTGTGGCAGTGATAAACATTTTGAAAAATAAAATTGTATTAGGTATAAATAAAAAATAGTGAAGAATGCTATAGACTTGTAGCCAGAAGATAACACAGTGAAAATTGATGAGCTCTTTGTTATCACCCACCTCAAAGAAATGTGCATATCAACTCCAAGTGTCAAATGTCAGCTATAAGTGCGACAATGCAAGTTTTCATCTGTGTAACTTGTTTTTATGCTACAGTCAATGCTGATACATCCTGCTTTAACATAAATAGACTAGTCACCAAACAAATTATCAAGAGACCCTATGGTCATCGTCATGATTATTTGCTAAGCCAATTTCAACATCAAATCCTCTAATATGAATATAGAAGATCATAACTAGATCCCATATGATTGTCATAGAGTGAGATCTGAAACATTGTGATTCAAAAAACATATACAATCTCTTCTAGAAACAACATCAAGTAAAATCTTGGATAGCAAAAAAATTGTTATGTATAACAGAAAGTTGTTTTTAAATAAACTTAAGCAATTTTTAATTTACCAAAGTTTTTGCTAAGCCCACATTTGCCAACTGTGTAAGGAACTTCATATGATGCTATGAGGAATGTGTTGATGAAGTCAAAAAATGTGATTTTTTGATTAATCACTAATTGCCAACATTCATGATTATGTAATTGTGAAGGACATGTCTGAATTGTATCTACTCTGATTTACAATCAATTTTCATCATATCACTGTGAAAAATGGTAGTGTGATGTTGCTTGTATTACAAAAGGGATGTTGCTTGTCAATCTTGCTGAGGGTACTAACCCCAAATCCCTATAAGGGACATTGCCTCTTGACCCTTTTAGGTGCTCCATCCCTAAACCTGTGCCAACGATCGTCCCCAAATCAACCCTTGCTAACCACCATCCCCAAATCAAGATCCTAGGTGCCACCCTTCCCAAGACTCTAAAGAAACATAAAAAAATTTGCAACTTTGTACTTAGTTTTTAGGTTGACTTCATACAAAGGAAATTGTAATTGAAAACTATCAACAATTAGTTATCATTTATGCAATGTGTAGTATGTATTGTGCAATACAATTTAATCAAATACAATATGAACATAAATAAGAAAAAATGTATCTCATAGTTTATGGAATAAGCTTTCATTTTATTTTATTTTTGTATCTCTATTCTATAAAACCATGTCTTGTTAATTTTTTCATCTTTATTTTACGTGTGTTGAAAATATGATTTTTTCTTGATTGATTCGTGATAGTTCGATAATTTCTACATCTTTTGGTTTGCCTTTTTTTTACTAAGAAGATTTTTACTACTATGGTAGATAGTAGGAAACCACTGCAAACTTTCATTTACATAAAATATAATGCCATGATCAATAATGTTACAGGCTCTTTTAAAAAGAGAGAATTACAATTAACTCTTGAAATGAGATGGCCTATTACAATTAACTTTATCAATGTGCTGGACTATTAAAATTTTGATTGGAATTACATGATATAACAATGCACTTGCAGTCTGGTCTATTGCAAATTGACCACTGTTTCCAAAAGAATATGTTGCATTTTATTCCATTACACAGAATATGATACTGCGAGCCTACATTCCCTTCCAAAAATTGCACTGTATTATGGTTATGGCACACAACTCAGGAATTTGACTTCAATTCTTTTGGCATCTTTGCTGCTCTTGTAGAAAAAAATGATATTGCAAATATATAACCATGCAACTCAAGACAAAATTGTAAACCTGCTATATTATAAAACCTATTGCAACCATACAAACTCAACAAGAGAATCATCCATAGGACAATGCAGGGTTGTTGTGCCTCCTACCAACATTCCTCAGGGTGAACTAAAGCAATAACCAACTCAGATCACCTTGAAAAAAGAAGCGACTAGGTTACCCCCAAATTTTCTCAACAATTGGGTTGCTGCCATCAAGCAAACCCATAGTTAAAGAAAGCGGTTAGACCAAACATCGATCGGAAAGCATACAAAAACACCATCAGTGACTACCGAAAAATCAAATCCTATATGGACAAATAGACATCATCCATCTATTTGCAAAAAGATGCTATAGATGAGATAGTGTGAGTCAGATATAAAGAGGAAATGTTCCACTTGGAGCCAAATTGAGAGCCAAGTAATATTTACACATTAGAAAACTAGATACAAAACATATATAAACAAGTTCCATGTTGAAATATCTATATTTCTCAACCCATGTAGTGAACATCACTCATTGCTCCTTTCAGGCTTTTTTTCAACCAAATGGCTATTTCTCTTGGGGAGACTTTACCACGTCCAAAAGGCCTCAAAACTATGCCAAGTTCTTCTAGTCTTTGCTGTTGGAGTAATTGTGCACTAAGCTCTAGCAAACCTTCAAGAGCTTCTGCTCTTTGTTGATATGATTTAAGATCTATTCCTCCTTTTACTCATTTTTGAGAATAATCAGAATCTCTATTGGAGGTTGAGGTTGTCTTAAGGTTCTAATTTGCAATATGATGGCGAGTAATAGTTGTCCCCATGGGAACTGACAGGACATCTAGGTCATTATTGTCTGCATCTAAAAATGAATTCACATTTGTTCTTCCTTGCAACAAGCTAATCACAGTTCCTCTCTCTAACTTAGCTTGATCTGTACCAATTGGAAAAGCACTGTGTCTAATTACATGAATAACATCATTGAAGGCTGGTTTCACATGAACAGAAGTAGGAGCTTTTGCATTGATCTGGATCGTGCACTTCTCCTATGTTCTATCACAGTTTGCATCATCCCTATCTGAACTTGAGCTTGATGAGGTGGACCTTTCTAAATGCAATCCATATGGGCTACTCTTTGCTCTCAAATGACAATTTTTTTCTCTAGGAATGTCTAAGCGAGTACCCTTAACACGCTATTTTGTAGCAGGCAGCAAATTTTTAGAAGGGGCTATGGAGAACTCCGCAATTCGATCAAGTCTGGGTGCATTAACTGATACATTAGGATATTGCATAGCTCGAAGCCCTAAATATTTTTTTCTATCAGAATACCACAAAGTGGCAGCTTTAGAAACATAAGGTGACTCAGTAGTTGCATCTTCTGGAGTAAGGTTTGATCTCTCAGTGAGTGCTTCAATTCTTCCAAATGAAGATGCTGATGAGCGTGAAGTTAAAGAAGATTTTCGTGGCCTAGGTGTTACATATTCATTGTTAACAGCTTTTACTTTATGTGTTCCATTCTGAGGACTGTTAGTAATGAATGTAGGCTATGAAACTAATGGCTTTGTTGGTAGGGGTAGGGAGGCCCTACAACTAGAAATACCTGGAGTTGAACCTAGTACACAAGATGGACATTGAGATTGTTTTGTGTGTGAATATTTACCATCCAATTTTGGTGTCAAGACAACTCGTGGTGAAGGTTCTCCATAGGGTAGTTGTCAAATTTATGACTCAAGTTAACATTACAGTTAAGATAACAAAAGAAAATTGTAGAAATAATAAGAATTTGGAACTTACAAATTGCCTGCCTTGAGTAAGATGTGCCTTCTTTACAGAATCTGTTTTTACTCTGGGAGTGGGAAAAACTCGATCAGGGGTCTGAGGGCTTCCAACTCCAACAATCTCTTTTTCAAGTCATTTTTTTGCATTTGCAGGAGAGCTTTTCTTATGAACCGTGGGGTGCTTTACTTCTTTATTTCTATCTACAAGACTTTCTAGATTTTCTGCAAGAAAGCTATGGCCACAATGCCTATCCAATGGAACATCCTTTGAACACAAATTTGATTCCTCTAGTTCCTATACAGCTGAATATTTATTTTAAAAAGCCTGCTTGGAATATTTTGGTAATTCCTTTCCTGTGTATGACCATGTATCTTCACTTCCAATGTTATGTGAAAGGCTATCCTGTAATGCACTATCTCTAGCATTCACATAATCACGAGGGGGCCTTACTGGACAAGTTAGATCACTATTACTAGAACCTTCTCTATCAAAACTGATGTTGCTTTCATCTATATTTTCCTGTTCAAGATGGTATCCACCCCTCAAGACCCTATCTAGGGTTAGATAGTGAACAAGGCCAAAATGTGTCCTGCCTTTAGCAATGTAAGGCTGAAAATGAGGATGCCTCAAGTTAGATACTATAGACCTTCGCAATGAGGGCCATACTTTCATAACTATGCCAGATATATAATACCATTGCATTTCTATGTAAGATACATGTAACCAAATGTACTTTTTATTACTGGCCATTTTGTGGACTTAGGGCCTTTCATTTCCAATGAAAATAATGTTCTATTATTACTTTTATACTTGAATTAATGAATATTGAGCAAGGATTTTTGAATTTTATTCATTATATGAATGTTTAAACTTGAATCTTGATCTCATGTAATGGGATACTTGAAACAATTTTCCAACTTGTATCCCAAATTTTTAATATATAGTCATAAATCTGTTGCTACCATCCTACCATAATGGGCTTCGAGAGTGAGATCTTACCACCTAAGGCTATGCAAAATAAAATAAGCTTTGATGCATTGGACTATGAGGAACAACAAATTTTCATGGATTTCGCATGTCTTTTTGTTGACAAATCCAAGCACATTGCAATGGAAGTATGGGAGGCATCAGCATGGAGCTCTCGGCATGCAATGGAAATACTTAAAAACAAGTGCCTTGTTCAAGAAATGAAAGGGAATTCATGAGAAACAATAACAGTTATAATGAGAATGCATGACCATCTTTGGGACATGGGAAGATAAATTGCAAATAGCTTGAGCCTAGTGAACCAGAATACAATTACTAAAATGAATTTATCTCATAAAGGTTGGTATTTTGCAATTTTCTTTGGTCAAATGTAGATTGCCATATTGTTGTCAAGACCATAATGTCTTATGACGTTTAAAATGGAACCTGATGTTACTGAATGTTAATGTCTTGTGATGTTACTGGAGAAGGATGTGCAAAAGACATGTAGAAGAATGCATAGAGCTCATTGGCAAGAGCCTCTCGCCAAACACAAAAAAAGCTCACCAGCCCCAATTGTTGATGTGAGGAAAACAAAGGATTCATTAAGAACTTTTTTTATGGCCTCTTTCTTCTCTGTGTGTACCAAGGTTGAAGTATCTGAAATGAAGAGTGTGAATGCAAAATATGTTGATAATTCCTCACAGTGCAAACACATTTTCCCACCATGACGTCCACTAGGGGGTGATCATGACAACTTAAAACATAAGGGAGCAACATCTTCTATCACTGTAAGATAAGCATCCAATTATGGTGCAACCGCATGGATTGTTGAAATAAAAGTAGTGGAAGAACTATAATTTGTTGGCATTTAGATTGCTCTCCTGTTCATGGGAATTAAAATTTGTTTGCTTGTAAGTTGCTTTCTAATTCAGGTGTATTCCTACTACCATACATATTTTGTGCCTATAAATTGAGAAATATACTGATTTGGGGCTAGTTTGTTTAATCAAAAAGTGTTTAAGATGGAGGAATTTAATGATCTCTAAGGTTTTCCAAGATTCTCAAATTGCCAACAAAGTAAAATTCCCATTATATAAGTAACCAGAAATTTGTCCTCCATCTTAAAGAGAATTATTGGTCACCAACTTTTAATCTCTATATTTTCAGCCTTAGGAATGAATTTGATGTTTCATTTTTCACAATTATTTGAAGAGAAGTAGTTATATAAGCTTCATTATATACCTACAAAATGTTGAGAGCAATTGTGTCCCATAGAATTATAATAGGCATTGAAATGATAGTCAACATAAAATGTAACAAAAACTTAATTTGGCCACAACAATCATCATAGGGCCGCATAGCGCAGTGGATTAGCGCATTTGACTTCGGATCAAAAGGTCGTGGGTTCGACTCCCACTATGGTCGAGTTTGTCAAAATGAATTTTATCATTTCATTTGTGACATGTTTCTCAAAGTTTGCTGCAAAATGTGAGCACTACTCTACTTTTTGTGAGTTTAAAGCTCTTCTTGTAGCATGGTCTTAGGTGACACTATCAATATGGCTCTTTCCTTATCTTTTGCAACTAGTTTTCTGAATGACTAGAGGATTGTTTTAAAATGTTTATGTTACCATATATGTGAAGGTAGTGATAGTGAAATGTATATTGATGTTTTTTCATCTATACATATTCATAGATATATGCCATATCTTAATAGAACAATTGTTTACCCTAAATGTCTACTAAAAGGCCTCTTGTTTGCCTCTTTTGCTCTGCAGTCATTAAAAGACTTGAAGGAGCTCAAACATTTGGACACTGAAATGAATGGGCATGCTTTTGATCCTAAAAAACATGGAGAACAAAGGAGTAATGGGTTTATTTGTCTTAAACCTTGTCGATGTGCGTCTCTGCTGGACCCTCTGAATGCCTCGAGTTTGCCTCAATGCCCCTCTCAATGATGTTGAAGTGATCTCCCGCGCACGCGCCTTTCCTTTCAGAAGAACCCTGTGTCACGCAATTTCATTCAAATGAGGGTTTTTGGCCATTTTTTCCCCTTATATCTTGCTGTCATCGCAATTGCGATGCCTGCTGTCGCAATTGCGACGGCGTCAGGCTAAAATTGAAAAAAAAAAAAGCCAAAACCACATTACCTTTTCTTGCCATCGCAAATTAACATCGCAAATTGACCCCTAATGTATTAGTGATAGAATCTTTAGTTGTTCAATTCCTTGATGGAATTGTGACCATGTTTGGTACTCCTTCAACCATCATTTCAGATAATGCAAAGTCTTTTGTAGGAGCTTAGATTTGTGCATGGGCAATTGACCATAATATCTATTTAAGCACGTCTTCAAACTACTACCCTCAAGGTAATGACCTGGCTGAGTCGTCCAACAAGAACTTGATTAGGATCATAAAGAGGACAATAGAAGATAACCAAAGGTGTTGGCATAAAAAATTGAGAACAGCTCTATGGGTTGATAGGATAACACCTAAGAGGTCATTAGGGAATTCACCATTCATGTTATTATATGGTAGAGAAGCAAGGCTTTCAATTTTATTAGAGTTCCCATCCCTGGAACTAGGTCATCAACTAGAGCTAATTGATAATGATTCCATGATAGTGAGAATGGAAGAATTGATGGAGCTAAAAGAAAGAAGAAATTAGGCCATGCAGACCCTAGAGACACATCAACAACAGGTGAAAAGGAACTTTGATAAAAAAAGGCTAGGGTTAGAACCTTCAAGAAGGGTGACTTGGTCTTGAAGTGGGATGCAAATAGGGAAAAACCAAGGAGGCACTCAAAATTTTATGCACTATAGAGTGGTCCCTATCTGATTGTTATTTGCAAGAAGGCCAATGTTTTTCAATTAAGGAGGCCTGATGCTGAAGTTTCGCCCATCCCAGTCAATGGGATCTACCTCAAGCCATGTTTCTAATAGGGTTTGAATTTTCCCATACATAGGTAAAGTAGTTTCCTTTCTATAGTTTCTTGCTTCCAAAGAAGTGCTTGAGCACATGTGTTTTGCAGAAGGTTTTCAGTCTCTGGTTTCAGTTACAAAGGGCAGGTTTTCTAAATGTTCAGTGTTTTGTTCTTGCAGAGGTAGGGTTAGGGTTCTACAGTGTACAAATCCAAATTTTTATGACTCTGTAGCCCAATGGACATGCAAGGTCACTGGTTTTATGCATAGCAAGCTTGCATCCCCTCTGAGTCACCAGAAAGGTTACCCATTTTGCCTCCCGCCAAAATTTGAACTTTAAATGCTTGCCCCACCCAATGGTCACCTTCCCATTTTATATTATTTAAATGACCTAGAAATATCAAAAAAATAAATGATAAAACCTTATGTTATTTCTTTATTCCCTAAATATTCTTCGTGGGCCTGCAACTTTCTATGTCGTTAAATCAAGCCCAAATCTACAGTGGTTGCTTCCCCGCATTTTTAAAATGCACTACCTTTATGTAATGTGGAGAAGCCTCTTAATGATGTGTGGTAGGTGGGTCCATGTCTCCTTCGAGACTATAGGGTGGACAAAGTGTCAAGTTGAGTTGGTGATCCTATTGGTGCCTACTTTCCCACATTCTGAGCTTCACCAGACTTTCTGACAGTGTGGGGAAGCACCTTGGTGATGCATGTCCGAATGATGTCATAATGGATGTTCATAGAGGTTCAGAAGTGTGTGTCCCAAGCACTGTCAAATCTTCACAAATCAATGGTTGGCACATGCCCACAAGATGGAGTTGCAAGGTAATTAAACAATGTGGGCATGCCCCTTTGTGACACCTATCCCATGATGTCCCATGTTCCCACTTATACCTCCCATCATAGATTTAAAGAGGATCAAGGGTTGGCACTTCCCCACAAGATAAATTTGCAAGAAGATTAAACAATACAGGGAAGTGTTTTAGTGACACCTATCCTAGATGATGTCACAAGACCACCCTTCTCACAGGAAGATGCATGAAGAATCCTCACCATCTCATGCAAACAGATCCATGACCGAGGCTTCTCTACATTATCAAGATGTGAAGACTTTAAGAAATGTGGGAAAGCACCTTGTTGCTGCATGTCCTTGTGGGACCAAACTAGTTTCATAAGCCATAGAGTAACACCAAGGTGGTGCCAGTTGTATGACAGATGGGGCTAGGTTAGGCTAAGTCAGTTGCCAAGTGTTTCATGGGTCTAGAAGTTTGAAGAGCAAGCACAGTATTACAGAAGGTCTTCTCGATCATTAATCTCATAGAGATCAATGACCAGGGCTTTCCCACTTTATCAAGATGTAAGGAAGTTAAACATTACGGGAAAGCACCTGAGGGACACATGTCCTAGTGGGCTTGACCAAGGAATTAACATGAAGGTACCACAGTTAAGGTCATAGTTTCCTGTAACCATCGTAGTTAGGATTTGCTGAGGTAGCGCAATTAGTAAAGAAAGATTGGTCAACCATGGGAAGACCTTGCAAGGTGGCAGAAGGATAAAAGACCATTAGCCCACATGGCTCATTCTACTTGCAAGATTTGTTTGACCTACTAAATTTTCTAATTCATGAGCCAGAAATAGGGGAAATTGAGGTTTTTTGCACAATCTGATCTCTGTGATGATTTCCAACCACCCTTGAATGAATGTTGAACGCAGGAAAACACTCCACCATCTCTGATCTGATCCATCCACCTGGTCAGAGTGATTTAATGGTGTCATTTCTATCTTCTCATTCCCCTGTTCCAACCAAGATTGGATATCATTGCATCGGGATCTCCATGATTGTTCTATGTAGGAATTCAATGCAGTGGTTGTAGAGTAATTATAGTTAGAGGACATCACAGTTATGCCTAAACTATAAAGGCAATTTTTTTAGATTTTGTAAAGGTCGACCCTTCTCTAACTTCTCTGATATTGCTTTGTAATTTCACTGTAGCTTCTCTTTGCCTCTGAACTGTATGACATTTTTCTTATCTCCTTTAGCCATTGATGTGAAAGTGCAAGAACTATTTGCCTCTCATTCGTGTTTTGTGGACATCTGCAATCTACATGACTGTATCTCTTCTGGCCTGTGAATGATATATAAGTGAATCTTCTCTTTCCTTGTGTCCTTCATCTGGGTTTATGATCTGCATGTGGTTGCTAAGTTAAAACAAGTCTGAATGTGTATATCCTTTGGTGTCCTAATGGTTCAATAGTGCATGTATGGGAAAAGATTGGTTTGAACACTCTATTTTGGTGCATCACCCCCTTAGGTTAGAATAGGTAGATTTTATTTTCATGCATTCCTTCTCCCTTTTCCTCTTCAAGAGTAGTTAGGTGCACCCAGATAGTAAGAGGAATCCAGCCTTCTCTGGAGATTCAACCTCACAATTCAAGTCCCATAGCTTGGAGGTTGTTTCCATGTTTCACAAGGTTTTCCTTAGGTAATACTTTGGACAAGGGTGTAAACCTCTATGACAATAGTCACTAGGTGGTTAACTCAATCTTCTCTCACTGGGAACAAAAATCTTCGATTCACACATAATGGTCTTGTTCAGCTTCTTCTCTCTTGATGTCTTTGATAGCAGATTGGAATTTTTTATCACTATGTGCTAGGTTCTCCCTTTCCTTGTATGCAAATGGTTTGGACAATTTCACTTTCTTAGGTTTGACTTTTTCGGTCATGGAAGGAACAAGATAAACCCAGTTTCAAAAAATGAGCTTGTGACCAAAAGACCCAATGACTTTCAAATGGTAGACCAAATATAAAAACTCCTGAAAAATAACCATAGGTCAAGACAACCTTCTTACAACTATTTCACTCACTAAAAGTTTAGCTCTCCATTTCACTCATTTTTGAACTTTTTTGATGTTTCGTGTTTGTTTTAGATGTTTAAACAATCAAGCATGCTAAACACATCAACAATCCTAATAAGGCTACCACTAGGATATACAAAGATTATCTAAAGGGAGTTCTCAATATATGCAAGGTGCATGAGGCCCAAACTTGTAGATGAAAGAAAATAGTGTCACACAGCTGGAGGGAGAGAGTAACCCAAATCTCCACCTTCACTTCCCAAAGGTATAAAGTTCTTTGGGGCTTAGCCAAAAGTGACAAAATTTTACTTCCAAGAGAGGTGTCTTTTGATTCAACCTCTGATTCTTATACTCCACTAGAACACTAGAGTTGAGGTCATCCTAGGGGTGATGAAATCCCCAAGCAAGCCTCCTAAAAAAATATAAACAAGATCACTTATTTCTTGCGCACTCAAGATCACCCAAAGGCACAAGTGGAGAAAATACATAAGTGGTATTGGGGTTAAAAGATAATTTTTCTTTCCTAATGGAGCTTTAGGTTTTGTAATCTACTCTTGAAGACATTTTTGTTTAAGCATGCATTGTTATTTCCAACTTAACAATGTTGTCAACATAATGAAAAGTGAGGATTTATCAACAAAAATAAATCGATCGTGAACATAAGAAAATTGTTGAAAATGAAACCAATTCCTTTAAGTCATTCAAGATTAAGTGAATTCATTTTAAGCACCAAATCCAAATATTTCATAGCAAGCTTCATTGGCCTTAAGCATTCAAGAGTGTATTTGCTATCTAAACATTCATTCCAATGAAAGCATGTCAATTTCCTTAAGGCATTCAAGATTGTGTTTGACTAGTCTAAACATGCATTCCAATGAAAAACTTATTCATTCCTTAATAGAATTCAAGAGTGTGTTTGAACATCATCCATTCCAATGAAATGTGTGTAAATTTCCTTAAGGCACTCAAGATTGGGTGTAATGTTTTAACCTTAATGCATTCAAGAGTGTGTTTGGCCTTTAGATATTAGTTTGAAACATACATTCCAAAGATAAATGATTATTTCATACAAGTTCATTCACCATCTAATCCTACAAGTGATCAAAATCACTACAAATTCCCCAAGTGAAAAAAATCACTATAGACCTTTAAGTGATTAAAATCACTACAAAAAAAAAATTAAGTGATCAAAATCACTAAAAGGAAGTTTTCCAAAGCTCATTTCCAGCAATAAAAACTAGTTAGAAATCCATGTAAATCATTCAATCAACAAGTTAAGTGTTAAAAATTAATTTAATCTTTTAAAAAATGGAGACAATAGACACCAGGTGTAGATGATAGAATGGCAGAGATGCTGAAACTTGCAGATGATAAAACACTAGGATGTAGAGTTAAATAGTTTAGTAGTAAGTTGTCAGTAGCAGAAAATAGAACAGAGTTGTAGATGCCAAAACTTAGAGATGTCAGAATATGAAGACAACAAAGTACTAACTTAGGTTCTTACAGCCCACAATGCAAACAATAGTATAAGGATCAGAGACGACAGAACTTAGTGAAAATCACAGATGACAATCTAGTTTAAAAGGAAGTTTTAATGGTCGCTGACAATGTAGATGATAGTAATTATAAATCTACGTAGACAACAAAAAAAACTTTGGAGACACTAACACTCAAATTTAATGCAGTAATAGGTTGATTCTAAAATAACAGTGGTGAAGATGCCAATATTCATAAACACCAGTCTATGGAGATGTCGATATGTGGAGACAATAGAGCATCTTCATAGATGACACTGGGTCTTAATGGAGACAATAGTGTGTGGGTTTCAATAGCAAGTTAATAGTTTTGAAAAAAATTTGAAGATAAAATAGGGATGTGGGTCCCACTGGGTGTGCCAAAATGTGTATAAAAAAATCTAACCTATCAAGAGCACACATAAACAAACAAACATTAGTAACATGTGCATTCAAGATTCAAATAAGATTGATAAACAACTAAGTCTACTTGAGTTTTTAAAAAAACTATGCAACCAACAAATTAGAGTCCTCACATAAACTCAAAGCAACTCAACAAGGGTGTCCATAAGAGGCCTTGTTGGTGTGCTTAAGTGTGAGGGATGTAGATGTACCCTCCCAAAATACAACTATTGAATCCCTTAATAATGAAATAGAATGATGAACATGCAACTAAACTAAATGATGGAGAATGCTTCAAGAGATGGCTATGGAAGCAACCATTCTTAAGAGCACTCAATGGATAATAGAAGATGGATGTAATAAGAAAACCTAAGAGTACAATACTACCATGAATATGAAAAACAATGCAAGAAATAAACAACTACCAAAGGGTTAGTAAAATGCATAAAGAAATCTCTAAAAACTTTAAAACTATACTAGCATGATAACAATGCAAATGAGGGAGATAGAAAATTCTTGAGACAAGGGCTCTATTTATAGATTTGAGAGAGGCCTTGGGGAGGTGTCATCTATGTGGCATCCACATAGGTTCCATCCACATAGGTGCCTCAAGAGAGACACATGGGCTAAAGGACAAGCCATGCAAAAGTCAAAAAGAGCCTTTAATGTTTAAGAGGCTCGAGGTGTGCTCACACATGTGTGAGCAACCTTGTGGGAAGGAGTGGGGGACAAATGTGTAAGAGATGTAAGAGTCAGAAATGAAGTGGAAGGTTTATTGGATCAAGAGCTTCTCACACATGTGTGAGAAAACACTTAAGGGCTAAAAGGTGTTTAAAAAAGGTGTTTAAGGTAAATAAATGGGATTAAGTAGTGGGTAGGCCTAGGAGGATGAGAGTGATGGGTGTAGACTAGGTTTTTAGGATAGGATTAGGATTAAGTTAAGTAAGATTTAACTTAATTGTAGGATTATAGAATTTAATGGAATGGAGGGATTTAAATAAATAGAATATATTTAAAAGGGGATTTATGGAGAACTTATGCATTAAATGAATTTAATACATTAGGGGAGAAGTATTTAAATTAAATTTAAATACATTAGAGAAATGACCTTATTTAATTAAATAAGTAGAAGAATATGACAAATATAATTAATTAATTAATAATTATTTATAATGTTACAAAAAATATTAAATAAATTAATATTGTGTTAAGGACAATTTTTAAGTGTCTACACAATGGCCATTCAAACTACTGCAGAGCCCTATCTGGTTGATACTACTCTACAATGTACTCCCATCACCTAAAAATGAAACATGAAAAAATGGTATAAGGAAGATGTTGCCTCTCCTTTGTCCATGGCCTGAGACCCATACATGACCTCCATATGACAACCTGCACCTCATTTAACTAGACTCACCAGTAGCTAACATCCGCTATGTGGTGATAGGTGAGAAGATCACTCTAGTTATATATGATTGACTCCTCTACCTCCTTGTCTCTCTAACCAATCAGCCTAAATGTTGTGATGTGTTCCTAGTCCCACACCTATAGCAATGTCGAGAAACTTGCACTCCTCCCATAGTGCCCTACACCCTAGTATACAATCTGATGTAGATCTTAGTATAGCTCAACTAACATCAGTGAGCCCCATGCAGTAGGGACTTTTTCATCCACAATCTAAATGATCATCAGTAGCAGTTCCAAAGTCACTCCTATACCACTAGTATCTAGGACAATGTACCTTGAGACTAGCCCATACACATAAAAGTATATCCTCCACTTTATTTCCACACAATCCAAATGCTCATCTAATGGAATTTGACCCCTCCAAATATGGAATTGGACTCTGGGCCCCACTAGCCAATGCATAGCTACCTCTCTGGAAACCTTCCTACTGGCCATCACTAGCATACCTTGCATAGGTAGCTAAAAAATCCTATACACCTCCTCTAGATTAACTATCATCTCCTATGTTGGTAGATGGAAGGTGTCAATCTCACTATGCTAGCACTCACATAGCATTGTCACCATTGCCATGTACATCTATGTATGCAGTATCTAAGCCAAGTAACCAAGACCGATGGCATTGATCCTCACCTAGTCTATCAATGTAAACTGCTCCTTGACATGTAACACTATAGCACATCACTCTCATAACATCAAAGCTTCTAGTGACCCCTATATTCAAGCCAAATGACACTCATGTCAATTTTCTATTTCTCTTCCCAAAAATAGTTTTTCATTGTTTCAACAACCTCCCTTTCCCCAACCCCTTGGCACTTTACTTTTTTTTCACATTACTCAATTATGTTTCTGCAAACCATAAATACCCCACATGTTCCTACCATTACATTTTATGTCAGGTTCACTCCTTACCATTTCCTAAACCCACCAAAACCCTAGCTTGCATTCTCACTACCACACCTACACCCTCGTAGCTCTAGATCCTTGTGGAAACACATCCTCTACTTTTCCCCTCCCAATCAATATTTCCCAAATCTCACATTGACTCTCTGCTAAGCTACCTTTCCTTGGGAGACCACATTTTTTTCTAATGGGAACACTTTCCTGCTAGCAAGATTACTACGCCACATAACATTCCAAGAGAAGTTGTGTTCTTTCCAAAACTACTAACCAAATTCATGTTCTCGCAAAAATGGCTTCTAACTTAACCTTTTACCCCTACCCTCTAGATGTTTCTTTAGGATCATTGTCTCATTGATCCCTATCATAATCTTGTTGGACCCATGCCCATGGGAACGCACTTTCAAAATCGTAGGAATGTTATAACATAAAATACAAAAATCATAGAGTAAATTTTTTTGAGCCTACTAATTTGTCTAGTGTCTTTCGTGCCCATTCTCATTGTACCAAATCTTCCCAATGCTTTGGCCATCCCTACATAGCCATCATGTCATCAAAATTAGAGCTCAAAAAAGAAATATCTCCACATCAATATGATATCCAATAACCATTTCTAGCCCTCCTAACTTTCCTTATAGGCCACTTGTGGTGCCCTATTCTCCTCTATGACCCCTCCATTGACTCGCTTTTTCTTCACCTTTGTTATTTTTACAATTTTATTACCTTTATAACACTTCTTTCATCCTTCTGTGTCTTTCTACTTCCTGCTCATCCTAACTTGTTATAAACTTTTCAAGAGGTCATCGAGCCTCATTTTCTCTCCCTGCCACCTTCTTAAGGGGGCATCACACAGTCCATTATCTCCTCTTCTAATCAAAGATTGAGGCAACCATATTTCCTTAAAAATATTCTTCATGTTGTTTATATCAGTAATTAAATATTTATTATTTAGTTAATTAATTTTCATCCCCTAATTTATTTATTTATTTAATTAACTATAGTCCAATTCATAAAATTGAATAATAACCCAAAATTAATTTATCAATTAAATCCCTATTCCTCAATTAAATTGAATAAATGAAAAAATATTTAATTTAATCCCACATCTCCCCCTTATTAAATAAATCATTCCAAACCCTAAACCATCCCTAAAATCCTATCATTACCCTAATCCAACCGATTCACTCATAGTAATCTCACTTATCCAACTAACCCATCCCATCAAAGCTAAGCCACTCACCTTCTAACCCCCTCCTAAGCTAAACCTAATCCCCCTACTATTCATGTGCACAAATTTAAGAAAGGGTTAAGACTTCTTAACCCAATCCAAATTCAATAGTCTCCCTTACCCTCTTTCATTCCTATCCAAGAGCGTTAATGGCTCTTACATGCCACAAATATCCTTAAATGCCTCTTACATTCCTCTTCCACACTCCTCCTCCCTCATAATTACCTTTGACCCCCCATTCTAACCACTCCATCCCCTTGTGACACCTGTCACAAGGCTAGAGCTTTGAAGAAGCATAATCCATGTGATCTCCCTTCCTTTCATCCTAGCCCTTCTTCACCAATCTCTCATCCTTGCATCTTGGCAAAAAATCTCACTATCCCTTGGCCTATAAATTGGACCCTCCCCCTTTAAAATTAATAATTCATTCTCATGCAAACTTATAATACTCCATTAAAGACCACAATAATCCATTTTTCACCCTTGTTATGCTATAATGCTCACTCACAACCATGGCTACGTATTCACCCATCCACCCCTTTGAAGGACTCCATTGAAGTTTAAAGCACTCTTGAGCATACATCCATCTACATCTAGGAATATCAAAATTACCAAGGCTACACTAGAGGAACTTACCATTCTTGGTCTACTTGCCTCCATAGTGTTAAATTTTTCCTCTTGTAACTATTACTCTAGTTGGTATTGTGAATGCTTTTGTTAATCCTGGTATTCTATTTGCAATTACTAATATAGGTGAAAGACTAATAAGGTTGGCACAACTCCTAAAAGGGTTGGAATCTCATAAGAGATATTAAAAGTCTCCTAACAGGGACTAATATCTATTGAATGTATTTGATTCATTCCTAATAGAGTCCATCCTTTTACAAGAAAGTTTTATATTAGTACATCATTTTGTGGGTATCATCCCTACCAGGATTTTCCCTCTAATCAAGGATTTTCCTAGTTAATATATCTAATTTTATTGTGTATGTGTATCTTCATAAGGTTTTTGATTATATTGTTCACATTCTTAAGGTTTAATAAAATCGATAAAAGTAATATTGATCTAATAAATTATTTACCCCCCTCCCCCTCTCAATTATCTTGGTGGACTTTACTTTCTAAAAATTGGTATCAAAGAATTAGGTCCTTGAAGAAAAAGCTTAACATCTTAAGGAAATATATGGAAAAATATTTTAGAAAAGAAAGTCCTAAGTTTGATGGATTTAAGTATGACTATTGGAAAGAGAAAGAAGATAAAGGTATGAATTTAGTCATTTTTCATCAAAATGTCCTAAGAGAGTAAGAAAGAATGGAAAGGATTTCCATTTCTATGATGATGAAAAATTTAAAGCAAGTGTGGAAAGATTCTTGAGTGATAGTGATGATGGAGATGATGAACTTGGATTGGTTGAGGATGATGAAAAGGATAATATTAAGCCTATCATAGAAAATATTGAAACTTCATTTGAGACAATGATTTTTAGAATGATATTCAAGTTGTGGAACAAAGGTACGAACAAATCTTGAACCTAGAGAATAAGTAAGAGTTGAATTAGTAAGGCCTACACCTAACTGGTATTTGACAAAGAATCACCTTGCTAATCAATTTATTTGAAGCAAAGAAAAATGAGTTATGACAAGAAATATAGGACATGAAGAATTTCATTTGATTTCTCAAGTTGAACCAAAGTGTAAAAATGAGACATGCAAGGATGATAATTAGATTCAAGCAATGAAGAAAGAACTAGAACAAATTATGAAGAATGAGAAATGGGAATTGGTTCCTAGACTTAAAGATATGAATGTTATAGGAACTAAATGGGTTTTTAGAAAAAAGATGAATGAACAAGGTGAAGTTGTGAGAAATAAATAAATATTGGTATGTGAAGGATATTCATAGCAAGAAGGTATAGACTATGAAGAGAAATTTTCCCTTGTTGCCAAAATTGAATCAGTAAGGATGTTCTTGGCTTAAGTAACAAGTAAGAAGTTCAAAGTGTATTAGATGGATGTAAAGTCAACATTTTTGAATGGAGAACTTGAATAAGAAATCTAAATTGATCATCCTAAATGATTTCCTTTGATAGTAGAAGGAGAAATGGTATGAAGATTGAAGAAAATATTGTATGGACTAAAGCAATCACCTAGAACCCGGTATGTGATGTTGGACAAGTATTTGGAAAAGTTTGGATTCACTAAAGGTACTAGAGATAGTAAGTTGTATTTGAAAGAATTTGAGAATAGATTGTTCATTATTGTGATATTTTTGAATGAAATAATATTTGGAGGCAATGATAAAAGTGAAAAATTTGTTAATGAAATGAAGAATGAACTTGAGATGAGTATGATTGGTGAGATGAAATGTTTCTTAGGTTTATAGATTGTGTAGAAGAGTGATGGTATTTTCTTATCATAGACTAAGTATTTGAAAGACTTGTTGAAAATATTTGGTTTGGAAAGTTGTAAACCTATTGATACACCTATAGTAATTGGTCACAAGTTATCTAGCAAAGATGAGACACCTACAATTGAGTAAAAAAAGTATAGATCCATGATTCTAGAGGTTTGCAATATCTAACTCACACTAGACCAGATATAGAAAATGTATTTTGTATAGTAGCAAGATTTCAAGTAGACCCTAAAGAATCACACTATGTAGTTGTTAAGAGAATATTCATATATTTGAAGGGTACACCTAATTTTGGCTTGTGGTATGATAGATCAAATAACTTTACTTTATGTGCATATACTAATGTGGATTGGGAAGGCAATATGGATGATAGAAAGAGTACAAGTGATGAAGCATTTTTCCTTTGAGGAAGATTGGTTTCTTGGCTAAGTAAGAAATAAGACTATATTTCACAGAGTACAAAAGAAGTAGAGTATGTAGTAGCATCAAACAATTGTAATTAGATCATGTGGCTGAAATAGATGTTGAGGAATATTGGGATAAAATTTTCAAAATATATTATCATACATTATGATAACACAAGTGCAGTGAGTATGCCTAACAATCATGTGTTACATTCTAAGACTAAGCATATATTGATTAAGTGTCATGTTTAGATAGAGAAATTTATAGAGAAAGAAACATATTAGAGTATGTGAATACAAAAGAGTAGATTGCATAAATTTTTATGAAGCCTTTACCAAAGGATACATTTGAGTATTTGTGAGGTATGTTTGGTGTTATCCCCCTTCCTACTTCTAAATGGATGATGTAGAGAGTGCATTAGTCTAGCAATACAAAGCACTATTATTTGTCTAGATTGAATGTTGATGCTTATTGTATGGGGGAGTATCTATGGTTGAGAAAAGTCATCAAGGACTCTTGGTAGCTAGTATGAAAAAATGTATTTGGAAACTTGAGTTGGTAAAATAATTTGAATAGTTGATTGACATAATGATGTCTTTTTCATTGATGCCAATGGGGGAGAGATTGCATGAAAAACATCTCCTATGAATAAGGGAGAGTGTGAGATGAGAGAGAGATGTATTGAAGGAAGATGATCACATTGAGTTGCATCAATGAGGGAGAAGCATGAAAATTGATGTCATCCATGTAAGAATGAGAAAGCATAGATGAAGAATTTTTCTTTTGAGTTTCAAATTTGATTGATGAATAGGATTTCAAAAGATGAGAGCAACAACAACAATAGTAGCAGAGCTTGATTTGGTATTCATAGACTTAGATGTTTTTCATCTATGTTTCCATCAATACAAAAGTGGGGTATTGTTAGCATGAATTTTGATGGTATTCCTTTGGGAAAGTTTCCTAACAATTGGAGAGATTGTTAGCATGATTGACATGTTGCATTCATCATTGTGTTTGTCATTGATGTCAACATAGTATTATTTCTGTAAAGACTGGCATAGTAGTAGATAGAGAATAACATCATATGAACTATGTATTGATGATGAGTTCAAGTGCAGTTGAGGATATTTTTTACATTATGTCCTAATGTTGTGGAAAAGTGCACATGCAGAGAGTTGAAGACATGTGAGAATTATTATTCAAGAGTTATAGAGGATAGTGTGCAGATAGAGTATTCGAGAAGTAGTTTTTGATGTTTGGATTGTATCTCTTAATAGGGATAGAATCGTGATGAGATAAGTTAGATAATGATAGTAGACAACTTGATGATGATGTCATCAAGTGTGGAAGGTTCAAGGTTGCACATGTGAGAAGTTTTATTTAATGTGAGGTGACATTTTTTTGTAATTGTGAAGATATGTAATGAATTGTAATATCTTAATGAGGTCCTATTATAATTAATTGGAAAATCCTTAAGGCTAACTCAAAGAATTATTTTGAGGATATGATATAAAGGAAGGTTATTTTCCTTATGATGAAGTATGGAGAGGTAAGTTAGGGTTCATTCCCCTACCTAAAGAAAACTAAGTAGATGCCACATTGTATTAATTGTTATGAATTGAATAAATTACAAGATTGATGCAGGAGGTCACACTTTAGGAGTTTTCTATGGGTGTGAAAAGAAAAACGCTCAACTATGACAAGATGAACCTACAAGGAGTTATGAATAAATTTGATAGAATAACACTTCTATATTAGTCTAAATAGTGACATGAAGATGTTATGTATGCTAGAGAAAAGAATTGAGATGCATGCTAATGGTTGATATCTTTGGCATTGTTGACAAAGAGGGAGATATGAAAGAGACAAAGTATGTGCTAAAATGATAGAGGGATTATCATATATTTTATACTACTATAGTTGATGTTAGAGGGAGCATCAAAATATTGCATTGAATTAGAATTAAAATAAAACTAAGAAAAAGAGAACAAACAAAGAGGGAGATGACAATACAAGTTCAATAGCTAACATAATGAATATTTTGGATTGCATGGTAACTATAGGTGTTTCCATCAATGCCAAAGAGGGGGATTGTTCAAAACTACAATTGGAACTATGTTATGTTGTCATTGATGTCAAACATATTGGTAAGACATTGTCTAACCTACTAATGGGACTCAAAAATGCATTCCCATTTTGAGTACCTTTCCAAACTTTTGAGCCACTTTGAACCCTATATGCACATTTTCATGCTCATGTACCTAGCTATTATTTTAAATTCTAAGAGTTGTTTTATGTTTCTAACACCTTGCATTCAGAATATCTATGCATCCTATAATGATAAATTGTCATTCTGAGACATTTTGCAAAATTCTATTTTGAGTAGTGTCAAATAGTGACTGGAGGCCTAATTTTCATTCAAATATCTTGTACCCGGAAATGTTTCATGACTTGCCACTTAGGGATTATTTATTATACATATTAATGAGCCTATGTTTCATTTTTTTAGTCATTTTGGTATGTTTTGGCTAGGTTTTGAATCCCTCAAGGTTGGTTACTTATCTTTGTCATGCTAATGCATATTTCTCAAAAATCTGGGAGGCCCTGTTTGACTGATTATAACTTTGACCCAATTGACCATTCAGAGAAAATTCTTTTTGCATTGTATTTAAAGGTCACACACTTCCAATGTTTTAGATTTGAGCTTGTGATGAATCCAATTGAGTAGTTTTCAAACGTGATTCTGAATGCAATTTATAACTTTTACTAGTAACATAAAATGTAGATTGATCAGTACCCCTGTTCAGGATTTCATAACTCTAAATCTGTGATTTCTTGGATCAAATGGTTCATAACATTGCATTTTATTCTAAAAATACTTCAAGTGTGCCAGTTTGTAAACCTTGATGAATTTTTCTACACACCTTCCCATGGCCATTCTATTTGCAAATAAATATTTTTCTATTGATTTTTCTAGTCCTACAATTCTAACTACCCCACTTCACGTGCTCTCCAAATGCATCCTATTAGTCTTCATGAGAAAAAATCACATAATTATATTCCCCTTGTGGAAATGAACTGATTCCCCTATTTTCAAACCTTCAAGCATCAGTTTTCCTAGTTTTCGAGGCTCAAACCAAATGCACTTTCTAGTTTTCTAACATGGTTTACAAGAAGTTTTAACTAGGCAATTTTAAATGTCAATATCTTTTGACTAAGTGGTCCTCACGTGATGAGATCTAGTAAGGTGCAAGAATTTGGAACAAATTATTGGCATGTCAACATTTAGAGCCAAGTTATCTATTTGGGTTAGTTATGAAGGCTAGTCATAAGGCCTTCTTGTCAACGAATCATAGTTTGCAGATAAATGATGAAATGAGTTTTGAATGATGATTTAGTGCTCAATTTTCATTTCAATTAGTTTGAGAAGATCTTAGTGGACCAATTTCAAGAATTAGCTGTTTGAAAAAGAATTTTTTTTAGCCAGACCCACTTTGGGGCCCAACTAATTCCATCAGACTAATGAAAATATGTGTGAATCAAAGATTTTGAGAGGGAAATGAAGACATTTTAATAAAAAAGAATAAATATTGAGTGCATTGGATGGACTATCTACAAAGCATTGTTGGAGTGTGATAAAAGAAACCCATGCAAGAAGAAGGTAGAGGCATCACATGGCAAGGGAGAAAATCGACTTTGTGAGGAGATGTTTGCAAAATAGAAGAGCTCCATGTAGCATGTAAACAAAGACCACCACAGCATAAAAATGGGGCATCTCTAGTATATGAGAACTCCCACATCAAGGTAAGTGGGAACAGATGGCATGGAGCTCCATGATTTTGTAGGGGTTGCATTCCACCATACTCCATGTCCAATGGAAGAGGAGTGCTAGAGTAGATCTGCAGTGGAGAAGGAAGAAGGGAAAGATCTACAGAGATTTCAGGGTTGGAGCTGAAGTAGTCCACATGTAGTAAGAGTTTGAGGGGAGATAGTGTTGAAGGGGTTCCCATATCCATGCAAGAAGTATAATAGCCCCATTTTTGAAGGAAGTTATAAGCATGAAGGTGGCTCCATGGCAGTTGAGAAGGAATGGAACAGAGTGCAACAAGGAGAGTCCCACTGGAAAATGTGATGAAGACAACTTTTTTTCCATAATCCCACATCCCTTATGTGCATTTGTTTTAAAATGTTCAAATTCCCTTGCATGAACTAAATAAGTGTCTAAAAGACACATCTTTTAAAGACATGGAGGCACATGTGGAGGGGCCCATCCACAACCTTTCGGTGGGGTCAACAAAATTTTGACTAAATATGCCCAAGCCATCATATGATTAGAGGATGAATTTTGAAGATGTAAGATACTGCAAAATTTGTAAGATCATGGAATAAATTTCAAAGTATTACGATGATACAAAAAGTGAAGTGGCTATGTCATTAGGGAGATAAGAAACAAGGTTTAAGATGCTACAACTGGCACATTTCCATGAGATCAAAAAGGAAAGTAAAATACCTTAAGATGTCATGATAAAGCTAGAATTTGAAAGATTAATTAAATGATTAATCCTAGTTATCATAGGATTGTAAGAGGTAAATTTCTAGGACAAGATGTTATGAAATGGTGAGTTTTTCGTAAGGTTAGGGAATGGAATTTGAAGAAGTAAGATGTTACGATTTAAGAAGTGAGATTGTATTTCAAATTTCAAAAGTTGTATGAAATTGTGTGGGACCCACCTAGAGGATGATGACAAATGGGAATTTGACACATGGCACAGGTGGATTGGAGAGATAAGGGAAAAGGAATAAAAAAAATTAAGTTCAAAGATATTCAATGCATGAAAATTCAAATGTTGAAAGATTTTATATAGTTTTAACATATGGTTTATTTAAATTTTTCATTTTAAACTCTATTCACAGCCTGAGGGCTAGACTTTTGAATTAACCTCAGGGGCATGATTTTTATCCAAAATGCACACTATAATATACCATTGGAATTGGCAAGAGATGAATTTTCCATTTCTGTAGTTTCTTTTTACACAGGTATTCACCAAAAGTAGGTACAAGAGGTTTTATAGTTTTGGGGAACCCTCGGTGCAAATGTTGATTTGATGTTTTTAGAATGGGATGAAATCATATATGATCAAATTTGCATCAGATTTGATTTCATTGACCATTTTAAAGATGATTTGAATGTTCTAAAGCAAGTAGTTGCAAGTGATAGGTTTTGCCGATAGTACACTTGAATTTCATGGCAAAAGTAGTGCATGACAAACTAAGATCAGATTTGAAACTCTGACACATATTATGATGTGTATCTGATATTTCATTAGAGGATATTTTGTTGATTAATTTAAGGGGATGTATTAGATATTTATGCAACAACATTTATGGTTTTGATTATTGGCAGATGAAGAAGATTAGTTTCAACAATATCAAGATGAAGACAATTTTAGCAAGATGCATGATAGAATCAGATTACCGATCTAGAAACTTCTTCTCTACTCATTGTTTAGGTTCCAATTTAGAGATTTTCTCACTATTGTGAGACTAGAAAGGTTTTAGAGTTGGAGAATATCCTAACTACTCTAATAGCGTTCTTAGTATTTCCTCTATTATGAATAGCAGTAGTGTAATTCTTTTGAAGCATTTTTTATACTACACAATCATTCCTTGGTGTTATTTTTTTTTAGTTTTGACATATAGATGATGTATTGGTTTCAAGTAGATTAATAAAAAGCTTCATTTTCTTAGTTTCATTATGATTCTCATCTCCTTCCTTTGTTATCTACAATTTTTTGTGTTTAAGAATAAAGAGCTTAAAATTATTTGCAATATTTTAAGGTTGTATGTCTGGATAGGTTTGTTGTTGGAACAAAGAGCCAAGTAAATGCATATTTACCTTGACAGGGTTGCAGGTTTCACCACGAGGATATTATAGTAAGTATGAGAGTTTTATGAAGAGTGATGTCTATTTGCAAGCCAGATAGATAGGTTAGATGTCTGGATATAAGAGTATACTTTAGGTTTCCATGTGTATGTTAAGATTTAGTTGATACCCCATGGATAACGGACTAGTTAGCTTAGAGATTACATGTTTTGTTGTTGCATACCTAGGTTATGCTAAGATCCAAATCTTTAATAAAATATTAATTTACCTTTATATGTATTGAAGAATTAAAAGTGTTGGTTTTTACTTATTTGCATCTACTTCCCCTTTGATTATAGTTAGCTTTTATGATCAGGAAATTTATCAACAAGTCATAGAAGAATATTGACCATTTCTGCTATAGGTGATAGTCTTGTAGAGAAGAGTATCAAGTTAATAAGATAAATCCCTATGGTTTACTTGCCTTGGCCCTATAGAGCATAAAGTAAAGTGAGACATGATGACTCTGTTAATGTTGGCCCAGAACTAAGATTTAGCCCTACTGAATATAGGATTTAGCTCATCTTTAGGCTTGTCCCTATCTTATGCTTCCTAGTATTAGGTTTAAAACTACCTGATTTTTTCCTTACCTAGAAAGAATTCCAAAAAATGGCAACTCCATTGGGAAGCATTGAATTAGAAAGGTGATTCAATACAATTAGGAGAAGGGAATGTGCAAAGCTTGTTATCAGCAGCAAGGTCATGCTGAAGTTTCATGCCTCCCAGTGATGTTTTATCTAGGATAGCAGTAGCTTTGAAGGTTGAAAAAAAATTGTATTGTCACTAGTAATTCCATCATCAGTCAGTTTAGCTAGGAAATTTTTTCAAAGTATTGTACTATTCAGAGTCAAGAATGAACAAGCATGGTTTTTCCTCTATTCTACAAGATTGTAAATTTATAAGAGTGGTTTGACGATTTGTATTTCTCCTACCATTAAAAGTATGGTATAGATTTTGTTAAGTAACAAATCTTGTTTTATTTATAATGTTTGTGAGTGATGACTCTATCTTTGTACTAGTGTATCCTAGTTGATTTCATGTTAAAAAGTTGAAGGGCTTTCATTTGGAAGGAAAGATCTAAATCTCTTGATAGTTTCTTGGAAAATAAGTGTTTCTTGGTTAAAGTTTAGTGTTGTTGTGTCTGATATTATAAAATTTCTTGAATGTTCAAGGTGAATTACAGTTGTGATTTATTGGTACTCTAAAAGGAGGTGGTGACTCTACAAGGTTTTAATTAGTGATGTGAAAGAGTATCAGTTTGCACTCATTCCCAAATTAGCAGAGGAAAGTTTTTGCATCAGCACTCAAGGTATTTTACTTTTCATGATTTTCATTTTCATGAAAGTTGAATGTTAAAAATTAGTACCTCTATTCAGTGATTTTCAGCTTTAGAGAAAGATGTAAAGTATTTATTTTAAGATTGATTTAGATATCAAATCTGAGGTTAGTCTACCAATTTTTGAGAATTTGGAAATTGTGGCTAGTAATATTGTTATGTTGAATAAGAAAATTCACAATATGATTGTCAATATAGTAAAAGAGGAAATGGGAAGTATTCAAGGTCTAAATGTTGAACAAGTTTATATAAAGTTTAAATTGGTAATCAATATAATTCCTTTTCATTCTAGACCAGAGGAGTCTTCCCTACCTAGTGTTTTCCTTGATATTCTAGTGCTTGATTTAGTTAACTAGCCAACACCTATAAGATTACATGAGCTTTTGCAAGCTAAAAACTTCATTAAGGAGATGGAAAGTGATAATGATATTGTTCATGTTATGTCTTCTAATGATGATAATACATGTGCTGAAAGTCAAGGTAATGATGAATACAAAAAATCTTTAAATAATGGTAATCTATCTTCCAAATGTGAAGAGATGGATTCAAGTTTTAGTGAATCAAAGGATTGCAACCAGCACGAAGAAGACAGATATGAAGTTGAAATTGAATCTTGTGATAGTAAATGTGAAGTTGAAGAAGTGTGTAATAGTAGTAGAGGTAATTATTGCCATGATAAAAATGATTGTTATAATGATTCTGATATTTCATATTGTTGCACTAATGATTCTACTGCTATGAGTTCTTCATATCATCTTGATGGTAATCACAGCTAGGAGAAGATTTATGAGGAAATCTTCTAGAGCCTTGATGAGATTTCAAATTTCTTGGCTCATGATTTTAGGAAATATGCAAGTACTTCTAAGGATGTTCATATTTTTCCTCATAGTGTTTCTTCATTTAGTCAAGTCATTTCCCCAATATTTGATGTGGAAAGATATACAAAATCTAAATTATCTTTAATAAACTTTGGAGGTGCATATGATAGTACCTCAAATGTATGTGCATAGGATGACTTTTTAGATGCAAGGGATGTCATTGAAGGGAAGTTTTCTACTGTCTTAGTTTATTCTCGTGTTAGTAATTGCACTACAATACATTTTGATACTTCAGGAGATGAACAGGAAAATAGTGACAGTCCTATTGCTGATTCTAAGTTTCCTTTTTATGTTGACAAATCTTGTAATGAATAGCCTGGTGGTAAGTTTACAAAGTTTAAGGTTCCCTCTAACAATTGGTTAGATGAAGATAATGATTATGATCAGCATGTTTTGGATCAGCATTTTCAAAATAGTTTTTCAAGCTTGGTGACTAACCAATTTTTTTAGTGCAAAGAAGTTTTAGCAAGTGTTAAATCTAATTTCATGAGTAACATGACTGCTAGTATGTAGGGATCAAATTTTATGTACTCTTCACACCTAGATACACAAGGTGAGTTGAATTTTCTTGACATTTGCAACTTTGTGAACAACATAGAATATGAATACTTTGTGTTTCCTCTTGATAGCATGCATCTGTCATATGTTCATGATAGTTCTTAGTTTGATTTTTGTATTCAATAGCATGTTGATATACATTTTCATAGTGAGCAAGAAGAAGAAACTAATTCAAGTTTTTATATGCACTATGAGAATGGTTTTATTTCATCTAATTTGCTAATGAGAAGATCTGATGTGTGTGATGAAACTAATGTGAATAATACTTATAGCTTACCTTAGAGAGATTTAAATTTGAGTCATGTTTTTGACAAAAGTAAGAAGTTTTGAAAAGTTTTGGTGGCTCAAGCCCATCCTCTTGTACAGTTAGAATAGATTACTTATTTTCAATAAGTTGTTCAAAGAAATTTTTTTGTTGGAGTGGTCCTCTTCCTCCAAAGATCTAAATCCTTGCCATGCCCACAATGAGCATGCATCCAAAGATAGAGCCACTGATGGGACTCAAAAATGCATTTCCATTTTGAGTACCTTTCCACAATTTGACTCAATTTGAGCCCTGCATGCACATTTTCATGCTTTTGTACCCAACTATCATTTTAAATCCTAAGAGGTTTTTTATGTTTCTAACACCTTGAATTCAGCATGTATATGCGTCCTATGATGATAAAATGTCATTCTAAGACATTCTGTGAAGTTCTGTTTGAGTAATGTTAAATTCTACATTTTTGCCTGTGTCAAACAACAATAGGAGGCCTAATTTATATTCAAATATCTTGTATCTAGTAATGTTTCATGACTCTCTACTATGGAATTATTTATCATGCATATTAGAGAACCTATGTTTCAATTTTCAAGTCATTTTGATATGTTTCAACTAGGTTTTGAATCCCTCAAAGTTGGTTACTTATCTCTATCATGCTGATGCATATTTCTCAAAAATTTGGGAGGCCCTATTTGACCAATTATAACTCTAACCTAGTTGACCATACTGAGAAAATTCCTCTTGCATTACATTCTAGAGGTCATACACTTACTATGTTTCACATTTGAGCTTATGAAGAATCTGGTTGATTAGTTTTCAAATGTGATTCTAAATGCAATTTATAACTTTTGCTGATGTCATAAAATGTAGATTGATCAATACCCCTATTTAGGATGTCATAACTCTAAATCTATGATTGCCTAGATCAAATGGTTTGTACCATTGCATTCTACTCTAAAAATACTTCAAGTGTGCCAATTTTTAAACCTTGATGAATTTGTTTACACACTTTTCCATGACCATTCCATTTGCAAAAAACACTTTTCTACTAATGTTTCCAGTCCTGCAATTCTGAGTACCTCACTTCATGCACTCATGAAATGTATCTTGTTATTCATCATGAGCCCAAATCACATAAATGTATGCCCCTCATGGCAATGAACTAATTCCCCAGTTTTCAAACCTTCAAGCACCAATTTGCCCAATTTTCAAGGCTCAAACCAAATAGACTTTCTCATTTTCTAACATGTTAGTTTGTAGGTAGTTTTAACTGGACCATTTTGAACATCAATATCTTTTGACTGAGTGGTCATCACATGATGAGATCTAGAAGGGTGCTAGAATGTGAAACAAAGTATTGACATGTCAGCTTTCAGAGCCTAGTTAACTATTTGGGTCAATTTTTAAGACTACTCTATAGGCCTTCCTATGAACGAATCATAGTTTACAACTAAATGATAAAATGAGTTTTAAATGATGATTTAGTGCTTGATTTTGATTTTAGTCAGTTTGAGAATATCTTAGTGGATCAATTCCAAGAATCAGTTGTTCAAAAATGAAAAAATAAATTAGCCAGACCCACTTTGGAGCCCAACTGATTCCATCAGAAAGATAAAAATATTTGTGAATCGAAGAATTCGATAGGGAAATGGCAACATATTAATAAAAAAGAACAAATATTGAATGCATTGGATGGACTATCTACAAAACATGGTTGGAGCATGACAACACCGACCCATTAAGGAAGAAGGTAGAGGCATCACATGGCAAGGGCAGACAACCAACTTTGTGAGGAGATGTTTGCTAAATGAAAGAGCTCCACATAGCATGTAAACAAAGACTGCCACAACATAGAAATGGGGCATCTACGGCATATGAGAACTCCCACATCAAGGTAAGTGGGAAGAGATAGCATGGAGCTCCATGATTTTGGTACGAGTTGTACTCCACCATACTCCATGTCCAGTGGAAGAGGAGCACCAAAATAGATATGTGGTGGAGAATGAAGAAGGGAAAGATTTGCAAAGATGTTAGGGGTGGATCTAAAGTATTCCATGTATAGTAAGAGTTTGAGGGGAGATAGTGTTGAAGGGGCTTTCATCTCCATGCAAGAAGCATAATACCCCCATTTTTTAAGGTAGCGGTAAGCATGAAGGAGGCTCCATGGCAGTTGAGAAGGAATGGACTAAGGTGTGGCAAAGAGTGTTCCACTATAAAATGTGGGAAAGACAACAATTTTTCCATAATCTCACATCCCATATGTGCATTTTTTTAAAAATGTTCAATTGTCCCAACATGAACTAAAGAAGTGTCTAAAACACACATGTCTTTTAAAGAAGTGGAGGCACATGTGGAGGGGCCTATCCACAACATATAAGTGGGATCAATGAAATTTTTACTAAATATGCCCCACCCATCATATGATCAGAGGAAAAATTTAGAAGATGTAAGATACTATGAAATTAATAAGATCGTGGAATGAATTTCAAATTATTATGACGCTACGAAAAGTGAAGTGGTCATGTCATCAGGGAGATAAGAAACAAGGTGTAAGATGCTACAACTGGCCCATTTTTGTGAGATCAAGAAGGAAAGTAAAATTCCTTAAGGTGTCACGATAAAGCTAGAATTTGAAAGATTAATTAAATGATTAATCCTAGTTATGCTGGGATTGTAAGAGGTAAATTTTTGGGACAAGATACTATGAAATGGTGAGTTTGTCTTAAGGTTGAGGCATGGAATTTTAAGAAGTAAGATGTTACGATTTAAGATGTCATGAGATCATATTTCAAATTTCAAAAGTTGTACGAAATTGTGTGGGACCCACCTGGAGGATGATTACAAATGGGAATCTAACACATGGCATAGGAGGATTGGACAGATAAGGGAAAAGCAATAAAAGATAAAGTTCAAAGATATTCAATACATCAAAATTCAAATGTTGAAATATTTAAATAAATTCAAGATTTTATATAGTTTTAACCATATAGTTTATTTAAATTTTTCATTTTAAACTCTATTCATAGCTTAAGGGCTAGAATTTTGAATTGACCTCAGGGACATGATTTTATCCAAAATGCACACTATAATATACCATTGGAATCAAAAAGAGATTAATTTTCCATTTCTATAGTTTCTTTTTGCACAAGTATTCACTAGAAGTAGCTACAGGATATTTTTTAATTTTGGGGCATCCTCAATGCAAATGTTGATTTGATGTTTATAGAATGGGATGAAATCGGATATGATCAGATTTGAATCAAATGTGATATCATTGACCATTTTAAAGATGATTTGAATGTTTTAAAGGAAGAAGTTGCAAGTGATAGGTTTTGCCGACAGTATAGTTGAATTTCACGGCAAAAGCAATGCATGACAAACCAAGATCAGATTTGAAATTTCAGCACACATTATGATGTGTATCTGATATTTCTTCAAACGAAATTGTTCTAATTACTTTAAGGGGATATATTAGATATTTATGCAATATCATTTATTGTTTTGATTGTTGGTAGATGAAGAAGATCAGTTTCAACAATATCAAGATGAAGACAATTTTAGCAGGACACATGTTAGAATCAGATTGTAGATCTAGAAACTTCTTCTCTACTCTTTGTACAAGTTCCAATTTTGAGATTTTCTCATTATTGTGAGACTAGAAAGGTTCCAGAATTGGAGAATTTCCTCACTACTATGATACCATTCTCAGTATTTCTCCTTTTATGAACAATAGTAGTGTATTTCTTTTGAAGCATTTTTTATACTACATAGTAATTCCTTGATGTTATTTTTTTTTGAGTTTTGACATACAGATGACATATTGGTTTCAAGGAGATTAATACAAAGCTTTTCATTTTGATTGTAATCTCCTTCCTCTATTATTTGTAATGTTTTGTCTTTAAGAACAAAGAGCTTAAACTCATTTACAATCTTTGAAAGGTTGTATGTCTAGATAGGTTTGGTGTTGGAACAAAGAGCCAAGTAAATGCTTATTTACCTTGACAAGGTTGCAAGTTTCACTGTAGGATATTATAGTAAGTATGAGTGTTTTATGAAGAGTGATGTCTATTTTCAAGCTAGATAGATATATCATATCTCTAGATATATGAGTATACTTCAAGTGTCTATGTGTATGTTAAGATTTATTTGATACCCAATGGATAAGGGACTGATCAGCTTAGAGATTACATGTTTTTTTGTTGCATACCTAGGTTATGCTAAGATCCAAATCTTTAATCGAATATCAATTTACCTTTTTATGTATTGAAGAACTAGAAGTGTTGGTTGTTACTTATTTGCATCTACTTTCCCTTTGATTATAGTTAGCTACTATGATCAAGAAATTTATCAACAAATCATAGAAGAATATTGACCAATTCTGCTATAGGAGATAGTCTTGCAAAGAAGAGTATCAAGTTAATAAGATCAATCCCTAAGGTTTTCTTTCCTTGGCCCTGTAGAGCCTAAAGTGAATTGAGTCATGATGAATCTGTTAAAGTTGTCCTAGAACTAAGATTTACCCCTATTGAATATAGGGTTTAGCTTATCCTTAGGCTTGTCACTATCTTATGCTTCCTGGTATTAGATTTAATCCTACCTAATATATTCCTTACACAAAAAGAACTCCAACATCTACTAGAGAGACATTTACTAATACTTTAGAGTGTCATATATATTAATTGATGAAGAGGATTTATAAAGAAGAGATAGAAAGGTGAACTAGTGATGTTGTTGAGAAGAGAGAAGTTAAGTATTATGGGATTACAATGGGCACTTGATAAGTTAGTCATTGACAATATAGTGTGTTGTTTAATCATTACATGGAGTGAAGAAGGAAAATGAAATTGATGTATAAGTGAATGAAAATAGTTGAGTCAAACTCTAAGTGTGACCGAGTATCAATGTTGGTTAGTCAATGAAGGATCTAGAATAGAAATTAAGGAACTTAATTAGAAGCTAAACAAATAGTTCAAGATGAGTGAGTTATTGTTAAGCAAGTTAATAAAGGAAGGTTAGTAATGACTGAGCATAGTAATGGCTAAGTAATTCAATGAATGTCAATAAAAATAGTATCGTGTATGCTAAGATACATAGCAATGATCGGCAATAAGAACTTAGTGATTGCTGAGTGACAACAAAAGTTACAAGTTTGTAAAAGAATCAAGTTTGAAGTTGACAAAGTTGATTTTTTGGATGAGTCAAAGAATATAAATGATAAAGATTAATGAGATAGATTATTTAATGGATGAAGAGAGTCTATTATAGGATTAAAGGAAGGGATTTGATTAGTAGTTTCTCAAAGTATCAAGAAAGGAGGAGAACAAAATGATGGAAGGATTCAATGAATCTAACCTAACCCTAAGATCTATGGTGATTATCAAGTAGAAAAAGATCAAAATTACCTATTAAGGAGACAAAAGAGATTTTTTCTAAGGTTGGTTCATTGTTGATTGGAGATCTTAAGGAGAAGCTATGAGGAGAAGAGAAGAAGAGGGGAAGTGTGAAGATATTAGTGAGTTATGATTACTTGAAGAGATGGAAATGGAGGCTAGTCAATGAGCTAATAGATGAGTGAATAGATGTTTGAATTTGTAAAGTGGGTTGTGTTTCACAGATCAAACCCATTGTTACATTCTAACTATTGTGACAGTCAAAATCCTTTAATCAAGTATGACCTAACAGTCATTTCATAAATCCTTTAATCAAAGTGACATTCTAATGTAGTGATCCAAAATCCTCTAACAATTCCACTACTAATAAGGAGAATAAATCCTTTAACAGGGTCACATTTAATAGCATGTTTTATAATCTTTTATAGGGTCGGCTCTTAACTAAGCTCACTTCAAAAGAGTGAAAAATCAGTGGCATGTTACTTGGTGGTTTTTCCCAAATTGGGTTTCCACATTAAATCCTAGTGTCAAAGTTTTATTTACAGGTGTGGATGTTACTTTATGCATGTTATGTTTATAGTTATTTATTTTACTATTAATTAGTACACATAGAGATAATAGAAAATTAAAGAATGTTACATTTCTAATATGTTATTATAAGGACTAAGTTGTTTAAAGATTTTTAAAGTTAAATTGGTACATTTAGACCTGAGAATAATTGACTCAGCCCCACTCCCCTAGTTATCCTAAATCATTCTAACATAAGGTTTAATATGTAAGAAGTGAATGGATAGATGAAAAAATATCTTTAATACCATTCAATTGTCATGTGAATCATAAATATTAGATAAATAAGAAAAAAGTTATGAGCTTAGAGGTTAAAATAGGAGATGTATATGTGCATTTTTTTGAAATGAATCCAAAGTGCATAAATGTTGCTAAATGTTAAATCTAATAGGAGAGATGATGTTAAGAATATATTACAAACCCTTAAGTTATTTCTAACTAGATAAATACATACATAATCGTATTTTAGAAAGTAAACTCATTGTACTATCTTAAAATGGATGCACTTGCCTTTAAATACCTTTTAACACCCTTTTCATAATGTATTTCTTAGATCATGGATGGAACTATTCTCAATGTCCTATTTTCCCCATCTTCTTTTGTTTTCATATTTCCTCTAGTAACTATATGTTCTTTCTATGATTCCCTTACTTGTTCTCTGGGATTAGGTCAACTCAAGTTGATTTTTTCTAGACTAGGTCAAGCCAAGTCAACCTAGTCTAAGAATAGATCAACTATGTTGACCTAGTCCAAGAATAGGTGGACCATGTTGACCTAGTCCTCAATTATTTTGGGGCTTAGGGCTCAAAAGGCCTTAGGAGTTTAATTAGCTTTATTACATTCTCCAGTCGGCTTGTATTATTTTCATGTCTAAAAACTCATATATAAGGAGACTTGGAGGCTTCATTTTATATATCATGATCTCATTCATAATTCATATCTCAAGAAGTAAAATTATCACCTTGTGCATTCAAGGAGTTCAATCATTCCAAGACGATCAAGCATTTTCAAACATTCAAGTAAGGAGATTTATATCTAGCATTGAAGGATCCTTTAAGGCCATTTCCTCTTCAAGATCTAGCTTATTGTTGGCCATCAAGGGAGGAGATCTACATTGAAGCATTCATCACCATCTACATTAATACATACTTACATCCATGGAACCATAATGGGATTATGGCACGTTCGTTGATAATTGTGGAGATGCCCTACATTCCTAATTCAAGATCCATAACACATTACAAATAAATTCTTATTAACAAGGTTTTAAGCAATGTGAATTATAATATTTATCCTTTTTTTTAGTCATTTACATTTACATTTCTCATTTACAATTGATTCCTTAACCTAGGGCTTGACCAAGGCAAGCCCTCATCCAACCCAAAAATAAAAACCCTTCATTTATGTGTGTAGGAGCAAGATAGAAGGATTTTGCATGTAGATCCAAAAATACCTCTTCAGAAGCTTTCTCAAGAATTTGGTTTGATTTTGTTATAGTATCACTGGACTACATTAACTCGATGAAAAGATGTCCTTCCTCCAGGTCGACCTAGTCCTTTCTACTTTCTTACTAAAACTATTTCTAGGTTTTGTTCTTTTCATCAATTCATTCGAGAATTCCTAGTCAAATATTTAGAAATAGGCTCTGATCCATGACTTTTAGAGATAAAATACACCTTCCTATACATATTCCAAGGTGAGTCTTTTATATTGTACTTCCTTTAATATCTATATCCTAGATCTATATCTTAATTGGGCTAATTATATACACATACCATCTAGATCTCCATTATTTAAAGCAATTGGTTTGAATTTACATACACATTATCCTATAAGGACCAAATAGTGTATTTCCTTGTATTGTGTTCCCCTTTATAATTCAAATTTGGCATTGAAACTCTTCTTCCTTTGGGTTGTAGCTAATCTAATTTGGATTGTAAGTGTAATTGTATTAGGAAATTCCTCTCTTTCCCTCACATACATATTTGAATGGCTTAGTGGCCTAGAAAAGTGGAGGCTTGCAATCCTATTTAAGTGTTTCCCTTTCCCCTTGAAACACTCACAACACCAAATATATGTGGGAAAACCTCATCCTCTAAAAGATGGACTCAATTGTATTATCTACAAAAATAATAGTTACAATACAATCCAAGATCCAATTCTCGTCAAGAGATATTATTGCAGTGAAGAACTCTAGAGAATATCTAGCACATAAGTGATCCTTAGAAGATATCTAACCTATCTAAAAAAATTCTCTAAGTAGCTATATATTTATAAATATCAACACAAGTGGAAAGAGCCTATGGTTTCAAAAACCATCTCTAATACCAAATAGATATGTGGTGCCAACATGATAAATCAATGACACATTGCACATAGGAGCGTCCACTAAAATAAAGCATAACTCAACCATAATGGTCACCATTCTATATAAAACACATACCACACACCACTTGTAAAAATTGTGTTAGGATAAACCACAGACAGAAAATAAAAAACTACATGCAAATATAACCAATAACAGAAAATAATAGAACACACAGAAATGAACACAAGGCACCAAGATTTAACGTGGTTCACCCAATCCCTGGGCTACGTCCACCAAACAGCAAGTCCGATCTTATTATAATCCAGTGATTACAACCTGATTACAATCTGTAATTCCTTACAGCTCAATACCGCTACAAGAACCAATTTCGTATCACAACATTATGAAAAATACCCAACCCTAAGCCCTTTTATACAAGTATTAAACCACTTTAGGGTTATAACATGTCGGCCATATGTCAACCATAATATGTCGGCTACCATGTCGGCTACTACCCAAAAAAAAAATTCTGGGGCGATGCCCCGAACCCCACTATTTATGAAGTATATACAGTACTTTCCTGATCAGTCACCACAATCTAACAAATTGAACTCCACCATAATTATGAATTGTCAAACATTAAGTCTTCATGAATCTTCCACCAAACTAGTAACTATCATAATCATTGCATAGATTCAACATAACAACTTATGATACCAGCTCCTTGACTTTATGATTTCTAAATTGGGTTAAAATAAGGAAAGAAATAAAACATAATGTTTGGAATAAAATTTTGAGACACCTTTATCTAACATTCTCCTAGACTTATCAAAGACCTATTAAGAGTCAAAAATCTATCAAGTACTCAAGGCCCCAAGGCCCATATAACCAACACACCATCTAAACTTTTCCCTGCTCACTAGATTTGTTAATGTATCTGAAAAATTTCCTAAAGTACTAATTTTTTCTAACTTCATCTTTCCATATTCCACCATATCACAAATAAAATGATACTATACATTAACATAGTATAGAAAGTAGCATTTTTTTGCTAAACAAATAGCACTTTGGAAATCACAACAATAGTAATTTTTCCTACATCGAAACCAATATGAAATATCTCAATCCAAATGACCTCTTTAGAAGCATGATTAACTTACATATACTTTTCTTTTGTAGTGGAAAAAGAAACTATAACATGTCACTTACTCGTCCAACTAATTGCACCACCAAACATCTTGAAAACATATCCACTAGTGGATCTTATTTTGTCAAGTGTGCCCCTCAAATACTTGAACACTCTTAATTGTATGACAATGCACCCTTCCAAGATTATCCATATACTAACTACGGAATCCCATTACTTGGGAAGTGTTTGGCCTCATATAGACCATAACATACATTGAGATTCTAATAACACTACCATAAGGTACTCTAGATGTGTCCTCCATCTCAATAGGAGATTTTCAAAAATCCTCCTTAGAAATATTCATTCCCTATAACATTGGAACAACTAACTACCTACTAGATGTCATGTTGAATTTATCCAACACAGAGTCATCATACTTCCTTTGGCTCATCCAAAGCTTTTTGATAGCTCTGTCTCTAACAATCTCAATCCCATGAATATATTTAGTCACACTTAGATATTTCATTTGAAACTATTTTGCTACGTAAGACTTCAATTCTGAAATTATTCTTTTATTATTCCAAATAAACAACATTTCATCCACATGCAAGACTATGATAAGAATGTGACCATTTTTTTATTTATAATATACACAATAGCTAGATTTAGTTCTCAAAAATCTCAAGGACAACACATGGTGTCAAAATTTTCATATAACATTCTAGGGGATTTTTTCAAACCATATAGAGATTTATTCAACTTATAGACAAGGTTTTATTAACCTTTTTCAATAAAATTCTCTAGTTGTGACATCTAAATTCCTCCTCTAGATCACCATTAAGGAATGTTGGCTTTACATTCATTTTCTCAACTTCAAAAGCATAAGATACTTCAAGTGATTAAAAAATTTGAATGGATGTCACCTTTTCTATAGGAGAGAATATTTCACCATTATCAATTCCCTCTACCTATGAATACCCCTCCATGACCAACTGTGCCTTACACTTCTCAATGCTACCATCTGGAATCAATTTCTTCTTGACCAACCATTTACATCCAATAGGCTTTTATCCTTCAAGAAAAAGTACTAGATCCCTTGTAGCATTCTTCTCCATTCTTTCAATCTCTTCATTCATGGCTTCCATCTAGGGATCTACATCATTCATACCCATAGCCTCTCTAATAGTCCTAGGCTCATCAATGTTAGAAATCAAATAAAATATTAAATTGGAATCCAAAAAATATTATCTAAAACTTTTAGGTCAATATCCATATCTATCAAGTTTCTTCCTATCATGAGTAACCTCCCTAAACTTTGAGGTTCAGGTTCTTTCTTTTCTTCATAACTTTTAGAGCTACTTGAGATACTCCCATTATTGGGTCCCATCAGGAACTCATAGCTCTTCTTCCTTAGGGGTGGAAGGAGTATATATGAACCACTTCCATTTTCTATTTCTCTCCCTTCTCTAGCTATGAATCAACCATAGAAGCTTTTAGCTCATGAAATATCACACGTCTACTATAGAGGACCTTCTTTGAAACTAGATCCCAAACCTTGTAACTATTCACATTGACACCACAACCAATGAAGATACACTTAACTACCTAAATCTCCAATTTTTATCTTTTCTCACTAGGCATAGGAGCATATACCTCACAACAAAATAATTGGAGATGTCTTAGTGAGGGATTCTTTCCAAACCACAACTCTATAGGTGTCTTCTCAATAAGCATTGAAGTTGGATATTTGTTAATTAAATAACGCATAATGGTTATAACTTTTTCATAAAACTTTGGTTCAAGCTCAAAAACACTCAACTTATTCATAGCCCTCTCCCTACCACTCTATTCATTCTCACTTTAGCTCCATTTTATTGTGGAGTGTATGGATTTGTCTTATATATCTCCATTTCATTATCCTTACATAACCAATCAGATTTTACTGAACAAAAGTCACTTCCATTGTCAGTTCTTAAGCACTTAATTTTTCAACTGGTCAGATTTTTAACCAAGGACTTAAATTCCTTAAAATGACTAAAAAATTCAATTTTATGTCTAAGAAAATACATAAATGTCATTATTCTATAATCATCTATGAATGAAACAAAGTACAAAGATCTAGATATTGAAGGAATATTAATTAGACTGAGCAAATATGGATCAATATAATCCAAAACTCCATAAGACTTATGAGAACTGGAATGGAAATAAATGTTGTGTTTTTTAGCATAAACAAAATTTTCACTTAATTCAAACTCTATATTACAACCATCAAGGCCTTCAATAAGGCTATTATTTTTTAGGACTCTAAAACCCTTCTCACCAATGTAACCAATTTTTTTGTGCCATAACATTATCTTCTTAGCAAGGAACTTCATCTACAAAGAATTTATGCCCTTAGGTACCCAAAAAATTATGACTATCTGATGTAGAAACAATAATCTTCTTCTTTGTTTGATCTAATGATGAGGATGATGAACTCAAATCCATTTTCTTGGACTTCATAGAAGCACTATTGCTCTAAAATGTGTATGCATCTAACCTTTACAAGGTGTCAATTCTAACACCCTTAGCAATCACCATAGAGACCCTTGTCATCTTGCATTCACCACTTCAAAAAGAAACCTGCACACCCACATCCCCAATATTTCTAATAAAAGTAGGTCTTTTTCCAAGCCATGGATATGAAAAACACCATCAATCCCCTTCACTCTACCATCAAGGAATTTGATCTTGAATCTACCACAACCAATAATATTCAAGTAATAATTATACCCTAGATACACTTCCCACCATCAAACTCTTTAAACTTTGAAAACCAATCTCTATGAGATGTCATGTGGGAAGAATTAGTTGAATCAATTAACCACACATCTTCTAATGCATGTGTTTCCAAGGCTATGACAAATGCATTTACATTATCTTGAAAGGAGTTTTAGAGTTAGAATTAGAGAAATCCATTTTATCTTTCCTTTTCTTCTCCTCCTTTTACTCTTTTTGAAAATGACTAGGTTTTCTATAGTTCCAACATTTTTTTTTGGACTTTTACTAAGGAGATTTAGATCTCATAAGTTGCTTAAATTTTAGCCTTCTTTTCCTTCTTACATTTCTCCATTCTTCTACCATGAGAAACCAAGGCCTCCTTAGCCATCTCCAAATATTTTATTCTTCCAATTTGAAAGTATTTATTATACTTCCAATGACCATAACAAGGTGATCCCATGAGACCAATAAAGAACATAACATAAGAATGCAATTATCTTGATCATTAGTCTTATCAACAACAAAATCCAATTGAGTGACTAGCATATTAAATGCACTCAAGTGATCAGCAACAAAACCTCCTTACTCCATCTCTAAAGTTTTGGAAATATAAGAGGAGTAACTAAGAGGGGAGGGGTGAATCAGTTACTACAAAAATAAATTCAATATCCCTTAGATGTCAATACAAAACATAAACTCGGTTGATACTATTGTTACATGGTTAACACATTGGCACTCGGTTAACACTAACAATATGTTGTAACTTGGCAAATACTGAACATGCAGAACTCAAGATATTATCTTGTGATTAACCTTAATTAAATTAGTTGCATGCACATAAAAGAATAGCATGAACACAAGTGACACCAAGATTTAATATGGAAACCCAATTTGGGAAAAACCATCAATTACAACTAGTTATTGATTTTTACTCTTTTGAAGTGACCCCTATCAGGAGCCAGCCCTGTTAAAGGTTACAAAACAAACTATTATTTGTGACCCTATTAGAGGATTTAATCACCCTATTACGAGTGACCTTATTAGAGGTCTTTAGACACTTCAATCTAGAAATAACACCTTGTTAGGTGATTTAGTGAATTGATGTTAAGCCAACTCAGTTAAGAGATTTGATATACTATTGCAATGGTTAGAGAGTAACAATGATATGACCTAATTGCTGATGCAAATGTATTGCTAATTTTAGATCTCAATTATGGCTCAAACACTTGATCCTTCCTAATCAAATTAATCTTTGCCACCCAACAAGGATATGTTTCTTATCCTTCCAATTTGCTTCCTCTAAGCATCTTCTTCTCTTCCACACTCTCACACACATTTAGTCCCCACTTTATATTTATACCATTGACACTATCAATTCATCTTGAATACAACTTTGAATAATTAATATTCATCTCCTTAGTTGGCTAGAACCAACAAACAAATTTATTAAAATCAGTATGTGAAAACTAGAAAATCCTTCATTAGTCAACCCTGCTGAGTAGACACTATCTCATAAATGATTTTCTTGTGTTAACCAAGTGAACTTGGTTAAAATTGCATATTCAAAAACTTCCTTTGGTAACTAAGTGAACTCGGTTAGCGCTGGTTCCAGCCAACATTCCTTTGTTACCCAAGTGAGCTTGGTTAACACTCAACTTCTATGAACTTCTCTTTGCACCCAAGTGAACTCGATAGACACCATCTTCTAAACTTGGCAAACATTGGAATGCTCAGTGGACATAGGAAACTATCCTCATCACCTGAGTTAGATCAACATACACTAACTGGTAAAGATATAGTATTTTTGTAACATCAAAGACAATATGCAATTGATCAATAATCTCCCTCTTTGGCATTAACAGCAACACAACATGTCTAATACAATGATTTTTCAAAGTGAAAGAAAGTAAGGAAAATTTCCTTAGTTTCATTTTGATTCTCTTCCATGAGAACTCCCTCTATCAACTTGAACTCCCTCTAACTTCAATTTCTCCCTCTATCAGAAAACTCTATCTTCAATAGCTTCTTCTAATAGAAAACTCTCCCTCTTTGATATCAGACCAAGTTCTTCCACTATGACATCTTCAAACAATTTTTTTTTGAAATGTATACTCTCCCTCTTTAGAAAAATTTTGTGATATGACACATCAAACTCTCCCTCTTTGACATCTTATGCCAAAGACAATATTCATTGAATATAAAAGTACCTGATGTATGGATTCATATGTATTATGCCCTTTCATTACTACATCGACATGACTAATCTTCAACATGCTTTGGTCAATGCATCACTAAAATTTATTTAGTGAGTTTTAGATAGAGGAATAACCCCTAAGTTACCTCTTAGATAGAAAAATTCATGCTTAGGTAATGGCTTAGTGGATATGTCTACAATGTGTTCCTTAGTGTTCATATATTCCAATCTTACCTTTTTATCTTACCCCAATTCTCTCATAGAGTGATATTTTATTGCAATATGTTTGGTTTTGGTACAAATCAAAGGATTCTTTGATATATTAATTGCACTTGTGTTATCACAGATGATAACCAATAGATCCTTGAATTCTACCTTCACACTGGTCTACCTCACAATTGGTGTATCATAGTCATGCTTAGGCCATGCTTAGGAATAATATATTCAAACTAAGGACTATTTTTTCCACTATGAGGTGCATTTAGTCTTATCAACCCAGGGACGTATACTTGAAATGGTTGGTACAGTATGTGCACTAGGTCTCTTAATGAGTCACTAAGCTTATGTTGCAGGAAAGTAAAATGCAAGGAAAAGAACTTACACTATTCTTGTAGAAAACTAACACACTTAACTCTATGAATACTGGAAATACAATGAAAGGCTAACAAATATTCCAACTCAGTTCATCCACTATAACTATTCTCACATATGTTGTAGGAACATTCACGAAATGTAATGCTATAGGAAGGAACTTACAATACTAAAAATGCTTGGAAATAAATCTATACTAACCTAATCTAATCCACCTTCTAAGTGGGCCCCCTTGGTCAGCTTCAACTAAACTACTAACATAGGATAGAAGCCAAAAACTTATTTCATTACATTTTAGAAATTCATTACATAACACAAAGAACTATAAAAACACAACTCACTATAAAAGTTAACAATCTATTCTCATAAACTCTTTCTTCTAACTCTTACACACAATTGGTTTGATCCCTATATATAGGAAATTGACACTTATTCCAAAAATAGAAAAACTAACTAACTAACTACAAATCCGCAGGTGAGAAAGAAGGAATAGTAATAGTTCAAGGTAGGAAGAATAAAGTCTAAACAACAACCCTTTGGCATAAATGCAAAGAATATAGTAAGTCTTCAGAGTTCCTCCATTCTCACAAATGTGTCCTTTAGTACCAGTACGATTCTTCTCCACCATGACTTAAACTTCAATGTTATTTCTCCTCTTGAATGTTATTAATTGTATTCAACATTCATCTTTAACTTCACCCAATCATCTTCAGCTTCATCGCTAATAGGTTAGTTATTATGCAGAGACATGTTTGCAAATAATCATTTATCAAATTAAATTCAAATATGAGAACATGCATTCTTCTAATTATATGAAATACTCCATAATATATATATAATACTAGCAAAAGATGGCATAGCATCTACCCATAGGTTTATCATAGGTTTTGGTAAACATAGGTCCACAAATGTTTTGACAAAAATAAAACAGAGTATCAACAAAGTGTTTTAAAACTATCATGAAATAAAGGCAATATTTATCCTCATCATCTACCCCCTGCTAAACTAATGCTTGTCCTCAAGCATTGCACTTTCTTGTTAATGACCTAAACTCTCCAATCTCAATCCTTCCTTTCCTACTACTCTTGAAGGTATAGTAAAATCCTCTTATTCTTTCTCACACTTCCCTTTTCTGATCTTCATGTAGCTTGTCAAGTCTATCAAAATAAATTTTATATACACAGGAGAACTGGAGGCTACATGGTTAGGGGACACCACAATTCTAGTCTAGCCTACTTCCCTAACTCTAGATACTTTGGAACCCTATAAAGTGTTGCCTCCAAGTTGATAGGACTATGTGGTTTTGACTTTGTAAGTGACTCAGGCAATCTAGCCCATCTACTTCTAACACCAATCATAGCTTTCTGGAAGGAAAAAATGGTAAGTTATCATAATTAGCATAGGCTTTGGTTCTTATAGAAAATATTCTTAGTTCTCTTTTCCCTCACAACTGTAGGGTTTGGCTAGAGGTAGGTTTCTGGGTTTCTTGAATAGGTTAAGGCATAGTTTCGTAAACATTTTCTTGTATGTTTTCTTGTACATTACTTTGCACATTTTTGGTTTCAGCCTCTTGGGTGCTATGTTCAGTAGGTTCATTAGTGGGAGCAAGATTTTCCTCACTAGGTTGTTCATGAAGGGCAGCCTAGGGTTGCAAGGTTTTGGCTTGGAAAAATCCCAAGCATGACAAGGGAGAAACATCCCTAAGTGACCTTTCTATAAGTAACTTAATTAAGGCATGATGGGTAATGAATTTGTCTTTTCCTTTTTGAGTTTCTTCTACACTAATACACAACATATTATATGAGAAATTGAGGACATTAACTGGATGATTGTGCCTTATACAACTCAACAATTTAAAATGATGTGCATGTAAATATGAGAATCTACCTTCATATGTAAGGTACCTGATAATATGCATGGCTAATTGATTGTATGGTAGTAGTAGTGACATTCTCTTACAACCTTGCTTTGTAATGTCTATTTGAGGATTAGTTAGTCTACTAAATTAAGCTCTTGCTAACCTTGCAGCATGTGTGCTAGGATAATGTTCTCCAATTGTAGGCAACCCATTTACTTCAGAAATGCATTCCTCTATTGTAATCACTGTTAAACCCCAAATAGAAGCTTCAAATTCATCAAATGTCCTTGTGAATTCTATCGCTGCCTCCTCATCAAATGTAGTCAAACTTAGGAAATACCCTAACCATTCGCATGTATTAAATCTTCTTACAGCCTCTACAGCTAAGAGCAACATAGTATGTTCCACTGATTCTCTCCTCTACAACTGTCCACCCATTCTCTTAACACTTTCTCTATCTACTCTATTTTCCCCCTTTTGAATTCAAGCTACTTTGTTGTTTTATACACTCAAATCACATTTCTTTGTTTTAATAGGTAATTAATGTCATAACAAATTGTTATGCACAATAATATGGCTTTAATGAAGGTAAAAAATGAATATGTGTGAGAATCATCCAAAAAATAGGGTTCAAATCACATAAAATTTAAACACAAGTTAGATCACAACCTAACAACAAAATCATTCAAAAATAAGGGGTACGACACCTCACTTGTGTACTTATGGCAATTAAATTCCATCAATGAAGGAAATACGAACATTTGGAAAAAATTTTATAGATAAATAGAAATACCATTAGATATTAGTGACCTTCCCTACCCCCTGCTAAATATGGACAAGTGTCCACACTTGTTAGACCTAGTACGAGAAAGGGACTGGCATAACGTTGCCATCATATAAAGAATGTAGTATTAAATATAATTAACAAAATCTGCAGACTATAAATGAATTATAATTTGAAAACCTTATACCTGTTAAATGATCATTGCATATACCAAAAAGGTGGCAGAAGTGATATCAGCGACAACATCTGTCAACATCTTGCGAGGTTTATTGAAAACATGAGAGATTGATGATGTGGAAAGTGGGTGGATGGAAGGTAAAGAAATGAGATGAGGTGGATGGGTGGAAGGTAAAGAGATGAGATGGAATGAGAAAGTGAATGAGAAAATGAACTTTATGTGGTCATAAAGTTTTTATTATGAGCATGCACAAAGAAACTAATGTTGAAGAGCGGCAAGCAGAAGGTTGACACCTTCAGCTGTAGGAAGAGTTACCTTAGTTGTATTTGAATTTGGTCACTAGAACTGTTACAGGAAAACTTCATTTGTTTGAGGCCATTTATATAATTTTAGTCAGTGACCATTAACTAATAATTTGAAAGGTACTAGATCAATGGTAGTTAATTGAATAGCTCCATTATCAAAGACATGACTAATTTCATATGGTCCTAGCCATCTTGTCTGCAGCTTTCTTGGCATATCTTTAAATCTGGAATCATATATTAGTGCCTAGTCACCAACTTGAAATTGTTTATTGATAATATGGGAGTCATATCATTATTTCCTTTATTTTTTTATAAGTTCACTATGTTCCAAAGTAGCTTTGCACATTTCATCCAAAGAGTTAAGATGAAGAAGATGTTCTCTTTATACTACAGGAAGTTCAATTTCTAGCTCCATTACAGTTCTCAAAGTTTAATGTTCAAAATCAATGGGGAGCATTGCTACATTTCCATATAGGAGCTCAAATGGTGTGAATCCTATTGTAGTCTTCCATGTTGTTCTGTAGGCCCAAACAACTTCTTGTAATCTACTAGTCCAATCCCTATGATGTAGATGAACCATTTTTGTTAGAATGTTCTCCAGTTCATAGTTTGTGACCTTTGCTTGTCCATTAGCTTGAGGGTGATAAGGATTGGATTTATAATGCCTCATGTTATATTGTTTCATCAACTCTAAGATCATATTAGAGGTAAATTGCACAACTTGGTCAATGACTAGCTCATTTGGGTACACCATAGCAAGTAAAAATTTCTTCATACAAAAATTTTGCAACTTTTTCATCACGAGCATGATTCATGGCCTTGACTTCAACCCATTTTGTTAGGTAATCAATGCACACAAGAATATAGTATTTCCCATTAGATGGAGGATCAATTAGACCAATGAAGTCCATGCCTAATTTGTCAAATGGTGTTAATACCATCTGAGGGTTAAGAGGCATTTCATCTATTCTTGTTGGTTAGCCCATCCTTTGACACTTGTCACACTTTTGTGTATAGTTGGTTGCATCTTTGTGAAGTGTAGGCCAATAATAACCAGTTGTCAAGATTTTCAAGCTTTTTTTTTTTGTTGCAAAGTATCCTCTGCATGGTTCATTATGACATGCATGTAGAATATCATATGTCTCATCCTCTCTCACGCATCTTCTTGTAACTTGATTAGGTCCAATGTAAAACAAGAGATTATCTATCCAAGAGAAATGAAAACTTTTCTCTACAAGCAGCTTCTTTTCCTTGTAAGAAAAATGTTCTAGTATTTCATTAACTACAATGTAATTAGCAATGTCTACATACCATAGAGTTTGAACAGCAATATGAAATAAATGCTCATCTGGAAATGCATCATCTACCAAAGTAATGTCAGTATCATCATGATGGATTCTTGATAAATAATTAGCTACAACATTGGCTTTTCCAGGCTTATCAACAATAGTTATATCAAATTCTCGCAACAATAGTAACCATCTTGCTAATTTGCCAGTTATAGAAAATTTATTCATGAGATATTTAATTGCTACATGATCAGTATGAACAAATATGGAATAGCTAGTTATGTAATGCCGAAATTTGTTTAGGGCATAAACTACTACTAGCAATTCTTTTTCTGTCAATGTGTAGTTTAATTCTAGTCCATGAAGTCTCTTGCTAATATAATAGATTACATTTTCTAGATTTTGGGATTGTTGTGATAGGACTGTACCTATGGCATAATCAAAGGCATCTGTATATATGTGAAAAGGTAAATTCCAATCAGGGCCTTGTAAAACTAGGGCTATAGTTAAAAGTTTTTTTAGCTACAGGAAGGCTTCATCACATTTGGATGTCCAACTAAATTCAGCTTCTTCTGTGAGTAACTTATACAAGGGACTAGCTATTTTGCTGAAATCTCTTATAAAATGTTTGTAATATCTAGCATGACCTAGAAAAGATCTTACATCTTTTGATTTTGTAAGTATGGGAAATGTTTGAATTACCTTTATCTTAGCTAGATCCACTTGTATTCCTATAGCTGATATGAAATAACCAAGTACCACACCTTCCTGCATGAGCATGAGACACTTTTCACTATTAAGTGCCAAATTATGTTCTTGACACCTTACCAAAACCTTTTCAAGATTCACCATTGCTTCTTGAAATTTGACTCCAAATGTTGTGAAATCATCCATATATATTTCCATACAATCATGTGATATATCAGCAAAGATGCTAATAACTGCTCATTGGAATGTTGTAGGAGCATTACATAGAAAAAATGGTAAAATAGAGTATGAAAAAGTACCCCATGGGCATGTAAATGTGGTTTTTTCTTGATCTTCAGGAGTAATACTAATTTGGTTATAACCACTATACCCATCTAGAAAAAAAAAATGCTTCTTTCCAGCTAGAGTATCTAGAACTTGGTTTATAATGGTAAAGGAAAGTGATCCTTTTTGGTGGCTTTGTTCAATTCTCTATAATCTACACAAATTCTCCATTTTCCTCCTTTTCTAGGCACCGTGACCAAGGGTGACACCCATCTACTATCAGATATAGGATAAATAAAACCAACATCAAGCAATTTTTGCAATTCAGTTCTAACTATCTCTCTAAGGCTTGGATTTATCCTTCTCTAGGGTTGACGGAGTGGTAGATAGCCTTCATTGATGTATATCCTATGGGTGCACAGTGTAGGACTCAACCCTTTCATATCACTATAGTCCCATGCAAAGGCCTTTTCATGCCTTTGAAGCAACTCTTTTAACTGTTCCATCTACATGGGTGTTAATTTGGGATTAACATGGAGATTATGACCTTTAGCCAGTTCAACAGTAGTGGTGGATTCTATCATAGCAGCTTTAGAGATTGGACTTGCTTCTAATTCACATAGTAAGAGTGGATGAAGAATGTCAGGTTCTTTGAGCAAAGTACAATTCTTATCACATTCTTTATATGTGATTAATTCCAACACAGAACTTTCAGATACATCTTTTTCTACCACACAACTGTTAGTAAGGATACTCTGAAGTACTGAATCTTCCTCTTGTAGTTTTAGAAAAGATTTTCTATGCAACATCATGAGTTGTACTATAAAATTTAACTCTTCTTCTTCATCCCCTAAATATGGCCAAACAGATGTGCTCAAATATGGTAATGTATGTGCTACAGGATATAAATCAAATTTCTTTGTTGCTTGGCCATTTGATATGGTCATATTCCCTGATCTACAATTTATATTTGCATTAGTTGTGGCTAACCATGGTTGACCTAGGATGATAGGGTAACCAGATAGATTAACTTTGGGGGATAAAATCATGAAGTCTACAGGATATTCTAGAGAATCTAAGGTTACAACTATTTTTTCTATCATCCCGTCAGGGGTGATAGTAGAACTATCTGCAAGTTGCAAAATTGTTGGAGTAGCTCTTAACCCTTCTATTTTTAACTTCTTCATAGTGTCTTTGGTCATGAAATTTATAGCACCTCCAAGATCTATTAAAGAATTTTTAACGAACTGACCATTTATACTGACATTCACTACTGGACTTCCTAGATCAGAATATTTTGGTGTGATCAATTTCCCAAACATGATGTCAGCCAATTGTCCCACAACATGGACTATGGTGGGGTCCTTTTTCTTCCTTCCAAGCTTCTTTAGGCAAGTATCTCTAATGGCTTTTCCATAAATTGGAACATCCTTAATGGCTTGAAATAGGGGTATTTGGACATGTATGTTTTTCAATTGATCAACAATATCAAAAGGTTGTTCCTCTACTTGTAAAGTTTTGCTTTGTATAAATTTTTTTGGAAAAGGACGTTCCACTACTAGTTGAGCTTGGGTTGACATGGTAACAATGGTTGGGTCAACTGTTTCAGCAACTAAGGTTTCTAATGTTGTAGGAGGGTCTATTATTTCAATTATAAGAGGTAGTTTAGGCACTAGTAAAGTTGTACCAAATCTTAGATGTATATCTACAATGCCCAAAGCGTAAGCAAGATACTGCTGAGAATTAGTACTATACATGGGTTGCTATGGTTGTTGGCTATTTGGGTTTGGCTGAGCTTATATAGGTAATTATGTCTACTTTTGAGGTCCAAGATTTCCAAGTGGTGGCATTAGAGAAAGTTGTTGAACTGGAGATGGTAATTGTGGAGTACTAGTATTTTGGTTAGGCCACTATTGAGATCCCCTTTATTTGGTTCGTAGACTGCCAATTCCCTTGGGGTGGTTGCCATTGGTTCTATTGGTTTTCCCATTGGTTACTCTATTTGTTAGGCTAGGGTGGTTGGGAATTCTTAGGCCATTGGGATTGTTGTGGGTTATTTTTCCCAGCATTATTCCAATTAGGTTGATATTGTGGAGGACCTTGGGGATTATGGCTTTGCCATTGATTACCATATGAATTTGAATTTTGCAAAGGGTCCTAAGGCATACCTTAACATTGGGCCCATGGTCAGCATTGAGAAACAAAAAATACTTGCTCATCATCTCCATCTAGCTTGATGTACTCAGTTGGAAGATGCTAGTTCTCTATGCTTGTAACCAATTCACATTGGCAATCCTTCTTTTGCTTCTAGTAATGAGGGTAGTATTCAACTAGTTGTAGCTCAGCTTCTGTATACTTCTTCTTTGCAGTCATTGTGTCAAGATGTGTAGCGACATCGTTGATGATGTCTTGTTTGAAATCTGACAATAGGTTAGATATCTTGAGCTTTGAAAAGCCTGGAATGATTCCTTTAGTGACTGTGGAATGAGGTCCTCAGTATTTCTTCATGGTTGACCTTGAATACTTCTAATAGATCTTCTTGAGGTCTTCCCAGGAAGATTGATATACATCACCACTAGCCATCAGGTTTAGTGCTTCTAGACAATTATCATTCACACCTCTTAGAAAGACTAGATTTTTGTGAATCCTTAGACAACACATGCTGAGGGTTCTTCTATAATGTATATAAGAAATGTGAAACATAGTCTTCTAATGTTTCTTCCTCCTTCTATGATATCCTGAAGACATCATCTCCTCTTGAACTAGATGCTTTATAATACTCTTTGTACTGATCCAGAAATAGAGTTTACATTCCATCCCAAGTTCATGTTGCATTAGCTCCTAAGCCCATGAACCATCATAGAGCAGACTCTTTCAATGTTGTTGGAAATAATTTGAGCTTGTGGGCATCAGTGGTGTAGTCAAAACTATGACAAATTATATCAAACTCAAACAAGAAAGTATCAGGGTCTTTAGTTGCAAGGCCATATAACTTTGGAAGAGCAGTGGGAGGTATTTTTTTAAGATTAGCATTGGTTACAAGACTTGGAAGAGGGAATGGAAAAGTAGGTTATGCTATTACTGGAGGTATTAGATTCTGAGGTAGTTATTGAAAAGGGAAATTGGGTATTGTGTTATTAACAATTCATGGATTCAAGGCAGTATCATCAAGAAAATTTTAGTTAAAGGTCGAATGCCACTTGTATCTAAAGGTTGTACTCTTGAGGATGATTCTGCGGGAAAAATAGGGCTTGCATCTTTGAAAGGTAACTCAACTTCTTTTTCTTCAATTTCTTCATTCACATTAATAGACTCCCATGGAAGAAATCTGCCATATTCATCTTGTCATCTTCCTCTTCAATCCATGCAATTGAATTCTTCATACTGGTGAAGAAAGTTTGAAAACTAAAAAAACTTTTTCTAAAAACTATGACTCAAAAATGCTCCTAGCTTGACACCATCCCTGGCAACGGCACCAAAAATGGTCTGCCTCACAATAGGTGTATCATAGTCATGCTCTAGGCCATGCTTAGGAATAATATATTCAAACTAAGGACTATTTTTCCCACTATGAGGTGCATTTAATCTTGTCAACCCAAGGACGTATACTTGAAATGGTTGGCACAGTATGTGCACTAGGTCTCTTAATGAGTCACTAAGCTTATGTTGCAGGAAAGTAAAATGCAAGGAAAAGAACTTACACTATTGATGTAGGAAACTAACACACTTAACTCTATGAATACTAGAAATACAATGAAAGGCTAACAAATATTCCAACTCAGTTCATCCACTATAATTGTTCTCACATATGCAGCAGGAACATTCATGAAGTGCGATGCTACAAGAAGGAACTTACAACTTCTACTTACAATACTAAGAATGCTTAGAAATAAATCTATACTAACCTAATCTAATCCACCTTCCAAGTGGGCCCCCTTGGTTACCCTCAACTAAACTACTAACACAGGATAGAAGCCAAAAACTTATTTCATTATATTTCAAAAATTCATTACATAACACAAAGAACTATTAAAACACAACTCACTGTAAAAGTTAACAGTCTATTCTCATAAACTCTTTCTTCTAACTCTTGCACACAACTGGTCTGATCCCTATATATAGGAAATTGACACTTATTCCAAAAATAGAAAAACTAACTAACTAACTACAAATCTGTAGGTGAGAAAGAAGGAAGAGTAATAGTTCAAGGTGGGAAGAATAAAGACTAAACAACAACTGCTTGACATAAATGCAGAGAATATAGTAAGTCTTCAGAGTTCCTCCATTCTCATAGCCATGTCCTTCAGTACCAATATGATTCTTCTCCACCATGACTTAAACTTCAATGTTCTTTCTCCTCTTGAATTCTATTAACTGTATTCAGTGTTCATCTTTAACTTTTCCCAATCATCTTCGGCTTCATTGCTAACAGGTTTATCATAGGTTTTGGTAAACATAGGTCGACAAATGTTTTGACAAAAATAAAATAGAGTATCAACAAAGTGTTTTAAAATTATCATGAAATAAAGGCAATATTTGGCCTCATCACATACCTACCAACAATTTCTTGAACCAAACAACATTGGAACAATTAGCTATTGTTGCAACATACTCTGCCTTTGATGTGGACTGAGAAATGTAATTTTTCTTCTTACTTGTCTAAGACACTAGTCTCTTACCAAGAAAGAAAGCTCCACCACTGATGCTCTTCCTATCATCAACACTTCATGTCCAATCTATATCAATGAAGGCTTTCAAATCTAAATTTCCTCCTTCCTTGTACCATAATCCATAGTCTTCAATACCCTTCAAATACCTCATGATTCTCTTTATTGCAATCATATGACTTTCTTTAGGATTAGCTAAAAACCTTGCCACCATACCAACTGCAAGAGCAATATCAAGCCTAGTATGTACAACAACCTAAAGTTTTTTAATCATTGATCTATATGTGTTCTAATCTAGCTCCTTGGAATCATCATTTTTGGAAAGCTTATGTTTAATAGATATAGGTATTCCAACCAGTCTTGAATCCTCCATTCCAAACTTCTTTAGTATCTCCTTGATATACATAGATTAGGTTATGTACATATCATCTTTCTTCTATTGAATCTACAAGGAAAAAATTAATTTGATTTCTCTAAACATTGACATCTCAAATTCCTTACTCATTTGCTCTAGAAAAGATTTTCATAAATCATCATTTCTAGTAAACAATGTATCATCCACAAAGATTTCTACCAACACAATCTTCTTGTCTGGTCCTTCTTTGATGTATAGGTTGATGTTATCATTTGTTCTTTGAAAAATAATCTTCATCAAGTAATTATGAAGTCTTTCATAGCAATCTTTGGGAGTTTGATCGAGACCATACAATACTTTGTGTAGTTTACAAACCATATCCCTTTTGCTAGGATCTACAAAACCTTCAGGTTGTTCTATGTAAACTTCTTCTTCAAGGATTTCATTCAAGAATGCAGATTTCACATCCATTTGATAAACTTTAAATACTTTATATGTAGCTTAAGAAAGTAAAGTCCTAACACCTTCTAATCTTGCAAATGGGGCAAAAGTTTCACCATAGTCAATACCTTCTTCTTAAAAATAACCTTTGCATACTAGCCTTGCTTTGTTTCCTCAAACTTCTCCATCCTCATTCAACTTATTTCTAAAAACCAACTATGTGTCAATCACATTCTTATCCTTGGGTTTAGGAACAAGAGTCTAGGTCTTATTCCTTTCTATCTCTTTTATCTCTTCATTCATTGCTTTAATCCAACTTTTATTATCTAAATCATCTTTGACTATTCTAGGCTCAAATTTAGTAAGAAAACATGTACCTTTTAATTTGTTCCTTATCATTGTACCATTTGACTTGTCTTTGATGATCTACTCAGGTGCATGGTGCCTTCTAACATATCTTGCTAATACATGTACTTTGGATTTAGAACTTTTTCCACTTGCCTCAACATGATCTTCTACATCATGCTCAGGTCCCACTATCTATGACTTGGGTCCTTCATATTTAGATTTGGGTTGCATTGGCTACAAATTGGTAGCCTTTGACTATGACTCAGGTCCTTCAAACTATGACTCAGGTTGCACTAGCTACAACTCAGGTGCTTCTAGAGATTTTGGGGACTCAGGAGATGAAATCTACTGAATTTCAATTGGATCGGGCAATGTATTAGGCCTAAAGTAAACAAACTTTTTGTAACCTTTAGGTTCTTTACTGCTCTTTGCTTCACTATTTTCTACAAATTCTTCAATCTTCACATGTGCACTTTCTATGATCTTATGAGTGATTAGATTGAAACATTTGTATGCCTTACTTCTTCTAGATTATCTTAGGAATATTCCTTCATCACTTTTGACATCAAATTTACCTTTCTTAGATCTATTCCTTCTTTCTACTCTACCATTCTGCTAACGTGTACTAGGGGCTAATACTTGTTTTTTATTCCTCTTTTAGTGCAAAATTCAGCTCCTCTATCTGATCTTAAACATTTCAACTTCTTTCTTGTTTCCTTCTCTTCTCTTGCCAAATACCACTTAGACTTTTGAAAAGCTTCAAATTTATCTTTTAGATACATATTTGTCATCATTCTAGAGAAATCATCAACAAATAAAATAAAGTACTTATCTCCATGGTAACTCTCAATACCAATAGGTCTACAAAGGTTTGTGTGAACCAACTCTAAGACTTCTTCAGAATGATAGTTCTTGCTCTTGAAACTTGTACTACCCATCTTATGAATTTGACAATTTTTTCATAGGCCCATATCAGGTTTCCTAAAACTAGAAATACCTCTTACTCTTTCTTTCTTTTTTCTTATATTGAACATGTTATCAAAGTTCACACAATATAACATTTTATGCCATAACCAACTTTCTTCTACTTGAGCAATAAAACATGAACTTTTATTGAGATCTGGGTAGAATAAGTCACCTTTTGTTTGGTTACTAGAGCCAACTAGATTTCCTTTTCCATCTAGCAGCTTGGCCTTCCCATTAATGAATTCCACCTTGTGTCCAATTTGTTGAAATCAGATTGAAAAAAGTTATCAAAGAGGGAGATTTTTGAGAATAGATTGATACAAGTATGATCAATATGCTTCAATCATTGTTTTGTCACTAATGTCAAACCTATTATTTTCTAGTAAGATAATTGCTTATATAATTCAAGTACTATCACTTATTTGATTGATGAAGAGGATTTGATCAAAAGATGTAACAATAGCACATAGAGGAAAGGTTGAGTTATGATTATGTAAAGGAGTACAAGAATCAGTTAAGATAGTGATAACGTGATGCATTGATAATCTACTTAAAGTTACAATTGTTGGTTACACTAAGAAAATCTAGAAGAACAAGTTACACAAAGTTTGTCTGCAAAGCTTGACCAAGTAGATGGTAGGTGCCAAGAAAAGTTAGTGTAAGCTAAGTAGAAAATCAATTGGAGGTAAGTAAAATTTTAATCTAGTGTATGCCGAGAAAAACAATGGATGCCAAGTAAATTTTAGTTGATGTCAAGCACTAGTAAACTTTAGTTCGTGCCAAGTGATTTTGTAAAGGATGTCAAGCATTATAGTATGTGCCAAGCATTAGAAGACAAATAATGTCAAGTGGTTGCATTCTTCAAAAGATAACGAATTTCAATAAATTTGAGGTGAAAAGTTTGTTTTCTTGAAATGTGTGAACTAGTTGGAAGATAAGATTGATGAGCGAGTAGCACAAAATTCAAGGTAAACTATTTTTAGGAGAATTCAAAGAGGATTCAAGAAGTCTCTATAAGAGATATGGAATGTGGGATATGTTCATTGTATCCTACCTAATCTGTCCTAACCCAACAATGGAAAATGAGTGGGAAAATATCTTAATTTTCTATTTATAGGAATAACTAGTTAGAATCAAATAGAGTTATGTGCAAGAACCTAAGGAAGACAGGGAGTCAAGGGTTTTGCTTCATCAAGTGACCTAAGAGAAGAGACTACATTGGCATGTTAGGAAAGATAGATTAAGGATATGAATGCTTGAAGGGTGAACAAGCTATCAAAATTGAAAAAGTATGAAGGCCAAGAAAAATGGAGGACTAAAACAATGATCTGTAATCTGCAAATGAAGTTGTAAGTTGTTATCAAATCAAGCTTTACCATTACTCTCTAACAATTGTATCAGTCTAGGGTAAATCCTTTGGACTAAGGCTAACCTAATAGTCATTTTTAAGTCCTTTAACTAGGTAACATTCCAAGTGAATGGTCTAAAGTCCTTGAACAAGGCTCACTCCTAACAAGGTGATTGAAATCCTTTAACAAGATCACATTTAATAGTGTGTATTGTAACCTTTATCAGGGTTGGCCTTTCATAGGGCATCACTTCATAAGAGTGAAAAAGAGTAGCCTATTACTAGTGGTTTTTCCCAAATTGAGTTTTCACATAAAATATTATGTCATATATATTGATGAATCCGTTATGTTTCATGTTTACATTTTTGTAAGTTGATTTGACAATAACCTACAAGTTTTAGTAATTGCATAATCTTATGGATGCATGCATGAAGAATGTTTTATGGGTTCACTAAGCTGTGAAATTTTTTATTTATACATCTAGACCTTGAATAACTAATTCACACACCCCCCCCCCCCCCCCTCCTAATTTATTCCAAAAGAATTTCAACAATTGGTATCAGAGCCATCTGCTTAAGAGGACTACTTTGAAGGTACTAGAAGCACAAAGATCAAGATGTCAAAAAGAGAAGTACCAAAGCTCAATAGAGATAACTTTCCTACATGGAAAATTTTGATGAAGCTACACCTTGGAGGACTTGGAGAACATGCACAATCTCCCATAACTACTAAGCATATTGACCCTATTGGAGCACCAACAACTAAGGATATGAAGAAGAAGAAGAAGAAGAAAGAACATAACTAGGCAATGCTAGAGATTGCCTCTACCCTAAGTTATGTTGAATTTGATGATATCAAATGTATTGATAGTGAAAAGAAAATGTGGGATTCCTTAGCCAACATCTATGGAGGAGACACCAATGTTCTTAGAGTCAAAGCCAAAAGTCTCAGAGGTAAGCTTGATGATATGAGAATGGAAGAAGGCAAAAATATTTCTCAATATGTTGCAAGGATAAAAGAAGTTATTAATGCAATAAGAGGAGCTAATAAAAAAATAGATGATGATACTATGCTAAGAAAAGTCTTGACAACACTATTGCATGTATATGCTATTAGAGTTTCTACAATTCAAGAACTAAGACATTTAGCAAGAAATAATTTATCACTTGAAGGTCTGGTAGGTAGACACACTACTCTTGAGCTAACTTTGATAATTACAAACCTAAAAATATCAAATCTTCTTTCAAAGCTAAAGTGTCATTGAAGGAACCTAATGAGAAGAAGAAGAAGAAGAAGAAAAAGATAATATATGTGTCCAATGACAATGATACAAATGAGGAGGATGTAGAACAACTTGAAGCACTACTGGCAAGAAGATTCCACAATGGTAAAGGTAAGTTCAAAGGTAAACTACCTATCATTTGTTTCAATTGCAATGAGGTTGGTTATATTGCTGCTAGATGTCCAAAGAAGAAGAAATACAAAGGTGATGACAGGTACAAATGTAGAGGAGATGAAGATAGCAAGGACTACAAAGACAAAGGCAAAAAGTCATGCTACATTGCTAAAGAGGAAACAAAAGATAAATCTGATGAATAGGATGATGAAATGGTGTATGTTGCAATGAAGGATGAATTTGATGAAGATAAGGCAACTGCACTTAAGACTTGTGTAAACAAGAATAATAGATGGGCCATTGACAGTGGATGTTCACATCACATGAATGGAGACAAAAGTAAGTTCATTACCCTAAATTGTTATGATGGAAATAGTGTAAGATTTGGTAATGATGCACCATGTTTGATAAAAGGAAAAGGTTCTATCAAACTCATAGACAAGATTTTATGTGACAATGCTTACTATGTTGAAGGACTTAACTATAATCTCTTAAGTGTGTCACAACTAAATAATTTGGGATGTAAGGTTGAATTTGAAAACAAAGTTGGTAAGATATATGACACAAATGGAAGACTGATTAGAAAAGGTGATTAGACTAGAAGTAATCTATTCTATATGGATTTAGAGGATGCTACTTGTCTAGTTGTAAAATTTGATGATACATGGTTATGGCACAAAATGTTATGTCATGTCAATTTTGATAACTTGGTCAATATTAGTAACTGAGAAAAGTTAGAGGTTTGCCTAAGTTAAAGAAGCTTGATAATACAATGAACAAACAATGTCAGTTAGGAAAAATGACAAAGTCAATTTTTAAGAGTAAAACTCATACCTCTAAAGAAATATTAGAGATTGTTCATATTGACTTGTATGGACCAATTGAAGTGCAAAGCTACAAAAGAGATAAGTACATTATGTTATTTGTTGATGATTATTCTAGAATAATGAAAGTTTTATTTCTGAAATAGAAATCTGAAGCTTTCCAAATGTTTTAGTGGTATTAGCAAGAGTTGAGAAGGAAACAAGTAAAAATTTGAAGTGTTTAAGATCTAATAGAGGAGGAGAATTTACATGAAATGAGTTTGAGATGTTTTGCAATGACAGGAGAATCGAAAGATAGAAAATTGCTACTAGACCCCCTACACAAAATAGAATTATTGAATTATAGAACACTCATGATGGAGAAAAATGTTGCTTTAAAATACTCGAGAGAAGATATAAGTATAGCTATCTATACCTTGAACCGTGTACAAGTCAAGAAAGGTACCCATTTAACACCTTTTGAATTATGGTATGGATACTCACCCAATGTAAAATACTTTGAGGTATTCAAAAGAAAATGTTACATTCTGAAGTATTTCAGGAATGGTAAAACTTGATGCAAAAGGTCAAGAAGGTATATTCCTAGGCTATTCCACAAGAAGTAAACCTTATAATTGTTTGAACAGTAAACTAATAAAGTTGTGAAAAGTGTAAATGTAAAATTTGATGAATATATAAAAGTACATGAGGCTGAACCTATGAAAGAACCAAAAGAATACAAATCATTTATATACTCTTATGAAGGTATTCCTGATAAAGAAAATGCAACAAATCAAGCTTCAAACCAATAGTATGTTTTAGTGACAATCGAGTCACAAACTATGAATGTCATGTTGCATTCAAGAACTCAATTAATCTCAAATGTCAAGTTATAGAATGAAGTTGAAGCACATTGTCATTCTAAGATTAGTGGAAATACTGAGTTACCTAACAGAGATGTACACAGTGATTCTGAAGAAAAGAGACAAATTGAGGAAACTAGAAATGAACCAAGATTTCCAAATATGTCAAGATACATCATCCTACTACACAAATTATTGGAGATAAAGATGCTAGACCAATGACAAGAAACATATTAAGAAATGATTCATGTTTTTTGAGCATGAAAGAACCCAAACTAGTAAGAGATGCATTGGAGGATGTAGACTAGAGCATGGCCATGGAAGAAGAGATTAAACAAATTGAGAAAAAAAGACATGGACACTAGTTCCTAGACCAAAAGACAAAAATGTGATTGGCACCAAGTGGGTATTCAGAAACAAGCTAGATGAAAATGGTGAAGTAATGAGGAACAAGGAAAGATTAGTCTGCAAAGGATATGCACAAGAAGAAGGAATTGACTATGCAGAGACATTTTCCCCTATTGCTAGATTAGAAGAAGTAAGAACTTTACTCTCTTATTATGGATATAAAGGTTTTAAAGTTTATCAAGTGGATGTTAAATCTACATTTCTAAATGACATATTAAAAGAAGAAGTTTTCATAGAATAGCCAGAATGTTTTGTTGATGATAACAATAAGAAAATGGTATGTAAATTACACAAAGCTCTATATGGTTTGAAACAAGCACCAAAAGCATGATATGAGAGACTTCATAAGTATCTTGTAAAGATTGGATTTGAAAGGATTGACGATAACAAAAATCTATACATAAAGATAGAGAAAGGAAAAGGTATTTTGTTATCTGAAATTTTTTGTCGATGATATCATATTTGGAGGACCAGATACTTTATGCAAAGCTTTTGCAAATGAAATGAAGCAAGAATTTGAAATGTCTATGTTTGGAGAAATCAAATTCTTCATCGGTGTTGGTGTTTTGAAATGCTACCAATTTCAAATTACCCCAATGAGAACAAGACACATCTAGGGGCAACTAACTCACGTCCTTGACATACCCTTTTAGACATTGGGCCAACTATAAGGCTAGACCCTTCTTCTACTTCAGGCTCTGCAAAACCTAAGAGGGTGGACCTTAGATTCAATTTATATGGTACTAGTGTTAAACATATTCTTGAATCTATTAATAGTATATTTAACCCTTATTTCTCCTAATGACTCATGTAATAACATAGATCTACAATAGCTAAATTCAAGACAATACAATTCATAAGTTGAGTGAGGACATTATGTTCTAGCTCTTCAACATAAAATGTAATGATGATTTGAATTTGATTTAATTTTATATGGGTGGGGAAAGTGGATGAAAACCCAAGTATAGACAATAAGCTAACAGTCTTGTAGTTGATCAGTGCCTCATCCATTGGGAAAATTCATAAATCTCTCTCATGCATTTTGGATATCTAGGACACATATCCTATGCCAAGACTCCAGATCTATCTATTTACCTTGTAAATTAGACATCAATGTTCAATCTAAATCTCATTCTTACCTGATATCCTCCTCAATAAACCTACAACCCTTTTGATTTCTTTGAAGCATTTACATAACTCCTTGAATTATAAGCAATAATGAAACAATATACAACCTTAAGAGATTGCAACTATGACCTAGGCTCTTTGTTCAAAGATCATAAAACATTACAAATCACTAAGAAAGGAAACAAGATTTAAAATGAAACTCAACACCTATTGTTCTTTGTATTGATTTCCTTGAAATAATACATGAAAATACATTAAATTGACTCATAAGATACCTAAAAAACTAGACTGTACAATAAAAATATAGTATTATACAAGAGAGAAATGGGTGGGAATGAGAAACTGATGGGATGCGAAGGGGGTAGCACAGCCAAAGCATAGCTTCATGGTCTGGAACCAACACATCCTAGATCTTTCCAATTAGACTTCATCAATTCCAGAGAAACTATTTTTGCTTCAGTTTCCAACTCCTAACCTCTCCAAAAAATTTCCAACCTACAGTGGTCTCACAATGAAAAATTAAAATCCCCATTCAAATAATGAAAAAGAGAATGATATAGAGGAGAGTGAATTCCTAGATCTATTGTGCATCTAACATGTATCCACTTGGAAAAAATTTCCTAGAAGTTACAAAGCATCTCTCTAATATCTCTCTGCAACTGGTAAATCAAATCCTTAATCATTTTTGCCTCCCTAAAAGCATAAAGTGATTAAGATATTTGATGGAAATCATAACTGATTTTGATGCTAGATTTGAAACTAAAGGCAAAAGCAAAAATCAGTTAAATGACCTCAATATGCAAGATAAACGTTTCAAAATCATTTTTCTCCATACTCAAGATTCAACAAGCTTTCATATCTGCCCTCTAATCCATTTTGATGGTGAATGATGAAATTTGCCCATTCTGCTGAGAATAACCCAGAAATTAAAAATTCACTTATAGATTGAACTATTGAACATCTATGCAAGTTTTGACTTCATTTTTAGAAAATTCATCTCATCTCAGTTCCAATGGTATATTGGAGTGCATATTTCAAGTAAAAAATGCCCCTCTATTAGCCATTTGAAAATTAGGCTCCCAACCATTGCTAGAGCAACGAAAAAGAATGAAAATGGAAATTTTAAAATTTCTATAGTCTGAACTATAAAATATTAAGTTTTAAAATCCAATTTTCAAATTTTTGGAGGTCTGAGTGCTCAAAATCAGGAAAACTATTCATCATTTCAAAAAATATTCCCTTATACCTCCTCAACCACTCACAAGACACCACGTGTCAATCAACTATAGGCCAAAAATCTTGGGCAAGCCCTAAAACATCCTACAATATCTCACCAGAATTTCCAACTTTCTAGGATGTTGCCATGTCGCTACTGGTGAGGTCCTCCCATTTTTCAGTAGTGACATAGAGACCATTGGATTTTGGCGACTTTCTCTAGCGAATTACTGGCAGCTCCTCAATTTATGTGCTCATTCAAAATGTTCCCAATTGCCTCCAGTTGTCCTAGCCATCCAAGTCGGGCCCACCACACAAGCCATAGCTTGCAAAAGCCTTCTATCTTATAGATAACATACAAAGTGAGTCAAATAGTATTTAAACATGCTAAAAAACCTTCTTCTGGAAAATGTGGGATATAGACTCTTATGGTATTTTCCTTTTTCTCTACTTTTTGCATGGGCCTTTTACTCAATTCGACTCTCCTTCATTATATATGGTAAAAATGAACAAACAAACTATCTGGATGGCTTTTGTTCCTACAAAATCTGAAATTGACAACTAGGACAACATAAGCAATAAAAACTGGGGAAGGTAAGTTCAATCTTGTCTCTTTATTTTCTAGGGTTGCTTGGAAAGTTGTCAAGTCAAAATTAGTTCCAAAGCCCTTTCTAATCTCCCTAAAGTCCTTCTCATTCAAAGAAGCATTGCATATTGGACAAAGCAATTCTAAAGAGGTAGTATCATCACTTCTACAATGTTGTGAGCCATCTCTCCTCTCTATGGGACAACCAATGAAAAATATCAGTTTCTGGAAACCTATTAAAGCCAAATGGTTTTAGTTTCTCTACCATATGTGCTATTTTGCACTCCCTTTGCGTGAACCTTTTGAAAATATACATTGTTGGAGCATTTCATTGAACCACTTTGTCTTTGCATGGGCGTTTAGCAACATGGAGCTCACTTGTCTTTCACTCCCCTGCTGTAGATGACTCCTAAATGTTGTCATGTTCATGCTTCCATGTGGTAGCTATTTCAAAAGAGGCTTAGTGTATGGCTTCCTCTTCTTGTGGTTACTTATTCTTTTTTGTGTGTGTAATAATTTGGTTCAGTCGTAACCTTTGTTTCAAATGGTATTTTTGTCCTTTAAATTGAGTATAATGATCTAGCTAGGCTATTATTGTTTAGAGATTCATTGCACATGGCATCTATCTTTAAATTGATTATGTAATTTTGGTCCATAGACCAAAGTAGCCCTTTCCATACTTAAAAATTGGAATGCAAGCACTACATGTAGATGGCACTTCAAAAGTTCCAGATCAATTGTCAAATAGTGTTGGTGTTGTTCATTCATATTCAAGCTTTCACCTATGCCATGCTGCTTTTGAGTGTCTAATGCTACCACAAATTTGGGCACCCATTCTCATATATTTCTAATTTTCATTGTGGGCAATTCCTTTGAAAACCCTTGATGACTTTGAAGATATGACCTGCTATTTTTATATAACTTTGAAGATTCTTCCCTAATGCAAAAACTTGTGCAAAGTCCTTAATGGTTTGTGGCTTGTCCATTTCATATCATATATATTCTTCTCATTGGTGATATCTTTGTCATTAAAGTGACATGATTCCCATAAGTAGACACCCTATGATCATAAGTTATATTGTTTTCTTATGATGAGCTATGAGTAATGTGTATTTTGATGTTCCTAGATGTATACCCTAAGCCCTCACATCCCCATCATTCTCCTTTATAAGTTTTGGTATAACAGTGATCCTCGAAAAGATTTTAACTTTGCAAACTCCACTCATGCACACAAATACCCTAGTAAACTTATTGAATAAACATCGGGGTGATGTTATAGAAAGATTGAAAGATCTCATTATATGACCCAGTGACACATTTTATTTGACATAATCTTTACTGCCCAAAACTTGCTTATATCCTCTAAAAATGCAACAATTTCTAGAATGTGCAAACTAAGTTACTGTAATGATTAATATCATTATAATCCATTTTTTAAAAACATTTTTTATTTCCTTAGTTGTCATCAGTTTGGTGAAATTAGGTAGACACCAAAGTGGGCCCAGCTAAAAAAAAAATTGTTTTCAAACAATTGATGTTCCAAGTTGATCCATTGAACCTGTTATATTGATTAGAATCAAGTTCATCCACTAAACAACCCATTTAAAATTCATTTCAGATGTTATATGTAAACTATGATTTTCTGCTAAAAGGGCCTATCGACTGGCTTTAAAAACTGATCAAAACAACTATTCGAGCTCTAAAATCTGAGACACTAATTCTCTATTTTGTACACTCTTATCATATCAAATTTCATGCAATGATGAATTTGGGGTCAAAAGATATTAGTTCTTAAAGTTGCCCTCTCAGAGCTGCCTACAAGAAAACAAGTCAAAAAACTACAAATCACATTTGGATTTGGCTTTGAAAACTGGGCAAACTAACACTCAAGAAAGTGAAAGTTGGGATGTTGGTTCACTACCATGAAGAGAGTATGAATCTAAGATTAGGTATCATGATGAATAACATGATGAAAATGGTGAGTAGTCAAAGTGGGCTACTCAGAATTTGTTGTCTGGAAACACTGGCAGAAAAGTATTTTATGCAAATGGAATGGACCTAGGAAAGTGTGCAAACGGATTTGTCAAGACTTGAAAATTCTCACACTTAAATTATTTTTAGAGTAAAACATATTAGTACAATCCATTCAATCTCAACTATCATAGATTTTGAGATTTGACATCACGAACAGGGGTACTGAAAAATCTACATTTGCTAACACCAATAACAAGTTACAAATTGCATTTGGAATTCCATTTGAAAACTTATCAAATAGACTTGTCAAAAGCTCAAAATTGAAACATAGCAAGTATGTGACCACTAAAATGTAACGCAAAAGGAATTTTCTTATTTTAGTCAACTAGGTCAAAGTTATGAAAAGTCAAATAGGGCCTCCCAAAATTTAGAACAATTCACATCAGCATGACCACAATAAATGACCAACTTTAAGGGATTCAAAACCTAGTCAAATGGATTTGAAGCAACTCAAAATCTGAAACATAGGCTCTCTAGTATAGACACTAAACACTTCCAAACCTATGAGTCTTGAAACATTAATGGGTGTGAGATATTTAATTGCAAACAAGACAACCTGTCACTATTTGACACTTAGGCAAAAATGTAGAATTGGACACTGCTCAAAATGGGACTTCACAGAATGACTTGGAATGGTAGTTTATATTCATGGAATACATAGGTATACTAAATGCATGGTATTATAAACATTAAACACCTCATGGGCTTCTCAAGTACAACCAAGTACACATGCATCAAAAAGTGCTTATAGGGCTTGATTTTCTCAATGGTACTCAAACTCAGGGCTTTGATTTTGAGTCCCAATAATGGCTCTATCTGGGGATGCATGTCCCTCATAGGTATGGAAAGGATTCAAATCTTTGGAAGAAGCAGACCACACACCTTTGACAACAAAAACTTCTCTCTTGAACAACTTTATTGAAAGTAAAACAACTACTCCTATTATGTACACACGATGGCCTGAGGCCACCGAACTTCAACAAAAACTTTTACCTCTATCATAAATTTGATTTTCATCTAAAATTCTATGAGGTAAGCTAGAAACATTTCTTCTATCAATTTCACCAATCAGATTAGCATCTTGAAATAGGTCACTTGGAAAAATTGAACATACACCTTCACTTTCATAATGCATATAAAAACTAGCTTCATTTTCTACAACTTGCTCATTATGAAATTTTTGATCAGCATGCTCACAAATATCTGACTCAAAATAAAATTCTTCTTTACTTAATGAATATTGCATGCTATCAATCTTGAATACAAAAGCTTCATACTCAACTTGGGGAATAAAATCACACATACCTTGAAAATGTGTATCCTTATGTGTAATCGGATGGTACTCGAATGAGCAATCAGATTTGTACTCACATATATCATCAATGTCAGAATCTTAAACTAATCTAGAATCTTCAAATGATTCTTTGAAATCAGCAAATGGATTATTCATCATGTTAGAGTATTCATCATAAAACTTAGTACAAGGTGCACATTGATCTTCAATAATAACTTTATCAAACACCTCATTATCAATCTCACTAGATACAACATCATTATCATTTTCACTATCATACTCAAAAGAAGAACAATCTAATCTCTTACAGCAGTAGGATAATGTATCATCATTAAGATCATCCTTAACTAAATCTGAACATTACATGTCTTCTTCAAATAGTAGGTTGACAACTCCATGCAAAGCTCCTTTGTAGACTTTATGGCAAGTGATGTGGTGATCAACATCAAACTCTTCACCATACAATAGGTTCGTAAAAACCTTGAAACTGCTTCTAACATCACTGTCATGGACACTTTCAGCATATGAAGAAGAAAAATCAAAATCATCACAAGAAGACACATCATCCACTCCATCAACAAAGCATGTAGAATATAGATCAATATTACTTGCATTGTCTTCATGAAGGTGATTCAAATGTCTTGCAAACCAATTATCTGTCATTTTCTCCATAAGTGTTGATGCATTAACCTCAAAATCATTTGCATATTGTTGGTTACTACTGCATACATCTTCAAGACACTCATCTACACAATTGGGTAATCCATCCTTATAAATAATTTTTTTTTCCTCATATTGTGTAGACAAATCTTCTTCAAAACTCTCAACCTCAAGCTGATTTGTATACCTCTAAAATAGAATGTCATTTTTAGATTTAGAAAAAGAATTCATACCTTTACTAGCATAAGAGTACATGCTTCCATCATTTCTTTCTTTTTCTCAATTTGCATCAGATTTATATGAAGATAAACATGTACCACCACTGTCCTCTTCTTGACTCGAGCAATAACTCTCATCATTGTCTTCACATAATGCTTCTTCATAATATGTTAGATCAGTAACTTTATTGTCATCACTTGAAACATGACTTTCAACTTCTTTGTTCTCATATTGAGATGAATATCTTTCAACTTTGAATTTTATAACACTCTCAACATGATATAATCTATCAATAAGAGAAATCATTTCTTGCATATCTGACTAATCAGGTGAATCCACCTTATCATCCACTAATGAAATACTACAAACATGTGCACTCCATTCATCAATAATAGAATCATCTCTTCTTTGAAATGAAGAAACTTCATCTACACATGTCTTTAATTCTAAAATTTCAATACAATTATCTACCATAGAAAGGGTACCTACTTGATAATTTGAATTTGAACATTCTTTATGACATTGATTTCTTCTTTGAACCTCATCTTGCCAAAAAACACTTCTAGAGAAATGACACCTAGTTAATCTATATTTTATGTTATTTTCAATATCCATTGTTGTTGTGAATGGGTGATGTAAGGTTTTAGGTTCTTTATCTCTTAATAGATAACTCATCTTTTAATTTAATGCATCCAGATAAACTACTAAACACATTTGATCATCTGGCTTATAAATTTTAGGAATCTCATTTAAAACCTTTAAAAATCTGATATTGAATTCAGGAACTAACTCACCATTCCTGATTTGGATCTTCAAGAACTTATCAAAATGATCAAAGATGCTTACTCTTTCCCTGAACTATTGCATGAAGGCTAAAAGTAATTCATCTCAAGATGAAATTGAACATGCTAGTAGAAAGGAAAACTAATCCCTGGCATCACCTTCTAAAGTTTGAACAAACAACTTCATATGCACATCTTCATGAGCAATTTCATGGTCACCTATTAAATCACTAAAAATTTGAACATGATGACTAGCTAAAATAGTATGGTTCCCATTAAATTTAGGAGAACTTTTTCTAATACCATTAGGAATGAAATTTTAGAAACCATAGGTACCATCAAAGCATAATGGCATGTATCTCTTGGTAGAAAAAGATCTACTAATATCACTAACTGGCTGCATACTTGATGAAAAGAGATTTGTCATTTTTCAGAGTCTTGACACTCATCAATAATAATTTTGATTTTGTAATTTGTAGCAGGCTTATAACCGTCTACCAAATGGATCTCTTCAAACACTTCACAAAAAATTTTATAAACTAAAACTTATTACCATGAAGTGTATAAAACTTATCACATTATTCTCCTCCTCCTAGTGCTGAAAATCACATGATGGAGAACATACATGTATATCACTTTCTTTCATGACAAGAACAACATCATGAAGAATAAAATACCTCAATTGTTGATGCTAAAAACATTGATCTGTTGGTTTGGCACTAGTGTTGGCATGAACTTTCTCACACCACATATGAAATCATTATAGAGCCACCACCTCCTTGAAGAGGAAAATTAAAGTATAGCATTGATTTATTCTTAACATTCAAATTTCTTCTATCAACAAATCAAACAAAACACTTCAAAACTTATCAATCAAGAATTTATGTATTCCCTATTCTTGCTTACACTTAGCATAACTTTCAAATCTACATAATCAATTGAAAACCCTTTGAAAGAAGTTATATAAAACTAATTCACACTAGTACCAAAATCCTTTAGAGAGTTGCCACTCATAATTGTGAGAAAGATTTACAACATGATTCGTAGATAGATCTAAACTGAATTTTCAACTTGTGGAAATTTGCAAATTGTCAAACACTTTGAAGAGAGAAAATATTTTTGAACAATTATGACTCTGAATTTATAGTAGTACTTTGAAAACCACAACTAACTGAATTCATTGAAAATAAAACTTAACAACAACACAATCTACATTTAGTCCTTCAAAGTTACTGTTGTCCAAGCATAAAGCTTACCTAGGGAACACAAAACCTTGCATACAAAACTAAATATGCAAAATATATCAGAGGTTTCTAGCTCCATGATTCAGGCATTTACAACCTTTTTCCCTAGTAGAGTTTCCATTTTGTTCATGTTTTGAAATGCCATTGGTTTCAAATCACCCCAATGAGAACAAGACACATCTAGCGATAGCTAACTCCCATCCTTGACATACCCTTTCAAACACTAGGCCAACTATAAGGTTAGACCCTTCTTCTACTTCAAGCTCTAAAAAACCTAGGTGAGTGGACCTCAAATTCAATTTATATAGTACCAATGCTAAATATATTCTTCAATCTATACACAATAAATTTAACCCTTATTTCTCCTAATGACTCATGCAATAACATAGATCTGCAATAGCTAAATGTAGGACAATGCAATTCATAAGCTAAGTGTGGGCATTCTATTCTAGCTCTTAAACATAAAATGTAGAGATGATTTGAATTTAATTTGATTTTATGTGGGTGGGGAAAGTGGATAAAAACCAAGTATAGACAACAAGTTAACAATCCTATAGCTGATCAGTGCCTCATCCATTGGGCAAATTCACAAATCTCTCTCATGCATTTTGGATATCTAAGACACATATCCTATGCCAAGACTCCAGATCTATCTATTTACCTTGTAAATTGGACATCAATGTTCAATCTAAATCTCATTCTTACCTGATATCCTCCTCAATAAACCTACAACTCTATTGATTTCTCTAAAGCATTTGCATAACTCATTGAATTATAAGCAACAATGAAACAACATACAACCTTAAGGGACTACAACTATGAGCTAGGCTCTTTGTTCAAATATAATAAAACATTACAAATCATTGAGAAAGGAGACAAGATTTAAAATGAAACTCAATGCCTATTGTTCTTTGTATTGATTTCCTTGAAATAATACATGAAAATGCATAAAATTGACTCATAAGATACCTAATAAACTATACTATACAATAAACATATGTTGTCATACAAGAGAGAAAATGGTGAGAATGAGAAACTGATGAGATGGGAAGGGGGCATCATAGCCAAAGCATGGCTTCATAGTCTAGAACCAACACATCCCAGATCTCTGCATTTAGACTTTATCAATTCTAGAGAAACCATTTTTGCTTTAGTTCCCAACTCCTAACCTCTCCAAACTTTTTCCAACCTACAATGGTCTCACAGTGAAAAACTGGAACCCCCATTTAAAGAATGGAAAAGAGAATGATATGGAGGAGAGTGAATTCCTAGATCTATTGTGCATTTGAGATGTGTCCACTTGGAAAATATCTCCTAGAAGTGACAAAGCATCTCTCTAATCTCTCTCTGCAATTGGTAAATCAATCTTTAATCATTTTTTACCTCCCTAAAAGCATAAAGTGATTCAGATATTTGATGGAAATCATAATTGATTTTTTGATGCTAGATTTGAAACTAAAGGCAAAAGCAAAAATCAGTTAAATGACCTCAATAGGCAAGATAAACTTTTCAAAATCATTTTCCTCCACACTCAAGATTCAATAAGCTTTCATATCTGCCCTCTAACCCATTTTGATGGTGAATGATGAATTTTCCCCATTCTACTAAGAATGCCCCAAAAATTACAAATTCACTTATAGACTAAACTATTGAACATCTATGCCAATTCTAACCTCATTTTTGGAAATTTCATCTCATCCTAGTTCCAACAGTATATTGGAGTGTATATTTCAGGCGAAAAATGCCCCTCTAGCAGCCATTTGAAAATCAAGCTCCCAACCATGGCCAGACCAATTAAAAAGAATGAAATTGGAAAATTAAAAAAATTCTATAGTCTGAACTATAGAAGATTACATTTTTAAATCCAATTTTCAAATTTTTGGAGGTCTGAGCACTCAAAATTAGGCAAACTATTCATTATTTCAAACAAATGTTCCCTTCTACCTCCTCAACCACTCACAAGACACCACATGTCAATCAGCAATAGGCCAATGATCTTGGGTGGGCCCCATAGCATCCTACAACATCTCGCCAAAATTTTCAACTTTTCAAGACGTCACCATGTCACTACTGGTAAGATCCTCCCTTTTTTGGTGGCAACATAGCAACCACTATATTATGGCCACTTTCTCTAGCAGATTCCTAGCAACTCCTAATTTTGTGTGCTCATTCAAAAATTTTCCAATTGCCTCTAATTGTCCTAGTTGTCTACATCAGGCCCACTACATAGGCCACGACTTATAAAATCCTTATGTCTTATAGACAACATACAAAGTGAGTCAAATAGTATTTAAACGTGTTAAAAAACCTTCTTCTAGTTAATGTGGGATATAGACTCTTATGGCATTTTCCTTTTTCTCCACTTTTTGCATGGGCCTTCTACTCAATTCATCTCTCTCCTTCATTATATCTAGTAACAGTGAACAAATAAACTGTCAGGATGGCTTCTATTACTACAAAATTTGAAATTGACAACTAGGACAACACAAGCAATAAAAACTAGTGAAGGTGAGTCCAATCTTGTCTCTTTGTTTTCTGGGGCTACTTGTAAAGTTGTCAAGTCAAAATTAGTTCCAAAGCCCTTTCTAATCTCCCTAAAGTTCTTCTCGTTCAAAGGAGCATTGCATATTGGACAAAGCAATTCTAAAGAGGTATTATCATCACTCCTACAATGTTGTGAGCCATCACTCCTCTCTATGGGACAACTAGTGAACAATATTTTTGGAAACCCATTAAAGCCAAATGGTTTTAGTTTCTCTGTCATATGTGCTATTGTGTGCTCCCTCTACGTGAACCTTCTAAAAACCTCCACCATTGGAGCATTTCATTGAATCACTCTGCCTTTGTGTGGGCATTTAGCAACATAGAGCTTACCTATCTTTCACTACCTTACTATGAATGGCTCCTAAATTTCATCATGTTCATGCTTCCACGTCGGTGTTCTTTCAAAAGAGGCTTGGTGTGTAGCTTCCTCTTCTTGCATTTACTTTTTATTTTTGTATGTGTAATAATTTGGTTCAGCCGTAACCTTTGTTTTAAATGGCATCTTTGTCCTTTAAATTGAGTATAATGATCTGATTGAGCTATTATTGTTCAAAGATCCATTGCACATGGCATCTTTCTTTAAATTAATTATGTAATTTTGGTCCATAGATTGAAGTAGCCCTTTCCATACTTAAAAATTGGATTGCAAGTGCTACATGTAGATGGCACTTCAAAAGTTTTAGATCAATTGTCAAATAGTATTGGTGTTGTTCATTCATATTCAAACTTTCACCTGTGCCATGCTACTTTTGAGTGTCTGATGCTGCCACAAATCTGGGTACCTATTCTCATATATTTATGTTTTTCATTGTGGGCAATTCCTTTGAAAAACCTCGATGACTTTGAAGACATGACCTGTTGTTTTTATACGAGTTTGAAGATTCTTCCCTAATGCAAAAACTTGTGCAAAGTCCTTAATGGTTTGTAACTTACCCATTTCATATCATGCATATTCTGCTCATTGGTGATCTCTTTGTCATCAAAGTGAGATGATTCCCATAAGTGGACACCCTATGATCATAAGTTATATTATTTGCTTATGATGAGCTATGAGTAGTGTGTATTTTGATGTTCCTAGATCTATACCCTAAGCCCTCACATCGGCATCATTTTCCTTTATAAGTTCTAGTATAGTAGTGATCTTCAAAAGGATCTTAACTTTGCAAACTCCACTCATGCACACAAACTCCCTAGTATACTTATTGAATAAGCACCGGGATGATGTTATGGAAAGATTGAAAGATCTCATTATATGACCTAGTGACACATTTTATTTGACATAATCTTTACTGCCCAAAACTTTCTTATATCCTTTGACAATGCAATGATTTCTAGAATGTGCCAACTAAGGTACTGTAATGATTAATATCATTATAATCCCTTTTTTAAAAGCATTTTTTATTTCCTTAGTTTTCATCAGTTTGGTGAAATTAGTCAGAGCTCAAAGTGGGTTTGGCTATTAAAAAAAAAATTGTTTTTGAACAATTGATGTTTCAAACTAATCCATTGAACTTGTTATACTGATTAGAATCAAGTTTGACCACTAAAAAACCCATTTAAAATTCATTTTAGATCTTATCTGTAAACTATGATTTTCTGCAACAGGGCCTGTAGGCTGGCTTTAAAAACTGATCAAAACACCTAACTGGACTCTGAAATCAAAGACACTAATTCTCTATTCAGCACACTCTTATTGTGTCAAATTTTGTGCCATGAAAAATTTGGGGTCAAAAGATATTAACTGTTAAAGTTTCCCTCTCAGAACTGCCTGCAAGAAAACAAGTCAAAAAACTACAAATCACGTTCAGATTTGGCTTTGAAAACTAGGCAAACTAGCACTTGGGAAAATGAAAGCTAGGACATTGGTTCTCTACCATGAAGAGAGTATGAATCTAAGATTAGGTCTCATGATGAATAATAGGACAAAAATGGTAAGAAATTACATTGGGCTACTCAGAATTTACTATCTGGAAACACTGGCAGAAAAGTATTTTTTTGCAAATGGAATGGACTCGGGAAAGTGTACAGACGGATTCATCAAGACTTGAAAATTTGCACACTTAAATTGTTTTAAAAGTACAACATAGTGGTATAATCCATTTGATCTCACCTATCATAGATTTTGAGATATGACATCATGAACAGGGGTACCGAGAAATCTACATTTGCTGACACCAATAACAAGTTACAAATTGCATTTGGAATCGCATTTGAAAACTTATCAAACAGATTCATCAAAAGCTTAAAAATAAAACATAGCAAGTTTGTGACCACTAAAATGTAACACAAAAAGAATTTTCTTATTTTGGTCAATTGGGTCAAATTTATGACAAGTCAAACAGGGCCTCCTAGAACTTAGAACAATTCACATCAACATGACCACAATAAATGACCAACTTTGAGGGATTCAAAACCTAGTCAAATGGATATGAAACGACTTGAAATCTAAAACATAGCTTCTTTGATATGGACACTAAGCACTCCCAAAGTAGTGAGTCTTGAAACATTAATTGGTGCGAGATATTCAATTGCAAACAAGACCTCCTGTCATTGTTTGACACTTTGGCAAAAATGCAGAATTGGACACTACTCAAAATGGAACTTCATGGAATGACTCGGAATGGAATTTTATCTTCATCGAACACATATTCATATTGAATGCATGTTGTTAGAAACATTAAACACCTCATGGGCTTCTCAAGTACAACCAGGTACACATGCATCAAAAAATGCTTATAAGGCTTGATTTTCTCAATGGTACTCAAAATCGGGGCTTCGATTTGTAGTCCCAACATTGGGTTACAAGTATATCAGATGAAATATGGTATATACATCACTCAGTCAAAATATGTCAAATAAATACTAAAAACTTTTGGATTGGAGGATTCAAAACCAGTAAGTACACCCATGGTGACAAGACACAAGTTGTCAAAGAATGATGATTCAATTGAAGTGAATCAAACACTATACAGGTCTATGGTTGGAAAATTACAATATGTGGTACATAGAAGACCTGGCATTGTATTATCTATAGGGATAGTTACAAGATTATCTAATAATCCCAAGGAGAATCATTTGATAGTTGTAAAGAGAATAATGAGATATCTGAAAGGAATAGAGGAGTTTGGTCTATATTATAAGAAAAATAAGAAATTTAAATTAAGAGCCTACACTAATGTTGATTGGGCTGGAAACATTAATAAAAAAAAGAGCACTAGTGGAGGAGCATTTTTGTTAGGCAAGAGGTTGGTTACATGGACTAGCAAGAAACAAAATTGCACCTCACAGTCTACTATTGTAGTTGAATATGTTGTTGTTGTTGTTAATTGTAAAAACATCATATGGATCAAACAGCTACTCAAAGGAATGAAGGAAGAGATCACAAAACCAGTTGGACTTTATTGTGATAATACAAGTGCTATCAATATATAAAAGAATCATGTGATGCACACAAAGACTAAGCACATTGCAATCAAGTATCATGTTACTTGAGAGAATTAGTTCAAGATAAAGAGGTGAAGACGGAATATGTTAACACAAAGGAACAAATTTTTGATATCTTCACAAAATCATTACATAAGGATGCTCATGACTATCTAAGAGGTAAACTAGGGGTGATACCTCTATCAAAGGCTATCTAAACAAAAAAAAGAGTGCCCTACATCAACCAAGTTTCTTTTCAATACTACAAATTGATGCAAAGGATCTTACTTTAGGAGCTACCTAAAGTAACCAAAGAGCTAAAACTTCAAAATCAGTCACAAGAAAGGTGACAGAGAGAGAAAATGAAGAAATTGAAGAACTTCTATCAACATGATTAAGATGACAAGTCTTTGGCATTGTTGTCAAAGAGAGAGATAATTGTTGATCAAGCCAACATAGGGAGATAATCAAGAGGAGGGAGATAATTGTTGATCAAAGATAATACAAGCATGATGAGGGAGATAGTTATTGATCAAAAGATTAAAGAAGGAGAAATCCTAACATCTACCTAGCAAGAGGGAGTTATACGGAAGAAGAAATTCAAAGGGAGTTATAAGGAAGAATTTTCTAACCTACTCAGAAGATGGAAGTTGCTAATAGAGGGAGAGATTTTAGTACAAGGAACTATTTTCTTTTTGGTATTGTCTTACTATTTTAACTTAGTCGGTTTGGTTTTCCATCAATGCCAAAGAGGGAGATTGTTGAGATTAAATTGAAAAAGGTTATCAAAAGGGGAGATTGTTGAGATTGATATAAGTATGATCAATATGCTTCAATCATTTATTTTCACTGATGTCGAACCTGCTATTTGCTGGTAAGGAAATTGCTTATATGATTTAAGTACTATCACTTATTTGATTGATGAATAGGATTTGATCAAAAGATGTAATAATAGCACCTAGAGGAAAGGTTGAGTTATGATTATGTAAAGGAGTACAAGAGTCAATTAAGACATCGATAACATGATGCATTGATAATTTACTTAAGGTTACAAAGGTTAGTTACACTAAGAAAATCTAGAAGAACAAGTTACACAAAGTTTGTCTGCAAAGCTTAACCAAGTGGATAGTAGGTGCCGAGAAAAGTCAATGCAAGTCAAGTAGAAAATCAGTTGGAGTCGAGTAAAAGTTCAATCTAATGTATGCCAAGCAAAACAGTGGATGCCAAGTAAAGTTTAGTTGATGCTGAGCACTAGTAAACTTTAGTTTGTGTCGAGTGATTTTATAGAGGGTGTTAAGCAATGCAATATGTGTCGAGCATCAAAAGCCATATAATACCAAGTGGCTACATTATTTAAAAGATTGTGAATTCGATGAATCTAAGTTGACAAGTTTGCTTTCCTGAAATGTGTGAACTAGGTGGAAGATAAGATTGATGAGCTGGTGGTACAGAATTCAATATTAGAGTATTTTTTGCTTATGCTTATTAATTAAATCATATTGATTTAATTATATAAGCTTATATTACTCTATTTACTTAAGCTTCATTTAGGTGCATTATTAATTAATAATGTGCAACCTAATTTTTTTAGTTTAGGGTTTCTATCTCATCTTTATAAGGTTGAGCCTTATACTTTTCTCATTATCTCTTATGCATTTTTCACATTTGAGAGCAATTTTTCTTCTATTTTTATTATTCTTCTCTTGTGACAGGTTATTGGCTAACAGGTTCTTCTTGGGTTGTGTAGAATTGATATTAATCAATTCTTTCATGGTATCAGAGCTTAGATCTATGGCTGCTTGTTCTTGATTTGATCTTTCAGAAGTTTTTATTTGGTTGGATTTGGGGATACACTTTTGTTGGAGGCCTCTTGAGCCAAAATAGACCTCACCAATGGATTCAGAGGATCGATCCGGAGAATTTTGATATAAAATTTGATCTATTTTGATTATCAGAACAATCTTTAAAAAATTTAGCCATTGGTACGCTTTCGGAGGTAAATCTTTTGAAAAAACATGTATTCAAAAAAATTGCATTAAAAAAATATTAATTTCAATTTTTTTAAAAGTTGAAAAACGTATTTTATTACAACTTTTATTTAAAAAATTGTTTATGCATTTGAAAAAGTTTTTTTTTAAACTTTAAAAACAAAAAAATAAATTTGAATGCTGGTACGCCTATGTCAGAGGGTACCCCTGCGTAGGCAGTACGCATCAGCGTAGTACCTTTGTGCATGCATTAGTGAAGTACCCCTGCGTCAGTGGTACGCATGACATTTATTTTGGCATTTTAAATTTTTTTTTAAAAATATGTTTTCCTTCTTCTGCCATTTTTTGGCGAGTTTATTTGAAATCCACCATTTTTGGCAAGCTTTTTGGTGAAGATCTGCCATTTTTGGCAAGTTTTTTGGAGATTCGCCAAATTTGGCAAAATTTTTGGCACAATTTTGGGCATGCATTTCGAGGTACCACATCAACGCACAATCATCTAGTGATGTTAGCACCCAGTCAAACACCACATCATCGACTAGTTAGCTAGTGACATCAACGCCTAGTCAACTGCCACATTAGTGCACTGTCAGTGATGACATCATCAAATTTTCAAATGACATCTGCATGACCATTAAATTTTTTCTTGGGTCTATAATTTTCCAGAGAGCTCCTTTTTTGGACCTATAGTTGGTTTTTTGGTCATAACTTGGGCATACGAAGGTCTTTTTCCAATCTGAAAGAGGTGTTGGAAAGTTGGTTCAGAGATGAGACAATGGTGCTAGTTTTGTTTGATTTCAAGTTCATTTGAGCTTCCAATTTTGGTGTTGAATTAAAGGCTTTTGTTTCCCTCTTCTCTGCATCCGAAATCTAGGTTCCTTTCTTAGTTTTTATGCTTTCTATAGTTGTTTTCTTTGGTATTTGAGGAATTTCATTATTTGTTGTGGGGAGGCATTTTCTTTTCTATACTTTAATTTAGAATAAGACCCTTCTACTTCCCTCTTCTTCTCTCAATGGCAGACTCTTATGTCGCCTGCCTTACACCACACAACTACCATACATAGAAAGGATAGATGACCAGATTCCTTATGGCAAAGGGATTATGGTCATGTCTCAGTTTGGCTCAGCTAGTCCTACAGAGGCCTTATGAGCTTCTTATGCAGCACAATAAGATGGATGAGGCAATGGGCCTCATTGCAATGAATATTTTAGATGGGTTACTATTTCACCTGGATGGTTTGAATACACCTAGGGCTATGTGGGACAATTTTTCAACCTTATTTAACACAATGAAACAATTCAGGGTTCTACAGATAGATGCAGAGTTTACCTCCTTGATTTCTAAATCCTTCACCAGCATTAAGGATTTATTGATGAAATTCAAGTCTCTTCGATCTATGTTATAGGTTGTTGGAAAGAAAAAATTTGATAATGAGTGTATCTTCCTGATACTGTCCAAGCTTCGAGGACCTTATCAAATTTTCACTTCTACCTTCTACTCCACTATGGATGCTCTAGGTGCACGACATGTTATGCCCTCTTTCGAGACCTTTTCTAACCAGTTGACTCGTGAGCAATCAAAGCTCACTCAAACAAAATCTCTTACAAGTTCACAGTCAAAGGCATTGATTGCCAAGCCACCTCAGAGTACATAGAAGTCGAAGCAAATATCAGATTACTCTTCTCAGCACTCTATTGTCCCACCATCTTCTTCTAAGAAGGAGAAACAGAAGACTGAGAGACCTACATGTTCCTATTTTCATAAGGGAACACATGATTAGTCACTTTGCTATCAGAAGAAGTTTGATGGTTATGAGAAACAGATAGCAGATTTGCAAGTGCTTCTTTAGAAGAGCAACCTTTCCTCTCCATCCTCTTCTAGCTCACAAGGATTTTCTTATCAGTCTTCTTCTATCAATCCTATAGCTAGACAGGATCTTGGAAAGGATCATGCATTACGGGCTTCTTTCACATCCTCAACACAAGTCCCTTGGATAGTGGATTTAGGTGCTTCTCACCATATGGCATCTTCTCGAGAGATCTTCTCTTCTTTTGAGGCTTCTCCTATTCCCCATATTATCATTGGGAATAACATTGTTATGATAGTCTGCAGGAAAGGCACTATATGCATTCAGGATGGCACATTCAATGATGTGTTGTATGTTCCATCTCTGTCTACAAACCTTCCCTTGGTTTATCAGATTTCTCACAATGGGTCCAAGAAGACAGTTGAATTCACTCCAGATTTAGTTTTCATTCAAGATAGTATGACTAGAGCTATTGTTACTATAGGGACAATTGATCTTTCCACCCGTCTCTACTCCTTTTCACACTTTGATCCACCTTTGCCAGAGCACGACTCTCCTCCTTTGAGAGAGCATCATGTGGTACAGTCTTTATGGTTCCTGAGACTATTGTTGTGACTGCTTTGCCACCTCCTCTTGAGCTCTTTTCTATTCACCAAAGTTCTTCTTCAACACTGCTTGATCCTCCAGCTCTATTCATTGAGCCACCAAGTGCAGTTGTTGAGGATTCTACAAAGGAAATTCATCTCTTCTTTGATGACAGTGTCAGCACACTTGTCATACCACTTACATTGGCAATTCCCTTTCAGGATCCTCGTGTCTACTCCTTTGAGCATCAACTCGGCCTTCCAGTGACACCTCAGCTTTCAAGGTTTCCTCTACAGTGTCCACTGACTTTCACTTCTCTGCATTGGAGTCACAATGGTTTGTTCATTGATCTAGGGGTTCTTTCATTCTGGGGAGGCTTTCAAGCCTCGACCCTCTCTCACGGGGGGGTTGGTAGCATGCATTGTACTTATGACTTTGAGAGAGTCTCTTGAAGTCATTTTTTTTTTCTTTGCTTGCTTTTACATCTCTTTTCGAAGAGGATTTTTTTTCCCACTGGGTTTTCTCCTCTACTCTGGTTTATAGAGATTTCCTTGTACTGGGGACCTGATCAGGCCTTGTTGCTGGGACCCACTTTTTTTGCTTTCATAGCTTTGCTAGGTAAGCTTTCTCCCTGCTTTCAACTTAAGGGGGGATATTAGAGTATTTTTCGCTTATGCTTATTAATTAAATCATATTGATTTAATTATATAAGCTTATATTACTCTAGTTACTTAAGCTTCATTTAGATGCATTATTAATTAATAATGCACAACCTAATTTTTTTAGTTTAGGGTTTCTATCTCACCTTTATAAGGTTGAGCCTTGTACTTTTCTCATTATCTCTTATGCATTTTTCACATTTGAGAGCAACTTTTCTTCTATTTCTATTATTCTTCTCTTGTGATAGGTTATTGGCTAATAGGTTCTTCTTGGGTTGTGTTGAATTGATATTAATCAATTCTTTCATTCAAGGTAAACTATTTTTAGGAAAATTAAAAGAGGATTCAAGGAGAAGTCTCTAGAAGAGATATAGAATGGGGGATAGATTCATTGTATCCTATCTAATCCATCCTAACCCTATATTGGATGATAGAAAATGAGTGGGAAAATATCTTAATTTTCTATTTATAGGAATGATTGGTCGAAAGCAAATAAAATTATGTGCAATAACCTAAGGAAGATAGGGAGTCAAGGGTTTTGCTTCATCAAGTGACCTAAGAGAAGAGACTGCATTGACATGTTAAGCAAGAAGACTTAAGGATATGAACGCTTGAAGGGTGAACAAGCTACCAGAGCTGAAAAGTATGAAGGCCAAGTAGAATGGAGGACTAAAATAGTGATCGATAATTTGCAAATGAAGTTGTAAGTTGTTATCAAATCAAGCCTTACTATTTCTCTCTAACAATTGTATCAGTCTAGGGTAAATCCTTTGGATTAAGGTTGACCCACCAATCATTTGTAAATCCTTTAACCAGGTGACATTCTAAGTAAATGGTCTAAAGTCCTCTAACAAGGCTCACTCCTAACAAGGTGATTGAAATCCTTTAACAGGGTCACATTTAATAGTGTGTATTGTAACCTTTAATAGGGTTGGTCTTTCACAGGGCATCACTTCATAAGAGTGAAAAAGAGTAGCATGTAACTGGTGGTTTTTCCCAAATTGGGTTTCCACGTAAGTCCTTATGTCATGTGTGTTGATGAATCTATTATGTTTCATGTTTACATTTCTGCAAGTTGATTTGACAGTAACCTACAAGTTTTAGTAATTGCATAATCTTATGGATGCATGCATGAAGAATGTTTTATGGGTTCACTAAGCTATGCAAAGTTTTATTTATACATTTGGACCTTGAATAACTGATCCACACTCCCCCCCCCCCCTCTCTTAGTTATTCTAAAAGAATTCCAACACAATTTTATTCAATTGTGCCACACTCAATAGATTATGTTTCAATCCTTCAACCCAATAAGCATTATCACATCTAAGTTCATTGGTTAGAGAATTGCAACCTTTTTATTTTATGCAACATGGTTTATTGTTTCCAAATCTTACACTTCGACCATCATAGTGTTCCATATGTTCAAACTTTGTCTTATCACCAATCATATGATGAGAACAACCACTATACAAAATCTATGTATCATTTTTTCTAACATGAGAGATAAGTGTCATTTTATCTTCTTCATTATTAGATTCATCTTTTACATCAATATAGACCATCTCATCATCATCAGTACTATCTGAATCTTTAGCCATAAAATAAGACTTCTTACCGTTGTCCTTATAATCCTTGTATCTTTTGAAATCCTTCTTTCCTTTATACTTTCTACTCTTCTTTTCATCTTTATCTTCTCTGTATGGACACCTTGTAGTAATGTGGCCAACTTCTTCACAAGAAAAATAGATTAGAGGAATTCTACCTTTGTATTGTCCTTTGCCTTTGGGATATCTTCTTGCGAGAAATGCTCCAATGGCTTCAATATCACTATCAGAACTGTCTTCCTCTTCACTTTTAGATCATTTGCCTTTAGACTTTGCAACTTTATTCTTGAGTGATAACTTGAATTCAAATGCAGACTCAAGATTGCTATAACTGGGAACATAATTATCATAGCTATCTAGCTCAAATGTTGTTAATCTTCCCACTAGAGCATTCAAGATTATCTTATTATTTGGATCACATCTCATCTCTTGAATAGTAGACACTTTGACTGCATAGATAGGAAGAAGGGTTCTAAGTACCTTGCTTACCACAGTCACATCTTCAATTGTTCCTCTAGAGGCTTTGATTGCACTAACACTAGTCTTGATTCTGTCAACATATTTTGCAATGTTTTGATCCTCTCATCTTCATCTGATCAAACCAATCTCTCAAGATTTCTGCCTTGGCTCTTCTCACATTATCATCATCTCCATAGATATCCTTTAGCTTTTTCCACATCTCATGAGTAGTAGCACATCCTTTGGCCTCATCAAATTCAACATAGTTCAGAGTTGATGCAATATCAATCATCATGATATTATGATTTTTCTTTTCAAAAATCTCTTCAATAGTCAATGTTCTAGTAGGAGCCGTGTACTTAGCATTCAAATATTTTAGGCTTGAATCACTGATGGTTGCTAGATGTAGCTTCATAAGTTCTTTCCATGACTCAAATTATCCTTGTTCAACTTGCAAATCTCTCTCCTATAAGGCATCCTGATCTTTAGCTTAGGTCCTTGAAACCTTCTTTGCAAGCACCAAAAGCTCTGATACCAATTGTTGGGAATATAAGAGGAGTAACTGAGAGGGGAGAGATGAATCAGCTACTACAAATAAATCCCATATTACTTAGATGTCAATACAAATCATAAACTTTGTTGATACTATTGTTACGTGGTTAGTTAACACCAACAATATGTTGTAACTCGCAAAACACTAAACATGCAGAACTTAAGATATTATCTTGTGAAAAACCTTAATTAACTTAGTTGCATACATATAAAAGATATAGCTCATGAACACAATTGACCCTAGGATTTAATGTGGAAACCCAATTTGGGAAAGCCCATCAATTGCAACTAATTACTGATTTTCACTCTTCTGAAGTGAGCCTTGTTAGGAGCTAACCCTATTAAAGGTTACAAAACATACTCTTAGATGTGACCCTATTAGAGGATTTAATCACCCTATTAGGAGTGGCCTTGTTAGAGGTCTTTAGACACTTCAATCTAGAAATGCCACCTTGTTAGAGGATTTAGCAAATAGTTGTTAAGACAACTCAGTTAAGAGATTTGATACACTATTGCAATGGTTAGAGAGTAGCAATGATATGACCTAATTGCTGATGCAAATGTATTGTTGATTTTAGATCTCAATTCTAGCTCGAACACTTGATCCTTCTTGATTAGATTAATCCTTTCTGCCCAACAAGGATATTCTACTTATCGTTCCATTTTTCTTCCTCTAGCATCTTCTTCTCTTCCACACTCACACACATTCAATCCTCAACTTGACCTTATACTTATACCATAGAAATTGTCAAGTCGTCTTGAATACAACTTAGAATAATTAATATTCATATCATCAGTCAGCTAGAACCAACAAAGAAATCTATTAAATTCAATATGTGAAAACTAGAAAATCCTTCATTAGTCGACCCTTCTCAGTATACACTAACTCAGAAATGATTTTCCTATGTTAACCAAGTGAACTTGATTAACATTGCATCTTCACAAACTTCCTTTGGTAACCGAGTGAGCTCAATTAGCATTGGTTCCATCCAACTTTCCTTTGTTACCTTAGTGATCTCGATTAACACTCAACTTTTGCAAACTTCTCTTGAACACCCGAGTGAACTTGGTAGACATTTTCTTTTGAACTTGGCAAACATTGGAATGCTTGGTAGACACAGGAGGTTGTCTTCATCGCCCAAGTGAGCTCAGCATACACTGACTGGTAAAGATATGACATTTGTGTAACATCAAAGACAATATACAATTGATCAACATAAAGAGTACAAATTATTTCTTAAGAATAACTTACCCACTAAGGATTTACTCTAATTAATATCACCAAGTCTCTTCCAAAGATTAGTTCCAATATTCTCTTTATGGACATTTAGGAGCATTGAATCAACCAAACAAAGTCTTATCAAACCCTTGGCTCTTTGATCTATCTTGTTCCAATCATCTTGCAATGCAAATTAGGGTCTCATTGAAGAAATCACAACCCATAGATCTCTATCTACAAGTATGTCCTCCATTTTGAGTTTCCACAACTCAAAATTGCTGCTATTAAATTTATCCATCTCTACTCTATTGGATGTGCTTTCTATATCTAACATGTAATAAGATTACAAAAAAATCCTCTATAAAACTCCCACTGAAATGAGGTTAGTACAAGAAACTTGTCTACCGATCAACAATAACAAAGTTGGCTAGGCTATGATATTGGTTGAAAGGAAGCCAAAGTATGGAAACACTTCCAAATGCTAAATCTAACAGAAGAGATGATGTTAAAATTTTTCTCACAAACCTTTAAGCTAATGCAAACTAGATAAACACATACAATATCTTATTTAAGCAAATAAACTCATAACACCAAATATACATGGTAAAACCCTTTCAACAAAAAACCCACCCTCCAAAAGCCAAACATAATTGTATTATCAACAACAACAATAATTACAATACAATCCTTAAGCCAATTCTCATCAACAGCTATTATAGAAGTAAACAATTCTAGAGAATATCTAATACTTAAATGGCCCATAGAAGATATCCAACCTAGCCATAAAAAAATGTTGATAGCATTTAAAGAGGCATGAATAACAATTACATGCAACTATAACCAATATTAGAAAATAATAAATTGCACAAAGGAGAACACACAACATAAAGATTTAACGTGGTTCAACCAATCCCTAGGCTACATCCACCAAAAAATGAGTCCAATATTCTTATTATCTTGTGACTACAACTTGATTACAATCTATAATCCCTTACAATTCAATACCGCTGCAAGAAGCTACAATCTCATCATACATAATAAAATCCCTAGTCCTAAGCCATTTTATACAAGATTTTTGTCGCTTACAAAGTTAGGGCTATGATAAGTTGTCCAATAGAAAAATAGCAGCCAATGCCTTTTTGTCCCTTAACCCCACCCTGTATTGTGATAGGAAGTGCACTTGGGGCTCTGCCCCAGGACCTTGCAAGGGGCACTGCCCCCAAATACCTGTAGTAAAATTTGGGGGGAAATCATCTCGAATAAAGTGGGGAAAATTTAACCTTTGAATCTAGTTAGGCTCCAAATCACAACAAATACACTAAGTAGCTACATATTTTTAGAGTTCAACACAAATGGAAGAATCCCATGGCTTCCAAAACCATCTCTAATACCAAAGAGGTATGTGGTGTCAACATGTTAAACAAATGTTATGTTGCACATAGAAACTTCCACTTCAACAAAGCATAACTCAACTACAATGATCACTACTCCATATGAAATACCTACCTCACACAATTTGTCAATAGTGAACTCCACCCTAAATATAAATTGTCAAATGTTAACTCTCCATGACTCTTCCACCAAACTAGTAACTGCCATAATCATTACTTAGATTTAACATAACAACTAATGACACTTGCTCCTTGACTTAGCACTTCTAAAGTGAGTTAAAGGAAATAAATAAATAAAATATCATGTTGGGACTCACTGGTTGAGAGACCTCTATCCTAACACTTGAAATAATTTGTACCAATAGAAATAACATTGAACCCTAAGAACAACCCTTTAAAGACTTAGATGACTATTTCGATTCCAAGGCGAAGTGTTATTACAAAATATTCTTTTATAAAATAAAGGTGTACAAAATTTCAATGCAACATCAAACTTATTCATCCACATTCATTCTAGAGCAAGTAGTTTCTCACTTCATAATTACTTTCCTAAATTAACATTCAATTTATGCTTTACTATTCTCAACTAACTATTATATTAATCTAAATTAATTTGTGCTAAAGCAAATGCTTTTACCCAAAATAAACTTTAAAATAAGTTTTTTTTTTTTTTTTTATAATTAATGTAAGGAGAGATTTCATTTATTTGAACACTACCTAATCACTTATATGTATGGATCCAATAAATAATATGTAACATGATTGCATAATAACAATATGAATTAAAAAAAGTCTATGGGCCTTAGGTTTTTTGGTGAAGCTGAATGGTCGTTAATGAGTTCAGTATCAATCGAGTCTTTTTTAATGCAAGGCTCTAAAATCACAACTAATAAGATTAGGATCACGTCTTATATGCACTTGCAAAATAAATACACTTCAATCTTAATTCGTAACTAAAAAACTCTACCTAAACTTGTGCTCTTGTTTTATATACCTAAAATAACTTTATAAGATTTCTCCCCGCACATGTATAAAGAATATATTATTTTTCATTTATAATTATTAAAGTACCTAAAATAACTTTATAAGATTTCTCCTCACACATGTATAAAGAATATATTATTTTTCATTTATAATTATCAGAGTTTGATTTTCTATCACCCAATTCACTTTGTCTCTCTACTATGAGTGGATAAACCCTAACCCCATCATAATGCCATTGAGGAAGGTCTAATTGGGTCATGATTCATAAAGGCACTCAAGTAGAAGACCAACATAATCCCACAACTTGAGCGCCTATGATAACTTTCATGCCCATTTACTTTGAAATTCAAACCACTAAAGAGACATATGGGGCAAGTTTACTTTTGCTAGGCACTGTCAAACCTCTCTAACACTTGACCTAATATAGCATCTCCCTTTCCATCCGAAAGCCCTTGAACTTTTTAGCTCAAATTAAATACACTTACCATCAAACATGAAGCCAAACCCATCTTCTTTATGTATACCTCCCCCTGCCACGTGGCAGAATAGGTTACATTATCACGTACCAGAGTAATTCCCGTGCAAAGTCTAAAGTAGGCAGACTGCAATCTAATAAGCCCTGACAAATACGTAATTATCCTTTAATGCCTTTGATCCACATGATCTGTTTTGTACGTCTGCGACTAGCATTTTGTTTGACGTTCTTCTAACAAGCTGCGTCTAATACGCTGCCATAAATCTAGTATTAAAAGAAAATTAGCCAATGGGGATGACAATTTACAGAGTTAATTCTACATCAGTGTCAAGAAATTTCCCTTTCAGGCAGAAAAATATATAAAAGGATAGAGAAGAATTTGAAGAGGGGAAATCATCACAGGATACCTGCATTTGCATTAATTTGTTGCAGTGGCACAACCTTTTTCGACGGAAATATTTTCTGCATTGCATTTGTTTAAACCCACCTCCGTCCAGCTTTAAAATATGTTTTCAGTCAGGTCTGCCATTCCCTCCATTTCCCTCGGAAACGGTATTCTCATGGCCTTTTTTAAAGACTTCATTTTGATCAGTAAAGTCACTTTTCCGAAGCTCTTTTCCAATTTTAAATTGGTTTGATAATGCTTTAAACCTTTATGGGCCTGCAATCCTTGGACTTTTAGTGCTTGGGTTTTTTATGGTTGGATGAAGGCCTGAGCTTGGAGATTCTACAGTTGTCTCTTGTAAATGTATGTCTCAGTTGGAAGGGTATAGGGGATTGTTTATTGATATTCTGGTTTAGTTTCAAGGATGGGCAAGCAGATAGGAAACATATAAAAAGTGAGCTTCGGTGATATAAATATCTGTCCTTGAGAATGTCCGGTGATGGTCATTTGTATAACTTCCATGGGTAGAATTGTTGGCGAGTACAATAGGAGGGGCTCTAAAATCGCTGGATAAGATTCTGTAGCAGCTGCTGAGGAGCTAAAGAGGTCTTATCATGGCCAATTTTAGTTAAGTTAAGGAGAGGTCTCGTATGCTGTTAGTTTGAATACTTTTAAGCACTTTGGTTCAGAGCAAAATAGGATTGTGCTAGCTGTGGGGTTAATGTGCTTGTTAATGAGTTAGTTTTGTCTGTACCACGGGAAAACTCACTCTTGCTGCTTTTCTCATAAAAAACAATTGGGTCACTTGCTAGTTGGGATTTGTGAATGATTTGTGAACAAGTTCTTGTCTGGTTTGTTGTCAATGGGCAAGAGGAATTGCAAGAAATAAAAGTCCTCAGAGGGATTTGTTGTCAATAGGCAAGAGGAATTGGAAGAAGTAAAAGTCCTCAGAGGGTTTAGTGCTTCAGCCAAAATGTCTATTGGGTTTTGTAAACAATGCCTTGTTTTATTACGTGTTATGTTCAAGTAGATTTGAATCCAAGACCTCTCAGATAACAGGCTCACAATTTACGTTCTGTTGTAGGCTCTTGCCTCTTTGTCTGATTTGTTGTTTGTAGACATGAGGAATTGAAGAAGTAGAAAAAATCCTGAGGGGATTTTAGAATTTCAGCCAAAAATGCCTACTGTTTGGTTTTCTCTCAAGAAATCCTTGCAATGTAAGTCAGAGCCTGGAGAAGTACACGACCCACATAACTTGCATGGACATGGACAAAGGCATCAGCTAACAGCAGTTGTTACAAGGAAGAACCGTTCTGGCTGTTCAAAGTCCATTGCAAATCTGAAGGATGTGATTCATGGCAATAGAAGAGTAGCAGAAAGGGCTCTTAGCTCATGCAGCCCTAGGTCAATTGGCAGCAGTGAATTCTTGCACCCCATGTCACATGAAGTCATTGTGAACAACTCAAGATGTGAGTTGAAGATTACTGGGTTGGCAGGGTACAATGGGTCTACTAATAGTGTCATTGGAACTCTCAGGCCAGGAACCCCAGGCCCTGGGACACCATTATCTTATAGGAGGGTTGCAGCTTGTCATAGCAGTAGTGAGTTTAGCTTTCCTGGTTCATTAAACAGCACTGCTCCTTCCACTCCTCGTTTCTCCAATGGGTCTGAAAAGGAGATGAGCAGCAGGGCGGCCTGCCTGAAATGTGGAGAAAAGTATGCCAAGTTGGAAGCTCTTGAAGACCATCATCTTGCAAAACATGCTGGTAAGGTTTTTTAATCCACCTTTTGAGTATTGCATTTATGGCCTGGGTACAACTTTTCCGAGCATTGTCTGTCTTTGAGCCTGTTTGGACTTGGCTTATTGCTGAACTGATGAATGTTGCCATCGCTTGATCAATTATGTAATTCTGTTTCTGGGATAAGATTGTGTGCCAATTTTTAACATCAACATCAACATTTGGATCATACTCCATTATCCATCATCAGGATGAAAGTGTAAGAATGCAAAAGGACATTTGTGGTCTGCAATCTATTCTATTTTGCATTCTTACACACTCTCATCCTGATGATGGATCATTTGTGGTCTGCAATTTATTCAATTTTGCATTGTTACACACTCTCATCCTGATGATGGATCATTTGTGGTCTGCAATCTATTCTATTTTGCATTCTTACACTCTCATTCTGATGATGGATCATTTGTGGTCTGCAATCTATTTTATTTTGCATTCTTACACTCTTCTGGTGATGGATTATGAAGTATGATTTAAAATGTTGATGTTCAAAATTCCCACACAATCTTTATCCCAGAAACAGAATTACACATTTCGTGGATTGTGAAAATAGCCTTTCATCAATTACAGAATTCTCCTATGCCCAAAAAGATTGCTGAATTTCTCATTGTTTCTGTTGAATAGATGCTTACAGTTCTTTAATATTTGGCTGTGATGTATTGAGGTTTGCTTCTGGTATAATGTCTTCCTGGAATGCTGTGACCATTAAGAGTTTTCTTCTTCACCATTTGATATTGACTCTTCTCTTGCATTTATTTTATACACATATTATACTTGAGTTTTAGGGACATGGGCTAGGCTCTTAACTCCTATTCTACGTTTTCAGAAAGAACTTTTCTGCAATTTGTTTCACCATTGCTTTTAAGTTTAACCATTATAAACCAGCAGAATGGAATCAACTGCAGCACCACTGTGACAATATTTTAACAACTCAGAAGATTATTGTAAATAGATTTCCATAATCCATCAAGTTCAGATTTTTTTTCTTCTGGATTTGATTGTGTACTATATTTTTGCATGAACATTTCAAATCACTCCATGATCCATAGTAGGATGAGGAGCTGGAGGACATATATTTGCTCCACATCCCAATTATGGATCACAGAATGCGATTTGAAACATTGATGTAAAAGTATGTACACAATCAAATCCAGAAGACAAAAAATCTGAACTCAGAAGATTAAAGATATCAGATTGTCACCTGGATTTCGGCATTTCAATGATCAGTCAAAGGGTACTTTGCTTTTTTCCAGGGATAGAGATTCTTATAACACCAAACCTTGGAATGTGCATTTTAGAGCCCTAATAGAATACAATTGGATCTCTGCTTTAACTGTTTCTCCTAAGAGATTTTTGTTTTTTGATTACAGTCACTGAACTGTTGGAAGGGGATTCTTCTAGAAATATTGTGGAGATAATCTTCAGGACAAGCTGGATGAAAAATGAGAATCCGTGTGGAAGGGTTGAAAGAGTTCTGAAGGTGCATAACACGCAGAAAACTCTTACCAGATTTGAGGAATACCGCGAAATTGTGAAGGCTAAAGCAAGTAGATTACCCAAGAAGCATCCTAGATGCCTAGCAGATGGTAATGAACTTCTGAGATTCTATGGCACCACCATCATGTGTTCTTTGGGTATGAATGGATCATCTAGCTTGTGCAACTTAGAGGGATGCAATGTTTGTAGAATCATCAGGAAAGGGTTTTCAATGAAAAAAGAGGCATGTGGCAGGGGAATATACACTACAGCCACCAGTGGCAGTGCTCATGACTCTATTGCTTTGTATGAGGATGACTTCATTTTCCCTGTCAAGAAGGCTTTGTTGGTATGTAGGGTTATTGCAGGGAGAGTCCATAGGCCTTTGGACAACTTTGAAGAATTCTCAACTCCTGCTGGTTTTGATTCTGTTGCTGGAAAAGTTGCCCTCCTTTCAAATATTGAAGAGCTTTTTTTGCTGAATCCTAAAGCCCTTCTCCCCTGTTTTGTTATCATTTGCAATTCTTAAAGAAACACCCATGAGACCACAATCATTCTCTTCCAAGGGTCCTGTCCTCAACATTGTATTTTTGTCATGTTTCTTCTCTGATCAATTTCCCCGCCACATCTAATTTCAAATGTATCATTCGTGGAGGTCATTTCCCCAAAATATCCCATCTGTTCACCCAGAAAGAAATTCATTTGAAACTATGTTTTAGCCTTAGGCTTCAACATGTCTTTACGAAACTATCAAATTTTATGCTTCTGGGTTCAAACCTTACTAATCAAGGTTATTTTCTGCGGGCAGACAAATGGTGTTTTGAAAGCGTAACTTATGCTCAGTCCCAGGAACTGTTTAGTTTCATGGACATCAGTAAAATTGTTCATTTATTCATTTCATATGTTGTGATGAAGATCCTTTTCAATCCTATCTACCAGACAGAGAGTCTCTTTTGCTTTTCTAGTTCCTATGATTTTATAAGCCAAACTTCTGCCCTTTTTCAAAAAGCTTTGGCAGTTGGAAGTGAAGAATGCTAAGCTTGATGTACACATTCTATCCATCTTATCCATAGGATCTTCATTATAACTTGTTTCATCCCAATGCAATGTATTTTTTCTCGTCCTTCTGTCCAGGAAAAGAATATTTGAATAGAAGTATGGTTTTCAGCAAGACACCTAAGTTTACTTTTGATTACATGGTTTGAGATTATTCTACAAATTGTTCATTGTACTGATAAATGCAGTGCATGTGGGTTTTGTAAGCAATTTCAATTATATAAGGATATGAGAGAACTAAGAAATATATTTATATACATTCACTGTTGCGAGGTAACCCGGTTATTAAATTCTCCCATTATGCATCTCATTTGTCTAATGAATCTCGATAGGTTGCCTGACAAAATCAAGTTAAATACTTACATTGTTTTCCCTTCTTTTCTGTGTTTTCTTAAACATGTCCCTGAATTTATTGTGCTGTTTTCTTTTCTTTTTAACTACCGAATGAATTGAAGCTTAGAGTTTTGGTCCCCAAAAAATAAATAAGCGTGACAAGGCTGTCAGAATAAACGTGGCCTCCAATGAAATCCTCTATGTTAGCATACCTGTCATCCTTAATTCCCAGTTCAGGATGGGGGGCATTTTAATAAATAAATGAAAACCTTCGTTCCTGGTTTTTAATTGTTTTCCTCCATTAAAAGGATGTCAGAGCTTATACCCTATAGGATGGGTGGAGGGCCTTAAGAGATGCAACTAACCAACTAATGCATTAGTGGGTAGGCATGAAAGTGGATGAATTGAATTGAATGCATGGTTGTGCCAAACACAATAAATGGAAATTTAGATTCAACACAAATATGGGCATGCTTTGTGCAGGAAACTAAGGCACTTGTAAAGCATAAGTAGTAGGAGAATCTAAATATGTATATAAATCTGACATATCATATTTAAAACATCTTTCATATGTAAAATTATTAAAACAGTAATATATAATAAAAGGAAAGTTGTCATTTTCTATTAGATAAGAAAGAAAATATTGTTTCTTTTATTTTTTAAAGATATATATGATGTTGTCATTATAGATTTAAATAAATATGAGCAAATCTTGACAGAAGTAGAGGTAAATGTTGAAGACATTTAGTTTAAGTGGTAAAAGTATTGATGTTGACATTCAAAGCTTTTTACAAAATTACAAAAAATATTTTAGTTTTAAGTGATAATAATTAAGAAGAATAATAGATTTTGGTGTGTGCATGTGTGCAATAATGAACAATAGTCCATTGTAAAAAGTAGTTTTTAAGGGTAAGATATTTAGAATTTGATAGAGGAGACACTATAGCACATATCAATGAGGAATATCTATTGCGTAGTTCTTCAATGAGCCATATTCGATATTTTTATAAACAAAATTTATTAAAATATATAACTATTAATAATAATAAAATATTTATTTTTGATATTATTAAAAGACAGTGAAAAAATAGTTAAACCACAACATACATACTTTATTTACATCATATAGAGTCATGTTTTCTTTAAAAGGGGGCCTAATAGCTTCTTAACTTAAACGTTGGCCAATACCTTATGGGTTTGATGATTTCAAATAAGTTCATCGATATGTCAAGTATTACATAATGTTATATTTATTCCCATGAATATATATGTTTATGTTTTGTTGTGTTCATGAGTATTGTTGTATTAATGTTTGTTAAATAATTAGTAAATAGTTTCATATTGAATGACCGGTGCTATTGTTCAAGTTATGAAACACAATAATAATTAGTCTTTAATATTTTATTTTCAAGTCAATATATGTTGGCTAGTTAAAAGTGAGTTAACATGACATTGAATTAAATTTATTTTTAAGAATTTGTTAGTCACAAAAAAAAAAAAATTAAAAAACATAAATTACATGAACAATCAAAGTAAATCTTCATAAACTCCCCTTCACTCTTAAAAACAACTTAATTCATGTAGGGGAGTACAAATTTCTTAAACTAGGGGATAATATTTGTCATAATTGAGTACCTTGACTTTGAGCTTCTCAAAATCGTACAAGATAATTTCAAATCACTGTCAATTTTTCACATCTACCTACATGAAAGTGACACTCATACATGTGCACTAAGTCATGTTTTATTAGTGCATTGACATGGTATCACACGATTTGTTGTTTTTTTATATAAAAGGAATGCATTTCATTCACTTATGGATAGTCATCATAAACACTAGCAACTTTTAAGTCAACTATACATCCAATTTTCTCACAAATATTGGCACTAAATAAAAAAGTGTTATAAAAACTATTAAAATGTGCCCAAATATTGTTCTTAGGACTATGGTTCTTTCTTACACGTTATATATTTAGTGAGGTGCTTCAATTTCCACAGTTAATGATCATGAACCTTTTATCTATTTTTTTAACACTCCAAAACCTATCCAAAGAAGGATTGTCAATATATTGAGGATTCAAATCAGTTCTTTTCCCTTACTTTATTTTGGTATTCCTATGGTTGTTAGAAGGAAACCTAGGCCATACTAGTAGGACTTTCTTGATAAGTTGCGTCAAAAGGGTAATCATTGGACTCATAAATGGTTATCCATTGTTGGTAGGACGACTCTTCTTCAATTTGTGATCCATGCCCTTCTTGTTTACAAGAGTTCTATTTAGGCTACTCTTGTGTATTTACTCTAGGAATTTGATGTTCTCTCACACCAATTTCTTTCGAGTGGTAATTTTCTTGGTTCTAAATAGAGTTTAGTTAAGTGGGATTTTGCATGTAGACCGAAGGAGTGAGGCATTAATCTTTGTTTGACAATCTTGAATGGGCAAGTTTTTTGTAGGAAAAATTGATTTGGGATGGTGTACTAGTTGACATGAGGTGTGGGCCCATATTCTTGCACATAAGCATTTAAATAGAGTTAACATTTTTTATGTTCCTCATTATTGTTTGGAGGGTAGGCGTTCTATGATTTGACATACTTTCAAAATATGGGCTCAACTTATTAAGAGTGGGATTTTATAGATTTGCAATAAGGGCTCAAAAAATATGTTTTGGCTCGACTCTTGTAATGGTCAACCTCTTATTCTTTCCATTTAACCACACTTACAACTGATATGTGATAGTTTTAAACTATGGCTAGTTAGACTACGATTAGAATTATAAGACTATATAGAATTTGGGGATGGTTTCTAGTTATAGATTGAAAGACTTTGGTGAATGATGACTATATGGAATGAAGGAAGCTTGTAAAGAGTTGGGACATATTCTTGCTTCTCATGAGTGCAAATCCTTGGTGAGGCAAGATAATTAGGTTTATAGTGGTCACTCATCCGACAAGTAGTTCATTTCTGAGGGGTACTTGGAGCTTGATTTTTTTTTGTTTTGAGACATAGAGGTGTCTTGGTAGAAATAGGTGTGAAACAAATTTTCTTGGCCCAAGTGTATCTTTTAATGTGGATGGTGGTTCAAATCAAATGTCTAAGTGGTTGAGATAATTTTTGCAAGTAAGGTTTCCTAGTTCGTCTATGTGTCTTGTGTTATAATAGCAAGGAAAGTGTTTCTCATCTTTTCTTTTGGTGCTATTTTGTAAGGACATTAGGCATTTATGGTGGAGAGTTTGGAATTAGACATATAGGCATGTATCCTCTTTGGTTGAATTTTGGGCATGTTGGGTTAAGCCTCCAATTAAGACTTCTTTTCTTTACATTGCTTGGATTCTTGGGCCTAATGTCATAATCTAACATACTTGGCTAGAGAGGAGTAGTAGATTTTTTTGTGATACTAGGGTGGTTGTTCAACACTTGTGGTGGAAAACTATACATTCTCAAGTTGTGATATTGTTTTGGCAAAGAGTGACTTTGTTGGAGGTATGGATCCTGAAGATGTTGTTTTCTGATATCAATTCAATTTTTCTCTTCAAGTAGATGACCCTTCTCTTTGGGTGAGAACTAATAGGAAAGTCATGAAGAATAGATGCATACATGCTTTTCAAGAGATAAACTATGAGCATTGGTGGATCCTTTGTCATCAAAGTATATTGGAAATTAACATGGGTGACTCTTCTTGGGGGAATCCTAGTCATGTTGGTATTGGAGGAGTTGGCCATGATAGTGCTAGTTATGTTCATTTTTTCCCCTATTGATACAAATCTTCCTAGGAATAATTACTTGGAGGCTCACGCCATTTTGCATGTTGTAGAGCAATGTTGTATTCATGGTTGGAAACAAATTATTTTTGAATCTAATTCATACGTGGTTGTACTTCTTTGGATGAATAATGGTTAGATGATGTTAGTTGGAACTTAGCCTCAATTATTCACTAGATATTTACACTATAGGGCTCTTTAGTCTCTATTACTTTTATTCATATTCTAAGGGAGTGGAATGATGAGTAGATTGTTTGGCCAAATAAGCTTATGATCACATGCAGGGTTAGAATATTGCAGACAAATAGCAATTATCTTTGGAATTGTCTCAATTGTTATATTGGTTAGTGGACAAAAATAAGGTTGTGTAGGGGAAAAGACCTAGTAGCTACCCAAGCTAGCTTCATGCACCTAGAACTCTTAAACTTAAGTTGGATTTCGTCATTTTTTTGGTCTTCATTTGTAGGTGAGTGAAGAGCATAAAAGCTAAGATTTAGGCTTGTGGGTATTCATAGATCTCTTTGTAGGGATCGTGGAGTGCAAAGTGGTCAAAAGTGCCATTTCAAAACACTCGTCCGATATCCCTATGTTTATGCATCAATAGTTGCTCACTCAAAAAATACTAGTACTTGTGGTTAAATGCACTAGTGGTCTTTATGAAATGTCCCAATAATGGTGCACAAATTGGTCACTCACCAACCAAAAAAGCTAAAAAAATGGTTGACTTTTACATGTGTCCATGACAAACCTATCACGTTAATTGGACCTCTTGTCAGTTACTGTGTCTCTTCCCCTAGTGTTTTATTATTTGGTGGGTAATTTGTCCTTTTTGTTTTCAATAATTTTTGACCCCTCTTTCAATTTTTCAGCATGCAAAATATGTTTGATAATTTTGTACCAAGAATTGTGACTTCATTGTTATTGTTGATGATGACTATCTATGATTGAAAGAAATGTATTCCTTAGATCCAAAAAATAACAAATCACATAGCTACATTAGAACACCAATAAAATACAACCTAGTGCCCAAGAATCTTTCCCACTTTTATTTTGAACCTTTTTCGACACCTTGACAAAAACCATAATGATGTGATGTAAAATTCGATGGTGTGACCCTCAGAACTTAATTATAAATATGAAACTTGGGAAATAATGATAAACATGAGCTTTTCTCTTCTCATCGCAACCATGGATTTGATTGGAAAGGTTGATGTAAAAAATTACGCATAATGGAATCCCATAAACTGTTTATCATTATTTATGGGTTGGGAAAACCTATTAGAAAGAATTGATAGAAAATTAGGAATGATTTTGAAATTTAGACTATAAATTTATTTGTTTTATAAAATTGATGTATTTAACTACTAAATCTGGTCATCCCTAACGAGCTTATTATTATTAGTTTACTTCATTTCTCTTAAAATCTCATGCCAAATTAAAGTCTAAAGGAGAAATCTCCTCCATAATCTCTAATTTTAAAAAGCTGTTCTTTCATCACAGGCTTTGAATTGAAAGATAAAAATGCAGCGTCCTTTCCTCTGGTGCAAATGAACTTTTAGTCTGACTCCATTAATGGGGAACTCAGATTGAACCTCTGGATAATCAATCAAATTGGGTAGTTTAATTTACGCTTCAGTTAATAATGCCTTTTTCCTACCTGAAACTCATTATAGCATTCATTCTTCTTCTTTGCTTAGTTACAAGAGATTGTGCGGTCAAGGAGAGAGACAGACAAAGGCAACTTATGCCCGCAATTTCCGTTAGTCAAATAGTTTGGAATATTCTTCTCAATTTGGGTACTCTTACAAATTATTGCACTAAATTACAAAAATGTCTGATGGCAGAATTAGCAGAATTTTGCTGCACTGGTTTTCTACAGTATATAAATTTTTGCATGAAACAAACAACTCTGATGCGAAGATTATGGCGTTTGTTTTACTGGACTGTAGTGACAGATGGAGATTTAATGTCCACGTGAATTAACAGAAGAAAAGTGTTACGAGAGCTTCACATGCTGCCAATTTTATTGTTGGTTGTGGGCACAATCTCTGTGAACGAAATCACATGCTTTTCTTTTTGGAATTATACAGAGATATCCCCTTTCACTAATGAAGCTACTCCAAAATGTTATACGTTATGGATTAGTCGTTTTGTTTGTTGAGGGTGGCGGCATGTTCTTTTTTTCTAGTGTTAGTGTTATTTTAGATAAAATACCTAAATTATAGGTTGAGATCTTATTGTACTTGTCGTAGGTAATGTCTTATTGTATTCAGTTGTAATGATTTTATTCATTTACAAATTTAATATTTCATACAAATTATATGATTGGGTGAACTTATTTTGTGTTATAAGAGCTTTTTTTACTTAATAAATTTAATAATACCGTCAAATTTTTTAGCTTGTGAAGATTATTTTATGAGTATGTATAAGTGAAATAGTAATGAACTTGAGGTGATGCCGATATAATGTTTTTTATACTGTTCTATTTATTCATTTATAATTATAGTTAAGAATTTATGAATTGTAATTTTTTTCTACCTTTCATAATAATATTTTATTGAATTAGATTAAATTAAATTTATTAAAAAAAAATATAATTTATATTTGATACCTACAAATACAACCACTACGTGACACTTGTTGTACTTGCTCTTGGAAAAAGTACTATTGCATGTGCGAGTACTTTTACAACGATTTTTAGAGTAAAATATTTCTAATATTTTATAATTTATTTACGACTTTTAAATATTTTCTAAATTATATGATTAGATGAATTCATTTTGTGTTAGAGATTTCTGAGGGTGTTCTATATTGCATTTTTCTCAACTCAAATAAACAAAAGAACACTTTCACTTATCAATTATGAAAGCATTTATTTTTTATTTTTCTATTCTTAGTAGAATTATTTATTATTTAAATAATAATTTGTTTGAAGTTATTCAAACTTATTTGAGATTTTATGACAATTCATATAATCATTAGATGAGAATATTACTCTCTTTCACTAAGATATATTATTTTTTGGGTCAGAATTTCACTACAAACAAATAAAAGAAATCTAAATTTTAAAACATTAAATATCTCATAGTAAAATAAATTAATATAAATTTAAATTTAAATTAATATAAAATCAATGACTATTCCTATTACAATTTTCTATAAGGCAAGTATGTACCACTATGTGGCACTCGTTATGAATGCTTTTGTTAGATGCATTTTATTTTATGAAATAGTTTTTGGTGAGGTGTATTTAATTTTATAAGATAAATGTTCAAGTAAGTTTTTATGTATTTTGTACAAAGTGATAGATCTAATATGACAATGAATAAAATAAAATTAGTAGTATTTATCAAAAGATATACACAATTAATACTAAAATTTATTATAATAATAATAATAATAATGTATATGTTCACTCAAAAAAAATTAAACTTCCTCATCTACCATTTATAACATGAATAATTCCACCAATTCAATTATATATAAATATAACAAAATTTATATCTCTATCATTTCAACAATAACTGAAATATATGAAATAAAATTATCTCACATTGAAACCACATATTCCATTATCTCAAATTTCAACCCAACGTAATTCTCTAAATGTAAAATACCCCACATAGAAAAGCCAAACGGTGGGTTGGTAGAGCTGCCTTTGTTGAAAGGCAATGTTACTTTTCAGGGCAAACTTGTATTCTAATTTTTGAGCATTTACCAAACAACCTGCCTAAGTGTACCGCCAAAGTGATTTGAAAGAGAAAAGAAAATCCATCAAAAGCGAAAGTTGTGTGGTCTATGGGACCCTAATTATTCTCTTCCTATTTACCCTTTCTAGAATGGATGTATTTCACCCTTCACTACAATGGTTATTCATATTATAAAATATATTATGTATAAAAATAGATTTTTAAATTATTTTAATTAGTTAGAAATTAATATTAAAGATGGATTGGATTAGTTACTTTTAGGTGTAATCAATGATTGTTATAGTACATGTATTCAATTTTAAATTTTATCACTAAACTTCTTAATGTGAAGTTTCAATTAATTAAGGAATAATCTGTCTTTTATTAAAATGCAATCTGGCACTTGCATTCTTGATCATATATTTTAATATTTTGTTAGCTGATCTTTGCATAGTGGTCTTTAAAATCAAGTGTATCTTTGATATTTGAGTATGACACTTTTGGACATTAGTGCGTTGTGATGGTCAAATTGTGCTTTTTTTTTAAAGCCAAAGTAGACAAGCCACCATCCATATATATATATATATCTATATATATATATATATATATATATATATATATATATATATATATATAATGCCAAAATTTCAAAAAACCACCTATGAAGAGAAATTCTTACCCCATATCTGTTGGCAATGAGGCACACTGCTCAAAATCCCACACCTTTTCCCAACTTGCAAGAGGATCAAAGGGAGTCACTATCACCCAACCATCAAAATCTTTAGAAGAGGGGACCACTACCATTGTAGAAGGAAGCTCAAAAGAGGGGAGAATCAGTGAGAGAGTTATAGTGAGATCAAGAACCCTCCTGGAAGCTGCAAAGGCTGAAACATTGCTTAAGAATAGCACCAAGGGAAGAAGTGGTGGAGGCAATGGAAAGGCATGCTCATAAGATCTAGGACTGCATTGGCATAATGCCTGATCTTGTCAACAAGTTCCTATTAGAGTGGGGTTGTCGTTGCACCAAAAGACTAATCTATTAATGCCCGATACAACCACTTAACTTATAGTACACAAGAAGTGGTCAAACCCTTGTCACAAATCCCGAGGGGAGCACTGAACAAATTTCTAACAATCTCCCCCTTAGTGTTACTCAAGGGTTTGAGGATTCACACCTATGACCAAGCTCAAATACCATTTGTTAGAGTGGGGTTGTCATTGCACCAAAAGACTGATCTATCAATGCCCGATACAACCATTCAACTTATAGTACACAAGATGCAGTTAAGCCCTTGTCACGAATCCTAAGGGGAGTAGTGAACAAAAATAGTTCCTTTCTGAGAGTCGAACCCACACTTTGCAAGTTAGTAGTGATCATTCAAAAACTTTGCCTCTTTATTGCCCATTTGAAGTTGTTGTAGGCCATCAAGTGTTTGTGACTTGTCATCAACTCATGACAAGAAAATAAGCCTCCCACCAAGGCTTTTCTTGACCAAAGATCATAGTTATGCAGGGTAGCCAAGAGCCTATTATTCGATATAAATTGTAGGCAAACAATTTTTTTTGAAATAAGAAACACTAAATCTACTGATTGCAGGAGATCCATCAAATTAGATAAGAAAATGGATAGAGTAGTTAGATCTATACAATGCCTGAAGGGGTTTGTGCATGAAGAATATCTAGAGTTGAAGATAGGATGATGCATTACCATGATTAGAACAACTAGAAAGGGAAAGGCATCTCTAATATGATTGAGTGTACCTTTATATGTTAGGCTGAAGTGTTTGTAATGTTCTTTTTGTCTTGCATTATCAGTCTTTGAATTTCTCTATTAGATTTAATAAACTCTCCTAGATTTAAATCTTCAAGATTCACCCTGTCACATCCTAAGTTAGCTAGAAAATTTGCCAGCATATTCCCTTCCCTCAAAGTATGAGAAATATGAATTACTTTAAATGAGTCAATAAGAAACCATATTTTTGTAGAGGATATATGATAGTTTCCAACTATAGGATTCATGTTTAATGCATGAATTTATGATCATCATAGAGTCACCTTTTATGTGGATTGGTTGAAAGTCCTCTTGTTTTGCCAAAACTAACTCTATGAACAAGGCATAGGCCTCAACCATATTGTTTATTCCTGAAAGAATAGGGTATGTTTTTTATGGCTAGAACCTCTCCCTAGTGATTTAATATAAATGCCTACCCTAGACTTTCCTGAGTTGCCTCAGGAGGAACCAACAAAATTGAGTTTAACTAAACGACAAGAAGGATGAAGCCAATGAACTGAATCTTTGTTGATTGAAGATCTATTTTGTTTATGATGAAGCCATCCAATAGGAATATGGATGCCTTTCCATTCTCAAATGATAAAGTTGTATCATATGGTTAAAACTAGATTGCATTCGACTCTATGATTACCAGCATTCACAACTTTCAAAATGGATTTTTTAGTACCAACTAGGATAGAGTTAATTGGTGAAGGGGTCTTGTAGAATATCCTTTTATTTCATTCCCACCAAAGTGCCCATAATACAATTGTTGGGATGCATTTCCATAAGTAGTAAAAAAGTGATGAGGAATGTAGTTCTGGCCAGGCTTGAAAATGATCCCAGAGTTTGTTTAGAAGAGGAGTGGGAAATTGAAGTTTGTAAAGAACAAATAGGCAACATTGTTGTGCAAAAGAGAAATTTACAAAGAGGTGATCTACATCTTCCAACTCAAGGTCACACAAAAAACATTTGAAAGGTTGGGAAATGTTAAGTTTAGCAAGGTAGTCACTGGTGAGTACTCTTTTTTTAAATGCTAACCAAGCAAAGCATCCTACTTTTGACAGAGTGGCATAGTTCCAATAGAATGAAAAAGCATGACAATACGTATTATTTGAATCTTGTTGTTGTATAATCCTGTACCCATCTTAGATACTATATAAGCCTATTTTTGTTAGGATTAACCTTAGACAAAAAATAACAATTACATGCAAATATAACCAATACTGGAAAATAGTAGATTGCATAAAAGAGAACACAAGACATCAAGATTTAATGTGGTTCACCCAATCCTTGGGCTACGTCCACCAACAACAAGTCCAATATTATTATGATCTAGTGATTACAATCTAATTACAATCTGTAATACCTTACAGCTCAATACTATCACAAGAACCAATTTTTTGCATCACACCTTATGAAAATCCCTAACCCTAAGCCTTTTTATACAAGCTTTTTGCTACTTACAAAATTAGGGCTAGAAGAATAGAAAAATAGTAGCCGATGCCTTTTTCAATATAAGGTCATTTTTGGCTTTAGGGGCAGCGGACCCTGCAGGAGCGCTGCCCCTTGACCTCGTCTTAAGGGTGCTTCCCCTAAACCCCCATAGAAATAATCTGGAGAGAAATCATGCCAAATAAACCTCTGAGTCTAATTAGGTTCCACATTACAACAATTTTTCCTGGACCCTATAACAATTTGTCTTCCTTGCCTGATAGATAAACTAATCTTTCTAACAAAATTTTCATAAATCTAAATCTATCCTGAGATGAGATTGGTAGCTCACTCAGATCTTTCCAGATTATCTTTCAAGAAAATAAACAAATCACAAAAACATAATCCACAAGTGTTTTACCCCAAGTTGGTTCAGAAGAAATTATAATTTCATCCAGATAGATAGAGAGGATGAGGGGAGGTAATCCACTATAGGAGTCACACCAAAAGCTAATCCTATCACCATTATTCACCTCCCAAGTAATGTATTGGGTCACAATGTACTAGGTCAAGTTATGTTGTTGTTCTTGTTATCAAGGTTCAAACTATGTCGAGGAGTTGTTACTGAATGTTTAAATGGGAATGAAGTCCCCATTTTGGTCTTTGCCAAAAGGTTTATCCCTCTTGAAAATAAAGAATGGTGATTTTGAGCAATAAACTTGAACTTTTTGTTTGAGAGAAGGAAAGTCAACTAGCTTACTATTGCAATGATTTCAGTCCCCTATTCTTAAACTTTTAAGTTTGATATCAAATCAAGGGTTAGGGTCTTTTTTGGTTCTAGTTTTCCATTTAGGGCTTCTTCTCTCATCTCATCCCTAAGTTTATATTGGTGGGAATCAATCAAGTTAAAGTGCATTCAAGTCCTACTAGGTGATTTAGGTGGGAGGGTAAGTATCAATCCATTCTCAGATGAGAGGGAAGTGTAGACACCGAAATCTGATTACACCATTAGGTAATCTTATTTAGTAATCTCCTAGGACATTATTGATTAGATATTTATTATTTAATTAATTAATCGTCATCCCCTAGTTAATTAATTAATTTAATTAACTATAGTCCAATTGATAAAATCAAATGATAACCCAAAATCAATTTATCAATTAAATCCTCATTCTTGTTTTAAATTAAATAAGTATCAATATCTTTTTTATTTAATTTCTCAAAGCCCCTTTTATTAAATAAATCATTTAATAAATTATCCTAAACCCCTAAACCATCCCTAAAACCTATCTTTTCCCCTAATCCAACCCATTCACCCATACTAACCTCACTTAGCCACCTAACTAACCCATCCCATCAAACCTAAGCCACTTTCTCCCTAATCCACTTTCTAAGCTAAGCCTAATCCCCCTCCTAAACTTGTGCACAACTTTAAGCAAGGGTTAAGACTTGCCAACCCAAGCCAAAGTCAATAAGTCTCCCTTGTCCTCTTCCATCCCCATCCAAGAGCATTAATGACTCTTACATGCCATCAATGCCTCTTACATCCCTCTTACACACTCTCCCCCCCTCATTACTCCCTGTGACCAACCATCTTGCCCATCCCCTTACACTCATACTCCTTGTGACAAGTGTCACTCCCTGATTGACTACAAACAAGCACAACTCATGTACTCCCCTTTCAAAATGTCCTAGCCCTCCCTCACCATTCTTCCATCCTTGCATGCTGACCCTCGATCTCACTACCCCTTAGCCTTTAAATAAAACCCTTCCTCTCACAAATCCATAATCATCTACCCATGCAAACTTATAATGCCCCACTAACCACTACAATAGAGCCATTTTACACCATTGCTATGTCAAAATCTACTTTCACCTCCATCGTTGAATCCTCCATTCACCCCCATACTTGATAAACACCCCATCATTTGAAGCTTGAGCACAACTAAGCACACATCCCTCATCGCTAGACACATCAACGTCATTGTGGTAAACACTTAAGGAGCTTACCATTTTTGGTCTACTTTCCTCCATGGTGTCTTCCTTGGTCTTATCATAAGTGTTAATTTTTTTTGTATTGTGAATTATTTGTCAATCTTAGTATTCGATTTGCTTTACTAAAATAGGTGATTCATTTTGGCATGCTCAGTGGAACCTTACATTCAGGTCACTATAATCGTGCCTTTTGCTTCTTTTTGTTAACTAACCAACCTAATATTTTGTGCTTGTTTGTGTAGACAGGTGGTTTTCAAATATTGTTTGCAAGCATCAAATTCTCCAACTAGGAAGGGTTCTCCCAACCATACAATCAAATCCCAATTCAAATGCCTTACAAACACTTTTTATTCGCAAACTCGTAGTCGTGAATTTACAATTTTATATCAGTGGGATTGCAAACCTGTACAAATGGGGTCGTGTTTTGTCAAAACCCCCTCCACCATGTGGCAATAAACCCCCCCATAATTCCCCCTGACCAATCCTCCCACATGAGCATGAGTTTTTACTAGTAGGATCACTTATAAAAACCTGCAAGGATGCTTGACCAAAATAGTCAAGCCCAGAAATCTAGTTTTATCTTTTTGCCCTCAAACTTGTGGATACACTTGACAGCAAGAATACCTTCCACAATCCTGTGAAATCACTCTTTTGTGGGATTTCACTATGAGTATTTTCCCATGGCTCTCTTTTTCCCCATTCTCACTAGTTTCTGTACCATGATCCCACATTCTTTAACTGCATTCTTGCATTGCAGGATCATAGGCTTACTCCTCCAGGTTTGTTGATTTTATTAACCAATTTAGCTTCCTAATCTTTTTTGAAAGGATGATAGCTTATTAGCTTTTAGGAGTGTTTTATATTTTTATCTTTAACTATGTGTTTACAATTTTACTTAGCTTTCTTAAAAAATCAAAAAATAAAATAAAAATTGAAATTTGACTTTTAGTGGTTCCGTAGGATATGCACTATTCTGAGTTGATTTATACATATCAAAAGTAACTAAAAAAGTTAAAATGAATTTTTTCATAGTTAAATATTTATTTTAGGGATTTTTGGGTGACTAATCAAGCTAATTTTTTGTATCATTACAGATTAGAGCATCTAGAAACACCTAAACAAACCAAATTCAATCTTAAATGCCTACATCAATTGAACAAGTCTTTCATTGAAAAAATGTTTTTAAAATCAATCTTGAATGCCATGGACTAAACTCTAACATTTTCATTTGAATGCTTGATTAAAACAATAAACACAACTTGAATGCCAAGGATCAAAGAATCATTACTATAACTCACACTTCAAATTTGGGCATAAAATACTTCAACTCAATCTTGAATGCCTAGAAATCAATGAACATTGAAAATTAACACACTTCAAATTTGGGGCTTAAAAAGAACTCATTCAATCTTGAATGCTCTAAAAATAAAATGTTATTATTCCCTCAATCTGAAAGCTTTCATGTGCAATTTTCTTATGTTGACGTCGATCAATTTATTTTTGTTGACGAACCCTGAGCTTATTATGTTGATGACCTTGTCAAGTTGGAAATAACCTTGCATGCTTAAACACTAGTGTCTTCAAGAGTAAATAGAAAACCTAAAGCTTCAAATGGAAAAGAATAAGTATGGTCTTGTTTTACTTCTTAGGAGGCCTACTTGAGGATTTCATTACCCCTTCGAATGACCTCAACTCTAGCATTCTGCAAAAGTATAAATATTAGAAGGTGAATTGAAAGACACCTCTCTTGAAAGCATCATCTTGTCACTCTTGGCTAAGCCCCAAAGAAATTTATACCTTTGGAAAGTGAAGGTGGAGATTTGGGTTACCGTCTCCTTTTAGCTATGTGGCATTACTTTCTTTCATCTATAGATTTGGGCCTCATGTACCTTGTGCATATCAAGGACACCCCTAGCTGAGCTTGTATATCCTAGTTAAAACCTTATAAGATTGTTGGTGTGTTTGACATGCTTGAGTATTCAAAATTTCCCCCATGTTTCAAAAAAATCCAAAAAAATCATATACACATACATATTGATTGGTTACTATCAAATCCTTTTGCTAAAAAGATCACTTGCTTATGTCTCTCAAATTTGCTTTGTCCTTTCAGAGATTGTTTTCTCATAATCTACAATATCCATTTATGAAAGAGTCATATCCTTGTTGTTTCCAAAATAGTTGTTAGCAAGTCCATTTGCAAAAACCTTCCATCTACTTTTCTCTACTTTATATTTTGTATTATCTATTGGCAAATCATTCAACCCAAATGAAAGGCATACTTAGTATAGTCATTGCCTCATTAGAGATTCATCCAAACTTCCACAACATTGTCATCCTAATCACATCCTTTCTTACATCATTCTATGTCTTCCATTAAGTCTTCCTTATCTTACGCTAGCCAAGTCATCTTAGTCATTCCCCACCCCATTTCCATATCTTTTGAAGTCAGGCTTTCCTTCTATCATGAGCCTAATCCAAATCCAAATTTGAACCTACATACTTATCCTAATCTACATTTTTGTATTCATCTGTATTCATCCTTCATCCCCAAAACATTATGTCACAATCCTATTATGATGAGTTTGGTCATCCCACCTTTTCTCCCACTGCATCCTATTCCAATGATGATGAAGGTCTTGTTGACTATGATGGGTATATTGAAAGCCTTAAAGATATTGTTCCCACCATCCTCCAAATTCTAAATATTCTTGCAAACTACCCCATCATTGCTCCGTGCATACCCACTAGTACTCCTTACCATGCCTTTGACAAGAGAATTTCATTATTGTCTTCATCCACACCTCCTTCCTATATCATGCCCACGTATTCCCCTTATACATCAGTCATATCTCCATCTTCCTCCACCTTTATATCCCAATCTCCACCATTCCAGAATAATTCTACTAGCTACATCCCTAGTCCAAATCCACCATCTCAATATCCTGCAAACCACTTTCCAAATCCTCCAACCAATCCTAGTTATACAATGCATCACCCTAATCCCCTTACTCCTCCCAATCCCACACATGCATCTCTAAGGGTCTTTACAAGGAAAACCAAAGGAAATCCATCTCCCACACCCATCATTCCTCTTACATAATCCTATCACTATCATCCATATTTCATCTACCCCACTTATCAAACCCCTTCCATCTCCTACCTCCTATCCATTGAATCCCTCCAAATCCCATCCACATCTCTTCTTCCTAGCATTACCCAAATCCCATGTAATATACCTAATGAGTCCCTCCCCCATCAACTCTTCCCCATTAAAGAACCTCCTACCCATCCATCTACCTCACTTAAAGAAACCATCCATACTTCTCCTATCATACCATCCACTCCCATCCATTCCTATCAAGATCTTTTCCAAAAGCATGTTGAAATATCCCATGACACAAAAGAAGATCCCACCATCCCACTTATTCCCCTACATATTCCACTTTTACCATTCACTCCATCCAAAGAGTAGTCACCATCCCCTCCATATCTAAATCCTACCATACTCCATCTCAAGATCCATTTCCATCAACCCATCCAAATCAAGATCATATCCTTCCATCCCCTCTGCTTCATGATCATACATACCTTATAAACCATGATGATAGATCCATAGAAGAAGAACTAACTATCACATCCAAATCTTTGACTCCTTCACCTAGTAATGAACTCACATCTTGTGTTCCAAATAATGAACATCATATTGAAAAAAGAAATAAAAGTATATCTCTAGATGTTGGTATCCCTCCTACACCTTCATGGTTCCAAGTCCTTCCATCTTCACCCCAAGTTTCCCATCCTTCATATTCCACATTTATTTTGGGCCCTTATACTACTACTTCTTTCCAACCCTTCATGTTGGGTCCATATATCCCTTATCTAAATCCCACACCCTTTCCATCCATTTGGGTCCTTATATACCTAATCTAAATCATTTATCTCCTCCATCTATCTTGGGACCTACTCCTTCCTCACTTCCATCTATTTTAGGTCCTTATCCTCTATTCCCTCCATCAATTTTGGGCAATTATATGCATCCATATCTTGCATTTTAATCCATCATTCCATCCCCTCAAATCCACAAGCTAGATCATCAAAGACACTCATCCTTGAATCTCTTCCAACCTTCAACCTCTATCATTCCATCCATAATCCCTCCATATCCTCCATGCTCTCATTCCCATACCATGGCCAATAGAAGCAAATTGGATGTCAAAATTCAAAAGCATAAATCCAAAAATTTACAAAAATCCAAGCATCAACATGTCAGCTATAAAGTACATGTTCCTAGAGAGAAACAATTAATACAAATCAAAGAAAAACCCAAGAGGCCACAAAGGCCCAAGCTGAAAAAGTAAAAAATCACATGAATACTCAGAGTGCTCATAAGAGAAATACATCTAAAAGAAAAATCTCGACTGGAATCCATTCCCACTACTCAAAAAGCATCATCCATTCATACTTATCCAACTCTCTATATATACATCCTTCACCCCCCCAATCCACTTTTAGTTCCTATCCTTCTTATCCTAGATTTCCAATCCTCCATCTTTTGACTTTACTTTTAATCCTTATATTTCTCTTCCTCCATTTTGTTGATCAAATAAGTAAGATTGACAAATGAGTGTCAACACACTTAACCATTTTCACTATACATGCCGAGTATACAATGGAAGTTGAGCCAGAACTCTAACACATGCCGAGTAGACCAAAAGATAGTATGTTCCGAGCAAGTCATAGTAGGTGCTGAGCAGATGAGACCAATATGTGTCGAGTAACTCAGGATCCAATAGAAGCTGAGCATTTTGAAGTTAATAGGAGCTAAGTGATTCAGGAATCAGTAGAAGTCGAGCAATGCAAAAAACTAATAGGTTCCAAGTAACATAGGAATTCTATAAGTGCCGAGTGACATAGGAATTCTACAAGAGCTGAGTAACGCAAGAATTCTATAGGAGTTGAGTAACACAGGAAACACAATGGATGCCAAGCAATCTAGAATAGATGATGCCGAGCATCAGTATTACTTCATGTGCTAAGCAATGTAGTATTAGCATAAGAGTTTGTGAAATCGAAAACAAAGATGTAAAATAGTTATGGATGACTCATGACAGGATAAATGATAAGATCAAATCCTCCCATCCACATATGTGATCCTCATGCAACCAATCAGAAAATTGGAGACTGCATGTAGCCAATGAGTGAATTTTTTGGATTTGAGCGGGAACATTTGAATCAAGGATGCATAACAAACCACTGATCTTTATAAGGGAGTCTTGACGCCATTGAACAATACGAGAGTAAGAGAGGAAAGAAGAAGAAAAAGTAGAGCGTATCATTAAGGTCATTGCAGAACATTTGGTGTCAAATATTTAGTGGAAAGGACATCATTTACACATCTAGTTGATCAGAACAAAACAAGGAACACAATTGGTAGATTAGATCTAGCAGAGATCAGATATTGAAGAGCAGATCAAGAGCCTAAGATCAACATCAGAGATTGCATTAGATCAGGTGTATCATTCTAATACTCTCTCACAATTGTATTAGGAATTTGGAAATCCTATTGAGTTAGGTGGGTTTAACAACCTTATGTAAATCCTTTAACAGGGTGGCATTCTAAGTTGAACGATCTTAAGTCCTCTAACAAGGCACACTCTTAACAGGGTGTAGAAATCCTTTAATAGGGTCACATTTAACAGTGTGTTGTAGCCTTTAATAGGGCAGGCCTTTAACAGGGCAAACCATCAGAAGTGGTTGAAATCAATTGCTGCAGTAATTTTGTGGGTATCATCCCCACCCTAGTTTTACCTTCTTATTCCTAGAGGGTTTCTGGGTCATCAAAATCTCAAGTGTTATGTGGTGATGCATGTTTTCTTCTCATGATTGTTTAATGTTTTTATGCATGCATGTTAATTTCAGTTATATGATATTAAGGATTTAAAACAGGTAAAAAGTTTAGTACTTTTGATTCACCCCCCCTCTCAGAAGCACTCTTCCCATTAAGACATTCCAACAATTGGTATCAGAGCCAAGTTCTCTCAAGAAGAAGCCTAATAGCTTGGAGGAAAAGATCTAAAGATGGAAGTCTCCAAACTTGGGAAGATCATTGAGAACTAAGTGCTAGATGTGCATCTCGCTCTACACAAGGTAGAGGAAGCTAGAGAGGAATTAAGAAAATCCTTAAAAAGAAGGAAGGAAATAGCTATAGCCAAAAATGATATTCACTACAAGGAGATTGACACCACACAAGTATTTTTCGAAGGATATTCCAAAGAATTTGATGCAAAAATAGAAAAACTGATGGAGAAAAATAGAGTTCAAGAAGAAGAGATAAGAACTCTTAAGATGGAGCCTGAATCATAGGCCATGATGCTATGTGAAATCACTGAGAAAAAGAAAAGAGTAGTTGAGGATAGAGTCATGATGGAAGATGAAAAAAGAAATCTTGCAAATAGACTTGAAGAAAAATGTATTGAATTAACAAGGATCTCAAACATGTAGATGGATAGACTTGCCCAACTGATGAATCTTCATCATGAACTCAATATGAAAGATATTGAGATCTCTACTTTGAGGATGCAGAATGAACAACTACAAAATGAATTGAATAGAGAAAAAGAAAGAGTAGAGAATCTCAACAAGTCAAGTGAATCTATCAAGTACTTTGAATAGTTGTTGAAATCCCCAAGATCAGTCCATGATACATCAGGACTTGGATACACTAGCACTGAAGTTGGTGAATCATCAAAGAGTTCTGAGAAAAGAAGTGACAAAGGTAAGGATCCTAAACCCACTTGTCATTACTATAATAAAAAGGGGCATACTACTAATGTTTGCAGGAGTAGAAGGATCAATTGACCAAACACACCCAAAAGAAAGGGTTATTGTCAAAAGTGCAACATGCAAGGACATATGACACAAGACTGCAGGTCTAAAGTCACAAGGACACAAAGATTGGATGGACACTGCCATAATTGCAAGAAGTATGGACATAGAGCCTTTGAGTGTAGATAAGGGCTTGGTGGACACCAAATTAGCATGTAAGGAGGGACAACTATGTACATCATTACAATTGGGACTACAATACAAGACAAAGTTGTCATTATTGTCAAGAGTATGGTGACATACCCCAGAACTGCATAAGAAAAAACTTCAAGGGGAACTATAAAAGATGGTTGAACCAAACTACTTGCTTTAGTTGCTTGAAAACTAGACATGTCAGCAAGAATTGTCCAACAAAGGACAAGGCACCCAAGATTGAAGTAAATAAGGGCAAAGAAAAGGTTGATGAGGAACACATCAGAACAGACATGAAGAAGACATGGCAAAAAAAAGATGGATCAAGTATATCTAATGGAAGGGTCACTTCACCCAAGAGGTCAAGTGATCATATCTCATTCAACTAATCACAAAATGAGCCTATGGGGCTGATACATATAAGGAAGTATCATACATTAGCCCTGAACAAAGAAGAAGCACTACAAAGTATAAATTTGCATGAGTTAAGATGCCAAGACAAAATTTGACTAATGATGTTGAGCTGTCTTTGGTTTTCGAGTAAAAGTACTTTGGAAGCTGAGTCAAGAAGTCAAGAGCATGCCGAGTAAAAACTACAGTGGTTGTTGAGTTATTAACAAAATTAGTAGATGTCGAGTGAGAATAGCTGTTGAGTGAAATAGAACGATGCCAAGTTGAAAACCTTTGGAAGCTGAGGGACAGGTGAAGGTACAAGAATGCATTAGATGCAAGGTCTGTGAGTCACTTAAAGGTGAAAATCAATTCATTTTGAGCCATTCAAACGAAGAGTGATTATTAGGAGCACGATTGAGCAATTTAAGCATTTAACCAAGTATTTCCTTCAGGTGCCAAGTTGTATAGTTTGTGAAGTTTACTTTAAATGTCAAACCCTAGTTTGGTTTAAAAATGGTGTTTGGTTCAAAGTCAACCCAAAGGAAGGAAATCCATGAGATTTATCTTGTCAGCAATTAGGTTAAGCAACTTGAATTCAGGCCAATCCCAGAAGTAGCATACAAAAATGATCCCGCAGGTACATTGTCTATGGTCCCAAAAAAAGTTGTTATGGTCCAAGATGTGCATAAATGTTATAAGTGCAAAATAGGAGCCATAGGAGACCTAGAAATCTTCAACGCCTATGATAAAATCTTTGATAATGGTATATTGAAGGAGGAATTTTCAATTATAGAGAAGAAGGGTTTAACCAAAGCCCTAGTTTTTCCAATCGTATTCAAAACTGAGTGGATATGCATAATACTTAGCTGAATTCATGATGGATGATTCTAGTTAGAGCAAGGACTAGTTAAAATTACCAAGAAGATGGTTCATAGGGTTATAGGATTTCCAATCCTAGATCGGCCCAAGACACTGAGAAGTGAAAAGAAGGAAACAATAAAGAAGAACACAAGTGCAAAATGGAATAACAGGGGAATGACAATTGACACAGTAAAAGACCCCCTATTAGATTTTTCTGTGAGGATCATATCACACAAATTTTATCAGTCCAGTCGATTGAATAACATGCCTTGTATAGTTGTTGATGTTGTATACAAACTAATAAAAAAGGATCATACATATGACCTTGCAGGGCTCATGTTGCAGTAGATTAATGAAAATCTTGGAGCAATTAGAAAGTCCAAGGGAGCACAATGCAAATTTGGGTCAGTGTTAGTTTGTATGTTCTTCTATGTGATGAAAAAATTCCCTTCATTTGGAAAAGTCAATTGGAGTCAGAATAAAACAATTGTTGATCAAATTAATGATTTTATTGCACAAATGGGAGATAGCTTTGATGATCAAATGACTATCTATTTTGATGATTTCAAGAATGCAATGACGAAAAGAATGAGGATACTAGCCTCATTGGTGAATCAACATGAGAATGACATATGCTTTCTAGTTGACATTGATTATACTTACATCCGAGCAGTCATCCCAAGAGTAAGATGGCTCAGACCATTGGGATATGAGCTTGACGTTGATCAAGCTTCTACAGCTATTACAACATTACTTGCAGAGGAAATGGATAAATTTGTCAAGGCATTTGGAACCTATGAAACTATCAAATCAAGAGTTGTTATAGAACTCAAGACAACCACAACAATGAAGAAGGAAAAGATGGTGAAGAAAATAAAGAAGAAATTTGGTGTTGAAGAAACAAGTGCAACAGGAGAAGCTAAAGAAATCAGTGAAGATGAAGAAGAAGGTGATGATGAGAAAGATGAAGATGAGCTAGAACAAGGGCCACTTGAATTGTCACAAGGCCAAGGTGAAGACAAAGATGAGAGTGCCGAGGAAAAAGAGGCCAAGGAAGCACCCATCAAAGGAAAGGCCATCAAAAGGAAGGCAATGAAACCTCCTGCTTCTCAGCCTACACCATAGAAACCAACAACCAGAGCTACAACAAGGGCCACTGCACAAAAAGCCAAAGAGGAAGCAAAAAGGAAGAAGCAAACAACCAAGAAGAGAAAAAGCCAAGGAAAAGAAAAATATATGTGCTCAACCTGATATTGATGAAGAAGATTAGTCTGAAAAGGTAAGTCATCCTCCTAAGTCTTCAGTTGACATATTCTATGAAACGATTAGGAATGGAGATTTAAGTGACATAGAAAAGATTGGCTTCAATAAGTTCACTAAAGAGGAACAAAATAAGATAGAAGAATTAGTCTATGTAATGATGGCATAGTTCAAGTATACACCTCTTGAACTATATGGACAATTTCCAAAGGAATTATCTAAAATTGTAGAAGACAGATGGCATTTCTATTTGAAAATGGAGAAAGAAATGAGGGAATCAACCCTAGCAAGTATACTACTTGATTTGACAAAGGAAAAAATAATTAAAGCAGTCAAAAGGCATAATAAAAGGTTTACACCAAAGTATAGGGAATTCTCCATTTTGCAAAATAAAATTGAAGAAGTTATACAAAGAACAACAAGATCACGAAAGAATTTGTATAAGAAAACTGAAGATGTCCTTGAAGAGGAATACAAAGAAGAAGCCACAGCTGAACCAGAAGAGAGAAGAAAGAGGAGAGAAGATAAGACAAAAGTAGAGAAAAAGGTTTAAGAGGAGGAAGGAAAATATGAAGACAGGGTTACTGATGAGTAGCAAAGTGTGCAAGACACACAACTTCCACCTCCTAGTCCTCCTCACTCTACCACCACACCTACAAAGATCATAAATATTAAGGATGTTGTTGACACCTCAAGTCAAAATATCAATCCATTAACTACAAAGGATCTCACTAAGATCCTTGATGAAACAACTCTTCAAGCACAGTTGTGTACAAGTCCCATATTGGTTAGTGTAGATGAGCTCCAAAAGTTAGTAGATAAACTCAAAGAAGCCAAGGTGTCACCAAAAGAACCACCTCAAATCACTCAAACTATTGGACTTCCATTTCTACCACCTCCATCACCACCAAGAATAGCCATGCAAGCTCATCATGAGTTGAGTGCAACAACAAAGGAAGTCATAGGTACATCAATACAGATCACAAGTACACCCCTAGCAACTGTGGCATAAGAAGAGGATAAGGAAGAAACATAGGATAAGGAGGAGTCTGCAATACAAACTTTGGTTGAATTGCCAAAAATAGGAACTCCTTCCAACCCTGTTTAGTAGCCGAGTACTAACAAGATGACCTTACAAGTTAGTACACCAAGCTCAAGTTCTACTAGGGTAGCCAGGACCATTCATTATGGTATTCCTGAGCTTGATGAAGAAATCCAAATACCCTATTATGATTCAAGCACTCTAACTAAGGAAAAGATGAATGAAATACAAAGTGCATTAAATAAAAGAAGGAGGCAAGAGGCAATGAGGAAAGACTTCAAATACAAGCAGGCAATGAATGAGATCAAAGATATATTCATGGATGCCTTCAACCTACAACCTCCAGATTCAAGCAGGCCAAGTCTTGAGTAACTATTTGATATAGTTGACCAAGTGAATAATGCAGACCATGATACAAATGTAAAACTAATGGAATGGTCAGAAAAGAAGTTTCTAGGCAAGGTCAACCAAAAGACAGCTAGTAACATTATTTTGGAACAGTTTGACCTAGCTAAGAAATTGGATAATGTAAAGATTGTGTTAGGGAACATCTTTTCCCTTTATAGAAAATTGTGTGATTTTTCTAGGTTCACACAAGAAATAAATCCAAAAATTTTGAACCTTGAGAGCAAATTAAAGCTCTCTAGCATGAAACTACCCTCAAATCCTACACAAAGTGAGAAGAATTTTGCTCAAACACTTCACACTCAGAGGAAATTAGTTGCATTATCAGTAGAAGAGGTCACTATTAAAGAAAAGCTGATGCAAATACAAGCCTCTATCACTCCTCATTGGGAAGTCTTACACAAGGAGAAAATGTATGCAGAAACAATCCTGAAGAAAGATCCAAATATTTCTACACATGATGGACTAGTAGATCTAGCAGCAGAGCTTGCAATCCAACACAAGTCATTGGATATTGCATTGAATAACTAGGATGCAGCTCTCCAAATTCTCCTTGAGGTAAATAAGACATTTTTGACTAAGCACGACATTACCATTTATAATCCTTTGACATAAGTGTCAAAAAGGAGGAGAAACTATTCAAAGGGGGAGATAATGTAGGAGATAATATTTTAAGGGGGAGATATATTAAAGGAGGAGAAATGCATATAGTAAAATAACAAGATAATAGGATTAGAAGGAAAGACTAGGTCAGAAATAGATCAAAGAACAAAGTACATCAGGCACAATGACACAAGACATCATAATTCATGACACAATCAACTCAGGGGGATTCATAAGATATATTGTTGTTCACAATATCTTTTTGAAATTTTGTAAGTGAAGAATGGACACATAAGGTTTAGATCATGAATGATTAATTAAGTGTTTTTGACACTCATGTCAAAGGGGGAGATTTTTTATCAAATAAGTAAGATTGACAAATGAGTGTCAACACACTTAACCATTTTGACCATACATGCAGAGTATACAATGGAAGCCAAGCTAGAACTCTAACACATGTTGAGTTATAGATAGTGTCAAGTTGACTAAAAGATAGTATGTGTCGAGCAAGTCACAGTAGGTGCCGAGCAGATGAGACCAATATGTGCTGAGTAACTTAGGATCCAACAGGAGCCAAGCATTGACAAGTTAATAGAAGCCGAGTGATTCAAGAATCAATAGAAGCTGAGCAATGTAGAAAACTAATAGATGCCGAGTAACACAGGAATTATATAGGTTTTGAGTGACATAGGAATTCTATAGGAGCCGAGTAATAAAGGAATTATATAGGAGCTAAGTAATGCAAGAAACACAGTGGATGCCAAGCAATCCAGAATAGATGGTGCCGAGCATCAGTATTACTTCATGTCTCGAGCAATGCAAGATTAGCATAAGAGTTTGTGCAATCACAAACAAAGATGTAAAATAGTTATGCATGACTCATGACAAGATAAAATGATAAGATCAAATCCTCCTATCCACCTATGTGATCCTCATGCAGCCAATCTAAAAATTGGAGACTGCATGTAGCCAATGGGTGAATTTTTTGGATTTGAACGGGAACATTTGAATCAAGGATGCATTACAAAACACTAATATTTATAAGGGAGTCTTGATGCCATTGAAAAATATGAGAGTAAGAGAGGAAAGAAGAAGAAAAAGTAGAGCCTATCACTAAGGTCGTTGTAGAACATTTGGTGTCAAAGATTTAGTGGAAAGGATAGCATTTACACATCTAGTTGATCAGAACAGAACAAGGAACACGATTAGCAGATCAGATCTAGTAGAGATTAGTTATTGAAGAGTAGATCAAGAGCCTCAGATTAACATCAGAGATTGCATTAGATCAGGTGTATTATTCTAATACTCTCTCAAAATTGTATTAGGAAATTGGAAATCCTATTAAGTTAGGTAGGTTTAACAACCTTACGTAAATCCTTTAATAGGGTGGCATTCTAAGTTGAATGTTCTTAAGTCCTCTAACAAGGCACACTCCTAATAGGGTGTAGAAATCCTTTAATAGGGTCACATTTAACAGTGTGTTGTAGTCTTTAACAGGGCATGCCTTTAATAGGGCAAGCCATTAGAAGTGGTTGAAATCAATTGCTGCAATAATTTTGTGGGTATCATCCCCACCCCAATTTTACCTTCTTATTCCTGGAGGGTTTTTGGGTCATCAAAATCTCAAGTGTTATGTGGTGATGCATGTTTGCTTCTCATGATTGTTTAATGTTTTTATGCATGCATGTTAATTTTAGTTATATGCTATTAAGGATTTAAAATAGGTAAAAAGGCTAGTACTTCTGATTCACCCCCCCTCTCAAAAGAACTCTTCCCATTAAGACATTCCAACACATTTTATCCTTAACCTCATTCAGCATCATCTTTCCCACTACTTCATCACCTCTCAAGGTGTGTGTCAATGATTTTCCTCATCCATTTACCCACAAGTTTTATGTCTTCCCATCCATTATCTGCCAACTCCCACCCGCCATTCCACTCATTTAATCAATCTTTTTCCACACATCCTACCAATATCTAGGAGTAAAAATGCATTGAAAAACATGAAGTAAAGAAAAATGAGTGTCCACTGGTGAAAACTTGCCAATTCAAGCACCTTGGACAAGTACTAGATCAAAAATTGGTAAACAATCGCCATGTATAATCCCTCCATCCATATGCTCTGCACACTTGGGGGCAAGTTCCATCACCCACCATACCTATCTCATCCCACCATACCAACCACATCTTATCCATTTCACCCACCATATTCTCTTGGATCTTGATAAAAATAAAGTCCACCACTTGATACATGCTTTTGGTCATCCTTTTGACATCCACTTCCCATCAAAGTTTATCTCCACCTATGCTTTGTTCACCCTCTCTTTCTTTCATATAAACCCTCCACCTCCTCTCTTTTAAAAACCATAACATATCCCCTATCTCCCTTGCTTATTCACCTTTCCTATCCTAGCTTCCCTCCACCTCATTATCCTCTTATCATCCAACCCTCTATCCTATCACATCCCTCATTAAAAAATCCTCCCAGCTTCCATCTATCTCCCTCATCCTCTTGTTGACCAATCTTCCATCCTATAATATCCCTCATAAAACCTCCTCTTGAATAACGTATGATAACTAGGGGTACTATATTCCTTGGAGACCATGTCGTGTCCATCTTTCCATCCCCATTCTAGCCCTATTTTCATCTTGTCATCGCCAAAATCAGTCATACCCTTTTCTTCTATCCTTGCACTTCCCATCATCTCTCCATCTTTCTATCGCTTGGTACATCCCTTGTCATTGGTATCTAGCTCTAGGCTATCCCCATGTACCCAAATATCAACCATTCATATCCTAATGCTCCTAAAAATCTACCATCCACTACACCATCCCATTGTACATCTTTCAACTCATCCAATCACCTTCTTAATCTTCTGCCCAACCTTGTTGCAAGCTTTGGTCACACCCCAATCATCATCATTGGGATGCATCCTTCCCACTCCTTGTCTTTAGGTATATCATTCCCTTATCCACATCATCCTATCCACCCTCAATGCACTATCTTCTCATCCTGAGCTTTTCATCTAGTATCTTAAGATTTTCATTTGCTATCTTCCCATCCCAAGCTTTTCATCCCCTTTATCTTCTAATCTTGAGGTTTTCCTCTATCTCCTTATCTTGCACATTTTCGCTCTCTTCCCATCCCAAGATTTTCATCCCTTTATCTACTCATCTTGAGGTTTTCCTCCATCTCCTTATCCCACGCTGTTTTGCTATCTTCCCATCCCAAGATTTTTATCCCCTTTAGCTACTCACAAAGGCTTTCCTCTAACTCCTTATCCCACACTTTTTCACTATTTCCTCATCCCAAGATTTTTATTCACCAATCTTCTCATCTCAAACCTTTCATCCACTATCTTCTCATCTTTATCTTTCTCTCCACCATTCTATCATGTTGAGCTTATGTATGGTAATCCCTTGTAAATATTTTGATCCATTAGCTATATATTCCTTGTGCATCAGTCCTTAAGCTTGGTACCATTGTATATATCTCATCTCTTTGTGTTAGTTCATCTTTGGTCATAAATTGCAGTTCTCTTGGTTAGGTTCTTTAGTGATCCTTGTATAAAATCCCTTGTCATCAAAATGTTGTCCTAAGAAGTTCTGATTGCCATTTAATCCTAGACCTTGATCTTACTGATAAATCCTTGTAGGATGGATCCTTCCTATTGTCCGATCTTGGTTAGTAGTATCAAGTCCTATCTATCTCTTTGGCAAAATATTACTTTTTCGTAGATTTACATTTTATTTTGATTCATTTTCTTTCTGAGATTTTAGGTTTGCTTCTTAAAGTATCTCTTCCAAGAAATTTGGGTTGTTCCGTCCTCAAAGTCACCATGATCTTTTATATCATGGTGTATGGGGAAATTTGAGAGCAAGTTTTTGATCAAGTCTTTTTCATCTTATTTTTTCTTGTTTGTTAGTTGGATGTGACCCTTGCATGTTCCAAACATGTGATCACTTATGGTTACATGATGCACTTGAGAAATATCATTTGCTTGTGGGTTATCAAGTATTCTTTCCATTCTCATTCCTCCAAGATTCATGTGTGATGCTGGGGCAATCCTTGCATGTTTGTTTCATGTCAATCCTATGTAATATTGGTGCAAAGGCCTTGATGTTCATAATAAACTTGGCACATACCTAGTATTCCTATATCAAAATAAGTTCTCAACTACATGGTGGTGCTCCGATTCAGAACACCCCCATGCTCAAGCTTCAATGGATTCCTTCACACTTCCATCCTATCCAAGCATCTCATCCTACCCAAGCATCCCATCCAATCAATCCTACAATCATGATCTAGCCAATCTATATCTCCCATAGTATCTAATCCTACATCCATCATAATCATAGCTCTTGCATCAATCATAATCTTAGAATCCTACCAATCGTAATCTTAGAAACATACCTAATCATAATCCTAGACTCCCATATCAACCCTACTAGTCATAATCCTAGAATCATAATCTCCCCAATCCTACCATCTTCAAAATCACTTCCCTGGGTTTAATTTAAACAACCACTCAACCCCCCTATAACCAATATTTTAAACCATTGGTTATCCTTGTGCACATGGTTTTCCTTTGTATCATTCTCCCATAGTGAGAGTATGAGCTTCCTTAAACCCCCTCTCTTAGCCACTCTTAGTCCTCCTGCTCACCCTCGATTCTTGTACTTTTTAAAAAGTTGTTGGGCCACACCTTCTCTCCCTGCAACCTTCTTGAGGGGGAATCATTTAGTAAATTCTCTCTTATTCTACTCAAGACTAAGACAACTTTGTTGCTTTACAAATCTTTTTCACGTCATTTACATTCGAGCTTCTTTGAAATAGTTTTGTCCCAACACTACATCAAAGAGGGGAAAAATGTAGACACCTAAATCTGATTACACCATTAGGTAATCTTATTTAGTCATCTCCTAGGACATTATTGATTGCATATTTATTATTTAATTAATTAATTGTCATCCCCTTGTCAATTAATTTATTTAATTAAGTATAGTCCAATTGATAAAATCAAATGATAACCCAAAATCAATTTATCAATTGAATCCTCATTCATCTATTAAATTAAATAACTATCAAAATCTTTTTGATTTAGTTTCTCAAAACTCCTTTTATTAAAGAAATCATCCCAAACCTCTAAACCATCCCTAAAACATATATTTTCCCCTAATCCAACCCATTCAACCATACTAACCTCACTTATCCACCTAACTAACCCATCCCATCAAGGCTAAGCTACTTGCTCCCTAACCCCCTTTCTAAGATAAGCCTAATCCCCCTCCCTAAACTTGTGCACAACTTTAAGCAAGGGTTAAGAATTGCTAACCCAAATCAAAGTCAATAAGTCTCCCTTCTCCTATTCCATCCCCATTCAAGAGCATTAATGGCTCTTACATGCCATCAATGCCTCTTAAATCCCTCTTACACACTCTTGCCCCCTCATTACTCCCTTTGACCAACCATATTGGCCATCCCCTCACACTCATCCTCCTTGTGACTAGTGTTACTCCTTGATTGGCTACAAATAAGCACAATCCATGTGCTCCCCTTTCAAAGAATCCTAGCCCTCCCTCACCATTCTTCCATCCTTGCATCTTGAAACTCCATCTCACTACCCCTTAGCCTATAAATAAAGCCCTTCCCTCTCACAAATTCATAATCATCTACCTGTGCAAACTTATAATGCCCCACTGACCACTGTAGTATAGCCATTTTACATCATTGGCATGTCAAATTCCACCTTCACCTCCATTGTTGAATCCTCTATTCACCCCCATACTTGATAAACACCCATCATTTGAATCTTGAGGACAACTAAGTACACATCCCTCATTTCTAAACACATCAATGCCATCATGGGAAAAACTTGAGGAGCTTACCATTTTTGGTCTTCTTTCTATTGGTGTTTTAAAATAACATGGTTTCAAATTACCCCAATGAGGAAAAGATACATCTAGGTGCAACTACTTCCCATCCTTAACATATCCTTTCAGACACTAGGCCAACTATAAGGCTAGACCCTTCTTCTACATTAGACTCTGCAAAACCTAGGCAGGTAGACCTCAAATTCACTTATGGTACCAGTGCTAAAACATACACTTGAATCTTGACAAAGTAGATAAAAAACCTTAATCTTCTAATACTTATGCAAAGATCTTAGACATGGAATAGCTAATAACACAACCAAAGAAATTGCTAAGCTAAGTAAAGGTATCACATTTTAGCTCTTCAACATTAAAGGAAAAATAATTGATTAATGATGTTGATTTTCAGCAAAGAACATGCTTTATGAACAACATAACACTTTGATCCTATAACTAATCAGTGCCTTATCTATTGGGAAATCCCACAAAACCCTAACACACATCCCTATAAGTCATTGGCATATCCAATACATCAGGACTTCTTGATCTATCTATTCACCTTGTGAATCAAACATCTGCATCTTTCTAAACCTCATACTTGACCTATCCCTTCATGAGATTTGTAAGCCTATGATGATAAATCAAGCATTTACATAACTCCTTCAGTCATAAGTAAAATAAATCAATCACATACAACCAATAGATTGTAATTGAGTTTCATACCCTTTGTTTACAAAACACAAAAGATCACAAACAACATGGATGAGAGACAAGATATCATAATGAAGACCAACTTGCTACTACATTTTCATTCATTTCCTTGAAAAAAATACAATAAGATGCATGAAAATGAAATGTAAAACTACCTAATAGATCAAAATTATCAATATTCTTATTTCTTGTTGTTCATTACAAGGGAAACTGCTAAAGAAAATTGTGGAACCATAACTCTGGATCCAATAATGTGGTCTCACAAACAACTAGAACCAACCCTTACAATGAATGAGAAAGAGAAAGATATAGAAGAGAATGGAATCCCATATCTAATCTAGAAATGTCATGTGTCCACTTGAATCTCTATTCTTGCAATTGTAAAAAATCTCTCATCTTTCTACCCATGAGATATGCTTTGGTTTTCATCATTGTTTTGTAACAAACCTAAAATATCTCTTCCTTAATGATGAAAACCCTTCTGTTAGCCAAACTATCTTAAATACATCATGAAATGTTGATAATGCCTTGATTCAACTAATTTGGATGTGACAAAATTTTTCCATAACTATAATTTTATTACCTTTTACATTCACTCAATTCACCATTTCACTAGAAATTGGATCTGAACTGCCTCAATTGAATGAAATTGAAAACTGGGAACTTGAGACAAATCCTTGCACAACGTGAACCAATGACCTCCTATGCAAAAAAAAACTCTAGAAATAGCAAGTTTGTTCTCTCCCAATTTTGGTGATATAATAATCCTATATGAACTTACCAGAAACTCCCAAGATCTTACTTTGAAAATCAAGTTCCAATCATGGCCTTGAAACTACCTTTGGGCATATATTTGACCAGTTTCTAAAGTTTAAACTATAGTTTTAAACAAAATTTTATTTTAAACTACTGTGCACATATGCATTTCTAGGAGAAAAAATTAAAAAATAATTTTAAATCCATGTTAGATTTTTCCCTCATTTTCTCCATTTGGGTCAAACCTAGTTGACCAACCTTGCCACGTGTTATGCCCTGATTGGCTAAATTTTGTATAGTCACCTAACACCTGCCATGTTTCACCATCTCATTGGTCCTCCATTCTACCATGTCATCAATCCATGTCATTGCACCAAATCACTGCCATGTCATTGGCCACTACATCACTATCCCAATCAACATTGTGCCATGTCATCATGACATAGCAACCTCACAACATGTGGCACCTTAGAACATGTAATCCCCCAATCAATATCACCACATCATCACCCTGTCACTATGCCACCTCAATCTACCATGTCATTGGTCACTATGTCACATGATGAGTCAACACTTTGCCATGCCATCATGAAATAGTGACGTCATGACACATGGCATTATGCACCACCTTAACACCTTAGTTTTCATGCCACATCAGGAGTCCTCCACCATGTGTCAATTTTTGATTCATACAAATGGAAGCACGTGTTACCACTTATCATATTTTGATTGGTTTGAAATATCCACATCATTTGATGATGCCAGTGCACTTCTTTAAAATTTAACCAGTATTTCCCTTCGGCTAGCTGGGGTCCACCATGAGTTTTCTTTGTGTGGCTTACAAAAGCCAATGGCTTTTAAGATGCTTACTATTCTAGTACTAGAGTATATAAACATTTGATAACATCTTCCTCTATTGAATGTGGGAAAAATGCTTTTGAACCGTCTTCCATCTTGAAATGATGGTTCAACTTCATTTACCATGGTGCAAGTGAAAAGAAACACTTTCTATAATTTGCTGACTTGGTATCTAATTTCTCCGCTACTTATCTTTCTTCTAGATTCGATAGGATGGAGAAAATTTTCCATATTCAACACGTCTAAAAACCTAGCTTCCAATCATGCATCTTCATGCAAACTTTTGTTGTTTCTCCTTTTTTAGTTTGTCGCCACTTTGGAAAGGCATGGCATCATACTTAAAATGCTTGGGCTATGTGAAAAGAAACACTTAGGCCATTGGAAACTTCCCATTAAGATGGAAGAGTAGTCAGTCTTTTCTTCCACTAGACTTGGCATCTCACAAATTGCATATAATTTTTTGCTGATTGTAAGTTGTACCCCTTCCAAAGATTGCTATTAATAATAGAGATGTTAGTGGTGCATGGTCGTATTGGAGTATGACAATTTTACTTTACAACTTTATGCCTCCAATCTATTTTTCCATGAGCACTATAATCACCTCAATGATAAAATGGGAATCATACGATTTATATTTGTAACAAAGAAACCAGTCATTTTCCCTGGCAGATGTGTGTTACAATTGAAGGACTTTGGAACATTGAGTTTTTTCACCTGAAATTGGAGAGAAAATTTAAAAGGTCACTGGTTGTAATAACTACTATGAACCATAGGTAACACATTGTCCCTAGATTCATATGCACTCCACCATACTGTGGGGGTCATCTTGGATTATATGTAAGACAAATCAAAACCCTTTTTAAATATGCACCTTGTTCAAAAAGGCATTAGAAAGAAGGAAATCACATTTTGTTTGGAGAAGATGACTTCATGTTTTAGTTCCTCTTGCCAAACATCTCCAATCCTAGGTCTAAAAAAAAAAATCCCCTCGGAAACACTTTCGTATCCCACTACTAGCACCAGAAAAGGGAAGTATTTGTAGATGCAAAATAGTAGAACATATCAATTTCTACCATACCATTTTTATGAAGATCTAAACCTTTTTTAATCTAATGTATTTCTGCTTAACAATCGTTCCTCTGAACATTTCCTTCCTCTTTTTCATGTTAAAAATGAATATCTTCTAGTAATGAGCTCCAACACAACAAACACAAAAAGACACTCTTCCATTATGCAACTGCCTCAGAAAATGTAAAAGTCTCCCAATTGCTTGTTGAGAGATATGGTGATGTGTACAGAGAGAACAAATGGGACAAATGGGGAAGACACCTTCATTTTCAAATATTTCCTACCAACGGTTTCTTTGCTAAGTGACAACCCTCCATTAATGTAATGGACTTTTCCAAATACATTTATAAAACAACACAAATGCACAAAGGCAATTTATGAGATCTAAAGTGAACTGCAGTTGACTCCCCTTTATTTCACGCTCCTTCCTATGCCTCTAAAACTAAATCATCAATTAAATCATCTTCTCCTATGCATGGCTTTTCTTGATTTTAAAAATATCAAAGAGGTGGTGGATGGATTTTGTCCTGACATAACTAGTGAGATTTTTCTCTTTGCATGGACTCAAACTCTTTATTTGTTTTTGATCAATTTAGCATTTCCAATTTAGAATTTGATTTTTATATTTTCCCTTAATAAGAACAATAAAAAACTCAAGTTTTCACATTGGCAACATAACCAACAACGATCTCCATCCAAAAGACTCCTTTGTCATTTGATCTTACGCTATAAAATAATTTAAAATAGAAAACTCGAGCACTTCTAACACCGTCAATCTTTAAATATGCATGCCAATTTTTGCATTTCCTGATCACAATGCTAGAATGAAATCACAAAGCCATTCATATGCATGTGATGATGAAATGCTAATATCCCACAAACATATCCAATTATGGTTAATTATCCATCAGGACATCAGTCCATGTGCAAAGACTGAGATAAGAGTAGAGACTTTTCCAAGTCTCAATAGTACTAAATAATGACACAGATCACAATATATGTCTTGGAATATTATTTTAGTCTCTAAATATTTTCAATTTCACATATTATCAATTTGATGTGATTAGTCAAGCCATAATGTGGGTCTAGCTAAAAAAAAATTCTCTTCAAATACCTGACATTCCAAACTGATATGATGAACATCTGACATTGATTGAAAACCATTTGATCACTATTGACTTAACGTTTAAAATTGAATTCACCTCTTTCTACAACTTATCAATTTTGTGCTAGGAGGTCCTTTGACTGACCTTAAAAATTGACCAAAACACTTGACTGAGCCCAAGAATCAGAAAAATTGATTATTTGTTCCACATACTCGTACCTTGTTGAATCATGTCTCATGAAAAATTCCCAGTCAAAATATATTTGACTATCAAAGTTTCCCTCTCAGAACTATCTGCAAGAAAAAATGTCAGAAAACCATAAAATGCATTCGAATTCGGCTTTGAAAACAAGGCAAACTGACACTTGGGGAGACAAAAACTAGGGTGTTAGTTTATTGTTATGAGGGGAGTTTAAATTTGGGATTAGGGCTCATGATGAATAACTAGGTGCATTTGGAGAATGGTCAAAATGGGTACTCAGAATTTGTAGATTGGAAACATTGGTAGAAAAGTAGTTTTTACAAACAAAATGAACCTAGGAAAGTGTGCAGACAAATTTGTCAAGATTTAAAAATTGGCACACTTAAAGTATTTTTAGAGTAAAACACAATAATACAATCTATTCGATCCCACCTATCATGGATCCAAAGATATGACATCATGAATAGGGGTACCAACTAATCTGTCTCTTGACACCAGTAAAAGGTTACAAATTGCTTTCGAAATCATGTTCGAAAACTTATCAAATAGATTCATTATAAGTTCAAAATAGAAACATAACAAGTCTCTAACCTCTAAAATGTAATGCAAAAGGAATTTTCTCATTTTGATCAATTGGGTCAAAGTTATAACTAGTCAAATGGGACCTAGAATTTTGAACAATTTGCATCAGCACGACAACAATAAATAACCAACTTTGGAGGATTCAAAACCTAGACAAAACATATCAAAACGACTCAAAATATGAAACATAGGTTCTTTGGTATGGATACTAAACACTCCGAAAGCAATGAGTCATGAAATATAACTAGGTGTGAGATATTCAATTGCATACAAGGCCTCCTGTAGTTGTTTGACACAGACAAAAATGCAGATTTGGACATTACTCAAAGAATAACTTCACAGAATGCCTTTGGATGGAAATTTATCTTCATGGGACACATAGACATACTGAATGCAGGGTGTTAGAAACATTAAACACCTCTTAGACTTCAAAAGTAAAGCTGAGTACATATGCATCAAAAAGTGCTTATAGGGCTTGATTTTTTCAATGGTACTCAAAATTAGGGCTTCAATTTTGATTCCCAGCACTTTCCTCCATGGTGTCTTCCTTGGTCTTATCATAAGTGTTGAATTTTTTTGTATTGTGAATGCTTTGTTAATCTTAGTATTCAATTTGCACTACTAAAATAGGTGATATAGGAAGTAGTTCCAATTCTCTAAGAATTTCTAACTTCATGGTCAAAGGTCTCTATCTAAAGGAAGAATACATTTAAAAGAGATCACATGCATATTTAGAGAAAATAATAGTAGAGAACATCGAAGAACGAGGTTAAAAGATGATATGTATATTGTGAGAACAAGCTAGAAACAATATCAATTGAATTAGATACAAAGTGAGAATTGAAAGATATAGAGGTGGTGAAAGAACCATGTTAAAGGTGGTATGACTCTTGATACAATCCAATCGATGACTTATACTTAATCTACACATATATGTTGCTAAGTCAACAATTCAAATGGTTCAAGGATTAAATTTAGATCATCAGATAAAGACTAGATTGACATATGGTGTTTTATGATGAAAATATAAGTATTTAACAATGCATCTCCTTAGCCATCAAATTTTAAAAGATTTACTCTTATCGTTATGTTGCTTTCTAAAGTTTCATGATTGATAATCATAGTGACATAATGATTATTTGACACTTGTCTTTAGGAGACAACTGAGGGTAAGATTGCCAGAAGAATCATCATCGTAGGTCAGACTTAAAATCAACACTCATCATTATGTTGCTATAAAGAACTACACAAAGAATAACCAAAGTGACATAACGATAGCGTGAGACATGGAATAGGTGGGATCTCCTTTTAGTCATGACTAATAATTTAGAAACACAATGAGGATCATTGATCTCAAGACAAATGTATGGCTATCACTTTATCATTATGGAAAGATGGGGGTATTTTAATCTATGCAATATAATGATAGAACAAAACTATCTCACTAGGCCCATCAAATTCCATGATATATAGTCAAAACCTAGTCACGAAGTGCCATTTAGAAAAGTAGGTCAATGTTAGATTCTCTAGGGAATGAAATAGTGCCACCTGTTTACCATGATATGCATAGCTGGAAAGTGGACCCACATTGTAGAGAAAAATAGAGAGTTAATATCGTTTATCATCATTGTTAGATCAAAAAGAGATCAATGCTCATCATTATGTCACTATTAAAATTTTCTTGAATGTTAATTATAGAAACATAATGATGATTCAACACGTGTACATAGAGGGACCCATAGAGGAAATTACAAAGGAAAAATAAGGAAGTCTATTATGTTTTAATTATGATAGTTGGTTTAAGATCGATGGTTAGAATTTAAAACTGCAGTGACCATTGGAATATGAATTATATGGATTTGGTGCTAATGTGATTACTATAGATTAGAAGAGAATTTGAACCATTTTGATGAATTTTAGTTATTTCTACTATATTTTCCTGATGTATTGAACTATAACTATTGACTATTGGATTTTTGAATGTTTCAAGTGCTCTGTTAATGTAACTAATGAACCTATAATTGGCCATAAATCTTAAGAGGGGGTCTATATATGTTGTTTCTTCAATAATTCAAGAAAAAAATCCATGCTAACATCCTCTCACAAGTTATCTTGTATAGGTAATGGCTAATACAATCCTGTATTCTACTTCACTCCTTTCGCCATCTGACATACTCTACAACTCTATACAAAATTCTTCACATCTTGCTATAACTATGGCTAGTAATAATTCTCAGCAACCAAAGCTATGGTTTTATCTCTACCAAAATGTCTAGCCAATCCTCCACTATGCTTCTTCTTGATGAGATTCTCTCACAACTAGGTTTCTTTGAACAATATACTATCTTGGATCATGAAATGCAACCATTTCATCCAATCAAGTGTAACAAGTTTTGTACAAGACTTCCACACTTCACCAAAATTAGGTCCATCTAGATACAAAGTACAGAGTTCCTTGAACCCAACCACCTCTATTTGTATTTCTATTAGCAAAAGTTGTCTTCTACTAAGAGCATCTATAACTTTGTTATATTTCCCACTTGTGTGTTTCAAAAGAAATGTATAACTCTAAAAAAAATCAACCCACTTCAAAAGCCTTTGGTTTAATTCTCCTTGAATATTTAAATATTTCAAAGCTTGATGGTTAGTATACAAAATAAACTCCTTAGGAAGAAGTTAGTGTCTCACTTCTTCAATGCTTGAACTATAGCAAAAAATTTCTAATCTAAACATAATATTATCTTTTTGCATCATTCAACTTCTCACTAAAATAAGTAACAAGTCTATCTTCTTGGCTCAAAATAGCTCTTGTTATAGCACCATTAGCATCACAGTCTACTTGAAACACCTTGTTAAAATTAGGAAGTGATAAAATAGGTTGCTCTATAACTTTTTGTTTCAAAAGATTAAAACTCTTATCTATTACTACAATCTACTTAAATTATTTCCCATCCCCTATCATTTTTTTAGTTAGGGGTCTACAAATAATACTAAAAACTCTTATGAACTTTTTGTAAAAACTAGCCAGTCAATGAAAAGTTCTTACCTCTATCACACTCTTTGGAGTAGGCCATCCAAGGATAGCCTTCGCTTTCTCTAGGTCCATTTTTAGACCTTCTTTACTAAACTACACTTCTTCAGGTTTACCAATAACTTTTCTTCCCTCAACATATCAAACACCTTGCAAATATGGATCAAATGCTCCTCCAATGTCTTACTAAAGATTAAAATATCATTTAGGTAAATAATATCAAACTTACCCATAAATTCCTTTATTACCTCATTCATGAGCCTCATGAAAGTGCTTGGTGCATTAGTTAGTGCAAAAGACATGACTAAAAACTCATATAGTCCTTCTTTTGTCTTGAAAGCATTCTTCCACTCATCACCTTCTCTAATACAAATCTAATGGTACCCACACTATAGATCTATCTTTGTGAAATACTCAACCCCACTCAAATAGTCCATAATAACATCCATCCTTGGCGATGAAAATATGTACATGATTGTGATCTTGTTGATAGCATGAGAATTTGTACACATCCCCCATTATCTATTATTCTTATGTGCTAATACAACTGGTACATCACATGGACTTAGACTCTCTCAAATCAACCCTTTTTGCAACAACTCATGAACTTGTCTATTTAACTCTTCACTTTCTACTAGTGTCATTTTGTGTGCTACCTTGTTTTTAAAACTAGCTCCTGGAACCAAATCCATTTGGTGATTGATCTTCCTCATTAGGGGAAATCCATTAGGTACATTATCTAATACAATATCATAAAAACCTCCCAACATATTTGCAACTTCTATAGGTACCTCCTCAACTTCTTTTTTACCATCTTTTGGAATTATAGAAAAACACATGCTTATGCTTCATACATTTGAGAAACTCTTTTCCATCAACAAAACATATTCTAGAAGCACTACATACCTTTTCTTCTTTCTCCTTTAGTAGCTTCAACTTATGTGTCACTCCTTCTTTATAGTGAAAACATTTCCCATGGAAGCCTCCTCTTCCAGATCCTTTTCCTCTGCCTCTTCATCTCTGATCCCTATTGTTCTAATCATGGAAATGCTTAGAATTATTTCCCCTATGATTTTGACTGCTACTCCTAGACTCATCCTTGTTCTTATGATCATCATTATGACCTCCATAAGATTGTTTGCTAGATCTTCCACCATGGCCTTGTGTTATTCTTGTTTGCAAACTTCTTGCTTAGTTTTTCCTTAACTCTTAGGGAAAATTGGCATGCCTCCTCAATACTGTTTATTCAAACCAGACTTAGCTTGTCCTAAATACTTGGTCTTAACCCATTAAGATATGGGGCCACTTATTCATTATCAACTTCTACATGGTTGGTTCTAATGAGAACTCAATAGAACTCTTCAGTATACTCTTGAAATTTTTTTTAGCTTGCTTCAACCCTTGCATTTTCTTCAACAAATCAAGCTCATAATCCATGAGGATGAATTGTCACTTTAGTTTGGCTATCATCCGATCCCATTTGATGATTTTTTCCTTTCCCTTTCTATTTCACTCCAATTGAACCTCCTGCCACTAGATCTATGCATGCCCCTTCAATTTTTCCTTCACAAACTTGACTCTATCAAATCATCAATATCTTCATACTCAAAGTACTCCTCTAGTTCATTGATCTAATCAATCAACTCCTCTAGGTTAAGATTTCCTAAAAATGTGGGAACTTCAAACTTAGGTATTTTTTCAATCTTGGAGATGGCCCTAAAAATCCTCTCTTCCTCTAGGTTTAGAACTACCTCTACTTTGATATTTTCTTCTACTTCATCCTCATCCTCTCTTTCATCTCCTATAGGAAGATTTATTCCTCTATGCATGTGTTCTTCCAATGCTTTCATTTAGCTTTGGAGACCTCTAAAACCCTTAGGTGTAACATCTATAGCTCTTCTACTATGCTCCCTTTGTGGAGACATTTTCACACTTCTACTGAAACCCAAGTACAAACTGCCTCACAATCAACAATCTATCTATTGCTCAACCCAAACCATGGTACTAGTCTAAACTACCTCATAGTCGATGATCTTTCCATGCACTCAAGAACTACCGTAAACTCATAATAGAAACAAAGAAATAACAACAAATGTGAGAACAAAATATGAACTTCTTATTATCACCACAAATGTGAAATTATAGAATTTAGAGTTACAATATGCTAATCCACATGGGTGCCTTCATTATAGTAATCTACATGACTAAGCTGCAAACTACAACCCAATGTTGTCCTAGACAATGTTTGGGTCTTTCTTAAACATGTAATTTTATGCTGCCT